>JAQPPZ010017170.1:3472500-4672500 GCA_028583015.1 Wollemia nobilis | reverse complement strand
GTGTTGTGATATCGCGACATGTTGCGTTTTTTCGATCGTACGAGAAAAAGTGTCGCGATATCGTGACATGTTGCGTTTTCGCGATTCAAAGCAAAGAGAGAGGGAAGAAAGAAAAAGTGTCGCGATATCGCGACATGTCGCATTTTCACGACCAAATGAGAAAAGAAAGAACTAGAAAGAAAAGTGTCGCGATATCGCGACATGTTCCATTTTCATGGCTAAAAGCAACAAAAGTGAGCAAGGAGGCAAAGGTGTCGCGATATCGTGACATGTTCCATTTTCGCCAAGGTAACGGACCTGCATAGTGACGCGGATATAAGGACAAAATCCAATGAACAAGACAAAGCGTTACATAAGAAATCTTTAATGATTGGAAATCATTTAAGATGGTCGTTACGCACGAAGGGAAACGAACATGACAAAGTGTTACATAAGAAATATTTAATGATTGAAAATCATTTAAGATGGTTGTTACGCACGGAGGGAAACGAACACAAGCCCATGTGGAGAAAACGCAGCGAAGGGCCACAAAATGGAAACCAAAGCACACGCAGTCAGGGAAGGTGAAACAAGCAGCCATCGAAAAATGAAACGAACCGTCATGGAAGGAGAAGCAATTTTTTCAGAAGTTTAAATATGCCATTCAAAGAGAGCAGAAGGGGTCGGAAATTGCTGCGAACAGAGTTGTAGATTTGAAGGCGAGAAGGCCATTCTGGACCTGTTTAAGTTGTTTTTCTTCCACAGACTAGTTTGGGAAAACCAAAAATTCTGCTATTGTAAAATGACATATTTTTAATGCAGAAGTTTTCAAAAATTTGCATCTTGTGGGCAAGAAAGAAGGAGATTTTCTTTGCATGCTATGGATTTAATGTTTATTCTTTCATTTTTTAGATTTCGAATAAATAGATAATGTTAATGCCATTTTTTTGGGTTACATTAGGCGAATATTTGAAATCTGAATTTTATTTTGTACCCTAGGAACCAGCACTTAGTCTATGGGGATTGTGCTTGTTTTGCAAGTCCAGTAGGTTAGGTTGCATGCATGGAGACCTCACATCTTTGGTTTTGTCAGAACAGGATAGCATCATACTGAGTGCATTTTATTTTCAGTTTTTCTGCATTTTATTTTTTCCAAAAATTTTAACTTATTTTAAATCTTCAGACATTAAAATAAATATTTAAAAATTCAAAAGAACAATGAACAATCACTAAAGTTTCATGATGAAATAAACCAACATTGCCCCTTGTTTACAGTTACTTGCAATCACTAAGGTGTTCCAAGCATTTAAATTGAATATCTTTATTTGAGATTACTAATACACATATGCAAATGCTAATACAACGAAGACCTTGGAGAAGTTGTTTGTTTAACTTCTTTGCAAGAGGGGATTTGGAACCCAAATCCTAAAGGAGAGTGTCCTTTCACAACTGGGTGAAAATACCACTCAACAACCCTCCTCCTTTCCCTCATTTGTAATAACACATAAAATTCTCTCAAAAATCCCTTGTGTGTTTATCCTCCATCCACAACCAACTTATTCATTTTCCCATCACCAATCGACCATGGAAATGAATCCAATACCCACCATGCCCATAATCCATTTTTGAAGTTGCACACAAATAGAGCATCATCTCAGCACCAAATTGCTACAAGAGGTCAAGCAAATCCCCCTTAAGGTTTGCAACAAATTTCATCAATGTTAGAGTAGCAGAGACCTTGGACGACCTAGAGTTACTATCGTCAGACTCCTAATGATCTGTAGAGAATACCGTCGACCCTCGGGTAATAAAAAACTAGAGATGAAACTAGTCATGACCTTGGCAACAAACAAAGCAATAAGATGAGTAAAGGTATACTTTTAGTGTTTTGTGATATTTTGGCATCATCCTTTCAATTTAAATAATATTTATTAGAGTTTACTGTTTGCATCTTTTATGATATTTGGGGTCAAACTAAGGTAGGTCCCTTAATGCTACTAACTTCTTAGTGTGGGTTATGTGTGGGTCTCTTGGAGCATCACTCGATATAGGGTGGTCAATCATGCCAACAAAGATTCCAAACCTGCCCAACTCTTGTGGTGGCATAGGAGATTTCATAGCACCATTGTATTTTCTTGTAAAAGGGTCACCTTCTTCTTTGGAGGTCCCATTTGTAAAACCCCAAGAGGGTTATTTGTAATAAAAATATTGTTTGTAACATATTTTATATTGATTAATGAAATGATGTATTTTTTATTTCATACACTTTATATTGACAAATTGGAGGAATGGGTGGAAAGGTTAAGAAGAGAAATAATACAAGTGGTTAGTTATGTAGTGAAACTTCTCCTCTATGTTGATGACCACATCTTGATTTGAAAGACACTCCAAAGTTCAAAAGAACAACTAAAAGTCTTAGAGCATTTTTGTGAAGAAGTTAGGGTGTAGGTAAACACTAACAAAACTATGATTATGGTCTTCCCTACTTGGAGAGAGCAAAACAAATTATATGTTTTGTTTGAACAAAATCCTTTAGAGGTAATAGATTATAAATACCTTGGGTTAGATTTTCAAAATTAACTCAATTGAGGAACACGAGGATGGAGGGCACTTTATTCATTGTAAAATAGGGGTAAAAAAAGCAGAGTTATGGGATTGGAAAACCATTAGGGTCCTTTTTGGGTTACTAATAATGCTAGTGGTGGTATACAATTGTGAGGTGTGGGCTAATAATATATCAAATTGTCAACTAAGACAAATGGATAGATTTCAAAATCAACTAATTACAAGTAATTCAAAATTAAAGCATTAGTCTTGTATGGGAATCTAGTTGCTAAAACAAAGATTTTTCAGTAGAAATAGAAGTTATGGTGAGGCTATTGGGCACTTAAAGAAAAAAGAAATAATGGAGACTAGTAGGTGGTAAAAGCTAGTAATCAAATAAACATTAAATAGAAGAAAAGTCACTTGGATGAAAAACAAAAAATGGATAACTAAAAAGAGCATTAAACTTCGTGAAGTCCTAAACTCGGTAAAGAAATAAAACAAAATGTGAGGAAGAAATTCATATTTGTCATGTAGATTAAAATTTAAGAAGAGAAAAATATCATATCAACGAGTTCAACCCAAACTATGATGCTAAAAACAATTTTAGTCCAACTAAGATCTGATTCACACCAACTAAGATGTAAATTTGGGTGATAGACAATGCTGAAAGAGGCACCAACAAGACAAATATAACTTTTGCACAAGAAGGATGGTTGATATAGAAAATTATCTTGTCATGGAATGAAAGCCTATAAAAACATTAGGAATATATATGAAGATACTTTAAAAGTGAATTTCCTAATGGAATATTTAAAAAATTGAATATAGAAAAAATGAGGAATTTCTCATCAAAAGCAATAGTAGAAAACATACTCCAATAAATAACAAGAGGATGATGACTTTAATTTTGTAAATAAGTATATTAATATCTTTTTCTTAGAAGTTATTAGACCTTCACTTTTTAACTTTATTCAATTGATTTTATAAATTTTGTAAATAAATATATTACTTATTTTTTCATAAAAGTCGTTAGATTTTTTTATCCCATAAATTATTTTGGTCTACTAAAAAATAGTTAAAACCATTTTATTCCTAATACAAATAATTTACAATAACTTGGCTATCATGCATGTATCGATTAGTAAGATTCAAACTTAAGTCTCCTCAAAATTAAAAAAATTAAACTAATTAAAATAATACCATTTGATAACTAATATGCTTATTTAATATTATATATATATATAAACATTAAAAAGTATTCAACAATAGACTTTAATGTCTTGCATACTACCACAATCATTGGATCATACTTAAATATAGGTGCCTTTTAATACAATTTTTTTAGTAACATGATATGGTTCAGCTGAATAGTTATAATTAGTGAATCCATTTGAAGCCAATTTTATCCATTGATTAATTTTTTGAGTAAATAAGATATTTTTAGATGATATTAATTTTTTTGCCAATGGGACCATGGTTTAATGGTTGAGACATATAGGTGACATAGTTCATACCAAGGTTCAAATCCTAGCGACACTAAATAGGCTATATAGTTTGATGAGACTAAGTTGATGTAAAAGAAAAAAGGAAACCCTTTCAAAACCTTACTTTAAAAAAATATTAAAATAATAAAATTATATATAATATATAATAGAATTATTAGTTTTTTTTATTGACGTAGGATGTCAAGTATACTTGGAGGCATAACGAGGGCCATCCTTCTCGTGATTCAAACTTAGGTCTCTTAATAAGAGCCCAGAGACATACCAAATCAAATGTTCTAATACAAATTAACTTTATATAAGTTACAAAATTATTATTTTTCAACCCAATCTTTTACTATCGAAGGTTGTATATTTTTATTAAAAAGAAGAAGGTTCATTTAGTTTTGGTCCTTTATTAATTCCAAGGCGAACAACTGAAGAGAATATTTTTCATTATAAATCAAGGTTTCACCTCGTGAGTGAAACCTAACATTTTATCTAAGGGGTTTAGAACAACGGTAAGAAAAAAATTCTACAATCCATTTTTAATGTAGCTGACGGTTATATGTGATCTATTTGAATTATTATTTATGGTTGTCCAAAGTTTTATTTTTTAATCATCTTTATCTTTGAATTTATTGATTCATTCTGCATTCGTAATGTTGCCTTTAAGGCAGGGATTTGCCCTCCTCGAGTGGCACTATTTCATCTGCATTTATATTTCCTTTTCCTCGGTTATTTCATTCAGTATATTGCTATTGCGTTTATGAGTTTATGAGTAATTAAATATTGTTATCTGAGTAAATCTTCAAATTCATCGAAGGAGTGGAAGGAGTATCCCTCCAAGTGGTATCATTTGTCAGGTTTAGAGCGGGATCCACAGCGCTAAGGAACACCATCCAAAGAACATAGTTGAGCAGCAAAATCAGTCTGACTATTCGATAGGCTTCGCCAAGCCATTTTAGTGGAAACCTTGGCGGTTTCGAGAGTCCTGTTACTCGCATGTTGGATACATCAAACACGCTCATTGTTATCAGGCGCATCCTTTTCAACCACGTGAAGGAGCTTCTTAGTAAAACGTGTAAACCAGATGAAGCGTTCAAGGCATAGATCACAAAGAAACACTGCAAAATAGAGCACTCCTAGATGGGAAAAGATCAGGCATAATAAAATATTTGAATCATCGTTGAAATCATAGAAAATTGCAGAGAATAAAGCAGCGTACCATATTTAGCACATATGACCAATCAGGGCAAGGAATTAAATGCATCGGAGTTAAATTTATAAGGTTCGTAAATGATTTAATTTTTTTTTTTTTTTAGCGAAGGCATTAATCCCACATTCGTTGTGTTGTGGGCGCACGAAGGTTTAAATAAGGGAGCTTGCATAGGCAAAGGTGTGACTTCGATCACATGAGCTTCGTCCCTTGCACGTAACAAATCCTGCTTCTATGTGTTCGTCTGCTATCACATCTGGTCTTACTTTGTTGTCCTCAATTCGTCCTATATGTCACATCCTTTCTGTAGTGTCCGTCTAGTCCTACCGTTATCTTGCATCTTAGTTACCTTGTGTGTCATGCCATTTCTCGGTTGTGTCTCGAGTCAGGTCGTTTAGTTTGGTGGTCCTCGTGTCTAGTCATTGCTTGGTCGATGGTATCCAGTTGTCACTCGGTTCATGTTGGTACCTAGTCTCCATATCTCCTATGTACTCATTCACGTGGGTCTAACTGTTTCGTCCCTCGTCTAAGCTGTCCAACCGTGCTGGGTTCTGTGTCCGGGTTGTTCTAGATGTCCTGTCTCTGTCAGTTGGTTTCAGTTGTAGTATCCGATGTTTGGTTTCAGCGGTTGCATCCCTGTTTAGCCCGGTTTGTCGAAAGTTGTCCAAGTTGCTCAAAATTTTCAAAGTCGCCAAAACTATCAAAGTTGTACAAAAATTGTCAAAATTGAAAAGTTGCTAAAAAATTGCTCTCAAAGTTGAAAAAGCTGTTGAAATTGTCCAAATTGAAAAGTTGTTGAAAGCTGTTGTCAAGGAGGCAATCCAAAATCAAATATGCATCGCAGTTGGCGCGACAATTGAAGTAGAACATAAATTTTTGCTAGATTAAACAAAATTTTGTAGAAATCAAAGTCCAAAGACGCTTCTAAGCAAGAGATTTTGGAAAGTGCATGAACAAAAAGTGGACCAAAGGATCTGACGGTCGACTATCAAGCTTAGAGACTCCCAACAGAGATGCAAGACGACCTCGTCGAAGCCAAGGTACAAAAAAAATTCCTTCTCCTTTCGGAATTAATAGTTATAATCCGAGTCATCCATTGGTCAGCCCAATGGCATCCAATACCTCTCTAGACTCCTCACAAGAAAACCTCACTCAGGTAGAAAACAATCGTCCCATGGTCAATGATGAGGTGTTAAGAGAATTAATAAACAGTCTCCAAATTATGACTGTGAGCTTCAACGCATCTAGGAAACAGCCCCAACAAAATCCTACTAGTCCCAATCACTGGAGTACTAACGTCCACTATGATGACTATACACACCATAGAGGTCAAAATAGTCAGTCCCTCAATCATAATGGTCACCAAAGTAATGAGGATTGGGGTAACAAAGAAAATTTGGAGCAACAAAGAGGTTCTAACAGACCTTATCAAAATAACAACCAGTGATAGAGGAGTAACGAGGAACAAGATAGAAACAATTCTCACTACCAACCAAGAGGTCCTATTGGAGTCAATTATCCACACATTGACCTGCCTACCTTTGAAGGTCAAGATCCATGTGGGTGGATAGCCAAAATGGAAGGCATCTTAGAGTTCTATCAATTCAAGGAGGAGGACAAAGTCCCTTTGTGGCAACCAAATTCGACATTGAAGCTTATCAATGGTTTACATGGTATAAACATGAGGACCCCCATCGGGCGGTTCATACACTGTATGATTGTTGTCACTTAAGCAAACAGGATCAGTAGGGGACTATATCTTAGAATTCACCAGTATGCTTCACTATGCACAAGACCTAGAATTAGATGTGGTGGTAGCAACTTTTCAAAATGGATTAAAAGCACATATTAAAGTTGAAGTGGACCTACAAAATCCATCCAAGTTGGATGAGTGTATAAGGATTGCTGATTTGGCAAAAAAAAAGGCGCACTTAGGCCCATCCACACGACGTGATTCATATGGGCGACCTCAATTTTGCAAAAACTCTTTCCATAGAAATGATCAACCATCACGATATTTCTATTACAAATATTGAAATCATAATCTAAAATATCAAGCATGTACACCACGACAAAACTTTCAGATTGAATATGCAAACAATGAAGAAGAAGAAATAGAGGAGTACGACGCACCTGAGGATCCCCCAGTTGAGGACCAAAGTGAACATGAGGAGGTTGTAGCTAAGGAGGATACCATGACTATTTTAGTACATGCTCTTATGGGGTTATCCTCTCACCATACAATCAAGGTGGCATGTTTCATTCGAAAATAGAGGCTGATAGTATTAATTGATTCAAGAAGTACTCATAACTTTATTGATGCTCTTATATATACTTCCTACCATTATTTCACCAAGATGTCTCCTTTTGAAGCTTTGTATGGCACTAAGCCACCAAAAGTCATAGATTATGTACCAGGATCTTCCAAAGTGGCCAAAGTAGATGATTAGTTGTGGCAGCGCCAAGCAATGCTTACTATTCTGAAAGATAATTTGGTACAAGCACAAAATCATATGAAGCAACAACAAGACAGGCACTGTTTGAAAAGGGTATTAAAGTTATAATATGGTGTTCTTACATCTTCAACCATACAAGCAGTTATCTCTGAAGATCAAATCTAGTCAAAAGTTGACACCATGATTTTATGGTCCTTATAGAATTGTGCAGTGCATTGGGGAAGTAGCATATCAACTGGAGTTACCGCAATCCTCTTGCATACACCTTGTATTTCATGTCTCCTGTCTCAAAAAGGTGATTGGCCAGAAAGTACAATCTCAATCAAAATTACCAGTGTTAGACGAAGAAGGACGTATATATCTCCAACCAAAAGCAGTTGTATAAACCCGAACATGCAGACTAAGATCTCGTCACATCCAAGAGTTTCTCATCAAATGGCAGGACTTACCTGAAGAAGATGCAACCTGGGAATCTAAAAGTATTTTCCAGTCATTTCTAGCTTTGAGGATAAAGCTTTCCGAGGAAGGGATCATGCTACAATCCATTTTTAATATAGCCAATGGCTATATGTGATCTATTTGAATTATTATTTATGGTTGTCCAAAATTTTATTTTTTAATTATATTTATCTTTGAATTTATTCATTCATTCTCCATTCGCAGTGTTGCCTTTAAGGCGGGGATCTACCCTCCTCGAGTGGCACTATTTCATCTGCATTTATATTTCCATTTTCTCGGTTATTTCATTCAGTATATTGCTATTATGTGTATGAGTTTATGAGTAATTAAATATTGTTATCTGAATAAATCTTCAAATTCATCGGAGTGGAAGGAGTATCCCTTCAAAAAACATTTCATACCATAAACCAGGTTGAACCTTAACGTTTAAGTCTATTGAGGTTAGAACTTTTAAACTAAAGTTTCAATTCTATGTAAATCTTGTTAGCAAATGAGCCCAAATATCATAGGTCTATAATTACCAAGATTATATAATCTCACACATATAAATTAATTCAATCATAATTATAACAATATTGGATAAAATTGAATCTTTATTGATAAAACATCTCTATTACATTCAATCCTTAATTTAATTTAATACATAACATAGATCTTTGTCTTCAATATATAGATACATGAGACTCTTCACATGCACCTGACTCTTGACCTTTTCTCTCCTCAAACTCACGGGAGATGCAACCTTTCATATTTCCCTCTTTACATAACAAATATCACATATTACATAATGATAAAGTCTCTCATGATTACATAACTCCCTACTTCTAAACTTGACACACTCATAAGTCTTACTTACATTCATGACATAAATCTTCACTTGCACACTTTACACCTTACACTTGATTACATGACACATATTATTGACTCAAATAATAAACACACACCCTAAACTAAATATTTACAATGGTACTCAAGGTACCAAATAATGTAATACCTCCAACACCCCCTCATATTACATTATTTGGTATGAAGGTCTTTTTACCTTCAATCTCTAATTCTTGTCTTTGTTATTTTGATGTTAACTCTAGTATTTCTTCATATTTGACCATTTAATATGTTCTTCCAGACTAATACTTGTCATTCTTATGAGTAAGTCATCAAAATAATATATTTCATGAATATTTGAATTCAATGACTCGTCATTATTAGTCCTATTATTGAAGTTAATACATGTTGTATGTACCAACATATCATCTTGTTCATCAATATTATTTGTACATTCTTTGGTTAAACCTAAATTTATTTCTTGAAGAAGATTATTTGCTATCCCATAAGTCATTTGTATTGCAACTGATTTATTTTATCATTGATTTATCCTCCAAGTTTTTAATCAACTTTTATTGCCTTATGTTCTTGTCTTTAGAAACTTGAAGAGCAAGCAATGCCAAATATATTATCATGTCTATATCAATAGGTAGTGCAATAGCATCCTTAGAATTTTCTCTTGCTTCAATAATTTTTGTACGTAGATAATTGTCAAATATTGTAAACTTTTCATCTTTGGCTTCTTTGAGAATTAAGGGTAAGTCCTTTAATTTTATTGGAATATCTTTTTGTTCATCAATATTCTCTATTAGATGTTGTGTGTAAATTTTTAGACATTTCAATCTCTCTTTACTTTCTTCTATCAATGCATTCTAAATATCATCTTCCATGATAATTTTTCCTTTGGGATAAATCAATTTCACCTTAATTTTCCCACAAATTTTCCTTTCAATCAATTCAATTCTTCTTTTGTTGTAGAATTCCTTGTTTCTCCCAAATTTCAATTTCAATTTCTTTTAAATTTGCAGTCATCAATATTCTTCAATTTATTTTCTAATCAAATTTTACTTCATTCAATCAATCATTTGACTTTTCATAGTATTCTTGTTCAATTAATCGGTTTAGATTTCAAATTAATTTCAATTTCATAATCTTCTTCTTTCAAATTTCAATATTTCATCTAGCCTCAATCAATCAATTCCAATTTCAATTCTTCTTCCTTTTAAAAAAACTTTCCATCAACCAATTTCAAATTTAATTTCCAATTTCTTAATCTTCTTGTCTCCCTAATTCTCAATTTTACAATTAATTAATTTTCTCACCTTATATCTTAATTCATCCATTCTATTAAATAATTTAAATACCTTATATCTCCCGAACAACTAATCTCAAATTATTCTCTTCAAATGAAAAAGAAGCACCCATAAAAAATCAATAAATACCTCAATTCATTCACAAAAATACTACCACGTTCTCTATGTTGGGGCATCTAAATTAAACACTTTTATTAGCATTTTGAAATGAACACTTCTAATTCACATTCTTCTCTAGGCATTACTTCTAACATAATTGCACTAATGTTTAGCTACAACTTAGATCTATTCCTTTTTCAACATTCATTCGCTCTCAGGCTTAGTCTAATGTTTCTATTTACCAAGTATTTGACTCTTACTCTTTGGCCCCTAACGCTCTCAAGTCCTTATTGGTACTTCTGCTCATAGACACTCTTTGAAATTCTATAGATGCTTCTCAAGTGCTTCAAAATATTCAATATTGTTTCTCCAACACTTGTATCTCCATGAACATTTTCCTTTGGACATAGATTATAGTCATCTTATCTCTTCTCTCATGGATGTAACCTCCACTCTCCTCATAGTCTTCTCTTTAGGACATAGCTCACATTATTACCTTTTAACATAGCTTCAACTCACACCTTCCTCTTGGACTTGGTCTCAAAATCCTTCATCAAATCTCTGCAGACCACTATATCTCCTATATAACTCCTCCACTCAGACGTGTCTCCATAGAAATTTCTCCTTCACTCAACGTTTCTCCAAAGTAATTCCTCCACTTAAATGTTTATCCAATCTATTGCTCCAACGCTCCTCCAATTTGATGTTCCTCTAATCATCTATGTTCTTTCACTCTTCCAACACTTTCACTTTTGTGTTCTTCCTTCAAACACCAATCATTATGTGTTTGTCTCTTCATTGTATTTCTTCTTCAACCTCTCTTTCTCTCCAATTTGAATAGCAAACCAAAGTGGATTTGATCAACAAGGCTCTAATACCGCTACTAGCAAATGAGCCCAAATATAACAGGTCTATAATTCCTAGGATCATATAATCTCACACATATACTTTCATTCAATCATAATAATAACAATATTGTATAAAATAGTATTGAGGGAGATACTACCCTATGAAGTTAGTCATCTAGGACAAGAATAGTGAGGATTTTTCAAATCATAAAAAATAAAATTATAGATATATTTGTCACTCAAGGTAAGCAAATTAGTTGTAGTTTATTTTATTTTTGAAGAAAATTCATAGAATTATTTGTTGATAGCAAGGAATATAGGATATTTGATTTTTTCTTTTAAAACCTTAGTTTTTTCCCAAAACCCTAGTTGCTAAAAAAATATTTTGGGTTGTGTAGACACCAAAACAGCACCAATCCGATTATGTGACAACAAGCACTGATCGCACTAACACACACAACCCCCAGGGCAGCCCCCAGAGGTTAAACAGTGGTTCTAACCACTCGCATAGCAGTTTTGCAAGTCAAAAATCAATTTGGCACCTTTTAGACACTTTATTGCTTATTCGTCCCACTCAGGGACGAGTGCAGATTTGTACTCGTCCTACCCAAGGACGAGTGTGGATTAATACTCATTTCACCTAGGGACGATTACTAGCGCTCGCTTTTGGGTGGGACGAACGCCAGGTTTGACCAGCAAAAAGTCAGACCTCGGCGCATGACAACTCAAAACTACCACTTAGCTTTTCCTGCATGGCATAGGAGTGCAAGTGAGTTCTTTTGACAACTCGTATCTGCCAATTAACTCTCCCTTCATTGCATGGGAATGGGAGTGAGCTTTTTAAGACAACTCAGATTTGCCACTTAGCTATCCCTTCATTGCATGGGAGTGCAAGTGAGTTTTTCTAAACATACAAAGACATGCACAAAGGTAGTTAAGAAGCCCTTAATCAAGAAGAAGTCTTCTCTTCACAAAAAAGCATTCATGCAAAGAAACACTTTTGCATGTTAATTCAAAGAGACCCCTTGGGTCTATAAAATGGTGAGCTTCCTCACCCAAAAGATATACAGAGAAGGAGCATTTTGAGCGACGAAGTGCTGCTAATTCATTTACTTGCGATTTGTGTTTTCAACATCCATAATCTCTTAATCAAAAGAGAGGTTATTGGGTGACTTTTGAAGGCACGAATCAAGAACCAACATCGATTTTTCTGACCACAATATTCTACCAATTTGTCGACAACACATCACATCAGGTTTCGGACCCATCATAAGCAGACTGGTGTTGAAACAAAGTTTCACCCGTGGGTGGTTTGCCTTCGGGCACCCCCCGCTTTATTGCTTTTAGTGATTATTTCTTTTGTAGTATTTAGTTAGTTTCATGTTTATGCTTTTGTCAAGTTTTCAGTTTATTTAGATTCATTTTAACCATCGTTAGATTTATCTTTTATTTTTCATACATAGGTGCTACTGATTCTTTGTTTGTTTCTTTGAACGCAGATTTGCAGCATTGGAGGAGCAGTGAGGAATCAACCTTTATCAACGCAAGCGGCAACAACGTTTTGGTTCGCCCATCTTACATGTGGGCACGCGAAAGAAGGAATTCTGAAACAAGTTGTAAAAGACCAACATTTAACGCTCCTATCCCCTAAAAAGGAAGGAGACGCATTGTAACACAAATTTGAAAAGCATATCAATAAAAGGGTCGATATTTATATTGCTTTAATATCTTGTGTTCATGTTCTTTCTTTTTACGCATTTTTCAATAACATAGGATTTAAGCGTTATTTTAGTTTTGTTTACATTGCATTTTTAGTTTATCCTTTTTGTTTTCGGAATCTCGTGTTTTCAGGTTGAGATCATGCAGTTACTAGTTTTCACTGGAAAGGATGATATTGATGCTTGAGAATGGTGGATGAAGTTTAGATCTCTATATTCTAGTGACCATTTCTAGCAAATTCAACTTATAAAAATTTTAAGAGAGGAAGCTTATGTTTGGTGGGAAAGTGTTAAAAAGGAAAGGAATTATAATTTCACTTGGGACAAAATGGAGCATGCATTCTTGAGTTAGTGGGACCCATATAAAAAGATAGCTAGTTTGAAGGTCACCATCAAAGGATATGAAGAAGAAATAAAAAGGCTTCAGAGGGAACTGAAAGAAATGAATACATTTGAAAATGTGCAAGTTCATGGTTGCATTTAGAAGGAAAAGCTTAAGAAATAAAGTCCTAAGGAGAAGCAAGAAATAACTATGACAAGAGAACAAGTTGAAGAACCAATAGAAGACTCAAAAGTTGAATTTATAGTAGCAACAACAATAGAGTCCATGGAAGAAGCAACAACAAATTCCAAGGAAGCCCTATTATAAGTGCATAAGGACACACCAAAAGAAGGGCATAAGAGAGAAGATTGTGAAGAAGAATTTAAAATTAAGAAACAAATTGTTGAAGATAAAAAAAAAATAGAATATCCGGTTAAGGTTGCGACATATCGACACCCACACCATCATAAGTGACAACGATATTGGAGGCATGGTTTAAGGCATAAATATTATAGATCTACATGGTATCAAGTATGGTACTATAGTAGGGTAAAATTGACACACCTAATTTACCTAAACATCATAACAATTACTAAAAATTATCCAAAATTTACTTGAAAGTTGGCTAAAATGGTGAGAAAACAATCTCCTCGTTTTCTATGCCAATAAACCAAAAGTTGTTTGACCGTTGGGTAAAATCGCCTGACGATCGACAAAATTGCCAGGCGATTTTGTCCCAAAACAAAATTTAACAAATTTGCTAAAAGACAGAATTCGTTTTAAAACCTCTTACTTGGTTTAGCCGCCATTCAGATCAGGGTTGTTGGCAACCAGATTGAAGGTGACAAACATAGGAGGGATCAAAATCTCCTTCATGTTTAGTCTAACCTCCCAACTTCCTCCAACCTCTCCTAGACCTATTTAATCTAGCTCCCTTTTCCTTTCTCCCTCTAGCTGGTTGGACTCTGATCCCTGATATTGTTTTGAACTCCCTTGAGGATCTCTTGCATCAATTTGTTATGCAATTCCACATCCCGACATCCATATTTTCACTGTTGTTATTGCAAGTCTCATTATAATTGCCTGAAATACCATCATAATCGCCTGGCGATCGATAGAAACGATAGGCGATTTCGACAGAAGTGACAGGTGATTTCATTAGAGAGTAGGCAATTTCGTCAGAGAGTAGGCGATCCTGTCTTCAGATCAACTGGGGGTAAGGATTCAAATCACTGTTTCCATTTATTTCTCAATTTTCTATTTTTCTATGCATTACATCATGCCCATTTAATTTATTATTTAGATTTAGATATTGCATCTTGGTGTTCACCATCATTCCAATTAATTGCATCATGAAATCAGGATCATAATCACACAAAACCATAGAATATTAGGTTGAATTGTCATCATAGTGTTCTCATGTCATTTCATATCCATATGCATATAGAAATTAAAACATATATGTGACTTGGAGTACGAGAAACTATTATAATTTGCAAGAAACATTATTTTGTGTCCTCTATTTGCTGTCAACTATTTTGCTGTAGGATTACGACATAATTGCCTGTGATTATGTTAAATCAGAGGTGATTATGTCCGGAACAAAGGCGATTCTATCAAAAACAGAGGCGATTTTACCCTACTTCAAGCCTTAGAACCTTCATCAAACATCCAGGTCAAGTAAGGTTTATAATTTCTTTTAGCCCTAGTTTTAGGCATTGCATTTTATTCTGTATCCATTGTCTACTGTCTTCGTTAAATCAAAATTGCATATAGATATTTTAGTTGCATAAATGCCAAAACTTAGGTGTATGTGAATGATTTTATAAAAATAACACATCAAACATCTTCTAAACCTAGGTATGGAAACTATCGCTAAAAGTTTCCTGGTGAACCTTTAATTCATCGAAAAATCACCATAAGAAGGCACACTTAAGTGCCTCTCTTTCGAGGTGTAGCTCTACTATTTTCCCATTCCCCTCTAAGGCATGGATCCATCAGCCTAGAGGAAAGAAGTGCAAAAATTTTAGGCCTACATTCTTTGGTGAACTTGACGTGAATACATAGGCATTTCTTTTGATTTCAAAAACAAAACAAAAATAAAACAAAAACATTAGTTAAAACACATAATTTTACATTCCATAAATGGTAGATTACAACTGTAGAAGAGTTGTGCTTATAGATGTTGAACTATTATTAGCAAAACAAGAAATTTCTCAAATACTTGGACCTGATGACACTTTCCCCTTAAAATAGTGGAATGAACTTTGGGAAATATTAGATATCATAGAATATAGAAAAATTGAACTTAAGCAAATTCTAAGGTTTGACCTATCTAGAATCCTGGATCCCTATAGTGCACCTTCCTATTTCGACCTCCAGAGAGCATGCGATAGGTGGTTAGACGAAAAAAGAGCCTCGATTTCTACAAAACTTTATCCTTTTGAGAAATATCTTGAAAACGCCATAGTAGTACTTAAGTTTTTATCACAAGTAGAAAATCAAGAAGTTGTTTTAGATGATAGGAGAAGATTTAATAGAGTTCCCAGAGCTATGATTTATAGAGAATATTGTCACGAGTTATTAGAAAATAGCAGAGACATTTGTGCACCAGTTTAGTACCTATATAGAAAGGCATGTGACCATTAAATATTTATACAGCTTGAAGCAAGGAAAATATGAAAGCTTTGCTAAATTCTTGACAAGATGGAGACAACTTTTAGGCAAATTACACTTTGCATTACCTCATCATGAAATGTTGGATATATTTATAGGTAATCTGCAAGAATAATTATCTTATGAACTTTCTACTGCTATAGTAACAACCTTTGACCAAGCTATTGATCTAGCAAGGAGGGTAGAAGATGCCCTCATTAGAAGAGGTCAATTTAAGAAGAAAGATGAAGATAAAGCTGCTAAAAATCAATACAAAAACAAACAAGTAGTGGGAGATGGAGTTACTGATAGTAGAAATAATTCAAATGTTAATCTTACAGAAGCCATAAATCAGTTTGTATTGAAGGTTCTTGATAAACCAACAAGGGAATTTACAAAATTAAATCAACCTTTACATATGGTTTTACCTCAATTATTAGAACAAGGATTGATATGATTGCCTGAGATGAGACAACCTGATACAATTGTAGCTGGATTCAGAGCTAATTTACACTGTAATTTTCATAGAATGGATGGTCATTCAATAAACTCTTGTAAACGATTAAAACATATGATACAAGACCTAATTGACAATGGAAAAATGGAAGTAGAAAAATTTGCACCAAAAGATGCTCAAAATAATACAAAGAAAACTCAAAATCAAAACACAAATCAAAGTTTGGATATTTTTCAACATCTTTTACCAAAGCATGGTAAAGAAGCTGTAAACCAAGTAGAACACCATAACGTTCCTCATCCAACTCGATATGTAGGAACTATAAGTGGTTTTCTACCCCATAAAAAACTTGCAAACATCATGTATAACTACAAAATCTCAAGTTACTATGAGACCCTTGAAAAGATGTCAAATTACATCTTTAGAAAGTGATGAAGAAAGTAAAACAGGTAGTGAAGCAGAAATTGATTCAAACAGTTCAAAATATGAATCAAATCCCGTCATACCTATTACAGATCTACCAGTTCCAGAAGAACCATTTCCTAGAAGGGTAACTACTAGACCATCATCTCAACAATGTCTTACAAATGAACAAGTAGAAAGTACTAGACCTCGCTTTGGTAACCCACAACATAGTAACTTTATAGGTACTATTGGTGTTATCACAAGACAACAAGCACAAAACCACAATTCTCAAGATCAAAGTGAGAAAGAAACCCCATTCGTATTAAAAGCTCCTACCAAGGGAAATAATGTGTTAGATTCACAACAAAGATCACCTTATGATATCAATGAACAATTAGCTACCATTACAGCTAGAATTTCTCTTCTAGACCTTTTAAGAACTTCTTCCATGCATAGAGAAGAACTAATGAAAACTCTAAGCAAAATTATGGTACCCGAAGATATTGAACCTAACGCTATAGTAAATGCTGTCACTTTGGATGAAACAAATTTCATAGATTTCAAAGACAAGGATATACCTCCTCAAAGTATGTTTGGAGATAATACTTTGTACACTACAACAATGATTAGAGATGTAGGAGTTAAGAGAGTTCTAATTGACAATGGATCTTCATTAAACATATGTACATACGATGTTTTTCAAATATTTGGATTCAAGAAATAAGATATGAAAAAGACTGAAATGATTATTAAAGCATTTAATGATGAAACCCTAGAAACATGTGGAGTCATGAAAATCCCATTGCAAGTTGGCCCAAGGATTTTGGATACGACTGTGTTTGTTGTACCTTGTTTTGCATCGTACAACATTCTTTTAGGTCAAACTTGGATCAATGCAATGAGAGCAGTACCCTCCACACTACATCAATGTGTTAAGTTTAAATTTAAAAATCAATTAGTCACTATTCATAGTGATCCTAGGCCTTTTGATAGGTGTGTTGTGGCGGAACCTGTAGGGGTTCCATTTTGTCCTACTATGTCTGATGTTCATCCTAGTACATCTCCATCCTCAAAATATTATAAATCTAAATCACCTTCTAAATCAACATCATCCAAAACACACTCTAAATCACCAACAACAGTAAATTCTACATCATTATCATCATCACCTGCTGAAAATATACCTAATCCATTTCCTAAGTCTATAGTGCCAGAATTACCACCTGAACCTACAGTGTTTAAATTTACAGCATCTAAAGAAACAACTAAGAAAGATAAACCATCTACTTCATATGTCATTTCGGATGAAGTATTACTGGATTTATCCTCAGTCCTTGGAACTACATAAGAGGTTAATTTTTTACACAAGATTTCTTGGTATTATCCAAGTTACCACCATCTCCTCGAACATTAGGTTTTCCTAAGAAAGGGATCATTTGCCATATTGTAAGCTGCGCATTTGTATATGTAAGATATGATTGGAGAATTTTTTCAATTCTACATATTAACATTGATCAAGAAGGATTTGCTAGATGCTATTTTTCTAATGAATATAAAAAATCAAAACCAATGATGTATAATATGGGTTATAGAGGTAAAGGTTTAGGACCCCATGAAAATGGTATAAAATAACCTTTAGAAGTCATGGATTGGTCGGTTCGATGTGGTATTGGGTATATACCTACAAAAACAGAACCGTTCCCACATAAATATGATGACCATCTTATAACTTATCAAGAATATATGGATCAAAAAGAGCTCTCTAAAAAGGTACATACTTGTAATATGTTAACTATGGCTTATCCAGAAATGATTGCTTTCATGGATGAATGTTTAGAAGGAGATATTTTCCATGATATATCCATTAAGGAATTTTTTCAAAATAAGTTCTTCTTTGATGGATCAATACCGTGTATAACTCATATAGAATCAACTGATCCACAAGAAGATTTAGATAAGTGCACTTTAGAAGAATTACAAGAATGTGGGGTGTCACCCACACCTCCTAATTTTGAAAGAGAACTAAATATTGTTGTAGAAAATTTTATAAAAATTAACATTGGAACAGAAGAAAAACAAAAATTATATATTAAATTTCTTACAAAATATTTCGATGTATTTGCTTGGACATATGCGGATATGACAGGATTAGATCCTTCTGTAGTTGTTCACCATTTAGTAGTGCACCCGAATGCTAAACCTGTAAAACAAAAACTTAGAAAAATGCATCCAAAAATAGCATTACTAGTTAAAAGTGACCTAGAAAAGCTTTTAAATGTCAAATTCATACAAACTATTGATTATACAGAATGGATATCTAATGTTGTCCCAGTCACCAAGAAAAAAGCTACCAAAATTAGGGTTTGCACAGATTTTAGATATATCAACGTTGCATGCCCTAAAGATGAATTTCCTCTCCCTAATATGGATCAAATCATAGATTTCACAGTTGGGAGTGGGATTTTGTCTCTTATGGACGGTTTTTCAGGATACAACCAAATTAGAATAGCTCCTGAAGACCAAGCTAAAACAACCTTTATAACACCCTGGGGAACTTTTTGTTGGAAAGTCATGCCCTTTGGTTTAAAGAATGCTGGTGCAACATATCAAAGAGCTATGACATATATTTTTCATGATATGATGTATGAAATTTTACATGATTATGTTAATGATATCATTGCTCATTCTAATAAATAAGAGGATCATATTAAATATTTAAGAAAAGTGTTCGATAGATTTAGAGAATATCTTATATGTTTAAATCCAGATAAATGTGTGTTTGGAGTAAAATCTGGAAAATTATTAGGAGTCATTATTTCTATGCAAGGTATAGAGATAGATCCTTTAAATATTAAGGCTATCCGTGATATGCCACCACCCAAGAACATATCAGAATTAAGAAGTTTACAAGGAAATTTACAAGCTATTCGTCGTTTCATTGATAAATTAGCAAATAGAACAAAACATTTTCTTAAATTACTCAAGAAAATTATTTTCTTTCAATGGGATAAGGAATGTCAAGAAGCTTTCGATAGTATCACGCAATATCTTCTCAACCCTCCAGTGCTTGTTCCACCCAAACTAGACCATCCTTTCATTTTGTATATTTTTTCTTCGAAACTTGCACTCGAAGCTATGTTAGCTCAAATAGATGATGAAAAGAAAGAACAAGCCACATATTACATAAGCAGAACTTTGATAAGTTATGAAACAAGATACACTCCATTGAAAAACTTTTTTTAGTAGTTGTGTTTTATGCGCAAAAATTACGTCATTATATGCTTAGCCAGAAAACATATGTCATTGCAAAATCTGATCCACTAAGGTATTTAATGAGTAGACCATACTTATCAAGACGCACAACTAAGTGGGTTCTTGATCTTAGTGAATTTGAACTCACATTTATTGGCCAAAAATCTATAAAAGGCCAAGTTCTAGTAGATCAGTTAGTTGTTGCTCCTATAGAATCTACTCAACCCATGAACATTGAATTTCCTGATGAATGCCTTAATTTAGAAGAGGATCATTCAAAAATTTGGACATTGTTTTTTATGGAGATAGATGTATGAGCGGTGTAGGTGTAGGAATCATATTAATATCTCCTCAGAAGAACCTAATACCGTTATCTTTTAAATTACAGTTTGATTGTACTAATAACACTACAAAATACGAGGCCCTAATCCTTGGATTATGAGTCGCTTTAGCCTTAAAAATCAAGATTTTATTGGTTTTTGAAGATTCTCAACTCGTGATAAATCAAATTAATGAATTTTATCAAACACGAGATGAGAAATTATGACCTTATAAAGAATATGTGGTTAATATTATTTCATTGTTTAAAAAAGTGACTTTAAAATCCGTTCCTAGAACTAGCAACCGTGTTGTCGATGCTATGGCTGCAGTTACCTCTTTATTGCCTTTGGAGTTGGATGATGAATATGCTACTATCATTATTCACAAACTCCAAGAACCTACTTCTTCTAAATCTTTCTTAGAACCATTGGATGTATTTTTGATTAACGAGATTACCCCAGAACCTTGGTATATAGATATATTTAATTTCTTACAAAATGGGACTTTCCCTAAAGGATTAGACAGAAACCAACGTAGGTTATTACATAAGCGAGTTGTCCAATTCATAGTTGTCGGTAATACTTTATACAGAAGATCCTTTGAGGGTATTTTGTTAAGATGTGTAAACCTAGATGAATCTAAGAAATCCTTAAGTGAAGCCCATGATGGATCCTGCGGAGGACACTTTAGTGGAGGTACCATCGCTAAAAATCTCCTTAGAACGGGTTATTTTTGGCCTTCCATGGAAAAATATGCCAAATATTATGTGCATCATTGTGACAAATATCAAAGAAATGCTGACCTTGTCCATGATCCTGCTCAGGAACTCCAAACCATAGCTTCTCCTTAGCGCTTCTCTAAATGGGGTTTAGAAATTATTAGCAAAATTAATCTTGTCTCATTTGATGGTCATAAATTTATAATAAATGCAACAAAATATTTTACAAAGTGGGTGGAAGCCATACATTTAGCTTCTTGCACAGGAGTCCAAGTCTCTAAATTTATCTTTAATCAAATCATTTGTAGATTTGGAATTCCATCTAATCTCATCTCCGACAATGGTACTTGCTTTAAAAACAAATACATTACAAAATTGTGTCAAAAATATAAAATTCAACATAGATGGTCTACTCCTTATTATCCACAAGGAAATGGCCAAGCTGAAGCATCCAATAAAACAATAATCAAAATACTAAAAATATTGGTTAATAAAACAGGCCATGACTGGCATATACAATTATATCCTACCTTGTGGGCTTATCGAACTAGTGTTCGTACTCCTACGGGCGCATCTCCTTTTGTCTTGGTTTATGGTGCTGAAGCTATTTTTCCATTTGAATTAGAAGTTCCTTCTTTAGCTCTTTTACTTCAAGATGCGAAAGTTGGAGATGAATATCGTGCTGGCAGATTAAGTCAGTTAGAACTTCTAGATGAAAAGCGCATTCATTCTTTAGAACATATTTGGGCCTACTAAGACAAACTTAAAAGATCATATGCTAAGAAAGTCCATAACAAATCATTTGAAGTTGGAGATTTAGTCTTAAAAAAATATATATATATAAATGCAACAAAATACCTTAAAGGTAAATTCGAGCCCAATTGGCTTGGACCATACATCATCACCGCTAAATTTGGATCGGGTGCATACACGTTGGCTACCTTGGATGGAAAAGATCTCAAGGAACCCATGAATATCATGCACCTAAAAAGATATTATGCATAGATTCAAAAGTTGCATCACTGTAAATAGTTGTAAATAATTTTTCATGCATTTCAAAAATTTATCAAAACAACAAAAAAAATAACAAAATCTAAAAAACTCCAAAAATATTTCTACAACATTGTTTTATTTATATCTCTGCAATATTATCTACTAAAATTATGAGTAATATTTTATATCATATCAGATAAAATTCAAAAGTTATCCTGAACCATGCACAAAAAATTTCTCTAAATTAATAATTTTGATTTTTGTTGTTTTGATTATAAATCTCTCCAATATCAAAGAACATTATTACTTCACTAAATAAATTCCGAGTTTGTAAATGATTTTTCTACTTTTTGGAACCAAAAACACACTTCTACACATTAAAATGATTTGTTGCAAACTTCAAAAAATGATACTACATAGTGGATCGTAAAACCTTAAGCAAAAGGGTATGAGATAATCCTGAAAAAAAGAAATTTGGGATAATTGTCACCATCTGACAATAAGCCCAAAAGGAAGAAATATTTGGCAAGAAGTTTGTCAAATTTTGGATATATTTTTGAATACCTTAAGACATTCATTTTCTTTATAAAGAAACCAACGAAAGAGGCTAGATTTGAAGTTATAATTTGACAAGAATATTGGAGGAGAAATAAGCTAGAAGACATGATTTTGAAGGAGGATGGACGGCGAGAAAGAGAGCGAGCAAGCAGCAGGAGGCAGAAGGACCAATGGGATAGGTGAGGGCCCAAGAGGATCCAGCGGGGTCGAGACAACACAATGCAATAGGGGGCCAAGAGGATGGGTTGGAAAGGCAAGGGAAGGACCCTCCTGACAAGGGAGGGCAGTCAACAGACGCTACCCTAACCCTAAAAGGTTCCTACGCCTAGGCGGTAAGCCAAGGAACCCTAGACAGTAACCTCACCCAGGAGCTAATCCCCTCTGGCGAAGACCTGGTCATCCCTGATGAGCTTATGAGCAGTTTCTTGGAGTTTGAAAAGTACACTCTAATCGACAAGTTCATAGGAGGGCGACCCGATATGGAAACCATCCACAAATGGGCGTTTACCAAATGGCGAACCAACGAAAACATGGAGATAGTTGCGCTTGCCCGGGGTTTCTTTGCCATTGTTTTGAACAACCAAGAGGATTTTTGTAAAATCTTGGTGGGGGGTCCTTGGTTCCTAGGGTGCAGAAGCCTGTTCCTCCGAAAGTGGGGAGAGGACTTCAACCCGAAGACCCAAAATATTAACATTACCTCGATTTGGGTAAGGCTCCCAAACCTTCCTCTCCAATGCTGGCATGAGAGTGTCATTAGAGGGATAACACACTCCATTGGGGAGTTGGTAGCTATCGATCCATCCACTAGGGCTCACTCCAGGATGGTCCAGGCCTACTTCTATGTCTCAGCTAACCTGGACTCTGAGCTACCCTCTTTCATCAACCTCTACAAAGGGTCAACCCTTATCAAAAGGTAACCCATCAAGTATGAGAACAAACCTACTTTCTGTTCTCACTGTCACACTCAGGGGCACCTCCAGACCCAGTGTCCGGTGGTAAAGGCCCAAAGAATGACAGATCAGAACAAAGGGGCTCATCAAATCCAAAGAAACCCTCAGGCCAACGAGCAACCCCCGACGGGTCCTAGGCACATCATCCGCAACCCTGCCCATCAGGCAGTTTAGGGAAAGCCTCAAGATGAGCCTTTCGACCAATCTGAGAAGGAACAAAAGCAAGGAGGTGATCCTCCACTAATACAAGAGCAGCAAGAGACCCTTCCGAATCCCTCACCTCCAACCAATCATCAAGCAAAGGCTTTAAGCTCCTAGATACCGACCTTCCATGATTTTAGTGGTTCACAATCTCTCATGGAGGATTATCTAAAAGGTAATAGAAGATCCCCGTCCCGGGTGGAAAAGGGTGAGATGTCCCCATATCAAATGTCTGAGAAAGGAGATCCTTCGCAATCCGGGTGGTTTAGCCCCAGAAATACCAGGAGCAAAAAGCAAGCAATTGATTACGGTAGTGAACGAAAAAGAGGGAGACCCTCTGGTAATGACCAAAGGAACAAAGAAATGATAGAATATGTTGCTAATGGGACTCAGTTAACGTTGTTTTCTGATGATTCAGACACCCAGTGGGATGAAAAGCAAGGAACCAAACCCCCCTTCCAGTTGGTGAAGGGAGGCAAGAAAACCTCCAAGCCTTTGAGATGAAGGTCCTCTCATGGAATGTGAGAGGCCTCAACGGAGCAGCCAAGCGGAGGATGGTTGCTGACCTCAGGAAAAGAACAAATCCCTCTATTATCATCCTCCAAGAAACTAAAATTGATGCGGTTTCATCTAGAAAAGCTGCTAAGGCCATCTGGCCCAAAGGAGAGCTTCTTTTCAGTCCAGCCCAAGCTACATCAGGTGGACTCATGTGTCTGTGGGACCCGTCTCTAGTCGAAGGGAGGTTACTATCTTCATCAAACAAAATTCTAAACATTCTCTTTCACTCCAAGACATGCAATCAGTCTTGGATCCTGTCCAACATCTATGCCCCTAACTCTCCTGTAGAGCGAGCCGAGATGTGGGAAACCATAACCCAAATGCGGGGTAATTTCAGCACTATTCCATGGATCCTTGGGGGGGACTTCAACTGCCCTCTACACCCCTCTAAGAAAAAAAGGAGGAATTGAGTCTTGCAACAAAAGTATGGAGGATTTCAAAAATTTTGTCAACACCAATGAGCTTATGGATATCAAGCTCAAAGGGTCCTCCTTCACCTGGAGCAATAGAAGGGTTGGCAGCGGACTCATCCAGGTGAAGCTAGATAGGTTTTTCATCTCTCAGGAAGCAATCCCTTTCTTAGGGGATGCAACCCTTCTTGCCTTGCCTAGGATTGGTTCGGATCATAATCCCATCATCCTAGAATCAGGAGGAGGCCCCTCCTTTAAAACCCCCTTCAGATTTGAATCCATGTGGATCCACCACAAGGATTTTAGAGAGCAGGTCACTTCTTGGTGGAAACAGAAGATGGGAGGGTCTGCCTCAATGCAGCTGGCCCAAAGGCTCAAATTAGTCAAAGAAAGACTCAAAATATGGAACAAGGAAGTGTTTGGCAACATCTTCGAATGCAAAAAAACCATCTCAGAAAGGCTCCAAAATATTGAAAAGAGAATCGAAGTTGGGGACCACAGTGCGACAGTCAGGGATGAAGAGAGGAACCTCCTAGCAGAATATCACAACATTCTGGCTAGGGAAGAGACTTTCTGGAGACAGAAGTCCAAGGACCTCTGGCTAAAGGAGGGGGATTCAAACACCAGATTCTTCCACGCTTCAACTATGCAGCATAGAGGGTCCAACAAAATCAGGGAGGTTGTTCGCAGTGATGGATCAACCACAAAGGACCTAGTGGAGATAAGGACCGAAGCAGTGGGCTTTTTCCAGGATCTCCTGGGAACCCCTCCCAAGGGTGACCGGTAGGCCCAGAGGGATTTGTTAGCTAACATCCCAGCTCGAGTCTCGCAAGAGGCTAACCTCAAACTCATGGAACCTTTCTCCTCCGAAGAGATCAAGGAAGCCCTCTTTTCCATGCAGCCTGATAAGGCCCCTAGGCCAGATGGGTTTCCTCCCCATTTTTACCAAACCATGTGGGATGTGGTGGGAGAGGATGTTTGTGCGGCCATCAGAGAGATCTAGTCTGCTAGAGTTGTCCATCATAGCCTAAACTCCACTTTCCTAGCTCTTATCCCAAAGTCCCCTACTTGTAGAACCTTCTCTGATTACAGGCCCATTAGTCTTTGTAACGTTCTCTACAAAATTTTAACCAAGACTATGGCCAATAGGTTGAAACCCATCCTCCCCCTGCTCATAGACCCATGTCAAGGGAGTTCAGTGAAAGGCAAAAACATCTTGGACAAGGTCATCACGATTCATGAGACCCTCCACTCTACCTCCATGGCTAAGAAGGCAACCTTGTTCCTTAAGCTCGATATGAACAAAGCCTTCGACAGAGTTGACAGAGGGTTCCTTTGTGCGGTCCTCCTAAAGTTTGGCTTCCATCCTCTCTGGATTGACCTTGTCCAAAGCTGCATTTCCACCCCCTGTTTCTCTATTTTGGTCAACGGGTCCCCTGCAGGTTATTTCCAAAGTGCCAGAGGTCTCAGGCAAGGAGATCCCCTGTCTCCCATCCTTTTCATTATCCTGGCAGAAGCTTTAGGCAGATCACTCAAGGAGGCTCTTCGAAGGAATTAGGTGACTGGTATCCTCCCAGCCATTGGGATCAAAGCAATCACACACCAACAGTTCATGGATGACACTCTTCTTTCCACCAGTGCCTCAGTTACCCAGGCCAGATACATCAAAAGGATTCTGACCCTCTATGAACGAGCCACTGGGCAGAAGGTGAATTACATTAAAAGCAAGATTTTTTTCCTCAATACCCCAGTGAGACGCCAGAACCAGATTGCTAGGATCCTTGGATGTTCTGTTGAGTCCCTCCCGACAATCTATCTCGACCTTCCTCTCTTCTACGGTGGTCATGCAAAGGAGGGCATGTGGAACTTAGTGTTGGAATGCATCCACAGGAAGTTAGCCACCTGGAAAGGCAAGCTCCTGTCCCAAGCAGGCAAGGCCACCCTCACTAAGGCATGCCTTCAAGGAATCCCGACATACTTCATGTCTATTTTCAGATTGCTAGTTTCTATCCACTACAAGATTGAACAGGTCCATAGAACCTTTCTGTGGTTCGGGAATGAGGACAAGGCCAGGATCCCCCTTGTAGCTTGGGATAGGGTGTGTCAAAGTAAATATCAAGGTGGCCTCGGGCTGAGGAGAACATGCATGATGAACCTTGCTCTGGTTGCCAAGCATGCCTGGAGGATCATGACAAATGACCCGACGAAGTGGGTCAAGATTGTTAACAAGAAGTACCTCACAAATTTATCTTTCCTTGACGATGATATCCCCACGGGAGGATCGACTTTTTGGAGGGCCATGTTGCAGACGAGATAGCTGATTCGGGATGGGGTCAAGTGGATCTTGGGGGATGGTAAGTCTATTAATTTTTGGAAGGACAGGTGGATTTCAGAGGATCCTCTCTCACAACGAGCTGACTTGAGTCTTTTGAGAACTATGGCAGATCCTAATAGCCAGCAAAAAGTGGTTGATTATATAGTATGGGGGAGCGACAACCCGTAGTGGAGAATCCATGACTTGCCCATGCGTGAAGAGGAGGTGTCCACCCTATCCTCCCTTCTCCAAGGAACCATCATTCCATCCAATAGGAGGGTTGACCTAATGATTTGGAAAGGAACTGATAGTGGTATTTTCACAGTCAAGTCTGCTTATGAGATTCTGTCCAGTGGGCCAACTGGAACTTTTCCTTGCAACCTGGTCTGGCGGAAGGGGGTGATCCCTAAGGTTAATTTTTTTGCTTGGATCACTTTTCAAAACAAAGCCCTCACTCTTGATAACCTCCATAAAAGGGGCTTTGCCTTCCCTAATAGGTGTTATATGTGCATGGCAGCCTGCGAGTCCTCAGATCACCTCTTCCTGCACTGCCCCTTCACCAGCACTGTCATTGGCATCATCCTGTCCTCTTTTCGGATCCAATGGAGCCCTCCCAAGACTATCAAGGAATCCTTCTTTCAATGGACCAGTCCTTTCAGGAACTCGAAACTCTGTTTCTTAGCGAATGCTATTTTCCATCATCTAATTTGGCAGATCTGGTTGGAGCGGAATAGCCAAGTTTTTGGAAACCCACCCAAAGACCCCCCATCCATTGCTCATAAGGCCATGGCCTTTGCGGTTGAGAATTCCAAGATCATTGGTAGCCCCTCTCCCAGATCAGGCATTGAGGAGGAAGTTTTCAAGGAGTTGAAGCTCGATGGGGACCCTAGGTTGGCAGATCTTAGAGCCTCTAGGAAAGAGGTTAGATGGGGTAGACCCCCTGAAGGATGGCTGAAGCTAAATTTTTATGGAGCTACCAGAGGCAATCCAGGACCAGCAAGAGCAGGCGGTGTTGTCAGAGATCACGACGAGAAGATCATCCTCACCTTCTACAAAAATTTAGGAGTCCAAACGAACCATGTTGCGGAGGCAAGAGGCATTCTCAAGGGGTTGCAGCTCATGTCAGAGGATCCTCATCCTCTGTTGATCGAAGGGGACTCGATGAATATCATCAACTACATGCTCAACACCAAGACCCCATCTTGGAGGGTCTTCAACATCATCTCCAAGGCAAGGAACCTTCTCTGCCAGTGCAACATGGTCCAGGTCAAGCACTCATTTAGAGAGGGCAATAGCCTCACTGACCACATGGTGAACAAAGGGCTTTCTTCCACTTGTCTTGTCGTGTGGCGGAAAAATTTCCTAGCTAACATGGAAAGAATTTCCAGCAAAGAAGGTACCCATGGAGCCACCTAAGCAATGATGGTCGACGGTCTACGATGGCAATTCTTGGGTCTTGTCACCTGTTCCAATCACAACTGGCCGCTCTTCTAGGGCGGAGGTGGGTAATAAGGTTGTACGGGAACCAAGGCTCTTTGGGGGTCGGGTCGAGGTTTCTCGAAGGACAAAGTTTGATCATGGCATCGGGAGGAATGCCCTAAATTTTATTGCTAAATCTCCTCACGATCGGGGGCAGATTATCCTTGCTCAAGGGCGACACACCATTGGTCGGGCTCCTGGCTACATTGGGAGGAGGTTTCGACTTTGCTTTCTTGATGAGGCGATGCATGAGATCACCAACAACCATTGGGCCATGAGACATACATGGCGGTTTCAAGAAGGAAGGCCACCTCAGTCCGCTCCTCTACCACCTTTCCATTTTTGCTCACCACCTCGGGTAATTATGGGAGGCTCTGCATGTAATCATACTTCTCTTCATTCGACGTCCATGAGAGGAGGCTATTTAAATCTCTATGTCATCGGGTTGATGTCCATTGCGGGTGTCTATGAGTGCAATTGCCCTTTGGTGAGTTTTTTTGGTGGTTTCATTGGGAGTCCTGTTGTCCTGTGTCACAATGTCCACTCCTTTCATCGAACCGACCAAACTCTCCCTGTGTAATGTAGCCCAAATTTTCATGAGAGCCAAAGGGTTAGTCCCCTTCCTAGAGAAATTTCATGGGCCTGAGGATGAGGTAACCCACGCTTTCATCGATACCTGGAACAAAGGTGAGGTTATTGTTCGGGGGCTAAATTTTCATGTCACTGTTGAGCTCCTCTGTGAGGTTACTGGTTTACCTATTTTTGGGCGTAACATCCATCGGGATAGCCATAATTGGGGTGAGGAACTTGAGAAATTCCCTGACAAAGGGAGAAACCTAGGGTGGGACAAATCAACCCTCTTTCGTTCTTCCCTTTCAGAGCCATGGAACCTTGCTATGATCCCCATCATGCAGTACATTACCTGCGATGATCTGGATAAGCCTCTCTATAGCTTCCATATAAGTTTTGTTAATCATTTGAGGGATGCCAAGCAGGTGTGTATCCCTGATTATCTCACCTATTCCTTGAGCCTAGCCATTGAAAAAAGTAGGAAGTCGTCCTGCATGCCAATTCACCAAGGTTTAATGGTTGTCATCTATCACCATGTGTTGGCTAACCGTCCCCCCTCAAGTCGTTCCGCCCTTGTCTACCCAGAATTCGTCTAGCCCTGTTGTTGGGCAGGAGGAAAGAGCCCCTAGTCCTTCCCGAACTAGCCCCCTGGTGTCGACAAACCCTCCCCTTTCAAAGGCTCCTCCTGATGTCGTTCGGTCAAGAGGGGGGCGACTGGGGATACCCTCACCCCAGCCAAGGCCTCTCAGCGCCTGAAGAAGATCAAAACCAAGAAAGGAACTCCATCGACACAGCAGATTAGCTCTGACACGGAGAGTGAGGTGGAAGGTTTTCCAGTCCAGTTCCTTGAGGAGGTGGCTGCCAATATTCTGGCATCCACAAATGCAATTATCATGGCCCTAAAGCGTTACAAGGAGCGCCAGACTGTGGATGATCAAGAGGAACCGGATGCCTGACGACGGATCCACTGAAGTCTCTGTTCTGCTGTGTTTTTTGTCAGTGATGTGGACTGTTACGTTTTTTTTGTAGCCGATAGGCCTCTGCTTTTCTTTTTTGGTAAGGTTTAAACATGTTAGCTGTAATTGCCCTTGAGGCATTTCTTGCTTATAAGGTTGTAGCCTATTTTGTTATAAGGTTTTGGGATCCTCTTAAAAAACCCAGTACTTAATACAAAAAACCAGCTTACCAAAAAAAAACCTTAAGCGAAGGTTTCCCTTGCTATCCTATCATGTGCATGGTCTAGAATACTGTGAAATTGGCAAAAGGACAAGTTCCTTCCTACCCAAATAAATCCCTTGCCCCATGTCTAATTTGAGCAAGTATCTTGAGAGAAAAAGAAAACAAAAGAAAAAGAGAGCAAAAGAAAAAATAAAGAAAATGAGAGACAAAAAAAGAGAAAAATCAAAGAAAAATGTTCCAAAGCAATAAAATCCCCTTGTTCAAGAATGGGCAAGAAATCCCTACCTTATAAATATGAAGAAAAGAAGGAGTATGGAACTTGAATCCCTGGAATTTCTCAGTTATTCGAAAATCATGAGGTAAGCCCCATAATAGGCGATTTGTGCCCAACTTGCTTGACATTGGGTAATTCCTTTTCATGTGGTGATATGTCTATCACATTAGTGACCTTATTTTGTATAGACCAATGTTCGCTTATGGAATAGCTAGCTTTTGGTGGTTTGATTTGCATAGTAGTTTAGTCCCTATGCATGCACAAAATCATGGTTAAAGAATACTTCACATGCACACACATTGGTTCATTTAAGTTTTCTATATCATTTTTCTTACTCATAATCGGTAAATGAATTTTGCAAAGCACACACAATTGTTATTCGAGAGATTTTGTATCATTATGATACGATCAAAATAGAAAATGAATGCACTTCACAAACATTGGTTCTAGATAAATTTGAATTTGTCTTTGAAATAAATTAAAATATTTCTTTGGAATTTTATTAGATCAATATCATCAATTCTTTTATCACTATTCATCTTATATAAAAAATAAAAAAATAAAAAAAATATTATTCATCTTGCATTTTTTTTTTTCGCGGCGATGGCATTATTCCTAAACAATTAGGAATTCCGTGCTTAGCAAAAACCATCTTTCTAATTTTTATGTCCAAAATAGTTTAAATAGTTCAAATTTCCTATCCAACATTTTTAAAAACATAATTTATATCATCTTGCATCTTCATTTTTTGACTTTCGCAATGATGACATTATTCTTAAGTAATTAGGAATTCCTTGTTTAGCGCAAGTCATCCTCCTAATTTTTCATACCTCAAAATAAATGTGTACATTTGTTTTTACAAAAAATTATAAAAAATTTTGTACATGTAATATAATGATCCATCAAACATTAATTTTGCATTTTAAAAACAAACACAAATTATATAGCATCCTGCATTTTCATCTTGATTTTTGCGATGATGACATTATTCTTAAGCAATTAAGAATTCATTGTTTAGTGCAAATCATTTGTCAAAATTTTCATGCCTGATCAAATAAATTTCACAAAATATTTATCACATATTTTTTTTTCTTAAGCGAAAAATCCCTTGCGGGGCTGCCTTGGTCTGAGAGACCACGAACAGGGGGTTCTACACCGTCAAAGTCACTCGGGAGTCACACCCAACCCTGCCCACACCAACATTATCAATTGGATTTTGGATACCCAATTCAACTTTTTAGTAGGGTGGAGATTTGAACCTCATACCTCTCTTGGAGGATTTTTCTCTCCTCTCCAACTCACTTACAACACCTGGGTTTATCACATATTTTGTTGCAAAACAAACATACTTCATTTTATCATCAAAAGCCTTAAGATATTTCTTAAACAAACAATTATTTTAGTAATTTCAAAATACTCCTCACAAATAGGATGAGCTTTGTGACTTAGTGAGCATTGACCTCCACCAACAGTCACATAACAACATAACATCCTTCGAGGTATATTGCTAAAATCCATTTAACCTTGTCATCATTCCAACACTCACATGTTCCAAAACATATTCTCAAAACACACCAAATCATTTTACATCATTTTTTCTTATTTTAAAAGGCATGATTAAAGACATCATTAGTATCAAAAAATTAAAATGTAAAATTAAATAAAACACCATCAAAAACACATGAAGGAAAAAAGATAGCTATATATATATATATATATCATCATCATCAAAAGTACACATACAAAAGATTGCTATATATTTTAGTCAATATAAAAAGTCTTTCGAGTTTCTCACTAATTCAGCCAAATTAATGTGAAACTTGAAGGAGGCAACGTAACAAACTATTAAAACGGTAAAGATTGAGCTATGAACTATAAATGCATCCAATTTTTTCTTCTACCTCGAAAAACATGCCATTTCATCTTTAACGACCTTTTTTCAAAAGGTCGCTAAAGAGGGGGCAAAATGTAGTAGGGTAAAATTGACATTTAATTTACCTAAACATCATAACAATTACTAAAAATTATCCAAAATTTACTTGAAAGTCGACTAAAACGGTGAGAAAACAATATCCTCATTTTTTGTGCCAATAAACCAAAAGTTGTTTGACCGCTTGGAAAAATCACCCAAGGGTCAACAAAATCACTTGACGATCGACAAAATCACCAGGCGATTTTGTCCCAAAATAGAATTTAACAAATTTGCTAAAAGACAATTCGTTTTAAAACCTCTTACCTGGTTTAGCCGCCGTTTGGATCAGGGTTGTTGATGAACAGTTTGAAGGTGACAAACATAGGAGGGATCAAAACCTCCTCCATGTTTAGTCTAACCTCCCAACTTCCTCCAACCTCTCCTGGACCTATTTAATCTAGCCCCCTTTCCCTTTCTCCCCCTAGTGATCCTTAAGATTGTTTTGAACTCCCTTGAGGATCCCTCGCATTAATTTGTTACGCAATTCCACCCCCGAAATCCCTTTATTCACTGTTGTTATTGCAAGTCTTAGTTATAATCGCCCAAAATACCATCATAATCGCCTAGTGATCGACATAAATGATAGGCAATTTCAACAGAAGTGATAGGCAATTTCGTCAGAGTGTAGGTGATTTTGTCAGAGAGTAGGCGATCCTGTCTTCAAATTAGCTGGGGGTAAGGATTCAAATCACTGTTTGCATTTCTTTCTCAATTTTCTATTTTTCTATGCATTGCATCATGTCCATTTAATTTATTATTCAGATTTAGATATTGCATCTTGGTGTTCACCATCATTCCAGTTAATTGCATCATGAAATCAGGATCATAATCGCACAAATTCATAGCATATTAGGTTGAATTGTCATCATAGTGTTCTCATGTCATTTCATATCCATTTGCATGTATAAATTAAAACATATATGTGACTTGGAGTACGAGAAACTATTATAATTTGCAAGAAACATTGTTTTGTGTCCTCTATTTGCTGTCAACTATTTTGTTGTAGGATTGCGACATAATCGCATGTGATTTTGTTAAATCTGAGGTGATTCTGTCTGGAACAAAGGTGATTCTGTCAAAAATAGAGGCGATTCTACCCTGCTACAAGCCTTAGAACCTTCATCAAACATTCGGGTTAAGTAAGGTTTATAATTTCTTTTAGCCCTAGTTTTAGGCATTTCATTTTATTTTGTATCCACTGTCTATTGTCTTCATTAAATCAAAATTGCATATAGATAGTTTAGTTGCATAAAGGCCAAAACTTAGGTGTATGTGAATAATTTTATAAAAAGAACACATCAAACATCTTCCAAACCTAGGTATGGAAACTATCGCTAAAATTTTCTTGGTGAACCCTTAATTTGTCGAAAAATCATCACAAGAAGGCACACTTAAGTGCCTCTCTTTTGAGGTGTAGCTCTACTATTTTCCCATTCCCCTTTGAGGCGCAGATCCATCAGCCTAGAGGAAAGGAGTGCAAAAATTTTAGGTGTACATGTAGTGTCTGGAAAAAAAACATAGTGGTTTTGGATTTTGAAGGGGTGCAATAGCATAAAGGAACAATAGGGCCAACCATTGAAAATATCAAAGTAGAGCATAAGCATGGAGCAAACAAGTAGTTATGGATATTGAAGTGGCACAATGACAACTCAACATCATTGAAGACCACCACTAATCAATATTTCACTTGGATGGATGGATGAACAAGATTGGAAAATGTCAAGAAGAAGGATGTTGGATATTTGTATTTACAAAGAAATTTGAAGAAGACCCAAAAAATGAATATCAAGAATTCATTTTTTCTTTTTAAGATGTAGGTATCTAGTTATAACATCTCAATTGAGATGAGAATTAAATATGTTTGTAAAATCTCAAGTTCTATAGGAGAGGGAGATTTGTGATTTGTCAAGGGTGGGCGACTTGAGTACAACCCCTTTTTCTCAAGCAAAAGAAAACAAATGTTGCATAATATGGGAGCTTTATTGATAACACATCTCTATTACATTCAATCCTTGATTCAATACATAACATAGAGCTTTATCTTCAATATATAGATACATGAGACTCTTCACATGCACTTGAATCTTTACCTTTTCTCTCCTCAAACTCATGGGATATGCAACATTTCATATTACCCTCTTTACATAACAAATTTCACATATTACATAATATCAAAGTTTCTCATGATTACATAACTCTCTACTTCTAAACTTGACACATCACACTCATAAATCTCACTTACACTCATGACATAACTCTTCACTTACACATATGACACCTCACACTCATAACTCTTCACTTACACACATGACACCTCACACTCATAACTCACACTTGATTACATGACACATATCCACACTTCACAATTTGACACATACTATTGACAAATAATAAATGCACACCTTAAACTAAATATTTACAATGGATGCAAGGTACCAAATAATGTAATACCTCCAACAAATCTTAGTATTTGTTTAATAAAATTTGAGACAAGTGATAAGTTAGAAGAAGTTTCATATCCTTAACCAAGGTTTTTTTTTGTCAAAGGATTATTAAATTAATTTATTTGAAAATTAGATTACATCTCCTATCTTTCTAGGATTGAATGCTTTTAAGCCAAGTTTTAATAGAGGATGTGAGACTATTCTCCCTCACATCTAATCTACTACAACTATTTATGCAAAAAAACAGTAACCATATAAAGCAAGGATATATAAATCTAGATACAATAGGCAATACTTTCATCAATGGTAAGAATGAAAAAAAGAGCTTTCCTAGTCCATTGAGTCCACCATCTAGGAGGATATCCATAGAAAGTGAGGTCTCCTTGATCAAGAGCCCACTTAGCCATCACATCTGCCACCCTATTTTGATCTCTAAAAATGTGTATAAACTCCACTATCTCAAATTGTTGTTGGGTCATTTATATTTGCACAATTAATCTTTGTATTCTTTTGCTTGTCTACTCCTTTTAAGTGGTTAATCATAATTGAGATTCTGATTCCACCTAAATTTTCCTCCACCCCACATTCAGAGCCTCTTGTAATCTTCTTAAGATGATATATCCCTCTACCAAGTTATTAGATAAGAAACCTAGGTTTTTTATGAAGATACAAGTAGGGGCACCATTCGAGAGGTAACCTACTCCCCCTATACTCGCTCTTCCTAGATTTCCCCTTGAGGCTCCGTCCATATTAATCTTACCTTGTCCCTCTAGAGGAGGTCTTCAATTCCTAGTTTAGATTACTTGTGTGTTATTTGGGATTACCCTTTTTGAAGTGACCACTATTGGAGGTACTTGTAATTTAGATATTATCTGAATCCACTTTTGGTTAGGATTATGGGGCCCTTTTAACAGGTATTGGATTGACTCCCTCATTTTGGCTGTGATCCTTTGCCAGACAAGTGGTTTCCTTTGTACTCATGGTTAAAGATACAATTATATTTCTCCTTCCAAAATTCCATAGAAGGAGAGTCATTCCTATCCAAAACAATTGTTGAGTGGGTTATTCCATTTCCTCCTATTTAGGCCACTCCCTCCAAAGTTTCTCTATAGAAGATATCTCAGACCAGCGGATGCCTAGTAGAGATGACATTTGTTTCCATAGTTTGATTATGATGGGACATTCTATAAAGAGGTAAGATATGTTTCCTCATTCTTCCAACACATCTCACATTTGAAAGGTCCATGCATCCCTCTTTTTATCAATTGTTCCCCTATCAACACCCTTCTATGAAGTAGCAACCAAATGAAGAATCTCACTTTGGGCCAAAGGTTCTATGCCCACAACTGCATGAAAATATCTCTTAACAAGCTCAGAGTACTCCGATAGAGGGTTAAGTATCCAGAGGTAACTATATATTCACTTTGATTTTTTTACCTCATCCAAGAGTATCCTCCTCTTGAGACCATGAGAGTGATCTTGTCTAGACGATCCTATAGATTTTGTTTCTCTAATCCTCCAAGACTTGGATTGACCATTCCTTTATTGGGATCCATTGCCTTCCTACCTCCTAGCTATTGCTTTGAAGCTTACAATAATTAGCTACCTTAACCCAATTTTTTCTATGTAGGTTCTCCATCAATGGTCTCCAAGTCGAGAATTGAGTTATTAGAGGAGGATGACCATCCCACAAATCTGCCCAAAAGTTAACCTTTTGTCCATTATGAATAATCCAAAACAATCTTTTATTGATCATATCCTCTTCTATTCTGAGTCCCATTAAGATGGGAGATTCTCTACTAGAAAGCGAAAACTGGATAATCCTTGTTGAGGTTTTATTCTATACATATTTGGCCCTCAAAATTTGAGCCCGCAATTGCTTAGGAGATTTTAGCAATCTCCAATATAACTTAGTCGTCAATGCCTTGTTCTTCTTGATAATTGATCTAATTTCTAGTCCTCCCTCTGTTTTTGTAAGCATAAAGTATCCCATTTCACTAGTGTCAATTTTTGTTCTTCCTTGACTCCACTCTAAAAATTTATTGCTTATATGATCCAATTATTTAAGAAAGACCTTAGGGATGTCTCACACCGTGGAGACATAAATAGGTATGGCATTGAGGTTTGCTTTTATCAAGGTCATCCAACCTCCTATAGAAAGCCACCTATTAGTCCATTCTTCCCATTTGGATTTCACTCTATCTAACAACTAAGTCCAGTCCTCCTCTTTTTTCGTCCCAACTATAAATGTAATCATAGGTAGGTGATTGGAAGAGATGTCTTCTTGTATCTCAATTTATCCAATAACATCACCTCTTGTTTTCATATCCTTAACTAATGTTTCGCCCAAACATTCAACCAATATGATGAACAAATATGGGATAAGAGGTCTGCTTGTATAATACCTTTGTAAGCTATAAATAGTTAAGTAAGAGCTCCATTTACTAGAACCAAATAGGATACCAAGAAATTACTGCCCTTAATCCATATTAAGATACCCAGAAAATACATCTCTTGATCCATTCTACCTAAGCTTCCAAGAATCTAAATTGTCTCATTATATAATTAAAAAAAGTGTCAATCAAATCAACTCTATCATATGCTTTAAATAAATCTAACCTAATAAACATGAAAGACTTTTTTTATACCTACATAAAATAGATTAACCCAGATTTAAATCCTATTAATTTTAACATATTAATCCAATAATTTTATAACAAGTGATAGAAAAAGTTTAGTGCCCACTATAGTTAACGAACTTGGTGGGCGGTCTTTATCTTGAGTGGTAGATCTCAACCCACGTTTGTCAAACCCACCATGAATATGAATTTTATACTTTAAACCAAAATTTAATCTCATAAATAAGCATCTGGATCACTAAAGATAAAAAATTATATTTTATCCATTGAATTGGGATATACACTCTTAAGCAATGAATTTCTCAGCTATTAGAAGTTAACATTTTAAAATCCATGAGGTTAATTAAAGATTTAATCCGAATGTTGGGCTTTTAGTGAGGTTAATTAAAGATTTAATTAGAATGTTGGGTTTCCACTAAAAGCCAATTCTCATTATGATTTAGTAGATGATTATAAGATAATGGTAGTCCCCACGTCATGATCACCTTCAGAGCTCAACTTCTGGGGAAAAAGACAAAAGCTAATATTATTTAGGCGTTCCCCACACTAATTGCACAGTCGTTGGAGATAACTAGATAAGTATGCGGTTGAAATCAGTACGAGTCAAGTTCACTATACTTTTTCAAGCACATTATGCCGTACGGTGGTTTCTTTTCACGTCGGATCAACAACTTTTTATCAGTGGTTTCTCATGTTCAATCAACAACATTTAGTTGAAATAAGTTTATTGGATCAACAACTTTTTATCAGTGGTTTCTCATGTTCAATCAACAACATTTAGTTGAAATAAATTTATTAAAAATAGCTCATATGATTTAAACTCCTATAATTGTAACCAACTCCCTTAAACTTCACTAAAAAAAATCTACTACATATGTGGTAAAACTCCTCATGTATGCAGATGATGTAATTCTTGTGGCCAAAACAGCCAAAGATCTAGAAGATCACCTTCAAGCTCTAGAACTCTTTTGTAAAGAAGTTGGGATGCAAGTGAACACGAGCAAAACAAAAATTATGATTTTTTCAGCAAAAAAGAAGAAGCAACAACTCAAATTTCAGTTTGCAGGAGAACCGCTTGATGTAGTAGTAGAATACAAATACTTGGGCATAGACTTTCATGACAAACTTAATTGGAATACATGTAGGATGAAAAGAACTCAAAGTGGCCGGAGAGCACTATATGCACTTCAAAACAGGTGTAGGAATGCCGAGTTGTGGGACTGGAAGACCACCAAGGTCTTATTTGGCCTACTTGTTACACCGGTTCCGTTGTATGGTTGCGAGGTGTGGGCTAGTGGCACAACAAATGCAAAATGGAGACAAATAGAAAGGATTCAAAAATATCTAATCACAAACTTTCTCAAAATTAAGGCCACAACCCCTTATGAAATTATTCTAGCTGAAACTGGAATGTTCCCTTTAGAAGCAATTGCTATGACCAATCTGTTATGTTACTTGAAAAAAATAGAAAACATGACAAATGATAGATGGCCTAGAGAAGTTAGAGACGAAGAGTTACATAGGCGAAAGAATACGTGGATGAAACAAAATCGGAAATGGATGAAACGTTGGAAAATCAACATAAATGAATGTTTAAATGTCAACAAAAACATTAAAAATTATGTGAATGAAAAGTTCGGAAGTGGAATGTGGAAAAATGCAAGCGAGGAAAAGACAATATTATATTGCAAATTTTAACCCAACGTATGACCACAAGGAAAAAGCGTATATAGGCGCTGAAATCAAGTGGAAGGAAAAAATACTCATTGCTCGAGATAAGGACTAGCTCTCATAGGCTTAGATGTGAAACGGGGAGATGGACAACGCCCAAAGAACAATGGGAAGAAAGGATATGTACTCTATGCAAGACACGAGGGCGTAGAGACAGAGGAACACTTCATCTATAAATGCCCGAGTTTTTCAGATATCCGTGACAAATACAAAGAAACACTTGGGAGCGAGTTTATTACAGATTTATTTGAAGACAAGAAAATCAAAAAAGTTGGAGAATTGCTAACACAAATCAACAGGAGAAGGAACAACCTTCTCAAAGATATTAAAGATCATATGATATGATTTGAGTAATTGTACTTCCATATTTGAGGTCCCATAGACCACATTTGGGTCTCGCGGACGTAATTAAAATCTTTCATTCATACACTAAAAAATCTTAAAACTTTTTAAAAAATGTCTTAATCATCTTTAGACATCACTCTCATTTTGATAGATTTCTCTCAAAATTAGAAATCAACTTGATATACCAATCATAGAGAATCTTTTGTAAAAGCAAAGCCATATCCTCGGCAGCTTTGTCATAGCATGTCCACTGTATGATTTACTTAATAATTTTACCTTAAAATAATAATACTTTTTTATACCCAAGTCGGCTTTTAGAACGCACCACAAGGTGTGTCACCAGCACTTTTGGCATTCCAAAGAAAAACCCATCTTTATCCTGTGCTTTTTCCTGTGCAACAACACCCCACATCTAATTACTAAAGTGTAAACCGTGGGGCATCGAAAACAAACCGTTAAATCACAGATATAAAATATTGCCGTTGTATGACGGGTAGCACACAGGACAGAGAGATGCATTCGGACAATTCCCCAACTGTTTGCTGTTTAGTTTGAGTCACAGATATAATATATAGTCGTTGTATGCCGCTAAACGACGGGTAGCACACAGGACAGAGAGATGTATTCAGACAACTCCCCAGCTGTTTACTGTTTAGTTTGAGTCATTTTTTTTCTTGTTTATTGTGATGTTACATCATGGGGCCTAATATTACGAAAGCCTTGATTTTGTTTTTTAAATGATGGATGTCTCATTATTCCATGAAGACATTGGGTTGAGTCAGACGCTATAACTCTTTTGCTGTACAGGATCCAAGGCTATGATGAGACATAGGATATGTAGGCCAGAAGATTAAGAATGGATACATATGAGATTATCTGATTTAGGATGATGATCTCTAACAAATTCGAGCAATTCGTGTCAGAGATGTTCAGGCAGGTTAACTATCTGGTTACCTAACGTCCTAGAATGTAGCAATAACTACGAGTACGACAGAGCCAACGTATATGTCAGTGACCAGGCACCTTGACCTACTTGGTGCTTTGAAAACTGAGAAAGTTTAATCAGAGCAAAAGCAACAATAAAGTAGTTATAATAAGATTATTTTTATGGTTAAGGTGAGTAATCGAGTTGGTCTAAGGCTATCAGTTAAAGGTTTGCGATATATACTTGTGGGTTTATTCAACTCCCCGGCAAACCACACTGGTTGTATCGGTAAGTAGTTGGACACTTATCAGGAGGAGACCTAAGTTCAAACCTACCTGGTGGGCATGCCTAATCTAGGGCAAAGGTAGTAGTCTGACTTGGGTCCACTGAGTGTGGGCCAACTTGATGACTGAAGGTCTCTACTGAAAAGAGGGGTTATAATGTAGTGGAGGCAAGACAATAGTTACTGTATAAAAAAATTATTTTTATAAAAAATATTATTTATTTGTTTAATTAATTTTTGATATATAATTTTATTTATATATTTCGACTCTTTTTGAAAGTTCCAACGAAATCTTCATGTTAGAAAAAATCACAAAATGTTGAAGGGACCCGTTTGCCGACTCTACAATTATTAGAAATATTGATTGCTATATAACCTTGGACGGCACACGGTCTGGATCCTACTAGTCCTAGGTACTCTCCAGGTGAGGTGCTGGAGAGAGGAGAGGGGTACATACCTCCCTATGTAGGGCCATACAAAACGTGCTGTAATTGCACAATTAGTCTTCGCTCACTCAACAAACGGTAGTTGTTGTTGTCCTCGAGATACCATCTTTTGCAGTCCAGGATCAAAGCAAGAATTGTTGTTGTGGATGTGAGATCCGTTGAACAACAGCGTTATAATGATGTAATGAAGATGTTGGCCCGCACTGCCACCTTTTTCAGTGGTTAGTGCTTTGTTGGAGTTGAGGCTCTTCTTATATAATATACACTTTGTTGAAGTAATGCAGCTTGAGCCTGAAGCTGAGCTCAGGATTGCTGCTGCAGTGCTGACCTAACAGTGCAGTTGCTCTGTTTTTGGTGGAGAAACAGTGGATTACTGGAACATGGCGGAAGCAGAGGCTTCTACCTCCTCCACTAAGAAATGGCACCGTTATTCGCTGACTTTGGTGATTGTTTGGGTATGTTGCCTGTGTGGTTGTTGTTTCAATGGTGATGTTGCTGCTGCTGCTGAGTCAAGTAGAAAGATTGTGTACATAGTCACTCTCAGAGACTCTGCTCGAGTGCATCAGAACAATGTGAGCTTCTTAGGCAGTGCTCTTGGGCATAACCATCCCCATCATCAGCTCAAGCACGGAAAATTGCACAAGCTGCACAGACCAAGGTGCTCTTCTTGTTCTTCTTCTTCATTGTTTTGGATATGTGGATAGAATAGAAATGAACTCGCCTCAAATTTTATGATGCTGAAGATCTGATTGGTGGTATTAACCTCCAGTAACGTATATATATTTTTCAAGAATAAGGCAGTTGCCAGTCCTAACTCAAACCCATAAAGATGTAAGCTTAACATTTCCCAGTAGGCACCCTTTAAAGGTTTGTACACTCAGGCGCTGTGGATGTGGAAACTTGAAATATGGAGGGCAACAACTAGGGGTGAATTTCAAACCTGGGTCTTTATGAGCTTATACAGCGGAAGCCACTATCTGTCTTCGTTAACCTTCATCTCTGAACTAGGATCGTTATGTGAACATCAGGGTTCTCCGGTAAGGGATGAGTAGGTAAGAATATTTCTGCTATAAACATTAGGATTTTTGAGTAGTAGCAAACAAAGGGATGAGTAGGTAAGAATATTTCTGCTATAAACATTAGGATTTTTGAGTAATAGCAAACAAAGGGCTGAGTTGCATTTGGAGCGATCGAATTACTTAGTTTACTCGTTTACTTTTTTACTTTCCTAGAATTTTGTGGAGTCGCGACCTGTTTGTAGCTCTGCACATTTCCATTAACTTTTCCTTGTTATTAGTGGACGTTGATAAATACTTCCAGTTCACATAACTTATTTCTATTTAGCATCACAGTACAGGCGCCTCTGTTTTCAGTTCTGTGCAACTTCTCGGTTGCACTCTTTGGATTTATTCCTAGTTTTACCGGATGCAGAAAAAAATAAAATTTGGGTATCATTGTACATCTCAGCATCGCTGAAGGATCCCATTATGTCAACTGGGGACACCATGATCTGGACATCATAATTCACCGTGGGTCACCCCATTTAGAGTGACAATGCCTCCGTACATCTTTCACCGACGAGGACCGTATGCTCCCCAAATTCTTCAACCACCTAATTAGCCCACATAACATAAAAAGTCCAATGACCTATACAAAATGTCATATTACCCAGTGTGTGTCCTTCAGACTTCGCATGGTGACTTTGGATTTTGTCGATCAGTTTCTTGTGGATTTTACTAGAATTGGTGTTCATGTTTTGCTTGTGCGCATCTTCCAAGTTACAATACTAAAATGTTTAATGTTCATCATGAAAGCAAGCGTCCAATTCGTAAGAACATTTCACCTCTTTCAGCATATTGATGTAATATGGGACTTTGATTTTGCAGGCATGCCATGAATTCAAGATGGGATGATTACACATCCTATCTCATTAGAGTTCAAGACTCACTTTTGAAGCGTACATTCCAGAGAGGAACTTACCGAAAACTTTACAGTTATCATTACCTCATCAATGGGTTTGCCGTTCTCATTACTCCCCAACAGGTGATACTATGCAGAATCCATTCTTTTTTCAGTCTTGCATCTCCTTGGCTAATGCGCAATGTAGATCTATACACCAGTTTGAAAGCTTCATTCACAGGAAAATTAAGAAAACTTACTAGCGACCAGCATTCATAATTAAAGAATTTATTCCATGATTGGTGAAGAAATTTTGAGGCCATAGCACTAGCAGTTAACTTTGTCGTTTTCAAAAAATTTCCCCCTTTTATTTGACACTGGCAAACACTTGGATGGATTGTGAAGGCAGAAATCCTTGCAAAAACACCAGAGGTTGCGCATGTGACGACTGATTTCCCCGTGCACATATCTACAACACATACTCCTGATTTTCTAGGCCTGCCAAAAGGAGCATGGTTTCAAGCTGGTGGACCAGAAGGTGCAGGAGAAGGAATTGTGATCGGGTTTATTGATACCGGCATAGACCCAACACATCCCAGTTTTTCAGACAGAGGAACAAAGGACTACCCAATTCCTGCTCATTTTACAGGAGCCTGTGAGGTCACTAGGGACTTTCCTTCAGGATCATGTAACCGGAAACTTATAGGAGCTCGTCATTTTGCAGCTTCTGCAATTGCAAGGGGTGTTTTCAATGCATCTGACGACTATGCCTCTCCTAATGATGGAAATGGCCATGGAACGTGAGTCGTCGATCAAAATCTGATAGTTTTTAGAGTTGTTTTGCTTGTCCTGGGCACAGGGTTAGTTTTCTTTACTGACTGTAATTAGCATTGGATGATGACAGCCACATTGCATCAATTGCAGCTGGCAACTATGACGTGCCTGTTATTGTCGCTGGCCATCACTTTGGAAATGCAAGTGGCATGGCTCCTCGTGCACAGTAATTATCTCGTTCTCACCCTTAACATAGTGTTTTCTCTATCTCTAGATGGGTTCAATCAGTATAAATTCACTTATGGTACATGCAAAAGGAATTCAATTAAGTTGCATTTGGGGCATATTTATATTTTGTTGGAGTTTCTGTTGCCCCCTTTCCACCCATATATTCAAGTTTTTTTCTCTTTTATTTTTTTCCCTTTCTTCTCATGAAATGGGTTTTGGTTTCTACCTGGCTTAAAATTTCATGCTTGCCTTTGCCTGCCAACCTGAATTTCTGTTGTCCATTATCTTAATATTGCTCCTTAGTTGTGAAGGTTATGTCAGATCTAAATTCTTGTATCCACCTTATTTATGTGTGAAATTATTATACGTGGATATGTACAGCATGGAACGCTATCTAACACTTTACATATGTTATGTGCATAATTTTACATCCAAAGGATAATAAAGGAGAATGATAAATTTATGAAGATGGGTAGTGTTATAGCTTTTTAACTTGCATGGTTGGCTTGTCTAGTTCTAGCAGTATTTTGGTTAACACATTGTATTTTCTCTTTAAAAACTTTGGTTATATTAACAAGAAATTTTAACCATCTGGGATGAAGTGTGACTGGAACACATGATTTTCCACGAGCAAGGGTTTTGGACAAAATTATTGTACCATCATTCATCCAATTTAAAAAAAAACAGACTTTCCATTATAAACATGACATGTTTCCTCTAAAATGTAATGTAAAGGACAGTTCTTGGCTGTTCGTAAATAAGAAGTAAAATGCTTTGAAATAGGCAGTAAGATCTTTATAGTTGATACTCCACATTCAAGAAAGAATATTCAAATGACTTTTGTCAAAACTAAGTGTTGTTGTTTAAGAGGTAAAGAACAAGTGAAAGCATGATGAGAGTTGGGTTAAAACTCATCAAAGTCTTTCTGCGCCTTACTTCTGCTGGAGGAGTGATCATGTTTAGGCAATGGATATTGCATTTTCTTGCACACATTGCATATGAGGACTGCAGGTTTCTCCATGGGTTGTGAATATACTTTTAGGTATCTCCCTTTTTACTATATAAAATTATAAATAAACAATGGACTCTCATCACTACATCACTGTAACGAAGTAACAGATATGTAAGTGCTTTGGCATTAGTACCAAGGAGAATTCCCGTGTTCGATGTCAAAAAATGAACATACCCTTGTGATGTAGATGTGCTTACAGATGGAAATTGAATGTCATAAACTGACATTTTTTTGCTTTGGTTCTCTGCAGCATTGCAATTTACAAGGCCTTGTATAGAGGCTTTGGAGGATTTGCTGCAGATGTTGTAGCCGCCATAGATCAGGTCAGACTCTAAACATACTTTAGCTGTTTATGATATCTAATCAAATGAATTGCTAGCTTAGCTAAAAATTAGTAGGATATTTGGATATCTGCAGTTTCCATATGCCTCTCTTCCTCAAAGAACAGTGATAATCATCTATTCTGTATATGCATATTCCAGGCAGCTCAAGATGGTGTTGATATAGTGTCTCTCTCAATCACGCCAGGTAGGCCACCTCCAGGGATTGCAACCTTCTTCAATCCAATAGACATGGCACTGCTCTCTGCTGTGAAAGCTGGGATATTTGTTGTTCAAGCTGTAGGGAACACTGGACCTTCTCCAAAAAGTATTTTGTCCTTCAGTCCATGGATATTCACAGTGGGAGCTGCCACACATGATCGTAGTTATAATAATTATATAGTTCTTGGCAACAATCTCACAATCTCAGGAGTTGGTCTTGCTCGTAAGTAACTGGGAAACTGTGTTTATCCTATATTGAATTTGTCCACTTTGTTTGCTAGTCTTTACAGTGATAATATGTGAAGTATCGACCCCTGAACTAAATCTGGATTTCTTGGTATTTTCAGCTGGAACAGACAATGATGATATGTTCAGTCTAGTTGCTGCTATTCATGCCCAAAAGAATGGAACAGATAATACGTATGCCAACGAATGCCAAGATCCCAATGTCTTGGAAGAAGAAATTGTTGCAGGAAATATCCTGATCTGTAGCTACACAATAAGGTTTGTACTTGGCCTATCTTCCGTACGACAAGCAGTCATGACAGCCACAAATTTGAGCGCTGTAGGAATTATCCTCTACACAGACCCTTTTGTTGTTGGATTTCAGCTGAATCCCGTTCCTATGATGATGCCGGGAGTGATAATTCCATCTTCAGATAATTCCAAGGTATGTTCTTTGTTTTTTGATCATGGACACCATCTAAATAGATTCTCTCACATTAGTCGGACATTTATGATACTATGGTCCATCATCCACTTTTATAGATTATGTGTGTGTGTGTGAGAGAGAGAGAGTCAATTTTCAACCTTTCGTTTCATGTCCCCCCAAAAGTGGATCTCCATCCACTGCTATTGATGATGTGAGCAGTTGGAGTGCCTTTTTCTCAATTTTCAATCTTTCATTTCACATCCTTCCAAAAGAGGATTTCCATCCAATTCTATAGATGATGTAAGCAGTTGGAGTATGTGTGGATACATGGGCAAGAGCATGTGCGCATGCACGAGAGAGAGATTCATTCTTATTGACATTAAATTTGTGTGAATATTTCAGACTTTTCTGAAATACTACAATGACTCCATTATCAGAGACGAATCGGACAAGATTTTGAGGTTTGGAGGAGTTGGTAGAATCTTTGGAGGACTCAAAGCTACGTACAGCAAAACAGGCCCAAAAGTTGTTTACTATTCTTCCAGGGGCCCCGATTTGGAAGACAATCTTCTGGATGCAGCAGATGTACTGAAACCAAATATCATAGCTCCTGGGCATCTCATCTGGGGTGCTTGGAGCTCTGTTGGCACTGATTCAGCTGAATTTCAAGGTATCTCCTCACCATAACTCCACCTCACCAACAAAATTGACAATGCAATTGCTTGTCCTCATTACTAATTTCTGAGGTGTCTTGAGTCTTTCCATTCCATCTCTTATCAAAATTTAGCATGAAGAAGTACAAAATTAATGTTTAAGACCTATGATATTCCAGATTTCTCTTCACATAAACTGTTACTAGACCTCCCTTCATTTGCTTTTGGTGTAGAATCAGAGCCATCTAACATTCCAGTGCAGATTTTGCCAAGAATTTATCTGGGGACATTTCCAAGAATTTATCTGGGAACATTTCTGTTTCTGCACATAATCAGTGACCTTTTGTTTATGTGGACTCTTTGTTTGGGAGACAACAAATTTTTTACCTTTTGTCTATGTGTGGACTCTTTCTTTGGGAGACGATAATTCTTTTCCTTCTATTGAATGCATAAGTTGCCATTAAAATCCTATGTATGAGGCTATGCTGCACATTTCAAGTATCTATGGTTTCACTGAGTTACAAGAAAGAAGATCTGGTCTAAACAATAGGAATCTTTCCGTTGAAATTAGTCCATGTAGTGTGGATTCTAAAGTAGTTTTGTTTGGAAGCTGTTGAAAGGAGCCACGCTCAGCCACCGTTAAGTAGTTTGGAGCATATTGCTAGAACATACATACATACAAAAAGGTGGATATTCAAGAATATGTCAAAATGGGTTTACAACCACACATGTACACATCAACTAAGTAATCTAATCACAAAGTTATTTCAAAGGAATGCTTCACACAAGGAATGTGTAATATACAAACACACTTCAAATCCATGAGCAAAACTACCAGGTATTGTTCGTAATATAGGGGAAGAGGATGCTAAGACATTGAAAGTTTGGGAAGAATTGTTAGAAATCTTAAGGTCAATCTAGTTCCAAATGAACTATTGCTTGCACACGGATATTCATGGACAAATGCACTAGCTGGCAATGTGGATTGGAGTCCTGCAATTTCTCTTTGACAGCCTGTCAAGTTCCAAGATTGCTCTCAGCAGCCTAATGGCCTCTAAATTCCTCTAGATGAATATCAGTAAAATATCGAGAGCCATAGCACATTATTTTTAGAAGCATGATAGCACTTAAAATTGCTTTACAGCTTCTTTTAATAGAACAAGAGAGGTCCACTTCATGGACGATCAGTTCAAATGACTAGGGGAATCAGGTCTCTAAATAGGCTATAGCTTAAATCTGGACTATTTCTTTTTAGAAGGGAAAAACTTATTCTTCCATCTAACATTCCTAGCATGAACTTCCATCTCCCGATTCTTTTGGGTAGTATAAAAGCAACATTTATAATATCATACATGATTTATGGAAAACCTATTAGCAGGAATCAAATTGGACAGGCAATTAGTTAATGACTTTTGCAATAAAGGGTAAAAGGGTAAAGTAGATTTGAAGATCCGCAAGGCCATAGGCCATATGAGACGATCCTCATGGAGGATGTTGTTTACCTAGTATATGGTTATCCAACCATACTCCAGTTACCAAACAATTGTAAACAACCCTAGTCCCTGCAGGATTTGAACCTTAGACCTCTATTTAGAGTTCCAAAGTCTCCACCATTAGTCCACTCAGATGCATTGCCATGTGAAACTGTTTTCTTATTGATTTTCATTTGAGTGTTTTGTTTACTTGATTGTCAACTAGTGAGATTAGTTCATTGCTATCTGATATATTTAGTTGAGGATGTCACCAAATTGCAAAAGAATTAGGAATTCCATTTAAAATGCTGATAGGTGGATAATTGTGTGTGTATTAATAAGCTATGTGCGGCTCCTATTGGGGGCCACTCCCATTAAAATAACAAAACATTACACTGTTATCAGTACATTGCTATTACGTTAATTAAACCATATCCAACTTGCCTTTTTATCAAATAATATTCTTCATTTGCCTTTCTACCAAAGATATTTGCCATCTTCCTCAAATTGTTGTGCTTTTGCAATCAACACAGTATTGTTTTTATTAAGAGATAAGATCTCACTCGTCTAGTTGCCTTCTAAAATTTGAATTTTGCCAAGATGAAAATATCGCAAATGGCTAAAATATCTACTACTACTCGGTTTCCATATCATAAATATGCTGACTATAACAACCTGTCATTCCATAATACATCTTTTTTTAGGGGTCTTATTCATACCCCTAATATTCCAAGATATCATTTTCATCATCACTTTTTGTTTTTATTTGTGGGATTAGCCCCACTTCTTGTTAACACTTGTGATATTGGCTTTTGTCTGCCCATATTGGTATCCCTCTAAGTTTCCTTTTCTCTTTGTTTTTGCTTCTTGGGTCTTCCTCTATCTTTTTCATTCCCACCAACACTTTCATTTTCATCAGTCTCTTTGATTTTGCATACAGTTCATAGTCAGACTTATCATCTATAGGTTGTCTTGCTCTGAAGGATTTGAAGTGCTGCAAGGAATAACCTCAAAAGCACTTTCTTCTTTATATTTTCCTAGAAACCCTAAATTGCTATGGATATCCTCCATCCTCATTTCTTTATTATGCTTCTCTTGAAACCCTAAAGTGCAAGGGATAACCTCTACACTACTTTCATTTCTATTGCCAGGAGAGGATTTTATACTACTTGAGGAAAATGAAGACAATTTACCTAGAATAAACTTGACCTCTTTCGCCTCCTTTGTTTTAAAATTTTCCTCCACATCTTCCTTTGCACCTTTAATTCCTTCTAAATTTGAACTTACACATTGTACTTTCTCATCCCTTGTATCCTTCTTTGTTTCTTCTAACGGTTGATTTGAGTGAACTATGGTGGCCTTTGTCATCTGATGCTGCATATAGGCTTTCTTTGCCTCTTCTTTTGGAGTGGAATATCCTTGATCTAATCCAACTTCTACTACAGTATGATTTCCTTGCTTCATCTTGAAGTTTATCTCATGACCAAAATTTTCTGTCTCTTTCTTCATCATTTTCACTTTGCAATATCTTGTCATGTGTCCAGTCTCATAACAATTGCAGCATCAGAATGCAATGTTTTCATAATCCGCTTGTTGATCCTATTCTTTTGATTTAGATTTATGGTTTTGAAATATCCATAGCAACACATATTTGGGTATATAGAGCATGCTTTCACTTCTTAGTAGATGGTCCTTCATTGATGAACTACCCTAGGGTATTGCCAATACTCTTGAAACATTCTTATTGATAAACTGATATAAAAATCCAAAAGCCTAACCCACTCCAGAAGCTTCGTAATAGTTTCTGTCTCAATAGAAAAAATTTCACTGCATGGTCTTAAATTAAGGGCATCTCTTCCCCTAAACCATGGGCCACCACCCATTATTTTATCCCTGATTTCCAAACTGGAAAAGATGATGAGGAAAAAACCTCCACTTGATCCAATTTTGAATCTTCAAAAACCTTGGCTAGTATCCATGGAACTTAACATATTAATCCTCATTTCAAGAACCATTATATCATGCTTGATCATCTCATCCTTGATAATCACTTTTGGTGTAACATCTCCTCCTTAGATCGAACTTACCATATATTTGCTCTTCCTCTTATCTCCAACCTTTCTGACTTCCAATTTGGGCTTTCAAATATGGCTTCCCTTCCATGTTACCTAGTAAGGCTCGCTTCTGGCTCACACTCATTTCTGGCTTGCCCCAATTGTTAGTATATATTGCTTCATCTATTGAAACGCATAAAGATGGACCTAGTTTTCATTTGGATTTTATCTTTTGATACATCCAATGTAGGTTCTCTTCAGAGTACACACAAATACTGCAAGACATAGAATGCTGCTTATTAAAATTGTTAATAAACTTTACACACATTTTGCATTTATTTAGAGCTTCAACAATTTTGACATTGCATTTTATATGAAACCCTGTTCTTTTCCATCCTCCTACCTCTCTAAGGCACAGGTTTCTACATTTATCTTGATGCAGTGTGATAGATAACTTTTTCATTTCACAGTATGTTAGATTCTTTCATTCCAACATGAAATTGAATAGTGGGAGAGAACTAAACTGCTGCAAATTCCTTACTAATAGGTGAGCAATTTGCAATGTTGTCTGGGACAAGCATGTCAGCACCACATATAGCAGGAGTGGCAGCACTGTTGAAACAAAAATACCCAGATTTTAACCCAGCAGCAATTGGTTCTGTGCTATCCACCACCGCATCAGTCTATGACAAGCAAGGGTTGCCAATTATGGCACAGCACTCCTATGCCAATCCTGAAGCTGATCAGACTCCAGCCACACCTTTTGACATGGGGAGTGGATTTGTGAATCCAACTGCTGCTGTGGATCCAGGACTAATCTTCAAAGCAGGTAAATTCCAACTTGTTTCTCAAGCTCATTTGAGTTTCAAAGTTTTGAAGCAATGAAAATGTCTAGTACCAATATGCTCTTATACAAACCGGTAAAACTTCTTTTAAGAAAAGGCATTTATTTTAGAACGGGGTATTAGAGTGGGTCAAAGAGGCTTCATAGCCTTTTATTTCAATGCAGTGAATAAAATGGTAAATTGTCTGATTTTTGTATACAATTCTCTTTCTTGCTAATGAGAATTCAGATCATTACAGTAGAAAAATATAATCAATTTCTTCTTCTCACAATTCTTAACTCTGGACATTGTTGAACACTTCCAGGTTATGATGACTACATCACATTCCTCTGCAGCATAAATGGATCAGCACCACTGGTTCTCAACTATACTGGCACTATGTGTAGTTCAGACGTTGGAATGGGCTCTGATCTCAACCTACCTTCAATCACAGTGGCTAGTTTGACTAATTCTCGTATGATTCAGAGGAGTGTCACCAATATTGCAGGTAGTGAGAGCTACATTGTCCTTTGGAGTCCACCATTTGGTGTGTCCGTTTCTATAATTCCAACTTCCTTTAAAATAGAAGAGGGGGAGACCAAGAAATTTACAGTACTACTTAATGCAACCACTAACAGTACTACCCCAAGTTTTGGAAGAATTCTTCTGGTTGGGAGTCATGGCCACAACTCATCCATTCCTCTCACTGTGGTTTCAAAGAGAATGGAAAACATCTATGCCTGATTGCATTATTGGTTTGATTAATTTGTTCATTCTAATTTATTTTTACCTTTTTCTGCTTCTTTTGAGATGTAAAGATTGATTGATATAGTGTACAATTCATATGTTTATAGGAATATGGTTAATACCTTACTGTTCCAGATGAAATTCCAGTAAACTTGTATTATAAGGGTATACTTGTTCTGCTTAATCCATCAATCAAACTGATTTCAACAAAGACACCATAAGTGCTGTCCAACCAAATATCACCATAGAAAAGGACCATCGAGAGGATTCCACTATATGCTTCACATTATGAGCAGCCAGAGCAGATGATAACATTAGGATGTTTGTTTACTAAAATATATATGCAACAAAGGTATATGAGTATATAGCATTGACACCAAAATTTGTCAAATAACAACTAGGATATGGCTTAGTTGCAGTTACAAACTTAAATATCGAGACAGCATAAAGTGATTTGTATCATTTTAGGCAAATCTTCGGAAACAGACAGTACTGGTTTGGTTGTTTTAACCCTGACACTTTCATATTTGAGCCATTTTCCTTTCCCTCGTGTTAAAAATTAGAGGACATTAAATATGTGTACAAGCCCATTCCTCAACAAAACAATTTTGAATGTAAAATGTATTAAAGGTCATGGATGTTTCTAAAATTGGAGCCAAATCCTAGTTAGTGAAGGCAAATTTAACTAAACTCTTGGTGTCATCACTCAAAGCGAAAGATGCATACCTGGGTATACAATGTACATTCTAAAGAAAGGGTATGCACTGAGGACCTGCAAAAGATGTCCATAGAAGGCAGAGGACAACTCTCCTTATACCTCGTAAGACCTGGGTGGAAGAAGTTCAAAACTTTTTGTTTAAGGTCTTTTTCACTCGTCCAAAGAACAAAATCTAACAATTATGCCCTTTTTTTTACTCATTTAAACAAAGAATTAAGCCCTTTTTCACTCGGTAATAAAATGAATTTAAAGAAAAACTTTAGAGAGCAGGTAAATCATACAGCAAGATATTAAGAAAACAGTATGTACCTAAAAAGTTACACTTTGAACGTCAAAACATTATAGGAAAGGCTAACACAATAAAGGAGAAGAAGACTCATGTTTTTGCTTCTATTTATGGTTTAATGTTTGGACAATTAATTTTTAATGTTTAAATTAATATGCAGGAAGGAATTAGTTTTTTTGCCCTTTTGAATATTATTTTTTTACCTATCATTCATTAATATATGTTATATATTGGGTATTTGTAAAAGAATTTTTTTTAAGTGAAATTTCTTATCAAATGATGAGTTCAATAGGTTAAGTTTTGCAACTTAAGGAGATACTGGTTCAAATATGTCTAAGATATATATGTATAATTGTCACGTTTTTATCAAATAGCATTAGTTCAACTAGTTAGATTTCTCAATATTCAAGGAGACCAAGGTTGGAATCTTGCCGAGTGATATGTAGATAATATCTAATCTTTGTTATAATACCACTATATGTGGTGAAGATGGAATACGGATGGGGTTTGTTTCAATCCGACATAACCAATTGAAAAAAAAATTGTCCACATTGTTAATATGACAATACTTGTGGTGATCATTTTAGTGGAGTTGCCATCACTAAGCGTATCTTATGCATGGGTTGTTATTGGCCCACCATGGAAGGAGATTGTTATCCATACAACAAGAAATGCATTAAAAACCAGCAACACACCAATCTAACTCATTTATTGTCACAAGCATTGCAACCCATTCAATCTATAAGGCCAATTTTCCAATGGGGTCTTAATCTTGTAGGCAAAATGATCCCAACATCATCGAGGAAGCATAATTTCATTATAACAACAATGGAGTACTTCATCAAGTGGGTCAAAGTTGTCCTGTATCGTTTTGGCATTTCCTCCAAAATTGTCTATGACAATGCTACATCATTAAAAAATAACGAAGTTCAAGCAATGTGTGATAAATATAACATCTAGCATAACTTCTCGACTCATTATCCTCAAGACAATGGCCAAGTCAAAGCTACCAGCAAAACCATTTGTGCCACCCTTTGCAAGATGGTTGTAGATTCTCATTGCGATTGGCACGATCAAATTTATTCAGTACTGTGGGTATACATAACCAACATCTGTACACCCACTAGGGCAACTCCATTTTCACTAGTCTATGGTGTTGAGGCCATTATGCCCCTAGAGTTAGAAATTCCTTCTTTGCAAATTTTGTTGCAAGAATTCATTGATGATGACACTACATGCCAAGCTCATTTAGACTAGCTTACCCTTCTTGATGAGTGTTGAATCAATGCTTTTGAGCATCTTTGGGTTTATCAATATCGTGTTTGGCATGCATAGAACAACAAAGCACATGGGCATGAATTCCAAGTATGAGACCTTGTCCTAAAGAAAAACCAATAGAATCCAAATCAACCATGCCACTTAAGGGATAGTTTTGCTCTCAATTGGCTAGCACCTTACATTATCAAACAAAATCTTGGTTTTGGAGCTTACATACTTGCCAATATTAAAGGAATAGAGGAACCTAAACCCCTCAATATCATCCATCTCCATGCTTTTTATGCCTAACCTTATCACATAAGGCTCTCAAATTCTTGTACATTCTTATTCAAAACAACAAAAATACAAAAACAATAACAACAATAATAAAAACAAACACAAAGAAAAGGCATTTAACGACAATGCTCAAGTCGTCCTTTCATTCTTTCAATTATTTATTCAACCACTTAACAAGTGCCTCAACACTTCTCAATTTCATTACTTCTTTCATCATTTCTAATTTCCTCTTCTCCTCCCCTTCTATCCTTCTCAAAATCTCCCCTTCTTTTCCCTCATCTTCTAAGGCTCTTTATCAATGTTACATGGTCATGCACAAGTGGCTTCATACCTTTGATTGATATTATCTCATCTTTCTCCCTCTACTTAATTTTTCTTCCCTCCTTACCTCTCTCTTCCACTTCATTCTCTTTCTCTTCTTAATTCTTTTTCTAGGTCTCCTCTCAATGTTGTATGGTCATGCATTGGCAACTACATACCTTTGACCGGTCCTTTCTCTTCTTTCCCATTCTCCTCTTCTTGCTCCACTTTCTCCAATCTCTTCTTTCCACCATTTTCATCCAATCCATATTATTTTCCCTCTCATCATTCTTTTGTATTTCATTCATGAAGCATTCATGCATAAATAACATTCAAATCATATTGTGCTAATTTGATTGCCTTTTGCATTGGAATAATTCATCAATGACATGTTTTGTCTCACACTTTTATTCCCATTTATATGCATCATGTATTTTGTATCATTGTCATGTGTTCAAGTGTTAGGTTTTGTCCATTGACATGCCTTCTTGTCAAGTATGTTGCACATATGCATAGATGGTTTTGCACACATAGTCAATAAACATACATTAGTTATCATAACTATAGTGATGTCTTGTTCAATCCTATGCTGAGGTTGCCTGGTAATATAAGAATTTTCTATTATTCAACCATTTCTAGTTGATCCAATCACCCTTTATCAAATGTCGTTGAGTTCTAAAGCAATTTTAGGCTTCCCCTGGTCGACTTTAGTTTTTTCTTGGACTAATCATGTCTTACACATTAAACAAATTTTGAGTATAGGGAAGACAACACCTTGTGTAGTCTTTCCACAAAGCAAACGTTTTTTCTTGCTCATCCTATCATTTGCATGATCCAACCCTAAGGGTCCAAACAAAATAAGATGTCAAAAAAAGGAGGGAAGTACCAAACTATCAAAAGCAAAACAAAAAACAAAAAGAGAACTACCAACAACTTGTTCTTGGTATATTAAGGTATTTTAGATGTTTCCATCGAGGCTATAGACGCCTGGCTGGCAGTGGAGCAATGTTGACAGATTATGATGATCATATCCATCGAGGCTATAGATGTCTGTTTGGAAGTGGAGTATGCCTTATGAGTGGTGACATGTCTGTCATATTAGCGACCTTTTGTACAAACCACTGTGTACTTGTGGATGAGCTAGCTTATACTGGCTAAGTTTACAATTGGTTAGTCCATAATAAGATTAATCTTATTTGGGATGGTCAAGATCTTTGTAGGATATCACCTAACTAATAGATAATTTTGATTTTTCAAACTATAGTGTTTGACTTTCTAGAAATTCTAGCATCCAAAATCCCTTAAACATAAGAACAAACGATATCACGACTAGTTTCGCAAAATCATTAGCAAAGACTTCAACTCAATAGTCCACCGTTCAATTGTTATAGTTACATGTTCATTGTTCATTTTCATTTAGCTTAATGATCACATCATTCTATTCATAGCATACCTATGTTCATTATTAGAGTTACATTCATCTTGTACATGGCATATTTGCTTGTCTTCTGTTTTGTTAATATGTCTGTGTGACTATTACCTTGTCATTGATTCATTAAACCATCTGTGATTGTGAAATTCAAAACCACACATCCTAAATTTTGCTTCAACAAACACATATGACATTTAATTCATGCACCCACACAACAACAAATCATCATTTATAACAACAATCATATCTAATAAATGTCACATATCGCATCACATCTATCTAATCACACACCAATCCATCATCACATCCAACCAATCTCATAAAATTACATCACATCGCAATAACACATTAAAGGCACATCACATCAAGATACATTTCCAAATACTCATAAGATATATCAAAAATGATAAATACATCATCAAAATTTACCTAAAGGCTACATCATATACAAAGCTATAGGTGGCACTATACATCCTCATGATCATATCATTAAAAAAATGGTTTGCAAGAATGATGGTTCATCCACCACACCAAAAACAAACTCCTCACTATTGACCACTAGGAGTCTCCCCATTGCCCTCTTGTCCTCATGGCATATCACCTTCACTCCCCTGTGGTCACACACCACCCTACATAAGAGTTGATCCCCATGCCTGAGATGTTGGCTTCATGAAACATGGCACTACTGGAGTCACTAATGTTGTACTCTTATGGTTATGCTGAGATGTAAAATTTGAGTACAATGGCACTGGCACACCCCGCATCACCATTGCCTCCTTGCATGTTGACACTCTACCCCTCTCCTGCAAATAGAGTCTGAAGTCATCCTTGGCATGTTGTAGTTGTGCAACCTTAGCCTGTAAAGTTGCCACATTGCCCTGTGTCCTAAGCCGCTCAACCTCTCGAAATTTGTCCCTCTTTGTTATCACGAGATCCCTCTTTGCCATAGCTAAACCTCTTCCCCTGTAACTTATCTCTGTATGTTGCATCCAGGGTTATGCACAACAATGAATATTCGCAAATTGGGCGAATATTAGCATTTTTGAAAATGCTAATTGGTGAATTTGGGGGACCCTGGACGTCGGCCCTTTTGCCTAAAATTTTTGGGACAATTTTTATGTGTAGATTCGTCGTGTGTTGATAATAGTATTATGGATTTTTTTTAAAATTCGCCAACAGACCCGCCTAAATCGAGGACCCTTTTTGCCTTAAATTTTTAAATTTTTTAACTTATCTCGCCAAATTCGCCAAGTATACCACTATATATAATTAACATGCCAACGATACTTTTTCATTTAAAACATTCAAACTATTAGAAAATCGAGAATTCCACCGAACTTCGGTCGTGTGCAGAAACCCGTTGATCCGGAATAAAACTCTACTCGGATTGAAATTGGAACCATATCTGCCAGACTCTTTTCTGCATCAGATCGACTCTCGAACTCTATTCTGCACTTGAGATGACAACCAGACCTTGTCGAACTCTTTTCTGTACCATACCAATTATCAGACTCTATTATGCATTCGAAATGACAATTGGACCCTATTGGACTCTTTTTTGCTCCATTTCAACTATCAAACTCTTTTTTGCACCAGACTGACTACCAAACCCTTTTTTGCACTTGGAATGGTAGCCAAATCCTGTTATGCAATTGGACCGACATCCAAACCCTATTCTACATTTGGACGAAGTGAAGGACTAGTTCTACACACGAACCAACATCTAGACCCTGCTATGCATCCAGACAGACTGTTGTAGCAAGTTCTATACACAGACCAACATTCAAACCTTGTTCTGCATTCGAACGAACTGCCAGAGCCAGATATGCACACAGACCAACATCCGAACCCTATTTTACATCCAGACAGACTATTAGAGCAAGTTCTACACCAAACCGACTATTAGAGCTCTTTTTCCACTTGGATTGACTGTTGAACATGTTTTTCCACCTGAATAGACTGCCAAACTGGAGTGAAGGACCCAGTTCTACACACGGATCAACATCCAAACCTTGTTTTGCATTCAAACATATTGTCGGAGCAAGTTCTGCACATAGACCAACATTCGAACCTTATTCTACATTTAGATGGACTATCGAAGCCAGATCTACACAGAGATCGACATCCGAACTTTGTTTTGCATCCTGATGGACTGCTAAAGCCAGTTCTACACCATATCGACTACCAGACACTATTCTACACTTAGATCGATTTCCAAACCTTTTTTGCACCCAAATAGACTACTAGACTGGGTTTTGCACTAGGTTCTCTATTTCTCTTAAGACATTGTGAATATAAGTTGAAGTAGTTGTAGTAATAAGATCTATTTTCTATCAACTAATTGCGGGTTTTTCTTTTGTTGTTTTTCTATCATTTATTGAAAATAGGTCAATGCTTTGTTTCCCATATTTTTCTCTATTTTTACCATGTTCTACATGTTGTCCCCTATTTTCTCTCTTTCTGTTAAAACTCTTTGATTCTCTATTTCTATTGAGATCTGCTTTTCTATTATAATATTATAAATAGGTAAACGCTTTGGTTCTCTAAAGATATTATGATGCTCTGTTTCTCTGAAGACATTGTGATTCTCTATTTCTAGTCTATTTTGTACTATAATATGATATTTTTCCACATATGTATCTCTAATTATTTTTCGCATACACATAGTTTTTTTTTAAATTGATTTGAATTTGTATATTGATTAGTTTTGTGCTCTTATCAGTTACAAGTGCTATCACTAGAAAATGGAGTAGTGGCATACACTGAAAAACTCACAATAAAGCATGGCAAGAAACATGTATGTATTTTCTACCAACCAACCATTTGTTTATTCTAGTTACAATATTATCTTAAGGCCTAACAGAAGTAAGATCTCTTCAACATTTTATTACTTTTCTAAAAATGAAAAACATTTTCTTTACAAGTAAAATTTCACCTACTGGTGATGGAAAGAAGGGGGCCAAATCTTCTATTGAAAAGAGTATCCTCAAATATTTTAGCCATATGTCGAAATCCAACGAGCCATCGACATCCGTGCAAATTCGAGGTACAAATGATTTTTGACTTCTAAATAGTTAGTTGTATATTCTATAATTATTTTAAATACTGCTTTCTTCCTCAAACAATTAATTCTCAGTATGTGCATGACAATATGAATCTTTTTTCTGTTTGTAAGTTTGTTTTGTTAAATCCAAAAATGATAAAGAATATTATTGTATGCTACTATGCAAAATACCCTGTTGACCCTGATATGCCTCCACTTGAAGATATTCCTCACCAAGAGATGCCTTCTAATGAAAATTCTCTTAACAATGACATCCAACAAACACTTGAAGATATTCCTCAAAATGACATGCCAGTTGAAAATGAAAGCGATAAATCAAATACATTACAAACTTCTTATGAATCTTCAAACAAAAATACTAAAAATAGAAAGGCATCTAACTGGGCTATTGGAAGGGCATTTAAGGTTGAATGGGTAGAAAAATTCCCTTTATAGAGCTAGTCTTGACTAAGGACAACAAAGTTGATCTAAAAGTATGTAGATGCAAAATTTGTAGTTGGAAACTAGGTAAGGATCACATGCTACAAAATAAGATAGATACAATAGAAAAACATGTTGGAAGAGCTTATATAAAAGTTATAGGAAGTGAGGGTAAAATTAATAAAGAAGTTAGGTGGAAGGATGCATCAGAATGTATGCATGTTAGATATGCAATAAAATATGACAATCACTTGAAGTAACAACAATCTCTTGTTGAGAAAGGTGAAACGATTGAAGCCCAATTTCATAAAATTCATAAGACCACTTTAGCTTCAAAAAGTTTGCAATTTGTTGTTGTATATAGTATTCTCAAAAGGATAGACCCATATACTGATTTTATTGATTATAAGCACCTATTTCAACTAGTTGATGTGCAAAACCTTCCTAGTTCCCATTGGTCAGATCGAAGTGGTTGGAAAATGGCAAAATATCTATCATTAGTTGAGAAGGACGACTTGAGGGAGAAAGTAAAACTTGCCAGATTCATTTCACTTTTTATTGATGAGGTGACGGTTGTGGATAACACATCCTAGATTTGCATGCATGTGTACACATTTCAAAATCATGTAAGACAACCTAGTTTGCTAGGATTACATAAGATGGTGGAAAGTTCAAATGCAAAAAACATCTATAATGTTGTTGTAACTAGTTTAAAGGATATTGTGGGAATGAATGATATAGACATAGCCACAAAGTTAATATGCGTTGGAGCTGATGGTGCTACTATAATGCAAGGGCACAGGAATGGTCTTTGTGTTCGACTCCAAACCTCAGTTACCCCATACATGATACCCATTCATTGCATGGCTCATAGAGTGAATATTGCATATAAAATCGTGAGCACTTTTGAAAATGTTGCGAGAGTTGAAGACCTCATTCGTGAAATACATTCTTATTTTTCTTGTAGTCCAAAAAGGTTTGGAGAGTTTCAATAGTTTGCACTAGGAGTTATAGAAGGAAAAAAATTGTTAAAATATGTGGATACAAGGTGGATTTCATTGTATCAACATGCACACAAATTTTTTACAGAATATCAATCTTTAATGGGGTTTATGTATGCAAATCATAGGGCAATTGATAAGGCAAAATATTTGTTGTTCCATTTGACTGACTTGGAAACCATTTTAACATTATGTGGTATTCTTCCAATGTTACAAGAAATGAACAGATTGATTAAACGTGCACAAGAGAGATCCATATGTATCGTTGATTTCATGAGGATGAGAAAGCAAATATGTATGATTATTGATAGGTTATGTGTCCAAAGCAGATTTTACAGATCCCTTGTTTGATAGGTGGAATACATTGACAAACGTGAATGATCCAAAAAGTTTTTTGAAGTTTGACATCAATGATCATCTTTGTATTAATGTTTGTGGAAATATGATACCTCTATATTGTTATGAAAGACAATCAAGTATAGTTACGGATGATGTTGAACAAGTTCATGTAATACAATATATTTGAAGTTGTTTTACACAATACTAAGACAAAATTGTTAAAAATAGCAGAATCATTGACAAGTGAGATAAGAGTTTGATTTCAAAAATATGAGTTTTTTGAGGCCATAGGTGTGGTTAATCCTTTGTTTTGGGGTCCTTGTATTGACTACAATCATACACTTGAGTTGTTAATAAATATATGGGCTTCCTTATTAAGCATTTCAATAAAAGTGTGGAAGTCAATGGTGTTGAAATCAAAGGTATACTCAACAAAGATCTTTTAAAACAACATTCATCTCATTTTGGAAGAACAATGGTTGAGCAAACGTCACTTTTGAGTAACATCAATGAGACTGGTTCCATTGCACGTTTGTGGCAAAAATTGTATCCAAGTAGTGTCTTACAAGATACGATTAGTGAATATTTTTTTTATATAAATTATATCAAATCATGAATTTGAGATATTTGGAAGATGAGAGGGTTTTCAGTGCACTATATTTTGTTAAATTTAAGCTCTGCAACAGGCTGAACAAAAATTTAGAAAATTGTTTGAGAATTTATGTGTCATCGTATCAGCTGGAAAAATTTTCCTATGATAGAGCATTGACATACTAGAAATCCCTTGCAGATAAAAGGGGTACCACGAATACAAATGATAAGGAGGATAATGATGCTTTCAGTGATCAGATGGTGGAGACACAGATATCCGATATGCTTAATAGTGATTTCGGACAAGCTGAGAAGTGTTTGTTTCAACTACCTGAATTGTAAATATTCAAAGATTTCACAACAATGATAAATTTGACTTTCTTTGTTATCGAATTTCACAATATTGTTTCAAATTTATAATATTTCAAAAAATTTGTTTATTCATAAATTGTATGTTTTATATCACACCATTGTTTTAAAAATTGTATGTTTTATATCACATTGTGCTTTTAAAATTGTATGTTTTATATCATATTGTTGTTTTAAAAATTATTTTTTTTATATCATAGTGTCTCAACTGCCTTCATTGATAAATCGTTATGTTTTATATCATAGTATTGTTAATGTATGAATATTGGTATTGTTTTGTTTTACTTTGCAAATAACTATTAACCAACAATAATATTTTTTTTGTTGTTTGAGATGAACATAGTAAATAATATTGGATAGACATAAACTAAAAAAGCAACACAAAATTATAAATGCAAACAACCTTTGAATGATGGAAGACACAAAATTAGTAAATGTCTTTTTCATTAATTCGAATAGAAATATATTACATTGTACAAAATTGTTGACTGCAGTCAACTTGAAAATATTTCACACTTTGTTAAATATATGATTAGGGGTTTGTTGCCTCAGTTTCGCTTGGAGTTGCCTTTTCTTTTCCTTTATGTCCTTCCTTGACACCCTATGTTGGTAGTGCTCCAGATCTGACTAGGTTTTCCTATACTTTCTCAATACTCCCCACCAAAGCGGCTTCTTCTTGGTTTGGATCTTCGAGTACTGTTGGAAGTGTTTCTTTCGCTTTCTGTTGTTGTAGTACGAGATCCGGATCTTCATTGATCTTTTCACCAATATATCTTCTTAAACAATTTTTATGCATCACTTTTGATTGCATTTTTTAGAAATGTCTTCACCGCCTCGATATTAACTTCCATGCTCTTAACTTGTCTTTTTAAGTTATCAAAATTTGATTACAAAAAGAAAACGAAAACATAATTCAAAAGAGTTATTTGAAAAAAATTTACTTGTTTTAATAAAATATTAAAATTTTACTGCAAAAAAAATTAAAACATAAAAAGACATTTTATTACCTCAGCCACATCCTTTGTAGCCTCAGTGAGTGCAAATTTTTTCTTATCGGAAGCCCATTGGTTATAAAAATATTGGGCTTCCACATTAATATTCTCTATTCTACTAACCATAATATTTTAAACATCATCATCATACAAAACAATTGACTTCACTGATCCTCATGTGGCCTGATCTAGTAGGCCACCAAGCTTTTCTAGTTCATATTGAACCAAAGAAAAATTGATTCTCTTTTTGAAAAATTCTTATACCGCACCTTAATTTCCCTTATAAGGACCTTAGCCTGATATTCCCAACCCTTCATCACTTCCAAATATCTAAGCACAACTTGTTTTACGGTTGCTTCAGTATTTTCAACAATTAAAACATTTTCATCAAAAATTTTAATGTCATCCTCAGTTTGAGGATGAGGGCCGTTTTCTTCAAAATATGGCAATGATGTCTGCTCAGCTGCAGGGGCTTCTGTTTGTTGTGCTTCACCCTATTGATATTGAAGCACATCGGTTGCCTTGAAGCCTAAAATGTTGCCCTACAAAAAAAAATCATCATCGAGTTGGATATTATCCAATCCCATGATTGAAACTTATAGTTCTTTTGAAGTTGTGTGAACTATACAAGATTAAAACCCATGACCAGAACTTGGTGTTGCCCCCAGCAATCTTTGTGAAAAATTTGTTTTCCACGTCCAACCCGCATATGGCCTCTTATTTGCATAGTCTTTCATTGTTGTGGTGGAAGCGGTGGTAGCATTTGGCCTCTCATTTTCGTAGATTGTAGTTGAGAGGCGCTTGAAAACAATACATTTTTTTTGCTAGAATTATTCAAAAAATAAAATAGAAAAAATCTTAATTCAAAGTAAATACACATTGATTTACCTAAGGACGATGAAATCTATTGAATTTGGGTGCCAATGGGGTTGGGATTGACCGCACTAGATTTAGCCTACACATTTTGTGTAAACCTAGGTGCACGAGAATCCCAGGAGAACTAGCTTGCCTCAAATATTTATGTAACCTCTGCAATGGTGACACTTATGATCTAGTGTCTTCAGAATAACCAGTTTGTTTTGGCCTGTGACCCCTCAAGGCAACATCTTGTTTATTCCTGGTGGCTACCCTACTTTGTATTTAGATGAAAAGAAAAATTCTTGGGTCAAAGATGGACTTATTACCTTCAATTCTTGGGGTGTCATGGCAATGGTTTGTAGTGTTGCATGCACTACAGTTGGTATAAGAGTATTTTGCAAATTATGAAAACTTTCATAATAGAGTGCTAAAATGTAATTAACGCTACCCACAATGGGATGTGTCTTGTTGGTTTGCAATTGCACACCATGCAACTTTAATATGATCTGATCTAAAATGTACGTGCACCAATCAAACTTCTCATGCTTCTCACAACGAACAACATAGACCAATGCCCAATACAAAATTTCGTTTATTCCAAGCAAAACCAGTCTTGCCTGGAAGAACTCAATAATGGCCTTTAGAGTTGGATGTCTAACATCGATGATTGTTAACCCTCTTTTTGACTTAGTGGCAAAAGCTACAAAAAAAAAGATAACAATTTACAAATTTAAAATTTTGAACATTAATAGAATCTAAGTAACAAGAATTATACCTTGCAACAATTCTATATCGAGATGGTACATTTTCTCGAGGTATGTTCTATCATCTACAGACAACACGAGCTTCATTGACACTATAGGACAATCCTTGAAAGGAAATCTGTTAATCTCTGAATGTCTATAGGCGTTATTGTGAATGACAAATTTCTATTTCGTAATTTCATGTTGACTGTGGCATGGTCATGGTCATAAGCAGCTATGATAGTGTGCAGGAGGACTTTATTAGTTTTGAAATGAGGCATTGAAAGCAAGTTCGTCAAACCTATGTCATTTACCTACGAAAAATTTGAACCTAGGGTTGTTAACAAATCTAAAATTACAGTGCAAAAAAGTTTCTTGAATTTTGCAGTAGGGGTGGAATGGGTATCCATTGCTAGAAGTTGAAAGGAGGAGAAATTGGATTGGGAAGGTTGTTGGGTAATGTTTGCTTTGGTCGGGTGTAGTCGTAGAAAATAAAATTGAAAAAATGATAGTTGATGCTCTTTTATAGATAAAATAGGTGGTGTTGATATGTGGCAACATGGTATTGGACATGCAATATGGGTTACCAATCGTGAGATACATGGAAGTTGGTCTATGAGGGAACGTTTCCAAGGCTGAACCATGTTTTGCACCTGATCCAAGGTCGAACCATGTTTTGCACGCAATTCGAAGTTGAACCTTGTTCTACATTTGGTCTGAGGTTGAAACATTATCTGCATATGGTCCAAAGCTGAACCTTATTTTGCACCCTATTTGAGATCAGATCATTGAATGCATCCAGTCCAAGGTTGGACCGTGTTTTACACTTGATTCGAAGTCGAACCTCGTTCTTCATTCGGATTGAGGCCGGATCGTTATCTGCATTTGATCCGAAGCCGAATCTTGTTTTGCACCATATCCAAGGTTGGACCTTGTTCTACACTCGATTTGAAGCTAAACCTTGTTCTGCATTTGGCCCGAGGCCGAACCATTATCTGCATCTGATCCGATGCTAAACATATTTTGCACCCTATTTGAGGTTTTATCATTATCTGCATCCAATTTGAGGCTGGACCTTGTTTTGCACCCTACCTGTACCTGATCCATTATTGAACCATTTTCTACACCTGATCCATTGTTGGACCATTTTTATGCTCGATCCAAGATTGGATCAATTTTTGCACCCAGTCCATTGTCGGACCATTTTCTATACCCGGTCCAAGATCAGACCAGTTTTTGCACCTGGTCTGAGATTGGACTAGATTCTGCACCCGATATGAGATCAGACCATATTTTGCATCCAAACCGATATTGAACCATGTTCTGTACCCAATTCGAGATCGAATTAGTTTTTGCACTCGATTTGAGACTAGATCATATTCTGCACTCGAATCAAGACTAGACCATGTTCTGTACCTGATCCAAGATCAGACCATTTTCTACACCCAATTTGAGGCTGGACCATTTTGTATCGGCTCGTGGTCGAATCTCGTTTTCCACTCGGTCTGGTCAAATATTTCAAATTCACCAATGTTTTATAATTTTTTGTGAAAAATAAGTTAATTCGCCATGTTCTCCTACATAAAATTGGCCAAGATTCGCTAGTGTTTTGAAACGGATTCACGATTTGTTTACAAGTACATTTTGATTTCGACCCCTTATGCATAATCCTAGTTGTATCCCATCCCTCTCCACTATCTTCATTGCTCTCTCTCCTAAAGTTAAGTCTCTCTTGCCCTATGGTCTCATCCTCTCCAATGCCTAGGCAACCTCTTGATATGTATCTACACCTCCACCTACTAAACCTTATCCCTCAACATCTTGACCTCTTGCATGGCATCCATCACATTCACCCACTACAAACTATCTTCAAAATTAGGTACTCTAAAATCTAGTGTTGGCCCCTCCTTTGCTATTAGCTCTAAAGGGCCTACACCTCCCTTTATATAATGATGTACTCATCACCTCAATGACTCCTCCCCATTATCATCATCTACATCATTTTCTCTCCTAGTTGCTTCCTCTACCCTATTAGTTATCGTTGCATCCCATATCTACCAACATCATCCCTCGACACTCTCCATGACTGCCATCCCTATGTTTTCCACCATACATAAACATTTGTGGTGCTCCCTACATCATCAAAATATATCACTGCTATATTTGCATCCCCCTCTATATCAAGAGGGTCCGCCGATGACCATGGTCCATGATCCTCTTTGACCCTCCAAATACTCACTAGTAGATTAGGCAAACCCTATCACAAACCAAACTACCTCATCACCTGAGTGTAATGGAATAATTTCACATATGTGCCTCTATGATTGATCACCCATCTCGATCACCTAACTTGACATAGCTTTATCATATCCTTTGTCCATGATGGTGCTCCTCTCCATGGTCACCATCTAATATCCTTAGGCATCAAGCTCCCAAAATTGCCCTAATAGTATAGGGTGTCTCCCTCATGAGGCCTCCTCACTTGTGTCTCCCTATGTGTGCACCATATCAATGCATAGGACACATCCTCCCCCATCAACCTATGGGCACCATAATGCAACCCCAATGGCCTCGCTACTACAATGTGCTTCCATACCCATAGTCAAATCAATAGGCTACAACTAAGTCCTATCCTCTATGCAATCTTGATGCCATGTAGCTCTCTATATATCTAAGCTAGTAGTGTCAACACCCACATATATCCAACAAAGCTCTCCACTAGATCACACACAATACCTAGCAAGTTTCATGGGAACCTCGCTCTTGAAGAATCTAGCAAAACATAGCTTGAAATAAGTACCATCACTAGCGCATGCCTCTATGACAATACATATGCATGATAATACATCTTGTACAACACATCATCACTTCCCATGTCCATCACTCGTCATCCAAGTTTGAGCGCTCTCTACATCACTATCCCCTTCTATTGATTATCCATCGCAATGACAATACAACCCTCCACTAGTAGCCAATATATCCTATATATTTCCTCCAACATAATTTTCATTTTCCTTATCAAGAAATAAAAGGTGTTCCTATCCGGATCCTAACAATCACATAACATCAATAGGTAGGCATGGTCACAATGCATAGTCACCATATGTGTAACCTTATAAAACCCTATGACCCTCAACCAATCTTGATCATCCACACTCCACACCTCCCTAATATCATCAACCAATGACCTAAAATGATGCCTCGGCTGTAACATCTTGACCTGCCACCATCATACTTGGTCAAATATCTTCCTCCTTCCAAACTCCCATTTTTCAAATAAAATTGTATGATTCCATATAGTTTTGTATGACTGTATGAAATCATACGACTAAGCAACAAATGGTATATTCAAATACCCATTTTCCTAAAATTGCATTTGTCAACAAAATTTTTGCAAAACAAAAGCAAAAATTCAAAAAAAAAAATCCACACCCTGCACACACTAGCATTGAAAAACATGTCAACAAAGAAAACAAAAAAAATCAAACATGCATACACATCCCTCACACATAACACACATCTCATTCCTTCCTAACTTATCCTATTTTTTATGGTTTCATTTTGTTATAAATTGGGCCCTAGGGTTCATTTTATCTTGTAATGCAAAAATAAGGGCAAAAATATTTGAATCGACACTGCACACACTCTATCACTACGTTTCGTACTGCCTTCCACCATCTCGTGCATTCACATCCTCACTTTGACAACATTTTGCATTAAATTCTCTTCCTCACCCATCCCTCTCCTCTCAATTCTCCAAATCATGTTGTAAAAATGAGCCTCTTGCCATGCGATTGTGCTTTTATAACATTGCGCACGTCTTGACCATATGTATCCGTATGATTGTATTGGATGTATGGATCTATACGATCAACACAATTTTGCAAAATTTTCATCAATTTCTCTCAAAATTCATTGTTTTCATCATCCCAATCCATTTTGCAATCATGCCATGACCTTTTCTATCAAGCACTTCGACGTTGAGTTTCATTTCTTCACCTATAACTCATCGCTTGAGGTGGTAGATATCACCCATTAATGTTGCCTTACACATGATCAATATCAAACACTCAATCTTGGAATTGCGTTTGTCCAAGAACTTTCCCTAAGAATATCTCAATCCCTCATTTGTTGGGGCAAACAAAAGCAAAATTTCTCTTCTTAATCGAACTCCAATCTAATAAAAATATTGATATGTCCCATGCCTATATTGTATGGTTACTCATGAATTACCTTCATCGAGGTGGAAAATATAAGACTACTTGCAATCAAAGCATGATGAAAATACCTACCAATGATTGACTAGTTGACTCAATCAAATGAAGCTCAACAATATATCAAAGGTAAATTTTAAAGGATATATGTCCCTTACATAATTGGGACATCTTACTTTGTTCATGAGTCAAGACAATCTTGCGTCTCCTCCCTCAATAATCATCATGGTGTGCTAAAAGTCATAATCAATCATAATCAACCATAGTCATTCATCATTAACTCATCATCCTTCTCACAATCAACCACCAATCCAATGTTATATATTTTTGCATTGCATCATGTTTTAACACAATGTAGTACAAAAAAGGATAAATGTAGCCACCTAAAAATATCACATTTATCCTTGTGTAGTGCTAACAATCGATCAATTTACAAAGCCTTCAAAATTTACATAATTTGCTTAAAAACACTCCTACGTAAGTCCCATTGACCACTTAAGCCCCTTTTTATGCTTAGTCCCTTGTCACCATGCGACCACCCCTTAAGCCTAGTCTAGGGCCACCTCACCCTAGTCTACCCTTTGACTAGCCTAGCTTCCACCTAAGCCTAGCCTACTCTAGCCTAACCTTGGTCAACCCTAAACCCATGGTCAACCTAACCCTAGTAAACCTTAACTCTTGCTCCCCCACATCCCTATGCTCATTCAATGCCATAAATGACATTTGAAGACTTTTCCATTCAATGCATTCAAGGCATTAAAGACATTGATGACTCCACATCCACATGCCATAAATGGGTGAAGACTTTCCTCCACCCATGCATTTATGAGGCATGGTGCACCCATGCCCATTTATTGCATATGGATGGGTGAGGACTTTCCTCCACCCAAAGCCATTTATGAGGCATGGTGCACCATGCCACCTCATGGGACACCTCACAGGACACCTCATGAGACACCTCATCCCCCCTAACCTTGGCCAAGTCTATAAATAGAAGGTCATTTCTCACATTTCAAAGAATCACAAATTTGTAGAACCAGACTCTATAGAAATCACCCTAGATTCCATTGTACACTAAAGCTCATTGCTACCAATCCCCATGGATGCCTACATGTCCATTTTTTTACCTCTCTTTATATTGTAAACTGCTTACAAGTACAAGTACAAAAGACTACAAAACTTGAGTAGGAGATTCTATAGTTAAAACAAAACTCTCATCAAAGAAATTATTGTCTAGATAATACAAAGATAACTATACGGATAGGTGAGGTCATATTTGATCGTATCCAAGGGTACGATCCCCTCTAGGGACATGTTTTAGCACGAGATAGACTAGCAAAATCTAAATCAAGTAACTGTAATAGTTTTTATCAATTTTGTAATCATTTCAACACTTTTGTAATGCAATAGACTAGATTTTATTTGTTTTTGTCTTTCATCAACAAGGGTCTGATTGAGACAGGCCCACATATGCTACTAAAAATTTTGATTGGATTGTGTAGATTTGGAGGACCTATGTAGCTAATAGTGGCACATGTGTAGTAAGCCCACTCCTCCTAAGGTTCTCACAAAAATCCATTGCTGTTGTTACTTGTTCACTGAAAGAGGGCTTCCACCTTGGAAGACCCATGGGGCACATTGTGTAAAAGGAAATATCTTGTAACACCCCTTTTATCATTTTAATGAAGTGACACTTTTTTTGAGCACATTGACATAGACATACAGGGAGTTATATGCAGTGAGGAGGAGTGATTGGTCGAGATTGAGTTGCAACCTACTTATACAACTATGGACATGGGGGAATGTGGTTATTGAGAGGCCATGAGGTTTGCTTTGTGATGTGCACAACTTGATATGGCAAGATATGCCATACACCTTGAGGTGGCATACAAACATGGAGGTATAGATGTAGAGGTCCCATGAGGTAAAGGGAGATTTCTATTGCCGAATGTGGATTGACGTGAGGTAACATGATGCAATCTGACAACCATGAAGAGATGGGATAATATGGGATGAGGAGGCTCACCATCTATCTTGTGTGCGATGAGTGATATGGATGATTGGTCATAAGGGCACTCAAGTTGAGTATTTTTGAGAAATTTCGAGCTGAGGTAGGGGGTATCAAATCCACCTGTTGTATATCAAATAATTAGATATGAGGTTAGGCTAGCACCACAAATAGGGCCACTATATTTGGAGGTAGATAAGGTGGTACCAATGCTAAAAATAGATGATGTTGGTATGATAGTAGAGTATGATAGATGGTGGTCTACATAGTAGTGGCATATCGGGAGATTCATGGAGAAGAATATTATGGATAGAGAGGAGGGTGGCAGTGGTGAGGCAACTATAGGAGGAGAAGAGATAGCTAGAAGGGGAGTAGAGGCTAGTGGATGGGGAGGAGAAGCTAGAAGAGAGGGAGAGGAGTAAAATCCACTCAGGAAACGAGTACATCATCGAGTAGGTGAAGGAGCAGGTCCATCAAGGGTGTTAGTTGACAAGAGGCCAATGATAGATGTTGGGGGTGAAGAGGCACCCAATTTTGATAACACCATGGAGTTTGATGGTATGATGGCAGCGATCAAGGAGGTTGGTATGTTGAGGGAGAAAGTATGATAGTTAGAAGCACAACTAGTAGATCATGAGGCAAAATGGACACTAGAGAGGATGGGACTACGAGCAAAGAGGAATGGGCTATAGGGTCGACTAAACACGATGACTACTGATCGAGATAAACTCTAGAGAAAGAGAGGGGTTGCAAACTAAAAGATATGAGTCATGAGGATGAATCAATATAGTGATAGCACAGAGGGATGAGTTGTGGGGGAAGCTCGATGTAATGATTGTTGAGAGGGATAGACTTTGATAGGAGATTGAATAGTTGAGGGTGCAACCACCAATAGTAGAGGGCAAGGGAGACATGGTGGTCTTACAATCTAAGATTGCATAGCTATGATGAGCTAGGGATGAGTTTAGGTCTAGCTAGATGAGCGAGAGGAAGAGAGTTTCACTCTATGAGGAGAAGATGATGCTCTAGGGCATGGTGATTCTATCATTCTCAACTTTCCTATCTTGGTAGAGTTATAGGACCACACCATCAATGACCTCATTTTGTTGAGCCAACAACATCATAGATGTTAGTATCATCTATGTATCAGGATGGTGAGAGGTATCAAAGGAGTGGAGGTGATAGGATGATAGGGCAATAGGGGAGTGGAGAGACTCGAAGATCAACACCCATGATTCTATTTTTGGGTGTGGTAGATTGGCCATGGTTTTGTAGATCAATTTTGGTGAGATATGATGATGTATGTAGTATGACATGTATAGATGTATGTATGATAATGTAGCCTTATGGGTAGTTTTTATGTATCTCTATGGATATTGATGATGATAATGTACTTTTTGTGATTGATATACAAGATGATGATTTAATTATTGTCATGATGTGATGTATGTATGAATGATATGATGCATATGGTTAGGTTATTTTGATGTGTATGATTAATGGATGTATGTGATTATATAGATATGACATGTTAGATGTTATGGATGTGATATGCTCATGTGATAGATGATGGTTCATTATGATTTACATGGTTTAGACTCACATGTGTTTGTTTAATCACTTTTTGGATGTGTGTATATGAATTTCACAATAAAAAATAGTTTAATTAATCAATGACAAGTTAACAATCACAATGACACATTAACACAACATAAGATAATATAACATGCAATGAGCAAAAATGTGTGCAATGCTAATAACGATAATGGGTAGACTGTAGAGAAAATGAATTAATCATTAACCTAATAACAAGGAATACTAAACATAAGAAACAAGACGAATGAACATTGGAAAAATGACTTGAGGACATAGATAGTAAGTTGAGGCTAGCCTTGATGCGGTTTGCCCATATACCCTAGGGTTTTTGGATGCTAGAAGAATCTCATGAAAGTCAAACACCCTAGTTTGAACAATCAAACTCATCTAATGGTCAATCAATATCCCATAGAAATCTAGACCATCCCAAATAAGATCAAGCCTATCATGGACTGAAGTGTGTGCAATGATGTTCATTTTCCATCTTGAGTAAGGTTGGACTAACCAATTGTGACTCAAGCCAATATAAGCTAGCTCATCCGCAAGCGTGCAGAGGTTTGTACAAAATAAGGTCGTTAATGTGACAAACATGTCATCACTCGAAATGCATACTCCACTTCTAGACAAGCGTCTATAGCCCCGATGAAGGTTAGCCCCATAATACTTTGACATAGCTCCATTATCAACCAAACATATACAACCTTGATGGAGACACCTAAAATACCGAAGGGGACTAGTATTTGGATCTCTTTTCTTTCTTTTGCTATTTTTTTTTGAGGAGGAACTTGCAATTGGATCCTTAGGTTTAGATTATGTGAATGATAGGATGAGTGAGAAAATTTTTGCTTTATGGCAAGACTACTCATGGCATTGTCTTTCCTAAACTCAAAATTTACTTAATGTGTGATATGTGATTGGTCCAAGAAAGAACTCAAATTAGTCAGGGGAAGCTCAAAATCTCCTTGGAGCACAATGACATTCAACAAAGGTTGATTGGATCAACTAGGAATGGTTGAATAATGGAAAATACTTCTATTTCTAAGCAACTCCAAAATATGATTCAACAAGATATCATGATAACTAGGAAAACTAGTGCATGCTTACGGATAAATTGCAAAAGATAAAAGGTGTTTGTGTGCAAGAGGGTTGACAAGACAACATGACAATGAAAAAATATGACATTGGGATGCATGATAATGAGATGTGAAATGGATAAAAATGCAATACATACTGATGAGAACATAATACTCCATGTATTTTTCATTTATTAATTATGCCAATCAAGATTAGGGAACATGTATCCACACATCCAAAAACGTGATCACATTAGCACATTATAAGCCTTAGTTTATTTATGTATGAATGTGTTGGATGAATGCAATGTAGAAGAATGACAAGAGAGAAGCCCAGATGATTGGGAGCATGACCATGAATATATGAGAAGTGAGAGAATTGGATCTGGAGGGAGTGTCAGCTCCCCCAAACATAAAACTGGTTTGAAGGAGTGTCAACTTCCCCAAATATAAAAGTGATTTGAAGAGGAGGAGAGAAATGAAGAGGAAAAGAAGGTTGAGGGATGAGAAGAAGAATAAAGAGGAATAAAATTTTGAGGAAGGAGAGAAGAGCAACATGCATACCAAACATAGGAGGATTGATGAAAGTAGGGAGATGCGCAAAAGGAGGAGGATTTGAAGGAGTGGAAGAAGGATGAGAAGTAGCATTAGATCATGGATCAGGAAATGGAGGAGGATCAGGGAAAGCAGATGAGGGCAACACCCAAGAGACAATATTTTTCAAAAGGAAAGTGGGATTTGACGAAGGGAGATGGTAAGGGTCAATTTGATGAAATTATCTTGAACAATGAACAATGTTAGATGTCCCGATTATGGAAGGGATAAATATCTTTAAATTTTGCTTAAGACAAGTTGTTGAGCTCACTTGATTGAGCAATCTGACCAATCCTAGGTATGTATCCTCATAACACGAACATCAATTGTAAGTGGGCTTAGGTTTCCACCTCAATGAAACGATTGTGTAAGTAACTATACAACAATAACATGGGGTAACTCAATTTGAATTGAATGAGAGTTAAAGTTGAGATAAGAAGGAGAAGGAGAAAAAAAATAAATTATGCCTTTGTCTCGATAGAGGAGGATTAATGATAGTCTCAGGAAAAGTTCTTGGACAAATGTGATTCCATAATTGAGGGTTTGGATATTGGTCATGTTCAAGATGAAAGATAAGTGTCAATTTGATGAAGGGAGATGATAAGGGGCCATGGAGACAGTGCCCATGACTTGGGGTATGAGAGGATGATCAAGAATGGACAAGACATGTGTGGTGTGAAGGTTGGTTTGAATTTGGAAAAAAGGAGAAAATAGATGGTCGGGAACACAAAGGGGGGGCAAGGATATTCGAGGCAAGTCATCCTATGGAGGATATGACAAGAGGGGTTGACATGAAAAAGATGCATGTTGCAAAGAAGAATAAGAATAAGAAGGTTATGAATGAGAAGAAAATTGAAGCTGAAGAAGAGAAGGATGAAGAGAAAAACATAGTTGAAGAGGAGAAGGATGAAGAGGAAAATAAAGTTGAAGAAGAGGAGAATATTGAGGAAGCGAAGAAGAAGCAGCATGCACATAAAGCGGAGGAAAATTATTGAAAGAAGAGAAATGCGCAAAAGGAGGATTTGAAGGAGTGGAATCTTGAGGTAGAGTGGGAGGATGAAAGGTGATTTAGAGGGATAGAAGAATCGGGATGTAAAGCAAAATCAACATGCAAATCAAGAAATGGATGAAGATTGGTGAAAACAGACAAGGCCAACACCCAAGGGGTGTGATTTTGCATGAGGTTGCTACAGGCTCTGTTGTTCTTGAAACTAGTTGTTTGGTAGAAACCATCTTGGTCCTAATGATTTTTGTAGATATTGTCCTAGTCTTGATGACTTATACTAGGAGAAGATTTGGACTTGATGTTTTATGTTTTTTTTGTTTTTGTTTTTTGGTTGGTTTGGGTTGTTTTTGGTTGTTTTTATGTGTTTTTGTTTTAATGACCCCTAAAAATTAACAGAGTGGATGAATAAAATCTAAAGGTGTGTCGATGCACACTTTTTGATAAAGTCAAAGGTATATGAAGAGATAATGTGCATAAATAGGCGACGGTTGCCTCAGGCAAAAATGGCTCGAGGTAGCTAAAAGGGGAAAAAACATCTAATATTATTGTAAGGAAATATAAGAGGTGGCAATGTCTAAACCTACGTCAGAGCAGTCGTCCTTTGCTTCACCCTTAGGTGGGCTCGATAAAAAATGATAGCTACACACTCACTAATTATATAGTGCTATGAGCAAGGGCTCTAACCTAGACTATCTCAAGATAATCCCAAGGGTAGTGAGTTTCTCAATGATGAAGTCTAAGAAACTATACACAAGCTACAATGGTGTCTAGGGGGTGAGTCGATGGTTGAAGATGAAATCCAACATCATAGATCTCAACCGATGGTTGGTGATGAAATCCAACATCATTGATCTGTGTCTAGAAATACGTGCATGTGTAATTAATCTCTGTGTGGATTTACCTTTAACTAAGATGCGAAAAAAATATATATTAGGAATGCAAATGCAAATATTGTTTTTCCTAGATTAAATACGATAAATTAAACTCTACACTAGGAATGATATTTTGCTACCTAAAATACAAATCTAACCTAGAAAACGAAATGGGTAGAAAACCACTAACCCAAACTACATGCCCTCCATCGCTCAGTCCTGCATCACCATCCACCATTTCATCCCTTTGCATGTTGAATCCGACAACACTCTATGTCAATTTTCTCTTCTCCATCACTCTCACTCTATCATCTCTCTAGTTGCGTAGTGCAAATGAAAAATCATGCGTTCCTCATGTCCTTTTTGTTGTGATTGATCAATAATTGGTCATACAATCCATAGCCACTTGGTCGATCTATAGTTGATCATACAGTATAGGATTGATCAGAAGGTTTTCGTTCCTCCCATCCATTCATCAACCCCTCCTACAATTTCCCCTTTATTATTGTGCAATGATCTTTAGTCAAGCACTTTGTTGTTGTCTTTCATTTCTTCACCCATCAACTCACTCCTTGAGGGGGTAGATATTACCCACCAACAATGTATTGAATAGGTCCAATATTCAAACACTCAGTCCTGGAATTGTGTTTGTCCAAAGAAATTAGTCTAAGACTATCACTAACTCTCCTCTACTGGGGCAAAGATAGAATTTCTTTTTCTTCCTCTACTTCTCCTTTTTTAATCTCAACTCAAATTTCTCTTCAACCCACATTTAGCAGATTCTCAGCCATTATTGTATGGTTACTCACACACTCGCTTCATCGAGGTGGTAACCTAAGCCCACTTACAATCGATTGGAGTGTCATGAGGCTACATAACTATGGTTGATCAGCTTACTCAACTGAGCTCAAAAATATATCACAAACAAAGATCCAAGGATATTCATCCCTTCAATAATTGGAGCATCCTACATTGTTCATGATTTGAGACAACCTTACATATCCTCCCTCAACTATTGTTGTGGTATGCCAAAAGCCATGGTCAACCATTATCATCCACTATTGTCCATCGTCAATCCACTCATTTTGTGTCATGTATTTTTGCATTGCATTGTGTCTACACACAACACAGTACAAAAAGAGGAAAATATAGACACCTAAAGAATTTCATATTATCATTTGTCTAATGTCAACATTTAATAATTACGCAATTGCTCCAAATATCCAAATATTTGGTATTGTCACCTTAGAAACATTAATTCACCTCATTTTAGCCCCTTTGACCCATTAAGCCCCATCCTACACCTAGCCCATGGTCACCATGTGACTATCTCACCTTCCTAGTCTACCCTATCACCCTAGCCTAGCCTACCCCCTACTCTCCACATCCCCATGCACCCACACAACCCCCCATGCTCTTTAATGCATATGGGTGGGGTGAGGACTCTCTCCACCCAAAAACATTAATGAGGCATGGTGCACACATGCCCCTTTGACCATCCAAGTAGAAAAACCTAGATTTTTCCCTCCCCTCACTCAAGCCACTTGTATGCCATGTCACCTCCACCTCACCTCCACTTCACCACCCCCTCACCCTTGATAAAATCTATAAATAGGCCTCCATTTATTTCATTTTCATGTGTGTGAGATTATCATAGGGAAACTCTACCAAAATTTGTCTAGAATCTACTTGTATGCATTTGTGAGGAGTCATCTTGCTTGGGTGTTAGCCATGGACAACATTGTATGCATATTTTTAGATGCTTTTGATTTGTGAATGGCTTGTAGGACGAAGCTACAACAGACACCAGACATGGATGACAACTTCCTGGTAGCATGCAAAAGGTCCTCTTCGAAGTAAATTCCATTATGGTCAACATAGTCAAGACTGTCCATAGAGGGATGATTTACAATCAAAACTGTCTCGACAGGGACGATTCCCTCCAAGAACTAGTCACAGTCAGTCAAACCACAACAAACCATCTACAAAGGTGAACAAGGTAATTTTATGGTGTTTTTATCTCATTTTGAGTTCTGTGTAATGCTTCAACTCAAGTCTTTATTGTTTGCTCCTTTCATAAGCTTAGGTGGACCCAAGAGGCGCTATTAACCTTTGCTTTGGTTGTGTAGGTTTGGAGATTTTGCCCAACCCGTGGTGGTATGCGAACATAAACTCACCACTCTTGAGGTGGTCAAAGAAGAAAAAAGTGCCAAACCATTGTATTGCGAAAAGGGATTTCACCTTGAAAACCCTCAATGTAGCCCAAGGGGTATTCATAAAGATCATTGTTGTAATATCTTTTATGTTCAATAAAATGGCACATTTTCTTTACTAGACCATCATAATCTATCAATTATCAAGGGTTTGATTTTGGATGTTACCACTATAATTCTCACCCACTCTTAATAAATATGTGACATGAACGATTTCCCACTCTAAGCAACATGAAGTGGATCATCGATCCCCAAGGGAATCAAACCAAGGTTGCCACTAAGTCATAACCAATCATCCTATCCCCCAATGACAACTTGATTCCTATGGTTCTTTTGAAATGGGTTATAAGGGATTGAAATGGGTCCCACCCATATTACATCATGACCACATAATGGTATTCCAATGTATTGCTTGGCAAGATTCCAACCTTGGTCTTTCCCTTGAAAGTTGAGAAATCTAATCAGTTGAATTAATGCCATTTGATAACTTGATTCCTATAGTTACTATATATGATAGAACTAATAACGTGCAATATGGTGAAAACAATTTTGAAGTCATTGCATGTTGCTTAGTTTATTTATCATAGGTGAAAAACATGATCTTTGGCACATCACCCTAAACATAAATGTAAAGAGTATCATTCTCTTCTTAGCTTTTCCATTTATTGAAACAATAAATTTATTTTATTTTTTGTATATTGATATTTCTTTTATATTAGAAATACTAAATAGTATTAAATTATATTGGGGAATTGAAATTGATATTCTTTAAAATAACAATTTGAAGTAAGATGCAAATTAGTACATGATCCAATCAAAATTGAAATAAACAATAATTTATAAATTTATAATTAAATTTTTATCAACTTTACCTCAATTAAATACTATAATATTAAATAAATAAATAAAAATTATGCTTATGATTTGTTAAATGCCACGTGTAAAGTTTAAGTCAAATCTTCAACATGATTAACAAGACTTACATTATAATGAAACATTATATATGGTTTTAGACTAAGACATGATATTGTCTTTTCTTTTCTATTTTAAAGTAAACTATCCTTTTTAAGGTTGAGGGTGGGAGAGCACTTTACAACGTATTACATCTACATATAATTAGGCATTTTTAAGATAATAAATAAATATAAAGCAATGCAATAAACCAAGGTTGTGAGTATAATTTACAATTGATAAGTGCCTTGTTAGCCTTTTTTATGGGAGGGATGAAAATATTTTAACATGCATGCCAAGTATTTGAAAAAGTGATTGAAGGAGATGAAGGGTTTGCAATACTCTAATGATTTATGCCTAACACAAGATGAAGAATATAAATTGGTTGACTATGTGAAAATTATAATAATTTTATTATATCAATCAATGACAAATAATTTTTTTGTTTTCAATTAAGTGTTTTTGCAAATTTAAAAAGAAAAAGAAAAGCCATGTCAAAATATTTATAATATTGAATATGAGCCAAGAGCGAGAAGGAAGTGTGAGCGGAAACAAAGTGCAAGGCAAACATGATTAACACTTTTATTTTTCCAAATTTTAGGAGAAACTCAAAAACTAAAGGGTTGATGCGAAGAAAATCTAACATGGTAGGACAGTTATTTTTGAAAGTTTTTACTAGAAGTAGGAATGCCCTAGTTAAAAGTATAGATGCCCTAATTAGTAATAAGAGAAAGAACAAATATACAACAAACCATATCCAGGTAGTACCTACTACAGTAGAAGTGAAAATCAAGGATGAGATGATCAAGCATGATATAATGGTTCTTAAAACTAGAGGGTTAATACGTAAGTTCCATGGATAGTAGCAAGATTTTTTTAAAATTCAAAATTGTATCAAGTGGCAGTGGGGATTAAATTCAAATTACTCCATGACTTTTCTTCTAGAATAAATTTTCCTCATTATCTTCTTTGGTTCAAAAATAAGGGATAAAAAAAAAGAATGGTGGCCCTTTGGTTTAGGAGCAAAGATACATTATATCTAATACCATGGAGTGAGAATTTTTCTATGGAGACAGAGACCATTAAAAGGCTTCTAGAGTGGATTAGGATTTTTGGGCTTCCTTATCATCTCATTAATAAAGAGGTTTTGAAGAATAATGGCAAATACTCTAAGGGAGTTCATCCAAGATTGACAAACTACTAAGGAGAGAAATCATGCTGTATATACACAAATACGTGTTGCCATGGATATTTCAAAACCTTTACCACAATCCACTAGGTTTAAATATAAATCAATGGAATGAGATCACTAAGTGGATTATGAAAACATTGCATTTGGATGCCACAAATATTATGACATTGGACTTATATCAAGAGATTGCAAAGTGAAAAATGATGGAGAAAGATAAAATTTTGGGCATGAGACAAACTTCAATATAAAATAAGGAGATCATATCATACTAGAATCTGGGTTAAATAAAGGATTTTCCACTCCTAAAAAAGTGGCAAGAAAAACCTCTCTGCATCATCAAATGAAAAAAGCCATTATAGTTCACTTTAGTCAACCATTAGAAGAAAAAAAAACACGAGATGACAAAATACAATGCACAAGTTCATAGGAGTTAAACGTGCAAAGGAAGATGGAGAGGCAAATTTGAAAGTGAATGAGGTGGAGGTCAAGGTTAATCTAGGTAAATCATCTCCGTTTTCCTCAATTAGCATAAAATCATCTCCTTGCAGTAAAAATGAAAGTAATACAATGTATTCATTGCACATTGCACTTTAGGGTTTCAAGAACAACATAATAAAGAAATACATATGAAGGATATCCATGGACATTTAAAACTTCAAGGACAACATAAGCAAGTAATTATTATAGAGGATCGTCCTTGTACTTTAGGGCTTTTGGGACAACATAAAGAAGAAAGTGTTTATGAGGCTATTCCTTACATTTTAGATTCTTTACAACATCATAAATCTTTCGCAGATAAGCCTCATTATGAAAAATATAAAAAAATAGAAGATATTGATGAAAGATGAAAGTGTTGGTGGGAATGGAAAAAGGAGACGAAGGTCGTCAAAACATGTGCAAAGAGAAAACAAAACTCAAAGGGATATCAATTTCGGAAGCCAAATAAAAATATGAAACCTGTTAACAAGAAGTGGGGCTAAAGCCCAAATATTAGGGGTATGAATAAGACCCCTCAAAAAGGAGTTATGAATTAATATGTTATTAAATTCTTGAGTTTATTTTCATACAAGAAAAAAAATTAAGTAGTGAGAAGTTGAAAGATGCTTTTAAAAATATTTGGAAGATGGGTGATTATCTGCCAGTTTCTTCTATAGGAGCTTCAAGTGGTATTGCAACAATATGAGACAAATGCAAATGAGGTGGACAATTATTACAAGCAAAAATTAATTGGGTTTCTCGACTATTTTATAAGAAAGAGGAAAACATAAAATTTAGGGTTATAAATGTATATGCTCCAACTATAGTTACTCCTCATGAAAGATGTTGGAAGGACCTTAGCATATTTTTGACAAACACAATGATGATTCATAATTGTGATCTATGGATTCTTGGAATGAATTCAATACAGTTCCAAACTATGGAAAAGAAGAGTAGTTCTCTAGGATGGTCTAAATTAATGTAAGATTTTACTTCATTTATCAATTCAAATGGTCTTTGGGCTGTTATTTCTTCAAATTTTCAATATACATCGAATAATAGATGCATTTGGCAAACTCATACAGTAGAAAGGTTGGATAGATTCTTGTCATCTAACACATGGTTACAAACAGAGTATACAATCTATTTGGATATTTTATAGTGAGCAAGATTATATTACAAACCCATTTTTTTTACTTGTGATTTACCCAATAATGCTCATCCAAAGCCTTTTTGTTTCTAGCATATGTGGCTCCAAGATCCTAATTTCTTCAATATGGTTATATTATGTTGAGAAGAAACAAATTTTGAAATATCTTGTATGTACAAGTTTGTTCAAAAGATGAAATATCTAAAGGAGTAAATGAAGATTTAGAATGCCAAATGTTTTGGTAACAACTTCTAAGAAAAGAAGGAAATTGAATCCAAACTCAAATATTTACAAGAGATAGTAGAAATCAATGTATTGAATTACAATTCTTATTTGAAAGAAAAAAAATTACTTTTTTATTATCATTGTGCATTGAAAAAGGAGTCATATTGGTTTGAAAAATCTAGGGAGAAAAGGCTCAAGGAGATAGACATACACATTTTTTCATGCTATAGCAAAAATAAAATTTTCTTTTTATCACATTAAAAATATTTTTACTCTGATGGAGGAAATATTGAGAAAAATGATGTCAAGAAGCAAATAATTTATTATTTCAATAATATTTTATCACATACTAGGCAATATAAGGAGGAATAAACTAAGCTTTTGCAAAATATTCCATCAATTATCACATAGGGACAAAATGAAAGTTTGATGAAGAATATCTATGGAGGAGCTAAATAAAGCAGTTTTCCCTTTCAAAAAAATTGGGATTTATTGAAGAGTAATATGTTGGTTTTGGTTGAAGAGGCTTGGAAAAGGATGGCTACAATAAATGAGATCAATGCCACTTTTATTACATTGGTCCCCAAGAAAGGCAAGACAAAATATTTTGGTAATTTTGGTCCAATAAGCTTTTGTGAGATGATTTATAAGATCATTTCAAAATTTATGGCAAACAAGTTTAAATGCATTCTAGATTGCGTTATCTTAGAGAAACAAGGTTTTTTTTCATGGTAAAAAAATTGTTGATGGTGTAATCATTGCACAAGAAACCATATATTCTCTTCATTCCATGAAAAACGATGTATGCTTATGAAATTATATATGAACAAAGCATAAGATAGGGTCTCATAGAGTTTTTACATGATATTATTCATAAGTTGGTTTTGATCACGATTGTTGTGAATGAATTAAAATGTTCTTACAACACTTCAAAATATTCTATTTTGATCAATGGTTCTACTTGTTAATTTCAACCATCTCGTGGACTCTCCCAAGGTGACCCACTATCTCATCTATTCATTATTTTTGTAAGGCATTAGGTAGAACTTTCTTAAAGGCAAAAATAGAAGGAAAAACCAAAGGTCTTCAAGTTGCAAAAAATGGTCCCTTCGAATTTCATCTCCAATTTGTTGATGATACTCTTCTTTTGGGCCATCTCTCAACCAATGAGGCCATGGAGTTTAAATCAAATTATCATGTTATGAGAAGGCTACTGCACAATTGGTTAATCCTACAAAATCCAAGGATTTTTTCATTAACACCACTCTAGATTACAATGGATTATTGTGGATATTCTAGGGCTTAATATTGAAAATTTTCCGTCAACCTACTTGGGTATTCCTTTGTCTTATAAAGGAATTAAAAAGGAGCTTTGGGTCTCTTGTTTAGATAGAATGAAAGCTTGTATGGCAAGTTGGAAAGGTAAATCCTCAATCATGGCAAGAAGGCTACAATTCATAAAGACTACATCACAATCCATCCCTATTTATATGATGGCACTTTCAAGTTTAAGAGACTTTCTTTGGAAGGGTTGTGAGGAAAATTTTAGGTTTCCTCTTTGTAAGTGGAATAGGGTTTGCAAAGAAAAGAATATTGAAAGAGCAGGCTTGTGAAATTATAGACTCGTGAGTTTGACCTTACGGGAAAAACTTAGGTGGAGATTATTCAAAGATCAAGAAAAGAATTGGGAAAAAATATTACTTCACAAAGATCAAGAAAAGAATTGGGCAAAAATGTTACTTCAAATATAAATATGTTCTCTTAACGCTGTGAAATTGTTTAGGAAAAGAACCCTATTTAAAGGATTGTCAACATGGAACTTCATATTAGATAATTTACAATTGATCAAGAAACATATTAGATGGTCGATCAATAAGGGGAACTATGCAAATTTTTGGTCTAATGCTTGGTTGAAGTCTTATTCACTTATCTTTTATTCAAAATAGAGACCATTAGCTCAGGCATGCCTAGCCTATAAAGGTTCAAAGGTCAAAGATTATATTAATGTGAGTAGCAACTCCAAATCATAGACTTCTATTAGTATTCTGGTTGGGAGAGGGGCCCAAACAAATTGCAAATGAGCTTCAAAAGATGCTCCAAGATGAAAGGATGAGTTGGTTTGGAATCTACCAAAAGATAGTAAATACTCAGTCAACTTGGGATATAACTATTTAGAGCAATCAAATTTCCTACTCCCAAAGATCTCCCTTGGAAGAATTTTTGGTAATTAGAGGCTCTTCCTAAGGCCTCAACATTCCTTTGGTTAGTAGTTCAAAGTAAAATTCTTATATACAATAATCTACAAAGAAGAGGATATTGTGGAACTTTTAGATTGGCTTTGCATTAGAAGGATTTAGAAACATATAACTATTTATTTCTACATTGTCTCTTTGCTCACACTATTTGGGTTACTTTTTAAAAAATATGAGAATATATTGGGTAGCTTCATCAACATTGAAACAGTTGATGAGATATCGAATTAATTATTTCAAAGTTAAAGCATTATGTATTTTGTGGAGGATTAGTTCTACCATATTTGTTGGAATTTATGACTTGAAAGGAATAATACAATTTAAATAAAATAAATCTCAAAATCATGTCCAAGTTTGGAGCCATATTATTGTCTCTTGCAAAATGTTCACAAGTATGGTGCTCATCATGAAAAAATTCGAGTGCAAAAAAAGAGGTGGTAATAACTTGATTATAGGATTTGAACATACATGAAAGAGCCATATGCAACAATGACATTAAATCGTTAGATCTGCTCCAATCTAGGGTAAAATGAAAACGTCCAAAAATTGGGTGTATCAAAATAAATTTTGATGGTGCTTCCAAAGGAAATCCAAGAAAAGTCGATGGAGGTGGTGTTTTTCAAAATAATGAAGGCAAAATTCTCCACTCAAAATCATATGGAACTTCAACTAACAACTATGCATAGGCTAGGGCACTTCTTGTAGGAATTAAAATTGCAATTGAAAAAAGATGAAAATATATTTCAATTGAGGGGGATTAACAAATTGTCGTTAATGCTATCAACAAAAGTGGACGTGAGGATATATATATATATATATATATATATATATTTGAATAAAAAATTATATTATTGTTGATGTTCATCATCTATTATTGGAGTCAATCTCTTGGAAATGTAAACATGTCTATAGAGAAGGAAATCAAGTGACAGATACTTTAGTTAACTATGGTGTTGATCTTCATCTTGGTGAAATTCAAATTTTAGAAGGCAACTAGCAAAGTAAGATTTGCTCTCTTAATGCAAATGATGTCTACAGAGTTGAGTGGGGAAACATAACACTTTAAGGAAGAAGAATACATTTGATAGAAAAAGAAATGAAAAATATCTATGATAAAAAAACGAGCTAGATATGGTTTAATTTACCTAACAACAAATATAATATTTTGATGGGAGTAGCACCATATATAGCTTTATATAAATATATATATAAAGAGAGATGCCCTTCACTTGAAACACAAGATATTTGTTCTACTATGTGTCCTTAAAATACATGCTTAAGTTTATATTTATATATATATATATATACTCTTTACATTATACACAAGTTGCTTTAAGTTTATATTTACCTATGTTCTACTACGTGTCCTTAAAATACATGCTTGAGTTTATATATATGTTCTACTACGTGTCCTTAAATACATGCTTAAGTTTATATATATATATATATATATACACGCTCTTTACATGATACACAAGTTGCTTAAAGTCGTTTTATATATATATATATGATACACAAGTTACATGTTCTACATGCTTCGTATATGTACCCTTGGTTAAAAGACAAGTTATGTGCACAGACACATACAGTTGGAACACAAACTAGATGTTTCTTATGTTACAGCTTAACAAAAATCCATCCAAACATTTGCAAACTCAACTATACTTTCTCATATCTATTTTGTATGACACACTCACGCACATGGTCACAGACACACCTGCATGCACACACATGCACACATACACACTCCCATATGTTACAGCTTGACAAAAATCCATGCAAACATTTGCAAACTCAACTATACTTTCTCATAGCTATTTTGTATGTATATATAAGTCATATTAATTTACAAGGTAAGCTTTATTACAAAAACAAGAGTTAGTATGATCAGGCAAGTCAGTGATAGGAGATAATGCCTTCTAATTTTGTCCAATTCAGTGCAATGTTAAATAATAAAACAACCCTTTTTTATTAGCATTAGATGTAAACTTTAACCGATGTTTTGTAGCCATTGGTTTGAGTTGTAAATTTGGACACTTAGTTTAAAAAAAGGGAAAAAAAAACATGGGATCTGTCTTGAGAATATGCGCTGTTCAATTTTCATTTCTTTTTACCCAACTTATTTCTTTGATCTTATTCACCTTACGGTCATCTGTTTTACAAGTTTCATATTGATTAGTCCAAGAAAATATTGGGAACCCACCTGTACATTGTGACCTAATTTTTTAATTTACAGACAGACTGCGACGTTTTTCAGCACATGCATGATCCTTCTATAATAGATGCGAAGTCTTGCAACTAAATGAAAAAGTTCGTTCAGGCTTCTGATGACAATAGCACAACCTATTTTAAACTATCGCATTTGCTATGGAGCAGTAAAAGAAAATGAAGCAGTTGAGGTTATTCTAAGTTTCAAATCTTGCAGTTCATTTGGTTCTCAAAAGAAATATTTCAAAAGATCATGTTTGGATAATGGAACAGTGATTACAAACCCAGCAGTATTTGTAAGGCTTTCTTAAGAGGCGTAACAATGTTGTAGCTTGAAAGATTTAAACATGTTCATTTTCTAAGAGACCTGATCCTTTTTCGCCGTGGTCTACACTATCACAGAGATTTACAAGGAGAGTGTAGTTTCGCAATTTCCAGCATTAGTACAACTAGGAGGTCCTAGGTTCAAATCCAATGGTGGTGGGTTTTTATAGCATGCTGTGGTAACTGGAGTCTGGTGGGAAAATCACATATTAAATAAATAACATCCTACATAAGCTTCGTCCCATGAGGCTTAGGCCTCATGGACATTAAAAACTACTTTACTTTTTGTTTGCATCATGTATATTTCATGCTTATCTCTTGTTAAGGATAGATAGCTGTCACTTGAGTGAGTTTGCAAGGTTCCTTTTGTAGTTTAATTCTGAGGAATGACTGTAACTGCGGCAGCAAAAGCAACTGAAACTCCTGCAATGTTCTCTAGAGAAATTGACACGGGAGGCCCTTCTGCACCATTTGGCACACTATGTATTGAACATATACTTTTCTGAGCTACCTTAGTATTACAGTCTGATTTTTCTCCCAAATCAGATGCCTCCCGCAAAGGACACGGAGAAATGAAAGCCTGCAATTCTTCACAAACTGCAGCTTCAAGGATAGGTGTTGTGCACTTGCAGTCATTTTTATGTGATGAAGTGTTATAATCACTCCCTTTTAGTCTTTTATGAGCTGAAACTACTTCAGTGGAGGATTTTCGAATTTTGGGCACAAACGGAGAACTTTCTTTTACGAGTTTCAGGACAGAGTGAATACTATTGTTAAAAGACTCAGATGGTCGTAAAGCACCTGCAATCACCACAGGTACCATTTTCTTAGGTCCAGAAAAAACGCTACTTTGAGTCGGTTTCTTCTCTTGACAAGCACCTGGTGGTTGAAAATTCTGTTTATTAGTTTGATGATAAGCATCAGTTTCAGCCTTCCCTCCTGTTGTTGATGTTCCGACAGCATTAAGATATGCATTCCCTCCAAGGTTGTCCTTAAAACATGCATTGTCAACAATCTGAGAAACCACATTGCCAATTTCTACATGTTCTTCAGAATTGATGATTTCCTCCTGAATAGAATCTGATAATGATGTGAAAGCTTTATTGCTTGGTTCTCGAGTGCTTAGGTAGGTATTAGCTGTAATATTCCTATTGTCATATAAGTGCCTCACTGTACTCACAATAGAGTTTCCTGGTCCAGAAACTGTGTTTGGCGTAATTTTTTCAGATAACAACTTTATGTCCCCCTCAAATTCACCACTGTTGGAACTCTTTTCTGAACTTTCTTTGTTAGTCTCTGCCTTGAACTCCTTGGCATGATGATTTTGGACTGTCGTCACATTCTCGCCTAATTTATCAGTGTAAAAAATGATCGAGTTTTGTTTTGCCAATAGTTTTTTCTCTGGTGCTGTACTTCTGTTTTGCAGTCCGCAATCAAAACAACGACACAAGACACCACCATTTGAAACCTTTGCCTGTTGAATATGATGTTGCCGCAGGGCTTTGTGAACTGTTAAAGAAAAATCATTCTTGAAAATGACAGAACAAATCTCACACTCAAACAAATTGCATGCTTTTGCTTCTCCAGATAGAGAATTTAACCAGTGACTCTTTTTCATACTACGCATGTTTTCCAGGCCAGGATGAGCCTCGAAGTGCTTTTCAAGGGCCTCAGGGGTCAAAAGCATTTCCTCACAAACAAGACACCATGCTGACAACTCAGTTGGTTGATCCAACCATCTCTTCCAGTTTTCTTCAGATATTAATGAGAGTGAAGCATCTTGAATTTCCACTCTTTCTGCTTGTAACTCTTCATGCACTGCTGGATTTATGTGTGGATGATCTTGACTTTCAGCATAGAGTATGTGAGCATTGTCCAGTAAATGAAGCACAAAACACGGCCAGCTTCTGCACCATATCATACAATGCATGCATATATACCCTGTGTTCTCTCCCTCCCCCATATCCTTCAATTTCTTGAGTCTATTACTTAAGCAGACTTTCTCCAAATGAAATTTGTGTTTCCATGCATGCAAATGGCCCTCCCTATCATTGACATGAATGAACTTCAGTTCACAAACAAGGCAAGTGGATGTTCTCAATGACTTCATATGCACATTGGAAAACAGATGCATTAGGAAATCATCCATGGCTTCGCATTTAACCTCACATAAAACACATTCAGGATTTATGCGAACTTCGGGGGCATCAGCTGATGAGCCAGACAGTAGCATAACGATCTCACTTAGTTCTGGCAAATTCTCTGTTGTGAAGGTGACTTTGTGTGTCATGAACAGATGTAACTCGAGAGCTACACTGCAGAGGAACACGAGGCGACATGGAGGGCACCTGAATCTCTGATCGAGAGATGTTGCTACCTTTGAGTTAAAGTTCTGTTTCATTTGTCGTTCATGCCGAGAATGTCGCACATGAGCTTCTGCAGACTTCATATCTGACATATATACTGGGAAAATCATACACTGAGATCTCAATCGTATATGTGCTCTGAGTTTTTTTATATGCGGGGCACTAATATAGTGATGCAGAAGTTCCAACTGGCCAATATTGTTCACAAGACAGAGTCTGCAATATGATTTTTCTGTGTTCCCAAGAATCTGCAACCATAGTCATAACCTTTTCTTAAAAGTGAAACAAAAATCTGGCAAAACAAAATATGATGCCAAAAAATAATTCCTTTCCAGAATGACTCTGGAATTTGCTTGCAAGAATGATTAAAATTGAGCAGCAAGAAAGAAAATGGACATTGCATCTTCTGGTATTCAAGTGAAGTATGCAAAGTACTCTCCTTTAAAAATAGTGCTGATTTAAAACATACAAATAAAATTTGAAGTTCAATTGCAGCCTATATTCAATCAAGATTGTTAAGGCACTTTATGGTTTATGAATAACCAACAAATTGTATTATAATAGTTAAAATGTTATGGCATGTGATTGTTGCTTTAATGCCAACTCCCTAAGCTTTGAAGTTTCAAAGACAGTTGCACATCTAAAATCAGTCTCCGACTTCTCTGGATGACTCCAAAACTTCCGTAAGCATGATGAATGAGGCAATATGCTTAAAGTTAACTGTCATCTATGTTCTATATTGCGTGTACAATAGTCATAATAATATCACATGAGAAAATACTTTGTTAAAAGAGATATCATACAACTAGATTTTGCTCACAAACTGTAATTCTTGTGATTGTAATGTACAAGCACCGTGCAAGTATCATCACTCCAAAACCTTTTGGAGACATTCAAAGTCCACGTATTTAAATCCAAATATGATTTTTTTCACAGGTTTTAAGATAAGTGGCACATAATAATGATTTCAGTTTTGTCAATAATCATGCTGAGGGGAATGCTTGATCCTAATTATAATGCACATATTTAGATTTGGTGGTGATTTTTCATACGGAGACATTCTTTAATGCCCATGTCTTCAAATAAAAAAGGAAGGTCATTTGTGTAAACTCTATTCTTGCAACTTGCAAAAAAGAGACATGAAAATGTTAAGGGCGTGGTATTTGTTCATAACAAAATGGATCCATGTGCACTTTGAGACAGGAAATCGTTCCAAGGCATGAGTGAATAAAGTATTAATCAATGTTCTTTTAAGATTTAAAGTCAAATGTTAAAGGTATGGTACTTGTTCATGATAAAATGGATCCAAGATTTGAAGCATGGCACATCTATGAGGATCACTTTAGAAGTGAACCTGTTATAGGTGAATAGCTTTCACTATTTAAGATAATTTTACTAATGTCCACAGGTGGCCAGAGTAGGCCAATGGGACTCATTGAAAAGAGCTGTTTTAATGCACTATAATAATAATAAAAACTCTGAATAGTAAAGAATCTAGTGTAAACTACACTGAAGTGGAACAACTGCATGGCATAAAATTACAGCCTCAAGTCTTACACAAAATGGATAAACCCTAACATAGTGGCATCCCAATTGGGGTGCTTTCCACAAACCAAAAAAAAAACATGAATAAACCCTAACATGCTAAAAATAATGATGAAGCAAGAGCTAAAAGTCAAGGTAAGATAGAGATGTAAAGTAGAAGCACAATCATCATTATCGCCATCCCAAAAGTGCTAACACATGATTTAATGATGCTCCCAGGAGAATGACCAAGGTGTAAAGGGCCAGGGAGGACATGGAGTTCAACCCCTTGAGCCTTTTCTAGCATCCATGGCCGTGGAACAAATAGAAGAGGATAGGAAACTAGTAAGCTGTGTCTGTCTACAACTCCTCGGCACATGAGGGTTGGCTGAAACCCATTGCTGGAGAATTGCAGCCCTATCCATCCACATGCAAGAAGAAGAAAGAATTGAATCCCTAGTAGCCACTCTTGTATATAGAGTCTATCATTAACATTCTGGACAGTTGTAGCTTTGAATAAATGCTTATTACTCTCGATTGCAGAGATAGAGTGAAAGAATGAGGTGATTCAGATCAGTTGAGTACTAGTCAATCTCCCTTATAAAGAGAAAAATTAAAAGGAAGATATATGTATCATGTTTTCTTTATCTTTTTTGAGTGATCTATTTGAAAAAAGAAAGAGTATTGTGTTAAAGGGTCATGCATGCAATCAATGAGTGACATAATTTTCTTTATGCATGATTACCATTTTATCTTGATTTGTGATGGATGCATTAGTAAAATGGGGAAGTTTTTATTTGCAATGTTCTAACAACTCATGCATTATTCCTTACCTCAATTATGAATCGAATAGGGTAGGAGCATGTGAGGTTTTCTTAAAGCGTAAATGGTCGGCAGTGCAAACAAATTTCATCGCTGGATCTTGTCAAGCATGTTTCACCAGATGCATGAGAGTTAATTTTTAAAAGAATAGCAGTTGAACATTTCTACATGCCATTTCACCAAGCTTGAAGCAATTGTCCACAATGAAGCAAGGAAAGTATATAGGAGAAGAAAAAGAAAATCTCTCATGCTTTTAGAGTGGTGTGGCCCAGTGACCACCCTATTGAGATCTACCTTGTGCCACCTTTGTATTCAAAGTTTGATTATTTACATTCATCTTTCCTCATCTTCTCTTTCCTTGGTCTCATGTCTATTCCCATAAGAAAATTGCAGTAGCAGCCCAACAATGCAATTGTCTTCCAAAGTTAATCAACTGCAAAGACCACTTGCTATCTCTTAGACACTAGTATTTTTTTGAACTCCCACGGTGATTGAATCCCTGGGAGATTTATTGGATGACACGAAACTTATTTCTGGGTTGTAATAATTTCATATATAATGGCAAAACTTCCAATATTGTGACTAGTTTTTGAAATTACGATATTTATTGAAATTTCATTGTGTTCCAATACATTTTCACAATAAAATGGACCTAACATTGCTGCTATGTCATGTCCTCTTCTTTAGGATTTGTCACTTCAATACTAACTATGCTTGCGATAATATGCCTTGAAAGGCATTCCTTATTTGCAAATTGTGTTGAAAAATTTGTAATCTAACCTTATTAGGCCAAGGGCGACAGTGACAAAGTGTCTATGTGTACTCTTGATGTAGCCTATGGAAAGTGCTATCAAGCCTTTGGGCATTCTCTATGTAAGCCTATGACATCTTTCTATGTAAGCCTATAGACATTCTTCTATGTAAGCCTACAAGCATCTTTATGTAAGCCTACAAGCACTTTTGATATATTCACCCTTAGTGATATTGGTTAAACCACCTCTATGGTTAACCTTGATTAAAGGGTTTAATACATTTATTATATTGTAATTTAACCTTCAAGTCAGGTTATGTCGGCTTGAGGTTAGCATTTAATTGGGGATTAGATATCAATATAAATACTGTAGACAAGGGTGAGTATATTCCCGATACGAGAGGTGAACTGATCGAACAGACGAGACAAGGAATCAGCATGGGGTCTTAGAGGTACAAGGTAACTCAAATGTCAGACTAGTCTATCTATCAGTCGGCTGGAACTAGACGTCAGGAGGCTAGACGTCTTGGACTAGACGTCAGGGGGTGAGACGTCTGGAAGGGAGACGTCAGGTGGCTAGACGTCTGGGACTAGACGTCTAGGGACTGGACGTCTGGGAGCTAGACGTCTGGGACTTAGACATCTAGGGGTTGGATGTCTAGGGCTAGACGTCTGGGGTGCAGACGTCTAGACGCCAGACTGCTGCTATAGCTACTGCTCCCGAATACCTGCAAACAACCCGCCAGGAAGAGTCTTCAACCTGCATAACATCAACAACACAACCTGCAATAACACTCAAGCACGATCTGCAGTACACAACATAACACCAAGCATACACCAATATGATCAAGCGCTGCCTTATTATCTCCATAAGGTTACAGATACAATGCAAAAGTAAGGGGGGTATTTAAAGGCTGCAGGAGCGGTTCCCCAACTACCTGCGCCAACCGCCCAACCGTTTGCCCAACCAACTAGTTAGACGTCTAACTGGCCAGACGTCTACACTAACTAGACGTCTGCCTTAACTAGCCTTAAACCACATGACGACCATTTTGTCTTTTTGTGCATTTAATCCTTCTCTCTTCTGATTGGCTGATTGAACTATACAAACATTATGCCTTATACAAAATGGCATTACAAAATAGCATAATCAACATTTGCTATATACATTCAAAATTGCTTGTGACATTTTCACAGTCAGTTCCTCATTTCTGCTGTCTGGAACTGTTGTCTACAAATACCTCCCAATGATTGATCTATTGTATCAGTTTGTGACATGTCAGAACCCACTTCCTACTTTCTATTTGTGTTGTTTATCTCTTTCTCTATTTTCGTCTATATGCTCCTTTATTTCACTCTTTTTCCTTTTTCTGCATGATTGTGGTGAATGTATGTTTTGGAATGTTTCTTACAAGTATTGTGAATTCCAACATGGTATCTGAGCCAATATGAAGCACCTTCGCTCAATCACAAAAAAAGGCTTTATAGGACAAACCTGGCATATGGACTAACCATAAATTTTATTGGATTCCTTGCAACATTTTGGGATCCAAGTTCAAATATTTTTAAGATTTCACCATTTGACGTCTCCTTTTTGCTTCAAAAAGATTTGCCTTTTTCGCTCCAAAATTTGAAAAATTAAAATTGGAATATTCTATGGAATATTTTGTTTTATGGCAGGAAAGTATAGGGAGGCACACATGGTTACGATGCCAAAATTCACATTCGACGATTCTCCTTTAGTTCTATTGTTTGAGCACTCTCAAGCATCACCAACACACAACAACGCAATCGTAGCATGTCCAATTTGGAAGTAGTAGGTCTTGCGTTCAAGTGCGCGCATCGATATGCACACAAATTTTTTCTTTGCAAACCTTGGCACTATGATCCTCAAGGGGAAAGTGCCCCTATAACATTCAAACACGTGTGCCCATGGTGGATTGGTAGGATGTTGGCATCTTTTGCCGAAGGTCTCAACATCAAACCTTGGCAGTCATTTTTTCATCTTAGAGTTATGTTTCTTTTCGATGTCGTGTTCAAATTCTCACGAGGGGTTTGTTCAAATTCTATCCGTTGGGGCAATGGTTAGGGCCTTCCTTGTGACTTAAGAGGTCCCACATTCGATCCTTGGGAGAGGTCTACTTTGTTGGTTGGTTGTGCATTTCTTCTAGTCATGTGCCCTGATGTTACCTTACCGGTGAGTGCCCTTCATTTTGAGCATATTCACGTTGGTGGCATAGCGATAAGGCAGCCTGCCAGTGTGACTAAGGTACCTAGTTCGAATCTTGGTGACATTGTTTTTTACTATGCTAAAGTTGGCGTGAGCTTATTGTGTGCCTTGATGTTACCTTAAGGAAGAGTGACTTGCCTTTTAGGGCATGTCTGTGTTGATGGCATAGTGGTTAAGACTCTCTTTTGTGACTCAAAGGTTCCTAGTTCGAATCCCAACATAGTCTCTTGGCCAACCTAGCCAAAAATTTGGGCATTTCTATCAATATATATATATATATATATATATATATATATATATGAAACCAGCCAATCTTCTTTTGCTAGTTGTTAGATTCCTATTTGCCAATCTTGCAGCTTAGAGAGATGGTGTTAGCAATAGAGGTGGCACTTTAGGGTGTTGACAAGTGGTAGCTTTTGATTGGTACATCATTCTTTGTAAGGTCTAAAATTAATTTTTTTTCATAGTTGTTTCACTACTAATATGCCACAACTTTCGAAGGCCATAACTTTTGCATACGAAATCATTTTGGGCCCATTTTTTCATATTGCACAGTTTTTCGAGCTCTAAAAACTGGTGATATCAATTCAGGGACATGTTCCTGTTTTGTGGGACTTTTTTGTGCAAAACAGACCTAGTTGGCATGCTCCTCATTATCTTTGGTACGATATTAACTCCAACAGGCCCATTGGCATGGCAGTTTGTAAGTTTGCTCGCATCCAGCACATGTATGGTTCAAAATCCTCTTCAACCAAAGTCATAGGTTTAAAGCTCGCTTCCTCTCATTTCTTTTATCACAACACTCAAGGTTTGATGTCTTCAAGGAGCACCAAACATCTAACTCCAACTAAGCTCGTTGGTGTAGTGGTTGGTCAGTTTTATTGTATTTGAGAGAATTCAATTCCTTGTGTTTATGTTTTTGCACACTTTCCCTTCTCTAATAGTGGATGTTCTCTCTAAACTCTAACAACCCATTGGTGTGGTGGTTGGGAATCTTTTGGAATGCAAGAGTAGGTTTTGGATGGTCAACACAACGTATGCCTTGTTCCTATGGGCCCCTTTCTAGCCATTGGGGATGATTATAGATCCAAGAGGTGGAGTCATGGCTTCATGTTCGCGGAGAGGTTAATCCAATTCATGTACCTTTAGAAAGAGAAGATAGCAGGATTCATTGGTTCATGCGAGCTTTCATTATGGGGGGATGTACCATCTCTAATGTTTTATCTCCTTGGTCCTTCAGTTCAGATTATGGGGGGGTGTTGAAATATTTGTAATTTGACCTTATTAGGCAAAGGCCGATGGTGACAAAGTATCTACAACCACTCTTGATGTAGCCTATGGGCAAGTGCTATGTAAGCCTTTGGGCATTCTCTATGTAAGCCTACAAACATTCTATATGTAAGCCTAAGGGAACTTCTGATGTGTACACCCATAGTGATATTGGTTAAACCACCTCTATGGTTAACCTTGATTAAAGGGTTTAATACATTTATTATATTGTAATTTAACCTTCAAGTTAGGTTATGTTGGCTTGAGGTTAGCATTTAATTGGGGATTAGGTATCACTATAAATACCCCCCAATGACCGATCCATTAGCTTGTGATATGTGTAAGTTTGCTCGCATCCAGCACATGTATGGTTTAGTGTTCCATGGGGACGCGTCCTCCCGTTTCCCGCGTCCCCCAGCACGGCGGGACGGCAAGGGGGACGTTTCCCCCCGTCCCCCTATTTGGGGGACGACTGGGAAATGTCCCCGGGACGGCTGAGGCCTGTGGCCTCCCGTCCCCGGGACGTCCCCCTTTTTGGAGCGTCCCTAGGGGACGCCCAGGTGTCCCCGGGGACGGCCGGGCCCCATGGGGGATGCTCAAACCGTCCCCGGGGACGGTCTGAGCGTCCCCCATGGGGCCCGGCCCCGGGGATGGTCTGAGCGTCCCCCATGGGGCCCGAGCCCGTCCCCCACGGCTGGGCATCCTCACCCAAGGGGGAAAAAAAAATTAACTTAAAAAAAGGTAAGGGGTGGGACCCATTTTGAGTCTCACCCCCATCAAACCCTAAACCTAACAAAACAAGGAGTGAAAATATAAGACTTCACTTATTTCCACAAGCAGCATGAAAAACTCTTTCTACACAGGTTTTTTCCATCTCAACATGAATGGTAAACAAATAATTTAACCAAGGATAGTACCTGGTTCTATTTGCAACAAAACCCTAGATGTTCATGGCAAAATTTGCACAAGCTTTCTCTATTCACTGTCTCGCTTCCTCTTTTTTTTTCCGGTGTCCCAAACCTCCGAGGGTTTACTTGTTATAAGACCAAAAATGGTGCATTTCCAGCACCAAATCCATCTCATTCCATGTACCCCTCTCATTTCAATCAGAATCCACAAATGGGTTTTGCAAGAAGTCAGCAAAATCAGAGGTTTTATTAGGGCATGGATTCCACGAGGCAGTGCCATTGCATCCTCTTGCTAGTTTGCAGTGATGGTTCAGACCTCCACTCTCTCTTTCACCAAAACTTAGGGTTTCAATATGAAGGCGTGCATGAAAAGAGTTGCTTTATATTGATTTGTATAAGGTTAGCCCTAATTTGGTTCTTGCCCCTTACTTAAAATCAAACTTTCAAGCTTACAAAATTTTCCCACCAAAGCCAACACTAAACTAATTCACTTGTGGGGTCTAATCCCCAAGGACCTATGGTAAGGGTCTTTGGAATTATGCTATAATGCCATCATTACAAGACTAAAAGGAGGTTTATTTAAACAATACCAATTCTTTTGGTATAGTGACTGAAAATTTGAACAGTTAGTGAAAGTTAGTGACTGAATTTTTTTAAAAATGACAGTCTTTGTTTGAACATTGGTAACTGAAAAAATGATGACTGTTATTACTTAAAATGATGACTATTTGAACATTGTTTGCACTTGATATCCTTGGCTGAACCTTCAAGTTATAGTTGTTGAACTTGAAACAATTAAATGGCTGCAAATTAGTAACTAATATGAATATGAAAATGTTAAATGACTCAATTATGGCTGCACTTATGTGTTAGTAACTAATCTGAATATGAATGGCTGCACTTACATAATTGATTAGTAATATGAAATATCAGTTTTGTTGGGTGTAGAATTCTGAATGTGTAGATTATTCTAAATTTCTAAAAAATTTCAATTTTTATAGTATTATACTAGCCGTCCCCTAAAATCGGCCTGCCATCCCCCACCGTCCCCGGAAACCCGTCCCCCTGTCCCCCCGTCCCCCAAGCTCGTGGAACCTTGGTATGGTTCAAAATCCTCTTCAACCAAAGAAATAGGTTTAAAGCTCACTTCCCCTCATTTCTTTTATCACAACACTCAAGGTTTGATGTCTTCAAGGAGCACCAAACATCTAACTCCAACTAAGCTTGTTGGTGTAGCGGTTGGTCAGTTGTATTGTATTTGAGAGATTTCAATTCCTTGTGTTTATATTTTTGCACACTTTCCCTTCTCTAATAGTGGATGTTCTCTCTAAACTCCATCAACCCATTGGTGTGGTGGTTGGGAATCTGTTGGACTGCAAGAGTAGGTTTTGGATGGTCAACACAACGTATGCATTGTTCCTATGGGCCCCTTTCTAGCCATTGGGGATGATTATAGATCCAAGAGGTGGAATCATGGCTTCATGTTCGTGGAGAGGTTGATCCAATTCATGTACCTTTAGAAAGAGAAGATAGCAGGATTCATTGGTTCATGCGAGCATTCATTATGGGGGATGTACCATCTCTAATGTTTTATCTCCTTGGCCCTTCAGTTCAGATTATGGGGGGGTGTTGAAATATTTGTAATTTGACCTTATTAGGCAAAGGCCGATGGTGACAAAGTATCTACAACCACTCTTGATGTAGCCTATGGGCAAGTGCTATGTAAGCCTTTGGGCATTCTCTTTGTAAGCCTACAAACATTCTATATGGAAGCCTACGAGCATCTTTATGTAAGCCTAAGGGAACTTCTGATGTGTACACCCATAGTGCTATTGGTTAAACGATCTCTATAGTTAACCTTGATTAAAGGGTTTAATACATTTATTATATTGTAATTTAACCTTCAAGTTAGGTTATGTTGGCTTGAGGTTAGCATTTAGTTGGGAATTAGGTATCACTATAAATACCCCCCAATGACCGATCCATTAGCTTGTGATATGTGTAAGTTTGCTCGCGTCCAACACATGTATGGTTCAAAATCCTCTTCAACCAAAGTCATAGGTTTAAAGCTCGCTTCCCATCGTGTCTTTTATCACAACACTCAAGGTTTGATGTCTTCAAGGAGCACCAAACATCTAAATCCAACTAAGCTCATTGGTGTAGCGGTTGTTCAGTTTTATTGTATTTGAGAGAATTCAATTCCTTGTGTTTATATTTTTGCACACTTTCCCTTCTCTAATAGTGGATGTTCTCTCTAAACTCCAACAACCCATTGGTGTGGTGGTTGGGAATATTTTGGACTGCAAGAGTAGGTTTTGGATGGTCAACACAACGTATGCCTTGTTCCTATGGGCCCCTTTATAGCCATTGGGGATGATTATTGATCCAAGAGGTGGAGTCATGGCTTCATGTTCGCGGAGAGGTTGATCCAATTCATGTACCTTTAGAAAGAGAAGATAGTAGGATTCATTGGTTCATGCGAGCATTCATTATGGGGGGATGCACCATCTCTAATGTTTTATCTCCTTGGCCCTTCAGTTCAGATTATGGGGGGGTGTTGAAATATTTGTAATTTGACCTTATTAGGCAAAGGCCGATGGTGACAAAGTATCTACAACCACTCTTGATGTAGCCTATGGGCAAGTGCTATGTAAGCCTTTGGGCATTCTCTATGTAAGCCTACTGTTGTCACATTTTGCACGGGGTGCAATGTTTTCAATTTTGTAACAGTGTTGCTCTTCTTTTTCCCTCTTCCTCTATTTTCCTTCCTTCTTCTCTCCCTTTCTTTTTTTCCCACATTCTCTTTCTTCCCCCCTTTCTTGAAGCCCCTCAGTTGAATTTTAAACTTTCCAGCAAGTTACCTGAAAAATGGCTAAGTTTTGGTGCGAAGTTCGCACTTCGCCCAGTTTTGGTGCGAAGTGCGTACTTCGCCCAGTTTTGGTGCGAAGTCCGACTTCGCACCTCTTCTGGGCGCACCTTGTAACTGACAGGCTGACAAAAGAGTGATAAGTGCTGGGGCAAAGTTCGTACGGCAGCAGATACCAGTTTTCACCTGTGCGCGGTCCGACTTCGCAGCGAAGCCGGAGTGCGCCCTTGACAGGTGCACAGTAGGGAAACAAACTCAGAAATACACCTAAGGCATGAAGGCCTTCCCGACTGCGCTGTTTTCTGCCCGCGCAACCCAAGACGCTCTGATCCCAAGCGAAGTTGGACAAACTGCCTTTCAAGGCAGACACGTGTCAAACAAAGATCATCCATCATCCGACAAGTGTCCAGCTTCGGGATTTGAGCCAAGACGTGCCGAGCAAAAGGACGAGCATGGGCTGCATTTCCTGTGCCAGTGACCTCATTTAAAGCCGATTGGAGGTCCTACCTGCTCCAGCTACCCGCATTCCTGCCAAGGAGAAGTTCTGCCCAACACACTGCCACGTAGCTGTCCAGCTTCCAGGAAGACCATGCTGCGGGTACAGTCCGGTCCGACAAAGGTTAGCATTTGCAGCTCCTTCGCCGCTTTTGTCAGCTAATGTTTGGCTGGGACTTTGTGCCCATTAATGTAACGGGAGGGACTCGGGCTATAAAAACCCACCATGATTTCATTGTAAAGGGTGGAAGGGGAATGTCTGTTAGGGAATCAATGTAACCGTGCTTCTGCTTATAAATATAATTTGTATGCCTGGTTCTGTTCTGCTGCTTTTATTTCTTTACGCTTTATGCTTTACGCTTCCCTGTGTCATGGCTCATTGATTCGTTTCAGCATTTGATGATCAGGCGCCTTTAGCATTGTTTGTGCCATGGCTTGTTAATTTTAGCATTTGATGGTCAAGCACTTCTGAACTTCATAGACTAGATGTGGTAGCAGTTCCATCAGTTGTGTGTTACGTTGTTGTCCGTAGTGGTGATTGATGCGCTGCCGTGCTGTTAGTTCTCCTTGTAGGGAGAATGTTTGCTAGGGGGCCATTGTAGCTGTGCGGTTAAATTCTCTCGCATGACACATATACCCGGTTCGACATCTCTTAGTTACTTTCGTTTTGAGTTTCGTACGTAGTGGTGATTGATGCATTGGCGTCTTCGTTAGTTCTCCTTGTAGGGAGAATGTTTGCTAGGGGACCATTGTAGCTGTGCGTATATTGCTTAGTACAGAAAGTACACTTAGATTTTGCAGTTCTCAGTCATGCTTTGTATTTATAATGCAGTAAGTATTGGTGATTGCTGGTTGCTGTACTGTTAGTTCCCCCCCACCAACTCCAAGTATATTTGTATATTCTTTCTGTTCATTTATCTCTTTCCTGCACCCTTAGCTTAAACAAAACCCCCCAAAAGGAGCCGGCCTTCTCCGGAGATTGGCACGGAAGGCATCTCTTCCTTCCGGCCTTTCATGCTGGTGGGCGAATCTGGGCGCATTAACCCAAAATCCTTTCCTCATGGCAGATTCATAACCAACACCTACAAACATTCTATATGTAAGCCTACGAGCATCTTTATGTAAGCCTAAGGGAACTTCTGATGTGTACACCCATAGTGCTATTGGTTAAACAATCTCTATAGTTAACCATGAGTAAAGGCTTTAATACATTTATTATATTGTAATTTAACCTTCAAGTTAGGTTATGTTGGCTTGAGGTTAGCATTTAGTTCGGGATTAGGTATCACTATGAATACCCCCCAATGACCGATCCATTAGCTTGTGATATGTGAGATCATGGGGGTGTCTATGGGCACCCACCCCTTACTCATTCTTTTTATTCATGTTTATCTCTTTCTTTATTTTCATCTACATGCTCCTTTATTTTGCTCTTCTTCCTGTAGCCTTGGAATTTTGACACGCTTTAAAATTCCCAGACTCCCTAGAAAAAATGTTTTCCCTCCTTAGCTACATAGCTTCCTCCCTTCAATTGTCTGCCTCGATTTTTGTGCCCGTTAAATCCTAATCCTATCCTTTCCCATTTTTTTGCAAATTCGGATGATTCCGTAAAATTCGAAACAGTCCGAATTGAGGCAAATCAAACGTGCACCTAAAATTGGTGCATTGTTTGGATTTTGCCTCCAATTTGGGCAATCTCGGATTTTTCGCGAATTCGAAACCATCCGAATTCGCCCAGATTGGGAAATTTCTAAATTTCCCATAACCTAATCTATCTTTATCCTCCTCGTGTTTCCTCCGATCTGTCGCAGTTGATTAAATACTGTAGGCTACCTTCAGAAAGATCTAATGATGATTTTTGCAGCAGCTTGGAGTGGAGAAGAGCTTTTCATTTTTGTTGCAGGTTTTCCGAAGAGATCTCGCCATCCCATCATCATTCCAAAGGCTAGCTGAGATGACAATGAGTACCACTAATCAATGTGTTTTGATTCTTTGCAAATATTTGTCATGTTGCAGGTTTTGAACTAATTTGGAGCCTTCCAAATTCGCTGAAGGGCTTCCGAAATTGCTCTGCAATTTTCTAAATCTGACTGTTGCAGGTTTCTAAATATGACCGTTGCATGTTTTTGAGCATATTTGAAGCCTTCCGATTTTGCTGAAAACGTCCGAAATTGCGCATATAGATGCTGGGGGCAAAACCCTGGCCTCAGGTTTATTACAGTGATTTATGCTTTGCATTTTAGCCTTTATAAGATTTATTCCTTGCTGCCTTTTATACTGCTTACTGTCTTTCCTATAAAATACATATGTTCTATGCATTAGATCTAGAAATCAGCTGTTTTTCTCAGGGTTTACTGAAGGAACCGAGGGGATCTGACTGCCACGTCACTGCAGTGGCTTAAGCAGATACCTCACCACTAATCACAAATTTTAATGCTTCGTTGTGAAATTGCATGATCTGAAAAAATTCGGATAACTTCTCTGAGTTTCCAAAATCGTTTCCGGAGATCCGAATTCGCTCTGACAGATCCGAATTCACTCTGACAAATCCGAATCCATCTGATAGCAAACATCCGGATCAGGTAAGGATCTAATTCTGAATTCCTTTTAGTTTTCCATACTTTAATTTTGTACTATTCTATTTTAGAAGCATTCTCATAAAAGAAAAAGAAAGAAAATACCAAAAAATAAAGTTAGTTGCATTGCTTTTGCATCAATCATATTAGTTGAAAAACCCAAAATAAAAGAATATATATATATATATATATATAACGTGTTAGCATAGAATTTATCTTTTGCTTTCAATACCCACAAGAAATTAGTGCATCATAGTTAAATTTACAAGCTTTCTAGTTAAAATTGTATATCATTACTTTCATGAAAATTTGAAGTGCATATAGTTAGGTATAGCTGCATTTGGCTAAACCCTAGGTGTGTGTAAATCAAAGAATCCATCAAACACTCACCTACCTAGGCGTGGAAATTGCCATTAAAGTGTTTCCTAGTGAACCCCACCTAATTTGTCGACAAACACCAAGGAGAGCACAACTCAAGTGCTTCTCGTCCGAGGTGTAGGCACATCATTTTCCCTCCCCCTTTTAGGTGCGGATCCATTAGCATGAAGGAAAGGGGTGCGAAAATATTGGGTCTACATTCTTTGGTGAACCCGACGTGAACACACCATCATTTTGGAATTATTGCTTTTTCTTCTTTTTTTGAAAAAAGAAAACTAAAAAAGTCATTAAAATCTGTTTGCTTAGATTAGAACATAATAAGATGATTCTTTTTAATTCAATACGCTTCACAATTTTTTGTTTTTATTACATCACTCCCCTAAAAAGAACCACATACGACGTGTTTTTCTGCAGCTTTGGCTGGTCTGGATATAACGGGATATGCAGTGAAGGCTTACGGACCTTCAGAAAGGGATTATCCTTTCACCTGTACTTGGAAAACTTGAAAATTTAATCAAGATTTTAAAATTTGGCCAGCTCCAAGAACCGTCTTAGCCGTGGAAAATAGCACGCATTCCTCTTTGGAGGGTGTATCACTGCCCACGGTGAATATGGGTGAGGACTGGTAGGACCTGGGCTCCATCACGGCTTGGACTTCATCACCAAGCGTCTGTATGCGGGAATCCAGGTGAAATCCTAATTGAAAAACAAGACAACTTGGCCTACAACTTGCAAAACAATTCGGAAAAAAAAAAAAAAAATTGTAGTTAGAAGAGAATTCTTTTGTTTTCCATTTTATCTTTTTCACTTTAGATTGCTTTTCTAAAAAAAAAAAAAACAAAAAAAACAACAAACAAAATCTAGAAATTTTTTAAATGGTGGACAATAGTGTCAGAAATTCTGCACTCATAGACCTTACGAGGGAACTTATAGAAAAAGAAGTCAACATCCTCTTTAGGAACAACAGGGAATGTTGAGAAGACTTATGGCAAAACTTTGATCTCGTTAAGAGAAGGGCTGAAGAACTGAAACAAATTAAAAGGATTGACATAACGAAAGCTTTACGCGCCGATTATTACTCCCCTTATTTCGAAATTAAGAGGAGTTTTGAACGATGGTTAGCAAACAAGAGGGCTAGCGTCCATTCCACAATCTACCCTTGGGAAAGTTATTTTGAAGAATCAGTAACTGTTCACAAATTCCTAGAGAGCCTAGAAGATAAAGAGATAACCTTTGAACAAAAAAGACGCTATCACAAAGCACCTAGAGCAATCCTTTTCAGAGACTTTTGCCACGAGCTTCAATTGCAACCCCCTACTTCTGGGACTAAGAATCTTACTCTTGTTCACTTCATTCACCTTTTGAAAAAGGACTTTGTGTTCGAAGAAGAACATTTTATGAGCCCAAAAGATTTAGAGCCTATCAACGACATCTATAATCTCTTTCGAGAAGAGTAAATCACCTAGTTCTATTATTTAAATTTTCTGTAAATACTTAGTACGCAAGTCTTTTTAATTTAATTTAAAACAAAAAAAAACTTAGGAGTAGCATCGGAAAAAAAGAAAAGATGCCTAAAACCTTAAGGAATGGTAAACAGGTGGCAACCGGCTCCGAAGGGGAGTTGGATAATGAAAACCCGAATACCGAAACAGAGATAGAAGAAATACAAGAGGAACAAGTAGCACAAATAGAACAAAATGAAGAAGACGAAACAGTTGACCCTTTTGACCCTAAAGTAGGACCTCAAGGGGACATTCATTTTGAATCTGTGCAACATTTCTGTTAATTTCTAAATCATAATAGGTCCATTCTAGCCAATGCCTTTGAAATAGAAGATTAACTCAAGAGGGGCGATTTTTCAATAGAAGCAGCTTTAGAAGAAGCTTTCCAACTTCGCCCACAACCAGAGACGTATGCGAGTGATAATATCCCTTCATTACTGTTAGGAAAAACTTCAAATTTTATACTTGCAAGTAGAAACACAATGACAGAGAACAAATAACAACACAAGTAACACAAAGATTTACGTGGAAACTTGCAATGTGCAGGAAAACCACGGGGCAATGGCAACTTCTCTTTTTCATTATTATTTTCAGCAGAACTTTACATTCACGTTACAACCTTTATTTGCAAGGGATCAATTCCCTTTTATAGAGTAGATGAAGGAAGACCCTGAACTGTTCGTTTCCTCTCCCAAAGGAAGCCTCCGTAAAACTGTTCATTTCCACGCGCAACTGAAACGGTTCGTCTTCTGCATCCTGACGTGTAGCCTAGACGTCTAACAACCTTGACGTTTGGTCTAGACGTTTGTCCTAGGCGTCTAGCAGCCCAGACGTTTGCTGCCTAGACGTCTGTCCTAGAGTCTAGTAGCCCAGACGTCTGCTGCCTAGATATTTGGCCTAGACGTTTGCTGCCTAGATGTCTGGCCTAGACATCTGTTGCCTAGACGTCTAGAAGCCCAGACGTCTGCTACCTAGACGTTTGACCATGACGTTTAGCAGCCATATAGCCATATGTTGCAACCTAGCTTTTGTTGACAGTGAAACTGTATAGTGACCACTTCCTAACAATTACAACATGCCACTCATAATGATCATTCCTTAGGTACTACCCAAATTCAAACAGTTGTGGCACCACAACACAAACCTGTTTTTGTGGCCACTACAACTACTTCAACCCAAAAACAACCTTCCGCCAATAATAACTTCCTTTATCAATATTTTAACAATCGATTTGCTCAAGCTTCTACATCTCAAAAAAAAAAAGTGCAAATCCCTACTTCTTCTCAACCAATCTCTCAAAAAAACACAACTCCTTATAAACTTATCAATCCTCTTTCTTCAAATCTTATGCATAACAGTATTACTATTCCAACTCCTTATGCGGCAACACAACCTACATATTACCCTCATGCAAACATAGTGGCACAAAATAGGCACAATGGGCATCTTGAAGCTATAATCAAACAATTAGCTTCACGATTAGATCAAATAGATCCTTATCATCCTACATACAGTTATAAGGAAATGTGTAACCAACCATTGGACCCTATGGTTGCCGCTAGACCATATCCTAAACACTTCCCCATGCCTCGATTTATAAGGGGATCGAAGATACGACATCTTCGTATGTTTAGGACAACCTCTCACGACATTTCATATGATGACATGTTATTGTTAAAAATATTTCCAAAAATCTTAGGAGGTATGGCTTTGGAATGGTATTATCAACTGCCAACACATTCCTTAAGAAACTTCAAAGAGACTGCGGAATTATTTGTGCATCAGTTTGGCACCTACATAGAAAGGCATGTCACAATTAAGGATTTGTACAACTTAAAACAAGGGAAAGAGGAAGGTTTCGCAAAATTTCTAGCCCGATGGAGAAAACTCTTGGGAAAATTACATTTTGCTCTACCTCCAAGAGAAATGCTAGAAATATTCATAGGGAACCTACAAGAACAATTATCGTATGAGTTGGCCACTGCCACTATAACCTCTTTTGATCAAGCTATCGATTGAGCAAGAAGGATAGAAGAACCCTTATCAGAAGAGGACAATTTAAAAGGAAGGATGAGGACAAATCATCTAAAAATCAATATAAGAACAAGCATGTGGTAGGAGATGGGGTCACAGACACTAGACCTCCTCCAAATGTTAGTACCGCAAAAACCACAAAGAAGTTTGTATTAAAAGCACCTTAAAAACCTCCACAATGGAATTTCACAAGGTTGAATCAACCTCTGACAAAGGTTTTACCACAATTGGTAGAAAGAGGGCTGATAAAATTGCCAGAAATTCGGCAACCCGACAACTCTCAACCGTGGTATAGACCAGACCAACATTGTGGATTTCATCAAGTTGATGGACATCCAACCAACACTTGTAGAAGACAAACATTTGGTGCAAGATTTAATTGACAATGGAAAGTTGGAAGTGGAAAGTCCACCGAATGCTAATCCTCCAACAAACCCACAAAAGCAACAGGCGCAAAATGTTAATAAAAATCTAGATATCTTCCAAAATCCATTACCCAACCGTGGTAAGGAAGTTGTAAATCAACTAGATTATAAGACTGTGAACACGTTATGTGGGAACGATTAGTAATCATCTACCATCACAATTCCCGCAAACTGTATTTGTGCCTACTCAATCCATTGTTACAATTGAGAAATTTCAAGGAAGAGAACTACAATCTTCATCCTCGGAACACACAGAAAGTGACTCAAAATCTGAGATAGACTTTGGTTCCCTTCACACCAACAGATGAATCGAAACTAATCCTACCCATCACAGATTTGCTAATTCCAGAATAGCCATTTTCAAGAATGATAACTCGTCCTTCTTCACAATAACTTCTTTCCATAGAACAAGCATCAACTGCCAGACCTCACTCTATTCAGTTCGACTCTTCTAATTCATGTCATTCCCCAATCATTACATCAATCAAGTAATATTGTGGGTACAGTTGGGGCCATTACTAGGCAACAAGCCCAAGCTCAAAATCCTCAACCTCAAATACCTACAACTCAACCAAATGACATGGATCAACCACATTTGTTCTGAAACCACCTCATAAAGGATATAATTTACTTTGACCTCAACAAAAGACTCCTTTTGATATCAATGAACAATTAGCTAATACAACAACTAGAATTTCTATTCTTGATCTTCTTAGGACTTCATCTGTTCATAGGGAAGAATTAATGAATACCTTAAGTCAAATGATGGTACCTCAGGACATAGAGCCAACCGCCGTAGTTAATGTTGTGGCCTCTCATGGAATTGATTACATTGATTTTCATGACAAAGATATTCCTCCGCAGAGTATGCATAGGGATAATCCTTTGTATATAACAACATTAATTGGAGATGTGTGTGTTAAAAGGGTGTTGATTGATAATGGCTCATTTTTAAACATTTGCACTTACGACATTTTCAAAAGATTTGGTTTAAGAACTGAAATGATTATTAAAGCCTTTAATGATGAAACCCAAGAAGCTTGTGGTGTGATATCCATCCCATTACAAGTTGGTCATAGAATTTTGGATATGTCCATTTTTGTTGTATATTGTCCAACATCATACAACATTCTTCTAGGACGTCCTTGGATGAATGCAATGAGGGCAGTCCCATCTACTTTGCATCAATGTGTAAAATTTGAATTTAAAAATCCTTTGGTCACCATTCATAGAGATCCCAGACCTTTTGAAATGTGTGCAATGGCGGAACCAATTAATGTTCTATTTTGTCCGGCCTTGTCATCATTGGCACCTAATTCCCCTAAGTCTTCTCTACCAACACCTAAATCATCATCTCCTTCCAACATACCTATACCTTCTAGTGATAATGATCCTTCTACATCATACCCTCTTATAGATGAGGATTTACCGGATTTATCCACCATATTAGCACCGACAGAACATGCTATTTTTGTTGTACAAGATTCCATTGTCTTGTCTCAATTACCACCATCCCCGCGCACCACAGGTTTACCTTGCAAGCGGGGAAACATATACCATGTTGGAAATTATACCTTTATTTCCGTAGGATGTTCCCCAGATAAAATCAACATTAAGAAAATAAGCTTTACATTTGATGAAAACAGTTTTGCCCAATGTTATTTCTCCAACAGATATGTAAAATCTAAACAAATTATGTGTGATATGGGATATAAAGGTAAAGGTTTAGGCCGTTTTGAAAACGGCATACGAGAACCTTTTGAGGTTGAGGAATGGCCTGCTCGATGTGGTATAGGCTATATCCCCACAAAATTGCAACCTTTCCCCTTTGATGAAGATGATCACCTAATAACATATGGTGAATATTTAGAAACTCAAAAGCATTTAATGGATGTTAAGAGGCGAAAGAGAACTCATTTGTTTTCTTGCAATATGCTTTCGGTGGTCCATAAGGAAATAATTGCCGCTCCAGATGAGTGTGTAGAAGGAGATGTCTTTTTGACATCCCTCATGAAGAAATCATGCAAAAAAGTTTCTTCTTTGATGGGTCTATCCCATGCATAGCACATGTTCAAACAATAAACACACAAGATGAACTAGCTAAAATATCGCTAGAACTCCAGGAAATGGGTGTTTCACCTGCCCCTCCTAACTTCGAAAGGGATTTGAGCATTGTGGTAGAAGATATCTTGAAAATTAATATTGGAACGAAAACTAATCCTCACATGGTTAAAATCGGAGCTGCCTTGAGCAAAGAAGAACAAAGTAAATATGCATAACTTGCAGAATATCCTAACATATTTGCATGGACATATGCAAATATGCCTGGCGTAGATCCGTCTGTCGTCATGCACCATTTGGTAGTTCGTCCTGATGCAAAACCAGTAAAACAAAACTAATGCATCCTATAGTAACCTTGTTGGTTAAAGAGGAATTACAAAAACTTCTAGATGTCGATTTCATTCAAGCTATTGACTATTCTGATTGGATATCTAATGTAGTTCCAGTATCCAAAAAAGAGGCTACTAAAATCAAAGTATGTACTGATTTTAGGGACATCAATGCTGCATGTCCCAAAGATGATTTTCCCCTTCCTAATATGGATCAAATTATTGACTTCACGGCAGGAAGTGGGATGTTATCCCTTATGGATGGATTTTCAGGATACAACCAAATTCGTATAGCATCAGAGGATCAACCTAAAATTGCCTTCATTACACCATGGGGAACTTTCTATTGGAAAGTAATGCCCTTTGAATTAAAGAATGCAGGGGCAACTTATCAACGAGCTATGACATATGTATTCCATGACATGATGTATGACATTCTGCATGATTATGTAGACGACATCATAGCTCGGTCTATTAAGGAGGAAGATCACATTCCTAACTTATGCCGAATCTTTAATAGACTCCGTGAGTACAAAGTTCGTTTAAACCCGGAAAAATGTGTTTTTGGAGTAAAATCTAGTAAATTGTTGGGATTTATTGTATCTATGCGAGGCATAGAGATATATCCTCTTAAAATCAATGCTATTATCAATATGCCACCACCAAAAACTTTAACAGAGCTTAGAAGTTTACAAGGTAAGCTCCAGTCCATCCGACGTTTCATTGACAAATTGACAGATAAATGTCAACCTTTTCTTAAGCTACTTAAGAAAGATACCCCTTTTCAATGGGATGATGAATGTCAACAAGCCTTTGAAGCTCTTAAAAAATATTTGCTTACACCGCCAGTGCTTGTTCCACCTAAGCCAGAACATCCTTTTATTTTATACATTTCGGCCTCCGAACTTAAGTTAGGAGCAATGGTAGCACAACATGATGAAGATAAGAAAGAACGAGCCATTTATTACGTACGCAAAACTTTGGTGAGCTATGAAACTCGTTATACACCCCTAGAAAAGCTTTGCTTAGCTGTTGTGTTTTCTACACAAAAAACTGCACCACTATATGCTTAGTCAGAAAATGTTTGTCATCGCAAAATTTGATCCATTACGATACTTAATGAGCAACCCTTGCTTATCAGGAAGAGCAGCAAAATGGGTTCTCGCCCTAAGTGAGTTTGACCTAACCTTTATTGGTCAGAAGTCCATTAAAGTGCAAGTCATAGCAGATCAACTCCCTACTGCCCCTATTGAATCCACTCATCCTTTAACAATAGAGTTTCCACATGAATGCCTTAATTTAGAAGATCATTTAGATTCTTGGTCTCTGTTTTTTGACGGAGCCCGTTGTATGAGTGGCGCAGGTGCAGGCATCATATTGGTGTCTCCATAAAAACAACTTATCCCATTATCTTTCAAACTCCAATTTGCCTGCACAAATAACACAGCAAAATATGAAGCCTTGATTCTTGGGTTACGAGCAACTGTAGCATTAAATATCAAGATCCTATCAGTTTTTGGAGACTCGCAACTCATGGTAAATCAAATTAACAATATTTATCAAACCCGACATGAGAAACACCATCCTTATAAAGAATATGTTTTAAAACTTATGTCTTTATTTGAGAAAGTTACTATCGAAGCTATTTCTCGTACTAGTAACCGTTCTATGGATGCCATGGCAGCAGTTGCTTCACTTATTCCTTTAAAGTTGGATGATGATCATGCTACTGTCATCATTCGCCAACTCCGGGAACCCGCTTCATTAGAATCTTGCTTAGAACCTTTGGATGTCTTCGTAATCGAAGAAACGTCCTCAAAACCATGGTATAGGGATATCTTCAACTTTCTCCAAAACATAATATTCCTAGATGGCCGAGACCGGAATCAACGTAGACTATTGCGTAAATGAGTTGTTCGTTTCGTAATCGTTGGAAGCACCTTGTGAAGAACACAAGCTTATACTGAGAGGGGGGTGAACAGTATAAGACCACTTTTTACTTTTCTTTCCAATCAATATTATGCAATGTATAGATAGCAACATCAACAACAGTAATCAAAGCAATGCACAAATCACCACACACAATAGAGACACCAATTTTACGTGGTTCACCCAACGTGGGCTACTCCAAGGAGAAAATATTTCACTAAAATTTTCTCAATCAATCTTTTGGGAATCCTTTCCCTATTACAATGTTTATGGATCTCTATCCAAATGAGACACCAATACCCTAATCAAGTTCGTGGATCTCTATCCACAGGAGAACTCCTTTCTCCTAAGCTTTGACTGGTGATCTTCTAGAAGAACTGTTGCCCCCACTGCTCTGGCTAATAGATCTCTATCCACTGAAGACACCTGTCCTCACTGCCCTGGCTAATGGATCTCTATCCACTGGAGACTGTCGTCCTCTATACTCTGTCACCTTAAAAGCTCTGTCTCAAATCTGCACTAAACACAGTACTTCGGTCTAGCACAAATCTGCTCAATCTCTGTCTCTGGTCTGGCACAAACCTGTCCTCAAATATGCACCAAACTCTATCCTCAAATCTGCACTAAACATAGTCCTTCGGTCTAGCACAAATTTGTCCTCAATCTCTATCCTCAAGCCTTAATACAAAGCTTGACTCAATCTCAAATCAATTCTGTTGGATCTGCCCCAAACCTTAACTCAAGGTTTGAACAAATCAATCAATCAACTCTGCTCTCAAGTCTTCTCAAAGACTTGTCTCAAATCTTCCTTGTAAGCTTCCACAAAAGCTCACACTAATCTGTCCACAAGTCCTCTCTAGAACTTGTCCAAATCTGCTCTACAAGTCTTCACTAGAACTTGTCCAAATCTGCTCAATAAGTTCTCACTAGGACTTATCCAAATCTGCTCTCAATCTGTATTGTAAGCTTCCACAAAAGCCCACACAAATCTGTCCACAAATCTTCTCAAAGACTTACCTCAAATCTGCTCAACAAGTCCACACTAGAACTTGTCCAATCTCATAGAAACATAAAGAGAATTGTTAGAGACTCAATATGCTTCACATTCACCTCAATACTCAATTACTTTCAATCACTCTTTTAGAAACATATGGAGAATTGTTAGAGACTCAATATGCTTTCACATTCACCTCAATACTCAATCACTTTCAATCACTCTTTTGAAACATACAGAGAATTGTTAGAGACTCAATATGCTTCACATTCACAAAATCTCAATCACTTCCAATCTCTCTTTTATCACAGAAACATATAGAGAATTGTTAGAGACTCAATATGTTTCACACTCATCAATACTCAACCTCTTTCTCAAATCAATTCAGAATATAGAATAATTTGTTTCACGGAACTTGAACAATCACTTCAACACATTCACTTGACTAGGCTCAACCAACTCTACTCAACCAATCACTCAATGAAATAATCCTTGCTCACAAACCCTAGTCCAATCACATGAACAATCACTCAACTGTTTCCAACAATGCTTATCAACCAATCTCACATAACAATGATACTCATGTTCTTTCCAAACCCTAGTTCAAGTTCTTCACTCAATTACTTCAACAACAATGCTTATAAAACAAGGTTTTATCAATCACTCTTTTTATTCCAGAAAACCTTGAAGCAATAAATCAAAACACTCTCAACAATGCTAACCAAACAATCCTTTTCACTCCAACTTTTCATACACAACTTTCAACAATCACTCACTAGGAAGAATATGCCCATACCTTTGTTGGTTGTCAAAGTGCCTTTGAAAAACCTGTCTCAATCACAATTTCCTTCTTTCCAATTCCAATGGTTAAACACAACAATGTCACTTCAACACTTTCTTAAAATATTCCTTTCGTCACAAAATAATCACAACTCAATTTATGCCTTATTGCTCCCTTTAAAAATAACACTCATCATAACATACATGAAATAATTACTTGGATACACCTTATAAACTCCAACTCAAAATAATGTTTTAACACCATAAAACATCAACCAAACACCTTACTATCCTTTCAACCACTTGAGCAAATAATATTAAAAATCTAATTTTGCAAATCCCTTATAACTCCCCTTTCTACCTTAGAAACCAATTATAATATGCAAAAATTAATTTCTAAATGCTCAAACTATATTCCCGAAATTTTCGGCGCCCAAGATTAAATACCTCTTTCTTCCCCAAAAAGGGGATTCGGCGAGATTTGATCCGTTGTCTCCTCAAGCCTAAGCGCCTTAGCGCTTGGGAGCCCACCGCATGGGCTACTAATGCCCACGTGAAGGAAGGAAGAGTCCCTTCCTCTTATGCCTCTGCCGTCGTTTGATTTTCAACAAAATTCGCACACTTTATCTTCCTTGGACGCAGCGCAAATCATAAGGCTCGCAAATACTTTCGAAGGCATGGTAAATTTTGTAAGGTGGGTAGTCCCCCCTTATATACACATTTTTAAATTTCTCCTCACGTCGGTGCTTTGTATTTCGAAATTGAATTTCGAATTTTAATTTTCGAATTTTAATTTTAATAACCCACCTTAGGGTTATTTAACCTTAGCTTAAATTAATTTAAAATTAATAATTAATTTAAATAACTTTATAAGTTAAGTAAATTAACTAATAAATTAATTTAAAATTAATTTATAATTAATTTTAAACTTCCTTTGTATAATATTATAAAAGAATATTATAATATTATTTACTTGGGCTTCTTTTTGCACTCTAGGTCAAATCTGACTTCTTGGAACCGGGTCTTGAAACTGAAACCAAATTATCCTTTTGCATTTATTGGAGAACCTGAAACTGACTCTGCCAACTGAAACTGCCACTGACTGGTGTTGAAAGTTCGACATCAGGGACCATTCAATTTTGACATCAATGACAACTTATCACTCAAAATGTCCAACACCTTGTATAAAAGGTCTTTCGAAGGTATCCTTCTAAGATGCCTCAACCTAGATGAATCCAAAAAGGCACTAAGTGAAGTGCATGATGGATCTTGCGGAGGTCATTTTAGTGGTGGTGCCATAGCCAAAAAACTCCTGCAAATGGGATATTTTTGGCCCTCCATGGAAAAGGATGCTAATGATTATGCGCATCGATGTGACAAATGTCAGCGACACGCAATCTTGTCCATGCTCCTGCTGAAGAACTTCAAGCCATTTCTTCCCCTTAGCCTTTTTCAAAATGGGGCCTAGACATCATTGGGAAGATTAATCCAATCTCATCCAATGGTCATAAGTTCATCATAATAGCAACTGAATACTTTACAAAGTCGGTAGAAGCTAGGCCATTAGCTTTACAGGAACCCACTGTAGATTTGGGATTCCCTCTACACTTGTTTCCGATAATGGAACGTGTTTCAAAAATAAAGACATACAAAAGCTTTGTGCAAAATATAAAATCCAACATAGATGGTCTACTCCTTACTATCCACAAGGAAACGACCAAGCTGGAGCATCTAATAAAACTTTAATTAAAATCTTAAAAAGATTAGTTAATAAGTCGAGTGGAGATTGGCACACTCAATTGTATCCAGCCTTATGGGCTTATCGGACTAGTGTCTGAACCCCTAAAGGCGCTTCTCCCTTTGTCTTGGTGTATGGCGCCGAAGCGGTATTTCCTTTTGAGCTTGAAGTCCCTTCTTTAGGTTTTTTACTTCAAGACGCAGAGGTAGGAGATGAATATCGTGTTGGACGATTAAGCCAACTGGAATTATTAGATGAAAAGCGCATAAACACTTTAGAGCATCTTTGCATTTATCAAGACAAACTCAAAATATCATACTCTAAGAAATTTCATAATCTTTCGAGGTTGGAGACCTAGTTCTTAAAAAAAATCAGGAATAAACGAATGCTCAAACTGATCTTAAAGGAAATTTTCAACCAAATTGGCTAGGACCATTTATCATCACTGCTAAATTTGGATCAGGTGCATATCGTTTGGCTACCTTAGATGGAAAAGACCTTAAGGAACCCATGAATATAATGCACCTTAAAAGATATGCATAAAATCATGTTTCACCATTATACATAGTTGTCAATATCTTGTACATATATCATTGCTTGCATGTAGTTTAATTCATAATCGCAACCATCTCATATAAATCATCTTTCATTTAGTTGCCTTTATCCTATATTTCTTAAATAAGTTTTGGTCCAATTGCATATGGCATATGGTCACATCCAGTTACTATATTACTTAAATATTAGACTGATGTTGTCAAAATTCATAGTCAATCTTGATTCTTCTTTGAAAGAAAGTCAAGAGTTTATCTTGAACCACTCATAGGATCTACATTTTTATAAAATCTTGATTCTTGATATTGATCATAAATCTCTCCTGAACCAAAATCACTATTTTTCATTAACAAAATTTTGAGTTTTGGGAATTGATTCTGCCACTGTTTGAACCAAAACACACTTACACATCTTAAAAATGATTGTTGCACTAGGAAAGATGATGCTACATAGTAGTCCTAGCTCCTTAAGTGAAAAGTTTCCCTTACTATCCTATTATGTGCATGGTCTAGAATGCTAAGAATTGACAAAAGGACAAGCTCCCCCCTACCCGAATAAATCCCTTGCTCTTCCACAAAAAAGAGCAAGTATCCAAAAAAAAAGAAAAAAGAAGACAATGATTTTTACTACAAAGCAAATAAATCCCCTTGTTCAAAACAAAAATGAACAAAAATCCCTACTCAAAGAAATCAAAAGAAAAGAAGGGGGTACTGACCTTGAATCCCTAGAATTCCTCAGTTATTTGAAAACTGTGGGGTGATCCCCATTACAAAAATGGGTTGAATGAAACCCGCCTGGCAATCGGGTAGTCTTACGCATGGCAACATGTTTGTCACATTAGCGACCTTTTGTACAGACCAATGTCTTCTTGTGGATAAGCTAGCTTTCGGTGGCTTGTATTACAAAGTAGTTAAGTCCAACCGCATGCAAAAAATCATAGTAAATGAATTCATCATTTGCACTCAATGGTTCTTAAAGTTGGTTTGTATCATTACCTTACTCATAATTGGTAAATCAACTTCATAAGCACACACATTTGATCCTTGAGAGATTTCGTATCATAATTAAGATCAAGATGGAAAATGAATACACAAATCACACACTGGTTCTTGATAAACTTGATTTCATCCTAAAATGACCAATATTCTCCTTGAGTCTTGATTAGTTGAAGTCACCATATCCTCATGGATTTGTATGACTATTAGCATAAGCAATTGGCCCTAAAACCAATTAATCTTGCATCTCATATCTATCACCTAGTATAATGCATTCATTTCATCTTATTACATGATTGCTTGCCATATACAAAAATTTGCATTGATTATACATAATTACTGGGTCATTTAAATTGCATATAGACTTCGCGATGATGGCATGAGATAAACACTAATAAAATCTCTCCATTTACTTCACAATAGGAATCTTACGCCTAGTGCAAGCCTTCTATCTCATTTTTCATGTTTAATCACCTACATTGCATCATACTTCTCTTAAGGTAATCAAATTAATATTAAGAGCACACATTACTTATCGTCACTTATATCACTTTTAATCAACAACTCAAACTACTTTTAGATCATAACCCTTTGATGTCAGCATAACAACAAGATCTCACATAGGATCCGCTTCATGACCAATGCAAGCGACAGTCTCCATAAAAGGTCATATACAAGCACACATCCTCGAGGTCTATTGTTGACTGATCAAAATCGTAAGGATATATTTCCCAAACAAAATTTTCTTCTACAAAATAATTACATCACACTACTCTACAAAATATCAATTACATCAAATCACATTTCACTTTCCTACAACAATATCTTGATTAAGCATGATAAAAAAGTACATCAAAAATTAAACATGACCATAAGCATGATTATGAAGATTATCAAAAACAACAAAAATATTTTGCATCTTGTATAAACACATAAAATCAAAACAAAAATAAAACAACAGTATAATATTACTCTCAAAAGGCATATAAAATACATAATGTCGACTGGTATGCCACAATCAAAACTAGCATACTCAGTCACTAGGGGGTATACCACAAAAAAAAACCTTGGTATATCATCCCCTAGAGCCTCTAGAACTCTGGCTATCATCATTAGGTCCCGTGGGCACCTGAAACTAAGGTGCCCCAGACACTATCCTAGAAGAGGACCTGGCATGACTCGGAGGGGCAAACTCTGGAGGCAATGGAGCCCTTTGACCCTCAGGAACTACTTGAAAGTACAGTGTCTGGTAGAAGGACGCTTGCTATGATGCTGCGACCACCTCTGTCAGCAATGCACTACTACCTAAAGACTAGCCTAAAACTCCACTCCTTGCCTGGTGCGACTGTGTCTGTGCTTGTGCAAGCTGTGCCTAAGACTGGGCAAGCTGAGTCTGGGTCTGTCCCAATAGAGCCTGAGCCTGAGCCTGAGAGAGCTGAGCCTCTAGCGCCTGAATCCGACTCGCCTGTATCCCTATCTGACCCCTCAGCCTGGCGTTCTCTGCCTACAACCTCCCCAACACTGCTCGACTCCCTAATATCCATCACAACGCCCTTCCCGGGCAAGTCTCGTCGAGGTGATGATGCCACCTCCTGCTATGGATATCGAGAAGCCTGCTGCGACGGTGACACTTGTCACTGTGGTGGTAAAGTCTGTTGCTGCTAATCGGTCCCGTTCTCTATCTGTAGTACTCTCGCCTACTGAGAGGACCTTTGTATCTGCCTGCCTCCTCTCGTCCGAGGGCCTCCGCACCCTTGTGTCGTGCGTCTCTCCCCCTGCTGCCGCCTGGAAAATCTGCGTCTGGCAACCTCTTGATAGGCTCGCTGCACCTACTTTGCTACGCCTCTCTCCCGTGTGATCCTAGCAGGGAGGATGGTGGCATACCACTCAAGGTACCCATCCTCTACTCCCACGTCATCTGCCTTTGGGAGTGCTACTACAGGGTCATCCTCGTCTGGATCCTCGAATCTGCTAAGATCAGGTGCCCCGCTAGCAGTCATCGAGTCGCGTATCACTTGTCGATACGAAAAATCCCGTATCGAGTCTCGTACCAGCCCAACTGACGCTGCACTCAGTCGGCCCGATGTAGCTCTATCTTCCCCTTCTCCATCCGTAGCCACCGTACTCGCCATTCGCGAGCCAGCTCCTCACCATCCTCATCCCAGCCAGGTTGTCCTCGCCAAGGTCTCCAGCAGACATGAGGAGCAGTCATCTCATCAACGACCCGTCTGGCCTCCTCTAAACCACTCATCCTCCTCCCACGACCTCCTGCAGGGCCCCAGGGGAATGCAGCAGGTCGTCCCTCCTCTATCTGTTGATGAGGTAGTCCCTTTGGCCTCCTCACTGCAATGTGCTCCCAACACCAAACCTGTAGCAAAGTCGTGAGGATGAGGCCGCGACCGTTCTAATAACGACATTAAACAATGTCCTATATAAGCGGCAAAGTACATAAGGTCCCCATGCAAACCGCTTGCTAGAATCCCGCATGTTTGCCACTACGCCAACTTAAGCCCATGGGAGATGTCATCCACTTTGATGGCACGACAGTAACCCCGCAACTATCCCAAACAACACCTTTGTCAGTCTGGAAACCCCCTCTGCAGCTATCAGTCCCTCAATGCTGACTCCAATCTGGGCAATCTAGGATTTTTCGCGAATTCGCAACCTTCCGAATTCCCCTAGATTGGGAAATTTCTAAATTTCCCCTAACGTAATCTATCTTTATCCTCGTGTTTCCTCCGATCTGTCTCGATTTATTAAATACTGCAGGCTACCTTCAAATAGAACTAATGATGATTTTTGCAGGAGCTTGGAGTGAAGGGCTTTTCATTTTTGTTGCAGGTTTTCTGAAGAGATATCGCCATCCCATCATCATTCCAAAGGCTAGCTGAGATGACAATGAGTACCACTGATCCATGTGTTTTGATTCTTTGCAGGTTTTAAACTAATTCGGAGCCTTCCAAAGTCGCTGAAGGGCTTCCGAAATTGCTCTGCAATTTTCTATATCTGACCGTTGCAGGTTTTTGAACAAATTCGGAACATTTGAAATTCGCTGAAAACATCTAAAATTGCGCATATAGATGTTGGGGGCAAAACTCTGGCCTCATGTTTATTACAGCGATTTATGCTTTGCATTTTAGCCTTTATAAGATTTATTCCTTGCTGTATTTTATACTGCTTACTGTCTACTCTTTCCTATCAAATACATATGTTCTATGCATTAGATCTAGAAATCAACTATTTTTCTTATGGTTTACTGAAGGAACCGAGGGGATCTGACTGCCATGTCACTGATGCAGTGGCTTAAGCAGATCCCTCACCACTAATCACAAATTTTAGTATTTTGTTGTGAAATTGCAAGATCTGAACAAATTCGGATAATTGCTCTACGTTTCCGAATTCATTTCCCGAGATCCGAATTCGCTCTGATAGATCCGAATTCGCTCTAACAAATCCAAATTCGCTCTGATAGATCCAAATTCGCTCTAACAGATCCAAATTTGCTCTGACAAATCCGAATCCATCTGATAGCAAACATCCGGATCAGGTAAGGATCTAATTCTAAATTCCTTTCAGTTTTCCATACTTTAATTTTGTACTATTCTATTTTAGAAGCATTTTCATAAAAGAAAAAGAAAATACCAAAAAAATTAAAGTTAGTTGCATTGCTTTTGTATCAATCGTATTAGTTGAAAAACCAAAAGAAAAGAAAAAAATAAAAATAAAATAAAATATATATATATATATATACATGTTAGCATAGAATTTATCTTTTGCTTTCAATACCCACAAGAAATCATTGCATCATAGTTAAATTTACAAGCTTTCTAGTTAGAATTGTATATCATTGCTTTCATGGAAATTTGAAGTGCATATAGTTAGGTATAGTTGCATTTGGCTAAACCCTAGGTGTGTGTAAATCAAAGAATCCATCAAACACTCACCCTACCTAGGCGTGGAAACCGCCATTAAAGTGTTTCTTGGTGAACCCCACCTAATTTTTCGACAAACTCCAAGGAGAGTACAAGCTTCTCGTCCGAGGTGTAGGCACATCATTTGCCCTCCGCCTTTCAGGCGCGGATCCATTAGCCTGGAGGAAAGGGATGCGAAAATTTTGGGTCTACACTTTCTTTTTCTACATATGATTGTGGTGAATGTATGTTTTGAAATGTTTCTCAAAAGTATTGTGAATTCCACCAAATTGTTAACCTTTTTGTCATCATGGTTTGTAGCACAATGGTGAGATTCCCAACAATGAAGACAAAATGGCAGGGTTTACATGCCAACAGGTTTGCAATCAGCACACTTGAACAATACCAACATGATCACTTACTTAGACGAAAATTTATAAGATGGCAGGTTGAACTCAGTCTACACTCAATATGACGACTTTAGCATGATGACATCCTCCAGACGACAAGTCTCTAGATGGCGATTGCACTCAACATGACGACAATTATGGTACGATGGTTATCCTCAACAACTGTTGTCAGCAACGTCTGACTGCGGTCTACAACTCCTGACTGCAACCTTCAACCTGCAACACCTGACTGCGTCTTCCAACCTGCAACCATAACACCTTGACAATGCACAAGTCTAATGATCTAGTATACAGATATCAACACACAAACATCCAACACATAGATAGAGAATGGATAGATTGCATTGATAATTTGCCTGTATGGCAATTACAGATTACAACACTTGTATACAGAACTCACAAGATGCTCTCGTATGCACTTGCACATATGCTCTCATCTCTTGTCTATGCCTAGTATGCATATATTGTATGGTATGCATATGCAACAATGAATGGGGGTCCTTTTTATAACGCAGTCCTGGCCATTGCCAACAATAGCTTCCAGGACACCTAAGCGCATAACTACTTCCCCCTTCCGACGTACATTAGACACATATACCAACTTTACATTATATGCAATGTATTAACTTATGACGGCTATAACATACATTTTCATTTCAATTACATTTCAATAGCATTTGACCAATCATTTATTTACATTGCAACTTTGACCAAAACTTAGTGCATATTGCACTCAGAAACTTCTGCACACAGTGTTACTTCTGTTTTTGTTGTTTTTGTCCAGAACTAGCGTCTACATCTGTCCTCCCCTTTGATTTGGTCGACATCCTCATCGACATCCGTCTCTGCTCTGGTGGACTCGTACTTTGCTGTTGAGGTGTTGGAACAGGTACTCCTCCCATCTCTGCAATCTGCAGCTTCAATGCCTCTTTCTCGTCCTTGAGTCTCTTGGCATAATTGTGATACTTGGCCCATTCCAGACCATAGTGGTTGGCTTTTTGTTCCATTGCTGCCAACTTCGTCAAGAGCTCTTCCTCCCTTTTTGCAAAGGCTTCATTTGTAGTTCTTTGTGCCATTTCTGCAAGCTGCTCGTCTCTTTCGACAATCAACTGATCTTTGTGCTCCAGCTCCTTCGTCTTAGCTTCCACTAGCTGCTCTCTGATTGAGCACTCGGATTTCAGTTGTGCAATCACTTCATCCTGTTCCTCTTTAGCCTTAGTCTTCTCCTCAACTTCTTGTCTCAGTTTGGCTAGTTCTGCTTCGGCTTCCTCGCTCACCTGCCGAAGTTTGGCTTCTGTTGCCTGCAATTGGTTAGCCTTTTCTTCTCCTGCACTGTGAATCTTTTCAATGCCTATGGCTAACCACCGCACCAAGTATGCCAAAAAGTTAATCTTGGCATATGTCTGTACTAACTCTGGTGCCAATTCAACATACTTGACAGCTATTTCATTTTGTGGGCAAAGGCTACTGCTTCTTCCATTAATATATATACGAGTTGGTCTTCTGTACAATGTCTGAGTTCCCTCTGGCAGTTCTTGCACACCGATCATGGTTCTAATATTGCCAGTCTCCAACTCCCATGGCTGTGTCTGATGGATGCTGGCAAGTCTTGTCATCCATTCCTCATCATGGATCCAGTTTACCAGCTTGCCCAGCTCATTCTCTGTCATCAACTGCCATTTCCTCCACTGTCCAACACATCCTACTTGGAACTCTAATCTCAATCTGTCTATGACTCCGGATATTCTTTGCAAGCAAGTATCCACTTGTGCATCAATGTGATCCCCCAACTTTGGTGGTTGCCTGAAATTTGGCACTTCTATCAGAACATGATCACTCAGCTCTGTATCCATGTCATCTTCTGTGGTTGTCTCTACCACATTTTCTCCTCCTTGTCCTGACAGATTAATAGGTTTCCTAGCTGCCTTGCCCTCCGTTACAGGCTGTTCTGCAGTATTAGCCAACTGCTCCATCCTTTGGCTGCTTCCTCCTCTCTTCACCAATTTATATTTTACTATGGGCTCACTGTCATCCGAGTCTGTTTTGGTTTTGTTGGCACTGCGTCCTCCTTTGCTGGCTCTTTTCCTTTTTCTAGTGTCTTGGCTGGCTCGGTCTATTTCCTTGCCCGTTCTTCCTCTACTGTGGATGTTATTTCGAATTGTACCTCCTCCTGTACTAGAGGTGATGCACTTGGATCAAATTGCTGCTGAGCTTCCACAAGAAATTCAAGTGATCCAACTTGCACATCTCCCATTGCATCCACTGCTTCTTGGACTTCTCTATCCATAGGCACAATTTTCGGGAACTCCTGTGCCTGTTGTTCTTCTTGTTGAGCCTCCTTCTCAGGCTGTTGCTGTCCAACTGCAGCTCTTTCCCCAGCCTCTTGTTGCATTGCTCCTTGTTGCTGTCCTCCCTCCACAGTTTGTTCCATCCTGCCACCCGCATCTACTGTGGCCTGCTTCTGGAGGTTGCTCTTCCATTTCCAGCCTCCTACGCCTTTTCTCCTTTTGGGTTGATTTTGGCCTCAATGGTGGTGCATCTTCCTCTGAATCCTCACTAGGTACATCATCTAGCAGATTCTTCCTCTTCAGTATCTTTTTTGTTCTTGATGTTTTTACCGGAGTGCCTCCCTTCGTATGTGGCATTACATTCATCCACCTTAGAATTGTTGGTGCCAGTTCCGGTAAATCATCTCTAGGAGGGTCCAAATCTGGGATATGCACCTTTGCCTACGTCACAACATTCATCAACAAGCCAATGGCATGGAATGCCATTGAGAAGTTCTTCGTGTTCCGCATCAAGAAATTCTTAATGCGGTATGAGAGGTAGGATGCCCAATCATAGGCTATGCCAGCTGCTACCCCTTGCATGTAAGGTATGAGCCATATGGGTATCTCCGAGGCTCTCTGTTCTCTAGAGAGTCTTGCCATTATGACATTCATGGTGCATTGCAGCTCCTCATTCCTCAATTGTTGTTGCTTGACTCCTTGGCTCCCATGTGACATCAACTTCTGTACTTCATCTAGAGTGAGATCCGTTACTTCATGGATCATTTGCTTGCACCAGTTGGAATCCATTGAGTCTTTACTACCGGTATTCCATGATTTGGCAATCCAATTGTCAACTTAAAGTTGCCTGCTGAAAATACAACAATCATCTCTCGGTCACCCACTCTCACTTTGTTGGCATGTTGTTGCGGATTGTATGTCTACAGCATTTGCAGCAAATACTCCTTAAAGAATTCTCTATCAAAATTTGGGATCTGCAATATAAAGTTAACTCTTGCATTTTGCAGCATCGTTCACAATGGATGATTCTTTGGAGCCTTTTCCCACCACGTCCAACAATACTCTCCTGCTGATTGTACCCAAGTGATGTCTTTCAAGGGTACCTTCTCCCTCTCTTTATTCTTTTCTCCTTCCTGAGGTCTAGCATCTCTTTCTCTTTCTTTTGGAATGCTAGCATTTGGCCTTTGCCGTAGTTGCCTTTCACTACCTCGTCCCATGTCTAAGCCATAATCTCTGTCACTTGCTCTTGAGCGTCCTGCATGACTATGCTTCGTATGCCCTTCCATCATCAGGTTAGGTGGGTCTCTTCTCTATTGCTCCGCTTGCCAAATTATTTTCGAAATATTTGGCCTTCTATGCATTTTTCTCAGCAACTTTGCTTTCAATTTACTTATATGACACACTTCAAATGGCAGCTTTTTAGACTAAACACTTCTCAGATGGCACACTTTTGACTGCAACTTCAAACAACACTTCCTCTATGTGACAAACTGGTATAGCAATGGGTATTGAAACATGGCCTTTTCTCTGACTTGTACGACCCTTCCACCTTCCGTATGGCAGTCTCGTTTGCCCTTGTTTGCACACACACGCGCCCTCTTGCCCTTATGTCGTTAGTTCAACCACTTCGCCCTTGTCTAGAAACCGTTGTGACTACAACTCAGTTTTTTGGAAGACGTCCATACGACTGTCCTTCAGGGCATTCTAAGGCAAAAAAAAAAAAAATTAACAATGTTGACAATTTCTGCATCTCCCTCTTGCACTACATCCTATGTCTGCAACTTACTTTTGCATCCTCCGTCTCTCTTGTAGACTGGGTAATTGAAAGTGTGCTTACTTCCCTCAGACTGCCTCTATTTATAAGTACAGAAGTTGGTTGTTGCCCATGCGTAACCATCGAATAACTACCACTTCGCCCGGTCCAATCTGTCGAATGACCATCACCTCGCCACCCTACATGCGTTTGACAGTTTTTTCCTGCTCACTTTCTCTTTGTCTTTTTCTATTTGTGTTTTTTCCTGCTCGTAGTCAAATTTTAAATGGATATTTACATATTTACAACGTGAAAAAATCCATTTATCACCTCCACCATATGATTCGTACAACCATGCAAACTTGGATTTCTATTGTCTTCTACTGACGAATCATGTGCATTTTCTCTCTAACGGCAGTTTTCCTCTTCCTTTGTCTCGTGATTGTAGTTTCCTATAGTCCTTGATCCATTTGTACGCTGATCTGTCATTTGCCCATCCTCCTGATGACATTCAACTATTTGGGCTTCCTCTTGACGGTGCTCAAATGCCTGGCCTTCCTCCTGACGGCATCTTGTCGTTTGATGACCCTCCTGACGATGCTCTGCCATCTGGTCATCTTGTCGACTGCACCTTGTCGTCCTGCCAGCCTACTGACTACACTTTGCTATCCTGCAAACATGTTGATGGCCCTTTATCGTCCTTCCAACTTGCTAACAATCGTCTATCGTCATTCCAACCTACTAAAAACACTCATATACTTGCCTTGTTTGGCCACTATTTGTCTGGCTGGCTGACCTATCTGATGGCCCAATCTTCGTAACTCTTTCCTATTTTGTCGGATTCTCTCGCCTTATCCGATTTCGTTCTTCTGCAGTCCTATTTTGTCTTTGTTGTCTTCCTTGTGATGATCCCCTGACCTCTGATCTCTCCATCAAGCGAGCCTCAATTATGTGGGACTACCTATTCCTATATCCAATTTGTATGAGGTTCATCTGAGTCCTCGACCATCTATTACGATGTCTTCGGTTTTGACGTGGGCCACAAGGCGGTCCTGACGAGCCAACCTGATGGTCACGCGATGATTGGTTGTTTTGTGCGCGATCAAAAATGGTCCTTGCGGCCCATCCTATTGTCCATGCAGCCTAGGGGTAGCAAGAGGGAAAATTCTTTCCCTCGAGCTACCGGGAGGGAGGCCAACCAAACTCCTCCCTTGGCCGGGTAACCTTAGACGACCAAGAAGACCTAATGATCTCCCTGAGTTGCCTAAGTTACCTATTTCCTACATGACTATAGGGGTACCTAGTAATCCTTGCGAACTACTAGGCTTTGCTTCTTTTACGATAGCCATTGCTGGCGTGTCATCCAATCACCTTCAAATCTGCCTTTCTTCCTCAGAGTTATTTTGGGCATTCCTTCTTTCTTCTACTTGGGGAATTGGTTGAGCTCTTATCAAGTTTCTCCTAGATCGTCTCGTTAATGGTGAGCTCGAGCTATTGTTGCTACTAGAGTTAATATTGATTTCGTAGGAGCTTGTGGAGAATAAGCTACTACTATCAGTCTGCCAATTCCTTCCATCCCCTTCTTGAGATGTAGGTGTTTCAAAAATATCTCTCCACAATATCTCCGTTGTTTCTGCTCTAGTCAGCCTATGTTGTTCAAGATCATGCAACTCTTCTTGTCTCTGTGCTTCCCTTTCATTGAGGCTTTGTATTGTGCTATCAATTTCTTGAATAAGTTGTTCCCTCATTTGTGCATTGTACTTGTGCAGAGTCTCATATTCTTCCTGTAGCCTTTGTCTCTTGACGTATTCTTTGCTACATGAGACCAATTTGTGCTAATGGACTCATATTCTCATACTCACTTCCTTCACTCTGAGGTTCTTGATCGGGTCTTTCTCTTGCTACAAACTCCATTCTTGATACACTTGCATTAGTAAGTGATCGAAATCTCCTTTCTTCTTTTGTGCCCAGGAATCTCACATGTACCCGTGTTCTTTGCCGTTCAGTTGGTTGAGGTTCCAACTCTTCTTGTTCCATAACGGGTTGCTCTCCAGCTTCTGTCCTAAACAACCACCCTAAATTCATGTGGAGGACTCGATGGATGTCTTTCTCGATCTCTTTTCTGTCTTTAGAGAAGCTGCTCTTGAAATGGCAGCTCTCCTTTTCCTTTCTGTTTCCTCCGTCTTAAATTATATAACGCATATATCCCTTTCTTTCTGTGTTGAATAGTCTTAAAGAGTTTCCTTTCCATGGGCTCTTCATATTCATAGTTCTGAAGACCGCCTCCCATTCTCCTCTACCATTGAAGTCATGTCTTTCTCATCGAGCAACAGAGGATATGGTGTCCGATGCGATTCCGGTAGCCCATTTTCCATCGAGCATACCACCTGCATTAAGATTTAAAACTCGTCGTCTACTCTCGAGACATGTTTGGCACATGCCATCTACCATAAGTGCATCACCGCGGGACTCCGTTGAAGCCCTTCATTATCGGTCTCCTCCATTGCACCATTATTCCGAGTGGCGCAACTTGGTTCTCCCTAAATCTTGAACTCGTATTCCCTCAAAATTGTCCAAAGACTATTATGGTGTTTCAACCAATCTTCCCACGGTTTGTCCCTCATATTTCTCTTTTTCCTGGTGCTCATCATCTTCTACGTGAATACATAGACATTGGGGTTTAAAAATTTTGTAATCCCCCATCTGCCAATGGAAGAGTCCACTGTCTGAATGTGCATCATCTTCTGAGCATTCCTGCAACTCGAGTACTCTTTCATTTGGCTCCTGCCCCTCATTGTCATTGGATGATGAAGTACTTGACTCATCAAAGGTTGCTATATCCTGGCTCACGGACTGATTTTTCAGGTTTATCATGTACTTGTATTGTCCCTTCTTAAATGTGAGACGATCCTTTTCCCAATTATGATTTACTTTTGCCATGTGCAACCATCCTCGTCCAAGTAATGCATCATATGCTGGCTTCTGCATCGCAATTACAACAAAATCCATGATAAAATCTTGGTCCACGATCCTTACTTTTTGAGCTGTCAACACTCCTCTCATTTCTATCCCATATTGGTCTGCACCATATAGTTGAAAATTTGGAGACCACAAAAAGGGTGCTCCAATATCCTTCCATGTCTTTTCAGGCATGACATTCACACTTGAGCCGCCATCCACGATCACTTGCGTTAGCTTATGGTTCAATATTTCCATATGAATTAAAGTTGGTTTCTTTCCTGCTTCGATCATCAGCACAGTTGGGTCAATCATCGTCCATACTTCTTGATATGTTGGTGTCTCCACAACATCCTTTGTCTTAGCTGTCTCTTTTACTGATGCAAAAAGATTTGGTATTGCATCCAGTAAACTAGACACCTTGACCTCCACTTGTGTGTTTAGTACTTGTGTTGCTAGTTTTTCTGTTGGTGATCTTTCATCTTGGCTCTTTTCCACCTCGATTGGCTTCTTCATTTGCTTTGCTTGGATGAGCCTTTCTTGCTTCATCTTCTGCATTTCTTCTTCTAATAGATCATGCGTCTCTTGCCATCTTTCCTTCTCCTTAGTAGGATTAGGGTACTGGTCGGCTTTCCTTGCCTACGCCCTTGTCACGACCAACACTTCCTTGTCTTTATCTTGTTGGTTCCTTCCAGCTTCTCCAATATCAATAAAATTTATATTTTGAGTTCCACTTGAACTCGCTTGCTTTGGGCAATTTACTTCTTTATGGTTGCCCGGTCCACACCATCTACACATGTGTGGGTTATTGTTTCCGTTATTACCCCCTACTTGTGGGTTGGAACAATTTCTTGCGAAATGTCCCCATTCCTGGCATCTTCTGCATTGTATGATGGGTCTTCCATCTGAATCATACTGTAATCGGCTTTGCCCCCTTGCTGTGATTATTTTGTCTTCCTCCATGACGGCTATTCCTATATCCGTCACTCGTTGCTTCTTGTCCATTCCTTGTAGTACTTGGTTTTTCTTCTTGTTCTTCCTTTTGCACTAACAAGGTTTGATGTCTTGCACTTCTTAAATTGAATGGACAATCCCTGACTGCATGTCCCATAACATCACATATATTACAGTAGGCATTCTTTGGACAAGTTACATTTGTATGCCCTTCTGTTTTACACTCCGTGCACCAAATTTCCTTCTCCTTCTTCTCGCCTTTCACTTCACTAATCATCCTCTCAAAGTCCTTCATTGATTGGATTGCTTCATGCAAGTCTTCTTTGTCACTATCAGAGTCATCGCTTCTAAAGTGACTTATTCTTGTTGTAGTTTGCTTGGCTTCACTTTCCAAGTTTCTCGCCCTTTCGTATGCTTCTTCATATGTCGTGGGTGGTATTATCTTCATCTTCTTATAATGTGGTAATAGTCCATCAATGAACCATCTTTTCTGCAATCCATTTGCCGGTTGCATCTCCATTTTGTCAATAAGCTGCTTCAATCGTCTGTTGTAGGACTTTATATCTTCGTCTTTCTTTTGCTTAGTGGAATATATCTCTCCTATGATTTCCGTATCATCTCGCAACAATCTGAATTCCTTCTTGAATTCAGCCACTAAGTCTGTCCATGTTGTGAAGGCGTTCGTTCTTTCCCTCTTCAGGTGCCAATCAATCGCAATTCCTCTCAATGTGGCTGGGAACAATTGCAGCCATGCATCTGGGTCACACACCCCATTAGCTCTCCATATTGTGGTACACGTCCCTATATGACGTTCGGGATCTTCTTTCCCATCTCCAGAAAAAGGTGGGCACTTTTGCTTCCCTGCCATGTTCACAATATTCGCCATTGGGGGTTGATTCTCTTCACCTGATTCCTCCCCACTCGATGATTGCTCAAATGGCACTTCTTCTAGTATCTCTACTCTTGGCACTTCTTCACTTGGTGCCTCCATTCTCAGTACTTCTTCGTTTGGAACCTCTGTTCCTAGCACTTCTTCGACCCACGGTGCTTCCTCACCCTCCGTGTTGTTGCTCGCAAACAATCTTCAACCAATTTCCGGTGCACCTTCACTTCGCGACCTCCTTTGCGAATACACGTACGTTGGATCCGGTCTACTCACCCAAGCACTTACGTGCAGTTGCTCTAGTGCCTGACTCTCGTCCTCTGCACCCTTTGGCAAACTCCTTGTGCTTGCTCCGACGTTAGCATCCACTTGTCTCCTCATGCACCCTCCACGTTGGCGTCTTGACTTACGCGAACGTCTTCTTTGTTTGTTTGCTGCAACTCACTTTGCACCTTGTCCTCCGTTGTTAATAACGTGTGCCACCTTTCGTGTAATGCTCTTGGATTCTCCTCTTCTTGAGGACTCCACACATGTTCTACCACAGGTTCCTCGAGTTTTGTATTTCGAGACTGCAATACTTTGTTGGCAATAGTTTGATCCACTCCTCGTTGTTTAGCAATTCTTGTGCTTCTCCTTACAGGGATCTGACTTCTTCCGCGACCTCGTCTTCCACGTCCTCGCGACAAAGAATATGTCATTCACCTCCCTACTCGTCACGCGTGCTGGTTCTTCTTCTTGACCCAACTTCGATTCGATAACAACAACGATGCCAAATGTAGCATGGTGGTGAGATTCCCAACAATGAAGATAGAATGACAGGGTTTAGAGGCCAACAAGTCTGCAGTCAGCACACTTGAACAATGTCAACATGATCATTTGCTCAGACAACAATGCATAAGAAGGCAAGTTGAACTTAGTCTGTAGACAATATAACAACTTCAACATGACAACATCCTCAAGATGACAAGCTCTCTCTAGACAGCAAGTCTCTAGATGGCGATTGCACTCAACATGATGGCAATTCTGGTACGACGGTTATCCTCAGCAACTGTCATCGGCAACGTCTGACTGCGGTCTGCAACTCCTGACTGCAACCTTCAACCTGCAACACCTGACTGCATCTTCCAACCTGCAACCATAACACCTTGACAATGCACAAGTCTAATGATCTAGCATACTGATATCAACACACAAACATCCAACACATAGATAGAGAATGGATAGATTGCATTGATAATTTGCCTGTATGGCAATTACAGATCACAACAATTGTATACAGACTCACAAGATGCTCTCGTATGCACTTGCACATATGCTCTCTTCTCTTGCCTATGCCTCGTATGCGTATATGGTGATCTATGATAGTTGTAGTATGCAACAATGAATGGGGGGTCCTTTTTATAACGTAGTCCTGGCCATTGCCAACAATGGCTTCCAAGACACCTAGCGTATAACTACTTCCCCCTTCCGACGTACATTAGACATATATACCAACTTTATATTATATGCAATATTAGACACTTTAACTTATGATGGCTATACCATGGACATTTCAATTTCAATTACATTTCAATAGCATTTGACCAATCATTTATTTACATTGCACTTTGACCAAAACTTAGTGCATATTGCACTCAGAAACTTCTGCATGCAGTGTTACTTCTGTTTTTGTTGTTTATGTCCAGAACTAGTGTCTACATGGTTTTATTGTGAAAGGCTTGAAAACTTCATTTCCCCCTCTAGTTTAATATGCCATTATCATTAAATATTTTCCCATTGTAGAAGAGTTACCCAAAGGAAAGAATCCAATCAAACATCTTCATTTAATTCATCACTTCCTATTAAAACAATCTATTACTCTTTGTTTTCAATTATTGAAACATGTATATACAACAAGGAGGCTTTATATCCTATTAAACATGTATATTAGGTTTCTCTACATACTTCAGATTCTGACCTGTTTTATGCTTTGACCAAAACTGTGCATATTGCACTCATAAAATTCTGCATGCAATGTTACTTCTCTTTTTGTTGTTTATGTCCAGAACTAACGTCTACATGGTTTTATTGTGAAAGGCTTGAAAACTTCATTTCCCCCTCTAGTTTAATATGCCATTATCATTAAATATTTTCCCATTGTAGAAGAGTTGCCCAAATGAAAGAATCCAGTCAAACATCTTCGTTTAATTCATCACTTCCTATTAAAACAATCTATTACTCTTTGTTTTCAATTATTGAAACATGTATATACAACAAGGAGGCTTTATATCCTATTAAACATGTATAATAGGTTTCTCCACATACTTCAGATTCTGACCTGTTTTATTGTAGAAGTAATGGCTTTATATCTTTCCAAATTTGTTTATGAATATAAGGAATTTTTTTTTTCCCAGTTCGTTATATGGGATTGAAACGAGCCCCAACCGTATTACATCGTCACCACATAGTGGTATTACAATAGCTTGGCTATTATGCACATATCGTTTGGAAAGATTCGAACATAAGTCTCCTCCTTGAAAGTTGAGGAATCTAACCGGTTGAGCTAATGCCAATCGATATAAAAGGAAGTTGTTCTTTGGTTTAAATTTTTTATTAGCCTAAAGTGAGGGGATTTACCTTGAGGATTGATTTCAAGCATCATTGATTTGCATCAAGAGAGGTACGCACTAGGACTTCTTGGGAACTTTGTCGGGAAACATTTGGATTCATCGATTTTCTCATACCAAACATTAACCAAAATAAAAATGAAAATTTTGATTGCGAGGTTCAGCCCTGGTTTGGAGGGATTAAAAATAGGACAATGGAAAAAGTTTCTTGAAATATATGACCAAGGATTTGTACAACTGAGGTACATTTCATCAATTGCTCTTTGCTTGATTGATAATGACATTGCCAATTATTTTTGGACCCAACATACTCCTCTTGAGCACAAAGTATTGGAGAAGTTAGTAATACATAGGGGTTTGGTAGTTAAGACCTATTTTCACAAAACACGAACTTTCTATTCCTTGTGAAATTTAAGTTAAAAAGAGAAATTAATGATGCATGTTTTTTGGAGAGCTCAGCTGCTAGGATCATTTGGTCATATAACATCCAGCTCCCAAATTTTTTGGCACATTTTCTATATAGCAGCTTGTTCTTATGGAAGACATAATATAAACCAATGTTTCAGAAACACAACCCAAACTGGAATTGACTTAGAAAAGTTGAACCTGGTCCTTCTCATCATATTTTGGTCCCTTTGAATGTGTAAAGGCAATCTCTTTGCCCGTTAGAATTAAGGCCCACGTGTTCTCATCCCTCCCTTATATTGAATGAGATTATCCATGTATTTGTATGTTGTATCAACTATTAGTCTTTAATTTAGTGACGTGATATAAGATGCATTTCTTATAAAATGTATTCGAAAATCTGAATAATAGATTAATTTGCCTTCAAGGAGCCACCTTTGATAGAATAATGAACTTGGAGAGTGAACATAAATTGTCAGAACGAGAACATGATCATATTGTGAGAACATTGAGAACAAAATGAATAACAAGGAGCAACGATAGATACGCTTGTAAAGATATGATGAGGGTGTTCCAAAGAGAAACAAATAAAGGCATGTGGTGGATGGACTATAAAGTCAAGGGACACACCAATGCAACATATCCTATGGAAGCATTCTATAGTATTTGCATGTCAAGGGACATCCATTAAAGAAATGCCCCTTTATATGAAAAAGAGTCACAATCAATGATGACAAAACAAGAGAATCAATGATGATAGTTTAAGATGAATGGTAAAGGCATGGTATTTGTTCTTAACCAAATGGATCCAAGATTTATGTATGGCACATCCCTGAGAATCACTTTAGAAGTAAACCTGTTATACGTAAACATTTTACTATTTAATTCAAAGATAAGACAATTCTATTGTCCACAAGTGGCTAGAATAGGCCAATGGGACTCATCGAAAAGAGTTGTTCCAATGCACTATAGTTATAAAAAAGTACTAAGAATAATAAAGAATCTAGTGTAAAATACACTGAAGTGGAACAACTGTATGGCATAAAATTACAACCTAAATGGTTACCCAAAATGGAAAAATCCTAACATACTAAAAGTAATGATGAAGGAATATTCAAAAGTTAAAGTAAAACAGATATGTAAAGTAGAAACACTAATTTGTAATGGGATGTGAAGTAGGCGCACAATCGTCGTCATCACCAATGATCCTAAAAGTGCCAACACATGATGCTCGTAGGAGAATGGCAAAGACTAAGAGGGCCTATATGGTAATCCTAGGAGGACATGGAGTTCAACCCCTCAAGACTCTTCTAGCATCCATGGTCATGGAACCAATAGAAGAGGATAGGAAACTAGTAAGTTGTGTCTGTCTACACTAGAGAATTGTAGTCTTGTTCCTCCACATGCAAGAAGAAGAAAGAATTGAAGCCCTAGTAGCCACTTTTGTATGCAGACAAGGGAGCACAAATCTGCCATTAACATTTTGAAGAGTCGTAGCTTCAAATGAATGCTTCTTACTCTTGACCGCAAAGATAGAATGAAAGAATGAGATGATTATCATCGAGTAGTAGTAAATATTCCTTGTAGTAGAGAAAAATTTAAAAGGAATGGTACACGCATCATATTCTCTTTATCTTTTTTGAGTGATCTATTTGACAAAAAAAAGAGGATTGTGTTAAAGGTCATGCATGCAATCAATAATTAACATAATTTTCTTTATGCATGGTGACAATTTTATTTTGATTCATGGGGGATGCATTACTAAAATGGGGAAGTTTTTATTTGCAATTTATCTAATGACACATGCATTAGTCCTTACCTCAATAATGAATCAAATACGATAGGAGGATTCCTTTAATTCATTTACTGCCTAAAACTGGCACCAAGTTTTAAAAGTTTAAAAAGGGATCTACCCCAACCCTTCAAAAATAATCCTACCTGTCCTATGTTTGGACTGGCTAGTCTCTTGAGTCACCACAAAGAAAGTTCTATATTTGATTCTTGTTGTAGTTTCATTAGCTTCCACACCAAGCTCCAAAAATAGAATTTTCCTTGTGTTGAAGGAAGAGGCTATGGGGCTTACCAGCTCCAACCATCAAGCAATTTCATTGCTAGATCTTGTCAAGCATGCTTCACCACATGGATTAGAGTTACTTTTCAAAAGAGTAGCAGTTAAACATTTCTACATGCCATTTGATCATATGCCTGAAGTAATTGCCTACAATGACACAAACAAACTATGTAGAAGAATAAAAAGAAAATCTCCAATGCTCTAAGAATGGTGTGGCCTAGTGACCACCCTATTGAGATCTACTTTGTGATGTGTTTGTATTCAAAGTTTTGATCATTTACAATCATCTTTCCTAATCTTCTCTTTTCGTGGTCTCATCTCTTCCCAATAGATAATTGTAGTAGCAGCTCAAAAATGCGATTGTCTTCCAAAGTTAATCAACTGCAAACACCAGTTGCTCTCTATTAGAGACTAATATTTTTTTGAACTCCCATGGTGATTGAATCCCTAGGAGATCCGTTGTATTGCACATACTTTATTTTTAGGTTGTACTAATTTTTATATATAATGGCAAGACTTCCAAAATTGTGACTAATCTTTGACATGATGATATTTGTTGGAATTCCATTGTGTTCCAATACATTCCCACAACAAAATGGACCTAACTTTGCTGCTGTCATATCTTCTTCTGTAGAATTTGTCACTTAGATACTAATTATGCATGTGATAGGCTGGCATGACATGCATTTCTTCCTTGCATATTGTTTGGCTTTTTGTCATCATGGTTTTATTGTTGACGTCTTGAAAACTTCATTTCCCTTTATTTCTCCATAATAGAAGAGTTGCCCTGTGCAAAGAATCCAATCAAACATTTTTGCTTAATTCATCGCTTCCTATTAAGACAGTCTATCTATTACTCATTTCTTTTCAATTGTTGGAACATGTACATAGAACAAGGAGGATTTGTGTAAATCAGGAAAGTGATGTTATTTGAGTCCCTTTTTTTTTAATTAGGCTTATCTACATACTTCAAATTCTGAGCTGTTTTATACTAGAAGTAGTGGCTTTATATCTTTCCAAATTTGTTTCTGAATAAAGAGAAATTGTTCTTTGGTTTGATTTTTTTATTAGCCTAGAGTGAAGAGATTTATCTTGAGAATTTATTTCAACTTCAAGCATCTCTGATTTGCATCAAGAGGGGTACACACTAGGACGACAACAAATTCTTGGCATCTTTGTCAGGAAACATTTGGATTCATCAATGAATTTTCTCATGCCAAACATAAAAAATGAAAATTTTGACAACTACGAGGTTCATCCCTGGTTTGGAGGGATTGAAAATGGAGGAATGGACAAAGCTTCTTGAAATATGTGATCAAGGATTTTTACGAGTGAGGTACATTTCATCAATTGCTCTCCATTTGATTGACAATTACATTGTTAAGTATTTTTGGACCCAATATACTCCTCTTGAGCACAAAGTATTGGAAAGGTTAGTGATACATAGGGGTTTGGTAGTTAAGGCCTATTTACACAAAACTTGAACTTTAAATTCCTTGTGAAATTTGTGTGAAAAAGAGGAATTAGTAATGCATGCTTTTTGAAGAGATCAACTGCTAGGATAATTTGGTCATGGCTATAGGTAAAACTTAATTTGCTTTTTTCCATGTGTCTCTCTTGTTACAGTGCTTTACTTGGTCTCTTAGATCATAACACACAGATCCCAATTTGTTTGGCACATATTCTATATGGCAACTTGTTATTATGGAAGACATGATAGAAAGCAATATTTCAGGAACACAACCCAAACCAGAATTACCTTAGAAAAGTTGAACCCTTTTAGAAAGAACCTGGTCCTTCTCATCATATTTTGTTCTTTTTGAATGTGTAAACGCAATCCCTTTGCCCATTAGAATGAAGGCCCAAGTGTTTTCATCCCTCCCTTATATAGAATGAGATTATCCATGTATTTGTATGTTGCATCAACTATTAATTTTTATTTAGTGAAGTGATATATGTAGCACAGCGGTTTGTACTCCAACTTTTGGAGGAACAATTTGATATGACAGATTTGGTAATCAGCAATGACTGCAATCAAGTCAATTTCAATACTTCAGTCTACGAATAGGAAGGTCTTGTTGACAATTTTGTCACATTGCTTGGAGGGGTAGTAAAATTGAAATTTCTGTAATGGTTTCTTGGTTTGTTTTCTTTCTTGTTATTGTTGTAAACAGCATTTTAGCAATTTTGGCTATCATTTTTGCCCCCTTTGTAAATAAGCCATATATGTAGAAGCTTCGCCCACAGCATCAGCAGGAGTTATAGGCTTCGCATGGAGAAAACAAGAACATGAAAATGCATACCCAAAAGTTTCTAAGGCCTAGAGAGAGCTTCACAAGCGAAGCTTCCAAGATACTCGCTTCGGGCCCAATTTTTGCGAAGCGGCAGAGTAGCGATGAAGAAATCTCTAAGTGTGAAAAATGCTTTGCCGAAACATAAGCAAAGCATCCGCTTCGGCCCCTTTCCCTGGCGAACCGCTTCTCCCAACAAGATTTGCTTCGCCCCGAAACGTTGCAAAGTACCCGCTTCGGCCAACTTTTGTGCGAAGCTCCCTCACTAGAAGCCTAGTTGTCCTTTGAAAATCGGAGAAATATTCTAAGGCAAAATTGTACTTGTTGGTTACGAATCTGCCATGAGGAAAGGATTTTGGGTTAATGCGCCCAGATTCGCCCACCAGCATGAAAGGCCGGAAGGAAGAGATGCCTTCCGTGCCAATCTCCGGAGAAGGCCGGCTCCTTTGGGGGGTTTTAAGCTAAGAGTGCAGGAAAGAGATAAAGGAACGGAAAGAATTTACAAATGTGATTGGAGTTTGGTGGGGGGAACTAACAGTGCGGCAACACATCAATCACCATTGCTTACTGCATCATAAATACAAAGCATGACCAGGAACTGCAAAACCTAAGTATACTTTCTGTATTAAGCGATGTACGCACAGCTACAATGGTCCCCTAGCAAACATTCTCCCTACAAGGAGAACTAACAGCACGGCAATGCATCAATCACCACTACGGACAATAACATAAGCAGAAAGCAACCAAGAGATATCAGAGCCAGGTATATGTGTTATGCAGAGAATTTATACGCACAGCTACAATGGTCCCCTAGCAAACATTCTCCCTACAAGGAGAACTAACAGCACGACAACGCATCAATCACCACTACGGACAGCAACGTAACACACAACTGATGGAACTGCTACCACATCTATTATGAAGTTCAAAAGTGCTTGACCACCAAATGCTGAAATGAATCAACAAGCCATGGCACAAACAATGCTAAAGGCGCCTGACCACCAAATGCTGAAACGAATCAACGAGCCGTGACACAGGGAAGCGTAAAGCATAAGCATAAAGAAATAAAAGCGCGAGAACGAGAACCGGGCATACAAATTATATTTATAAGCAGAAGCACGGTTACAATGGTTCCCTAACAGACATTCCCCTTCCACCCTTTACAATGAAAACATGGTGGGTTTTTATAGCCCGAGTCCCTCCCGTTACATTAATGGGCACAAGGTCCCAATCAAACAATAGCTGACAAAAGCGGCGAAAGAGCTGCAAATGCTGACCTTTGTCGGACCGGATTGTACCCGCAGCATGGTCTTCTGGAAGCTGGACGGCTAGGTGGCGGTGTGTTGGGCAGAACTTCTTCTCGGCAGGAATGCGGGTAGCTGGAGCGGGTAGAACCTCCAATCGGCTTTAAATGAGGCCACTGGCATAGGTAGTGCAGCCCATGCTCGTCCTTTTGCTCGGCACGTCTTGGCTCAAATCCCGAAGCTGGACACTTGTCAGATGATGGATGATCTTGTTTGACACGTGTCGCCTTGAAAGGCGGTTTATCCAACTTCGCACGGGATCGGAGCGCCATCGGGTTGCGCGGGCGAAAACAGCGCGATCGGGAAGGCCTTCATGCCTTGGGTGCATTTCCGAGTTTGTTTCCCTACTGCGCACCTGTCAAGGGCGCACTCCGACTTCGCTGCGAAGTCGGACTGCAGGTGAAAGCTGATCTCTGCCGCCGTACGGACTTCGCTCCGCACTTAGTCTTTTTTGCGACTGCCGACTGCTACAAGGTGCGCCCGGAAGAGGGCGAAGTCGGACTTCGCACCCAAGCAGGACAGGCGAAGTGCGGAACTTCGCACCAACACTTAGCCATTTTCCAGGGCAACTGCTGTCAACTTTGAAATCCAACTGAGGGGCTCCAAGAAAGGGGGAAAAAGAGAATGTAGGAAAGAGAGAGAAAAGGAGAGAGGAAGAAAGGGAAAGAGAGGAAGAGGGGAAAGAAAGAGCAGCACTGCTACAAAATTGAAAACATTGCACCCCGTGCAAAATGTGGCAACATTTCTGGCGGCTCGCGGGGTGTCGAGCTCGCCTCGGCGCAAAGAATCCATGCCTTCATCCATTGGGTGCAGAGGAACTTGCTTCCCCTGCCTTTTGCTGCTCTAGTTGTTCTCCTCGCGGCAACTGTTCTTGATTCACCTTCGTCAGTTGCCTCCTCAGAACCATCTTCCGAAGGCTCTCCGGCTTTGCACGCCTCGCGAGATGCGGTTGTATGCGGCACTGGCTTGGCCCGGGCTACCTCGAATGGCCGGCGGTCGGCAACTTCTTCTAATGCTGCGTGGAAAGCGGCGACCGCGTGCAGGTCGATGGTGAGGTATCTTTTTCCTAGCTCCTGGAAGTAGGAGCTGATCTTGCGACATTTGGACACCATCTGGGTGACCTAACTTTCTTGAATTGGCTCAGTCCAGCTATCAATCTCAGTGTATCTGCCTCAAAGGACCGCCAATTCTTTTTCACCTGCTCATGGGTGAGAAACTCACCATTCTCAACAAAGCCCGGGCACCCTAGTTCAGAAAGAGCGTGAAAGGGAGCCATACAAATGTCTCTTTCATGTTCGAATGCGTCCAGCATTCGTCTAGCAACTCTCACCTCTTCTACTTTTTTAAAATATTTATGCAAGGTTACCCTTGCATCTGCCCATTCTACAGCGAATGAGGACATGGGGGAGAATTGGAGGCCATCGCGCTCGCGCTCTTGAAGATTTATTGCCGAGGTCCAGCCATTGCTTCGCTCGGCGTTCGGCCTCCTCTACCACGGGCTTTCCACGGGCAGAAACTTCTTGAATTACGGATGCGAAATCCGGAGCGACATAGCCTTATACGTGTGGGGCTTGCATCCCCGTAGCGGATCAGCCCGCATCCCCTTAACTTTGCTCTTCGAAAAGACCGTCGCTTGAGATGCTCTCTCTGCAGTTGCGTTGCGCTTTTTTCAAAGACTCCTGGAGCTGAGAAATCTGCTCCAAGGCTGCCTGCTTTTCCGTTGCGGCTTGTTCTTGAGAAGCGGCCAGCTGGGCTTTTAGTTCATCTATTTCTCGCTGCGCCGCTTCCAGCTGCTCAGTGGACCTGGACAGGTCCTCTTCAAGCTGTCTTGTCTTATCCTGCAACCCGAAAAGCTCTTCCTGTTCCTCCAGACTCTTGACAAGGAGATTGTCCGCTTTACGAATGATTCCCTGAATCTCGTATTGCTTGTCGATATCGTCAAAGCTCTTCTCCTTTGTCTGGAGCTCGTAGTCCGCCCTGGTCATTTCCCGGAGAGGCTTCTTCACTTTCGGGATTATCTTCTCTGTTGTAAGCACTCTCCTCTCGAAGTTAAACTTGGTGCGCTTTACCGGGCGGCTATCTCTTCAGGTCTCCTCCGCTTCAGGTTTTGGAGGAAAGAGATAGGGTACTCTACAGCTCTCGTTGCCAGAGGCAAGTCGTCCGTATTACGGAGGTCGTCCATGAAGTCTGGTTCCCCCAGCCTAGGGTTCTGCTGAGACGTCTCTCCTGCGGGAATGGGATCAAGAGGAACCGGACGGACTTTGGAAGGATCGGCCGCTTCTGAGGGCGGCCGGGGAGTGGAGATGGGAGCGGCTGACTCTGAAAGGGTTTCAAGCGGCTGAGGCGGTGGATGTAACGGTGAATGCACGGCTTCAGCACTAACCACAGGTGAAGGGTTTGGGGTTTGACTCAGAGATAGGGAAACGTTGGGGTTCTGAGCAAACTGGTCAAAAGAATGGGGGCCGCTAGAAGGGTGTGGAGACGGGGAGGAAGATGCGGCCATGGCTTGCTCGGATTGAGCGGGAGATGGAGTAGGAGTAGGGCTAGATGAGACCAGAGAGAGTGGGGCAGCAAACGTACCTGCGAGCTCCGCCTGAGCCGATGCTGGATGGATGTCTGCGATTCTGGTTCCGGCGGCTGGCTCGGGACTGCCCAGAGAAACACGCTCTGGAGCGGCTGGACGCGGCTGCGGCTCTGCGACTGGCTGCTGCACTGTCAGACTAGGTCGCTTGATCTTTTCAACTCTCTTCCTCTTCTTCTCTTCTGGAACAATGGCCGGATCGGGGGAAGGAGATGAAGCAGGTGCAGCAAGCACCGATGTTCCCACGGTGAACTTGTACCGGGGTTTGACTTGCAGAAGGTCTGCCGCAACCGGTCTGCTCTCTGGTGGTGCTGGCGCCTTTTGTGCCTGAAGGGTCACCTCAGGCGTTGACTTGACTGGCTTCTGCGCCTTTTCAGGCACCACCTTGGAAGCCACGGGCTGCATTGGGTCCACTTGGATGTCTGCTGGGCCCGCGCTGGCAGTTGCCGAAGTGTACAACTGTTGGGAGGAAGACCCTCCTTTATAACCCTCAAAGGGACCTCGGGGAACGTAATCTTGATATGCGAACGGCCGCCAGCTGTCATGGTGCTGGTCATATAGAGTCGAAAAGTCGTCATCAACGGCCAGATTTCTCCTGGTGGATTTGTCGTGTTGCGTGCGGCACCTCATCTTCCAGCATTCAATAATCTTTTCTTTTGGCCAGTTAAGGCCTGCTATCTTGGAGATGAATTTTTTAAACCCAGGAGAAGAAAACTTGTGGTCCGGGTTTCGCTTGGGGTCATATGCCACCTCCTCGCAGTAAAAATCCTGCCATGGAGGCGAAGCTTCCATCAAGTCAATTTCCCAGTCAAGGTCAACATGGACCACATCGCATCTATCTTCGATTATATCCGCCTGGGGGCAGAGATGCGTGAACTTTCCCCTTATCCCGTACGGGTCGTACTTCCAGCGCTGCGGCAGCAGAATCAGCCCAATGTCAAAAAGCTCCCGCTCGAGGTAGACATGTTGTCCTACCTCGGAAATCTCAACGTTCGCCCAGGAAAGAGGATATTGAAAAATCTGGCCTCTTTTCTTTCCCAGGCCGAACTCCTCCTCAACATAGTCCATCCGACGGGCAACCTCCATCCCAAGCGATGATCCGTGCACCGGTAGGGCAGCAGATGAGGTTTGCCCTTGAATCCGTAGATTCTGACCACAATCCCCTGCGTCAGTCTAAAGACGTCCCCGAGCTTCTGACTCAGCAAAGAGTTCGTCATTTCCCGCGGGGGGCGAGGGATCTCGCCATCGCTGAAGACTGACATGACCAATCCCAGAAAGTTGAAGTTAAACTTGTAGTAAGACCCTTTCCGGTATAGGTCATCCGTCCAGTCGTAGACGGGTGTGGCTCTCCCTTCTCGTTGACCTTCTTCAGGTTCGGGATCGGCATCCGGGAGTGCAAATGATACAAACATAACCAAGCTAGGACGAGGCTGAACCGAAATTCGGTGGGTGCTTCTTACGGAGCTTCACCGAGGTGGAGTGGATGGCGTATGCCAGCCAATCCGCCCGATCGAAAAAAGATGGGGCGCTTTCCACTTCTCTGCGTCTTGGTTCGTAGGATTCTCCACACGGGAGACATGCACGGCGCTAGGCTAGTGCGGTGTACCAGCTCATCAGAGTCGCAGCCGAGGATCCATGCCAGAATGGTGTATAAATATTTGCTCTGAAACCTCGCCAAGGGCATGGGGCCGGTTGGCCTTGTCCAGTGCAAGCGGGGCGTTCGGCTACGAATTGAGGAATTCCCTCATCCGTTTTGTATGCGTGAAGCGTCCCGCTTGCTCGCCCGTTTATCTTTACGACGATTGTCTTGGAGTCATACTCCAACCACAGGGCGAAAGGTGGTGGACGAGTCTCCTTGCGCGGCGCGAACAAGGGTTTACCGTGGGCTGCAAATCTGCCGGGTAGGCGTGCGTAATGTCGACAATCAGGTCTACCAGCTCCGGGCATTGATGGACGGGAGGGCATAAGAACCGGAAAAGGTTTGACTTGTACGCCGCTCCGAAATGGTGAGAGGGCGAAACCTTGTCAGCCCAACTCTCCACATTTGTCCGCAGCTTAGTCAGGCTCATAGAAAACGAGCCGTCCTTGTATCCCGCCAGGTAATTTACCGGAGGTGGTGGGGCTTGCCCACGTTGTACTTTCTTTGGCCGGGACTTTGACTTTCGCTCCGGCGGTGTTTCACTTCTGAAAACACCTGGCCGCGGTAAATCTTCGGGTTCGCACCCTTCGCTGGATTGCGCTGGCATTGGCATCTTTCCTCTGTCCATCTCTCCGAAACAACAATAATTACAAATTCAGGGCGTACGCAGGATTTGCGATCCACGGGAATAATCTGCGCAGTTTGGCATGTTTGGATGCACCTGACCCCCTTTTCTAGATAATGACAGCGTCATTAATGTCGCGCAGGAGGGGTAGGTCGGTTGGCAAGTGAAGGAGTTATGTTTCTTGGGTGGCTGCGCAGGAGAATGTTTTGAAAAAGGTATCCCGGCTGCCGTGCCATGCTTTTTTGATTGCACTTTTCATTGAGGACTGTGCAATCATTAAATTTATCTTGAACGCTGCGCCATGGCTGACGTCACTGCCGCAATCTGGGCACACTGCTCAAGAAAAAACCCTTGGCGCGGAAACCCATCTCAAAACGGTCGCAATGCGCCTTGGGCCCAACTTGGAGCTTTTAGAATATTTTATTCATTTTTTAAACAATTGTCCAAGCTGGCCCAGAAAACAAGGCGGAATCGGACTTCGCCCAAAGTTGGGCGCGATCCGACTCCGGGATCGGACTTCGCCAAAATCGGGCGATGATCTTGATGTGAGACTTTTTTTCTTTCTTTTTACCGCGCCGAGGGTTGAGCGCAGTCCGGCCCTTTACAAACTTCGGAAGAGAGGCGAACACTTAGAACTTTCTGCCTCTTGGAGGGGACGAGAGCGTGCGCTTAAACAATGAAGCGCGTTCGGACTTTGTCGAAGTTCGGGCGAAGTTCGAACTTCGCGAGTTGCACTCGCGCGCGAGTGGCGCGATTCGTACTTCAGCGCGCAAGCCGGCCGAAGTCGGACTTCGTGCGCGAAGTCGGACTTCGCTCAAAACTGAGCGCAGTCCGATCACTCGTGCCTTTGCAGTTTTCTCCCTTCAAACTTCGCTTTTTTGCTGGCGCGCAGCCCGACTTCGCTGCGAAGTCGGGCAGCGGCCAACACTTAGACATTTTTTCGCTGCTTTCTTCTTCGTTCAAGCAGCCCCTTCACGGACTTCGCCCCTTCTGAGGGCGACAACGGATTCTTGCGAAGTCGTATTCTCTCCCATGTCGCGAGTTTGGCTCAAAAAAAATAAAAAGAAAGCTGGAAGTGTACATGTTGGAAAACAAAAATGCATAAGGGAAATTTTTACAAAGAAGGGCCACTCGGGCACCTTCAGCAGCGGTAAATTTTTAAGTGGAACCCGTTAACAGGGATAGGTAGGAGCTGACCCTCCATATCCCGAAGTACATAGGCATTGAACTGGTTCACCCGGGCAATCTGATATGGGCCCTCCCAGAGAGCATCAAACTTCCCGTGATTGCCCGGCTTCGCCTTATATGAGTCCCACTTCAGCACCAGGTCCCCGATTTTAAAAATTCGGGCAGTGGTGCCTTTTGCAAACCAGCCTTGAGTGGCTGCAATATGATCAGTGAAGGCCTGGTATGCTTTTTCTCTGTCTTCTTCCAACTGCAGGAGTTGGCACAGTCTGTCGTCCACCGGGTCTCCATTGCTCCTGTCTTCGTCCAACATCCATAGGGCGGGGATTTCAATGTGGGATGGCATGACGGCCTCTTTGCCATAGACGAGCGCATAGGGGACGTTCGATGGATTTCTTGAATGAAACTCTGTCCGCCCACGGCGCCGGTTCGGGAGTAAATGCCAAGTCCGCTTGTTTGTCAATGGTCCTCCGGATGATTTTCAGGAGGTTCTTGTTAGTAGACTCGGCAAGGCCATTCCCCTGCGGGTAGTAATTAGAAGACATCTTGTGATAGATGCCAAGTTTGCCAGTGTACTCCGTGAGTACAGCGCCTACGAATCCCGGACCATTGTCTGTCACAATTGACTCTGGAACCCCGAAGCGGGTAATCAGGCTCTCAATGAACACGATGACCGTTTCTTGGTCTGCGTTCTTGGTCGGGATTGCCTCGCCCACCGTGTGAAGTAATCGGTGGGTGTAAGAATAAACTTGTGTCCGGCGAGAGGAATTAGGCGAAATCACCCCAATGAAGTCTAGACCCCATTCTTTGGAACGGAGTCTCGGCTTTGAATCGGTTGAAGGGGCGGGGGTGCTTTTCTGTTTACGCCGACAAACCTCGGCATTGATCACACTTGGAACAGACCGCATGAGCGTCTGTAAATAGAGTGGGCCAATAGTACCCGGCTCTAATTATTTTTAAGGCCGTGGGCCTTGCAGAATGATGACCCCCAGGCATCCCGGAATGAAAATCTCCGAGGACCCTGGGCTGGTCGGATTTTATGACGCACCGCAACAGGATGCCGTCGATGTTTTTGAAGTAAAGCCCCTCGGGGCGAAGAGTGTACTTAAGTGCACCTAGCCGAAATCTCCTTCGTTGTGAGGCGTTCAGGTGATCTGGACATCTTCCGGTGCAGAAATATCTCACCAGTTCATCTGTCCAATCACTCCCCTCCGATAAGGAGTTGGCTAGGTAGATGCGTGTCGTTGTGTCCTCCCACTTACAGGCGGAGATGCCGGCTACAGCGCTTCGGGCCAATTCCTGACACAAGGCTCGGCCCTGATAAGCTTGGTGGGCCGCACTTCGATGTCGAACTCCTGGATTTTTGCAATCCATCCTGCTCTCTTGTGACCCGGTTCTCCTTGTATGATGAAGCTTCGAACGTCCGGGTGAATCACAAAGACGGTCGTTTTGCTACGGGAGACAAAATGCCGAACTTTCGGAGGGATTTCATAACAGCGTGAACCTTGCCGCTCTATAAAGTTGTACTTTTCCTCATGCGGCTGAATCACTTGGCTCGGGGAACGCTATGGGGCGCTCCTCGCCATCGTCTCCCTTCCGAGTTAGGACTGCGGCGTAACTTTCGGGTTCTCCCACTTGCATAAGGGATGAAGTCCTTGGAGTAGTCCGGGTTTGTCAACACCGGAGCTTGCGCAATTCGAGCCTTGATTTCCTCGAAGGCTTGCTCTCTCTCATCAGTCCATTCGTAAATTGTATCTTTTTTCAGCAGTTCGGCCATAGGCTTGATCACCTGTGCGAAGTCCGGAATGAACTTCCGCACGAAGTTAATCTGACCGAAGAAGGACTGCAGCCCTTTTTTATCGATGGGGGCTGGCAAGCGAAGGAGGGCTTACGCTCTGTCAGGGTCAATGGCGAGGCCTTCCTCGGAGATGACATGTCCCAGCAGCTTTCCTTCTTTTACCGCGAAGACAGACTTCTTCGGGTTTATAGAAATGCCGAATTCTCGACACCTCTCAAATATTTGCCGTAGGTGTGAAACATGATCCCCTCTTTGGTGAGAGAAAACGGTCATGTCATCAAGGTAGATAACAATGATCTTATTGAGCAGCTCTCGGAAGGCCAGGTCCATGGCCCTTTGGAATGTGGCACCGGCATTGGATAAGCCAAAAGGCATGCGGCGATAGGCGAACGTCCCCCACTTGGTGGTGAACGCCGTCTTATCCTTGGTCCTCATCTTTGACCCAAAACTGGTTGTAGCCGGAAAATCCATCTAAAAGTGAGAATCTGCGGGCTCCGGCAACGATGTGTAGAATACGGTCGATTTGGGGAAGCGGATAGTGGTCCCTGAGGGAAGCTTGATTCGGGTTTACGAAGTCGACACGAGAGACGAATGTCGCCATTCTTTTTCCTCACGGGCACCAAATTCGCGACCCGGGATGAATGTTTGATGGGGTAGATGATCTTGGCTTCCAGCATCTTCAAGAGCTCGGCTTTCATCATGGCCTCAATCTTCGGATTCACGGCCCTCTGCTTCTGTCGGAATGGCTTGGCGCCATCCTCTAGCTCAATGGTATGCTGGATGACATTTCTGTCATACCCCCTCAAATCCTCGTAGCACCAGGCCACGATGTCGGGGAACTCCTGGCACAGTGATCTGATCTGCTCAAGTTCCTCCGACGTGCAGTCTGTTCCGACCTTGATAGTTTTACGAGGTTCAAGTTCCAGGTCGGCATCTTGCTCGGGTCTACTTTGATCCTGTGAGATATTGCTCTGTCATTCTGATCAAACAGACTCTCCAATGTAATCAGTCCTTTTGGGACATGATTATTTTTAAGCTGTATCAACCCCTCATATTGCTCGTCATCAGGGTCTCTACCTTCGATTGAACCAACTTCGTTAACCAAAAATGTGACGATCTCCTCGTCTCTGCTGAACACCTCCGGTGGGTGTCCTTATCGAGCACGAAGGCACGTAAATAGTGCGAACCGGCTTCGGTTTACGGACAACGTCATCGGCCGGAACGTACCCTGGCTCCAACAGACGCCAGAATGTCAGCGTGTTTGTTTTTCTCACGCGATATCGCCTTGACATTCAACGAGTCGAACGACTCCATCAGGTCCCACACCCGGTTGCGGTACGCTCTAAGATAGTGCTGTTTGGAGGCGCACTTGTTCGTAACCTGGTGACACACCAGCTCTGAATCTCCAAAGATCTGCAGGTGTTTGATCCCCAGCCTCTCCGCCTTTCGCAAACCCAAGCACAGGGCTTCGTACTCCGCCGAGTTGTTAGTGCAGCTCCAGGCCAACTTTGTAGGTATAGTCCTTACGGATCCCGGTCGGAGAAACCAGAAGCACCCCTGCACCGGCGCCATTTTTGCATCGCGCGCCGTCAAAGAAAAGCTTCCACGACTTCTCAGGTGCAGGTCCCACTTCTTTCGCAGCTGACATGTCAAGCCTCTCGGGCTGTACAATGGAGTAACAGCCCTGCTCTGTCTCAATTACGGCGTTGAAGTCCCGCAAAGAGAACTCGTCTTCAAGCTGTAGCACTTCGAAGGCTTGCTCTGTCAGCTCTATTGTCACCAGCTCTTCCTCCGACAGCTGGACCATGCAGTCCAACTCTCCTCCGGGTATCTTCTCTACTAGGAAGGTGGAAGGCTTCTCATTGAAAATTTTCAGTCTCCTTCCTTTGAAGGGCACTTCCATGTGTGAGTAGTCTAGAGACAGGTACCCGCCCAACTCGCGGTGAACTCCCGAGAGAGACACATGCCGAAGTAGGGAGCCGAGGTCAACAACCACGACCTCTTGGATGACCACGATGTCGATAGCCTTGTGCGGCCGGATAGGGATGTCCTTTATGACACCAGCTGTCTTGACGGGGGTGCCGTCTAGTTGCGGCACGCCTTGGCTGCTCGTGTGTATTCCATCCCGATCTCATCGCGAGACGGCCTTCGGCATCACGGTCGTGGAAGCACCGAGAGTCCACCATGCGGTTGTGAACTATGTGCCCTTGCATCCGTAAAGACGAGATAAAAGGGAGGCGGTCTGTTCTTCCCGGTGGTGAGGCCGTCGGAGGTTGAACCGGGACAGCGGGCTGTATCGCTTGCCGCTCTTCATGTTCTTCGAGGATTCTTGCGGCGGATCCACTTGGCACGGGAGCGAGAAGAGCATCATACATGCTGATTCTAGCGGTGTTCTTTTCAACTCGTCTACTATCTTTGTAGCTCGAGGTACTAGCTCCTACTGCTTCTTTTGCCGGCTCATACTTCGTCCGATGCTGTGGGTAGCCTCAACTCGTTGTCTCTTGGTCGGAGACGGGTACTTGACTTCTCCTGGGCTTGTTCTTTGGTTTCGGTGGAGGCGAGGTAGCGGGAGCTTTTGCTATAGGAGGCTTGGGTGGAGCAGGGGGCAGCCTTTCCGGAGAAGGCTTGGGGAGCTTTATCTTTGGATGCCTTCTCCTGGGTTGTGTAGGGCCCACGGCCGTTTGTACGGTGGCGCCCACCGGGCTGCGGTTTTCTCTTCTAGCGTAAACTTGCAAAGGCTTGGCAGCATCTGCGGTTTTCTTTTCTTCCTTGGCAGGCGGCACTAGATTCTCCTTTGGGAGGGCAAAGTTGGCTTCGCCGTCCGGGATCATGTAGAGTTCATCGTCCTCTATGGCGTTGCCGTAAAGTCTGGATGTAGTGCTGGTGCAGTGTGCAGTCTTCCTCCGAATGCGGGTCATTGCACGTAGTGCACCAGTTAACCTGGTCGGAAGGACCAGGCGGGTCTTCTATAGCAGCATTTCTCGGAGGCGGACGCCTCTGCAGCTGGTGCTCTCGGGGCTTGTCTTTTGTCAGCGCCGGGGGCGCATATGGCCTCCTAGGAGTGAGGTCCATCTGGCCTGCTTCTTCTTGAGCGGTCATGTCATTGGACATGGCATGATATCCTGAGGCCAAAGCCCGCACCTCCTGGAGGATTGTATTCTGAATGCTACTGTCAGGAGGCGGCAACTGTGCCGGTGGAGGCAATGCGGCTAATGGAGGAGGGTTAGAATAAGGTGCGTAGCGAGGGGAGCGGGAAGTGCTTGGAAAATGCGGAGCGGGAGGAGGCGGGTGAGGATAATGCAATTGAGGCGGGCCGTAAGGAGTTACGACCGGCGCCGGATTCCACTTCTTCTTGGGGTTGCTGCCACGATGTGGACGGCGCACCACCGAAGCGGGGAGGATGCTGGGATGCAGGGAAGTCAGGATGAATGGGTTCCTGCACCCTGGACGGGAGTCTGCCGATAGAAATAATGTCAGCTTCGGCTTGCTGGGCAGCCTCGTACAGAGCAGGAAACTCGTCTATTCTGGCAATCTTCAGCAGCGAGGCATATGTACGAGTTGAAGGATCTCAGATAGTAGTGAGCAGCCATGCCAGCTGAAGGCCGAAGTTCGCGAGGTACCCGTTTCCAGGATCTCGCAAACCTGATGTTAAAGTCAGACACCTCCTCTTGAGGATGTCTCTGGATAGCTTGGAACTGATGCAGCAGAGAAGTAGGGTCAGCAGACTCGTTGCATCCTTTCAACGAGCCTTACGGCAGGCGGGGCCACCACTGTGATGGATCCCTACGGCGGCGATCTCCACCGGTGAGAAGCTTTCCCCTCGGGGAAAGGGCCGACGACGGGTCTTCACACTCTCATCGGTAATGGTATGCAATGCGGCCAGGGCAAGGATGTCCTGGATGTGCTCGTACGCCGTCTTGCCGTAGCCGTCGTATGTAGGGATAGACTTTAAAGCGGCGGGGGCACGGCTTGCTGTTCGACCGGGGCCAAGGGCCCTGTAGAGTCCACCGCCGGGAAGAGATCATCATCATTTTGCTGCTGGGCAGCCATTTCTTCTTCTTCTCCTCCGTCGGTTGTGTACTCAGTGTCGGTACTTTCCGAGGATGCAGGTGCTTCTTCTTCCTCGGCCTCTTCTATTTCGTACTCAGCTCCGCCGACCTCGGCTTCGGCTTCTTCTTGAATTTCAGCCTCGGCTTCGTCGACACGAGCTTGCAGATCAGCCAGCCTGGCAATTTCGCCTCGTGCGTTGATGTCCAGTTCGTAAAAGTCGGGCGGGTTTCTCGGATCCCTTGCTCGCCACCTTCTTGTTTGCATGAAGGTGCTGGGACCGGTCTTTCAGACTCAGAGGATTTGTTCGTGCGAGTCGCCGGTGCTCAGATTTCGAACAGCAATGAAGCGAACACCGGTGCTTCGATTCTTTTTGGGGGTGAGAAACTTCCTTGTCTCACCAAGTGCTCAGAAACCACTGTCAGCGCCAGGTGGAGACCGATCAGAAAATCTCTCTTCAAATGTGGGACCCTGGTCCCACCGGGCGTGCCAGAGCTGTTGGTTACGAATCTGCCATGAGGAAAGGATTTTGGGTTAATGCGCCCAGATTCGCCCACCAGCATGAAAGGCCGGAAGGAAGAGATGCCTTCCGTGCCAATCTCCGGAGAAGGCCGGCTCCTTTGGGGGGTTTAAGCTAAGAGTGCAGGAAAGAGATAAAGGAACGGAAAGAATTTACAAATATGATTGGAGTTTGGTGGGGGGAACTAACAGTACGGCAACACATCAATCACCATTGCTTACTGCATCATAAATACAAAGCATGACCGGGAGCGCAAAACCTAAGTATACTTTCTGTATTAAGCGATGTACGCACAGCTACAATGGTCCCCTAGCAAACATTCTCCCTACAAGGAGAACTAACAGCACGGCAATGCATCAATCACCACTACGGACAATAACATAAGCAGAAAGTAACCTAGAGATGTCAGAGCCAGGTATATGTGTTATGCAGAGAATTTATACGCACAGCTACAATGGTCCCCTAGCAAACATTCTCCCTACAAGGAGAACTAACAGCACGACAACGCATCAATCACCACTACGGACAGCAACGTAACACACAACTGATGGAACTGCTACCACATCTATTATGAAGTTCAAAAGTGCTTGGCCACCAAATGCTGAAATGAATCAACAAGCCATGGCACAAACAATGCTAAAGGCGCCTGACCACCAAATGCTGAAATGAATCAACGAGCCGTGACACAGGGAAGCGTAAAGCATAAGCATAAAGAAATAAAAGCAAGAGAACAGAACCAGGCATACAAATTATATTTATAAGCAGAAGCACGGTTACAATGGTTCCCTAACAGACATTCCCCTTCCACCCTTTACAATGAAATCATGGTGGGTTTTTATAGCCCGAGTCCCTCCCGTTACATTAATGGGCACAAGGTCCCAGTCAAACACAAGCTGACAAAAGCGGCGAAAGAGCTGCAAATGCTGACCTTTGTCGGACCGGACTGTACCCGCAGCATGGTCTTCCTGGAAGCTGGACAGCTAGGTGGCGGTGTGTTGGGCAGAACTTCTTCTCGGCAGGAATGCGGGTAGCTGGAGCGGGTAGAACCTCCAATCAGCTTTAAATGAGGCCACTGGCATAGGTAATGCAACCCATGCTCGTCCTTTTGCTCGGCACGTCTTGGCTCAAATCCCGAAGCTGGACACTTGTCAGATGATGGATGATGTTGTTTGACACGTGTCTGCCTTGAAAGGCAGTTTATCCAACTTCGCACAGGATCAGAGCGCCATCGGGTTGCGCAGGCAGAAAACAGCGCAGTCGGGAAGGCCTTCATGCCTTGGGTGCATTTCCGAGTTTGTTTCCCTACTGCGCACCTGTCAAGGGCGCACTCCGACTTCGTTGCGAAGTCGGACTGCGCAAAGGTGAAAGCTGATCTCTGCCGCCGTACGGACTTCGCTCCGGCACTTAGTCATTTTTACGTCGACTGCCGGCCTGCTACAAGGTGCGCCCGAGAAGAGGGCGAAGTCGGACTTCGCACCAAAGCGGGCGAAGTGCGGACTCGCACCAAAGCGGGCGAAGTGCGAACTCGCACCAACACTTAGCCATTTTCCGGGGCAACTGCTGTCAACTTTGAAATCCAACTGAGGGGCTCCAAGAAAGGGGGAAGAAAGAGAATGTAGGAAAGAGAGAGAAAAGGAGAGAGGAAGAAAGGGAAAGAGAGGAAGAGGGGAAAGGAAGAGCAGCACTGCTACAAAATTGAAAACATTGCACCCCGTGCAAAATGTGGCAACATGTATTTCGGCCGAAAACCCCCAAACGGCCATTTTGAAGAAGGTTCGCAGCGAAGCATTTTTGCAACCCATCAGCGAAGCATCCACTTCGGGCAAAGGTTCTTGCAAAGCAGCCTTCGACTCATTTTTCTGACGAAGCAATGAAAGATTGAGAGCCATGTTTTGAGAAGGAAATCTGCTTCGGCACAAGGTCTTTGCGAAGCTGTTTCTGGAAGTTCCTTCGCGCGAAGTACCCATCTAAGGAAATCAGACCCGCTTCGGCTCACATCCGTTGCGAAGTAAGGTTCCGAACTGGAATTCAGCGAAGCTCTTCAAGGGCACACACACCAAGGCTGGGTATCTTTTCGAGGCAATCAAGTGTTTCATAAATGACGTTTTACTTGCATGAAAGACCCGGGGCCTATTTTTGGCAATCAGAAAAGAGATATCAGTCGTAGGAGGAGATCCCGATGGACCTAGCAGCAACTCGAGCACCGCACCCAGAGAAGTCAGGACGAGTCAGGCGGCCCATAAATGCAAATTTCCCCGGTTAATGCGGCCGTAGTTGCTAATTGTAGAAAAGGATGTGAGAGCTCGTTCACGGGAGGAGCAAGAGCAGATTTCTCAGGTTTTCGAGGGTGTACTTCCATATGTTGTGCATTGATGGCTTAGAGGGTCGGGTCCTCTATAAAAACGCATGAATTGTAATGAGGAAAAGAGGAGAACTCTTGCTAGAAAATTGCTGTAACTTGGTTCCTGCAATTGATATTAAAAACTTTGGGCTTATTTCTCTCTTGTATGCTGCCTTCTGTGATTATTTCTGCTATTCTGTCTTCGTTTGTATACCGTAATTCTGAATCCTAAATTTAGGTGTGTAATTGGGGACAAAACCCTGGAATTCTCCTGAAGGATACATAGGGGAGATAATATTGCGTTAAACTCCTCTTATGCCGCCTGTGGTGAGTGGTTTCTGTTTTGTTCGTTTATTTTCTCAATCGCTATAATTCTGAAATCTGGATTTAGGCATGGGAGAATAGTTGAATTCTGGAACTCTTCCAGAGGATACATAGGGAACTTTGCACGATGTTCATTTACGCATTATTCTTGGTATTTATTGCTGTTTTTCCAAGATATTAGTTGATAATCGTGTTGTTGGATCTTTCCCACCGAATTGTTAATACTTCTTACCCTATCCTTTTATTTCTTTCCTGCACTCTTATCTTAAAACATCAAGTAGTTTAGTATAGGAGTCGGCCTTTCTCCGGAGATTGGCACGGAGGGCATCTCTTCCCTCCGGCCTTTCAATGTTGGTCCAGGTCTAGGGCGTGCATACATGCAAAATCCTTTCCTGTGGCATATTTGTGACCAACAGGTCTATCCTGTTCCAAACTGCTATTCCTCAGGATGCAAGCTTATCTATCCAACTGATGACAACTCAGTACAGCACTTGTACGGCATGTCACTTGTACAACAATTCTTGTCAGCAACACTTGTACGACAATACTCCAATGGCACTTCTCGGACTGCGACTTCAATCCTGCATACAAAACTTGGAAAGAACAACCTATAGATCTACTTTGCTATAGCAATCCACAATGACAACACACAATGTATACACAATCACAACAAATGAAGGATGAAATGAGTAGATATTGTATTCACTCCTACCTATATGGCACTTGTATTACATATCAGTCTGCGATCCTGCACAAATATCTCCTGGAACACTGTCTGCACAAATGTATCTACTCTATTTGTCTGTGTCTATAATTTGCAATACATTAAATGATACGATACCCATGACACATGATATTAGGATACATCCATACCCGCTCAATGAATAGGGGTCCTATTTATTCTTGAGGGCTGGTAGTTAATAGCAACTACCGCTCGGGACACATCACCTCTAACTGGGTGATAACTACCCTACGTTTGCACATGCTTAATTACATGCATTATGCCATACACATTACAAACTTTGAATTATCAAAAATGCTTACGTCATCACTTGTGACATCAAAAAAACATTACACAATCCCATTTGCATTTACATTTGTGCGCATCGCACATATTTAATTTTCTACTTCTTTGGTTGAGGTTCGTCAGAACTAGCTTCTACAATACAAGATGCATTTCTTAAAAAATATATTTGACAATCTAAATAATAGATAATTTTTCCTTTAAGGAGCTACCTTCGATAGAATAATTAACTTGGAGAGTGAACATAAAATATTAGGACAAAATCATATTATAGAACATTGAGAACAAAATGAATAACAAGGAACCACAATAGATGCATTTGTGAAGATACGAGAAGGGTGTTCCGAGATTTCATAGATGAAACAAATAAAGGCATGTGGTGCAAGGACTATAAAATCGAGGGACACACCAATGCAACATATCCCACGCAAGCATTCTATAGTATTTGCATGTTAAGGGGCATCCATTAAGGAAATGCGCCTAAAATATATAGAACAGTCGGTATCAGTGATGATAGTTCAAGCAGAGAATCAATGACAACAATTTAAGATGAATGTTAAAGGCCTAATATTTGTTCAAAAAATGGATCCAAGATTTAAAGTATGGGACATCCCTGAGAATCCCTAAATAAGTGAACCTATTATAAGTGAATACATTTTGATTTCACTATTTAATTCAAAGGTAAGAGAAGATAATTCTATTAATGTCCACAAGTGGCCAAAGTAGACCAATGTGACTAATTCAAAAGAGTTGTTCCAATGCGCTGTAGTAATAAAAAAGTATTACAAATAGTAAAGAATTTAGTGTAAACTATACTAAAGTGGAACAACTATATGGCATAAAATTGTTAGAACTCAATGCTTCGATGATTTACATTATGAAATGATAGGTATTTAAATACATAGAATGCCTATTTTAGGCATAACAAACTCTAACCAAACTTGCAACTACCTTTGTCCTATAGTGCATGCATAGACCTTGTGATGGGTGGTTATACCACTTGCCATTTCACATGGGCTATGATGTAATAACTCCTAACATACCCCCCTTATTACATCATAGTCATAGCTCTATCTAGGCTTCTGACTTGATGAAATGTTCTAGGGTGATGTTGGAATTTGAGAGAGAAATTCCCCCCCTCAATGTAGACTTTCTACTATGATACTTAGGAGTGTCGGGTTCCACCGATCATGCACTCCAAAAACACTTATTACAAATACTCATTCAATACTTTCTAATACTTATAGAATTCAATGCATGAATTATGTGCCTCCTTCAATGTCTTCATGTGAAGTATGTGCTACCATGCATCCAGTGTCGACTATTGAATTGATTGGTCGCCAATTTTTGTCTTGCATGTGATGGGAAGAAGGTTGTGTAAGGCTTCTTTTGCTGCTTTACCTTCTTTGCTTTTCATTTCTTTCATTGTGATCAAATCTTGGATTCTTTGCAAGTTCTCCTTTTATCATAAGTTCTTTGATATGATAAATGGGATGTATATTTTGAATGCAATCTTTAGCAATTCTGCATACTTGTTTCAGCCCTTTGAATGATCCCATAGCTGCCACAATTTTTCCTTGAACAAGAATGTAGCAACCCATCAAGTGCTCTATAGTCTTTAGAGTTGAACCATTAGGGCCCAACAGCTGTTGACATTGTCTAATAAATCTCCCTTTATCTTGTATTATGTTGTCAATTTTGATGATATCACAATGCATCTTATCATTTAGTATCTTGATTGCTTGTAGTGCTGGTACACTCCTTGACAAGAGTTTTATGAGATCCTGGGCTTTGATAATGATGTATGGATCTCTTGTTTGAGTTGCAAAAATAGATAATCTTCTTTTAACAAGATCAAGTTTGCAAGCTATGCCATGCTTCTTCAAAGCTTTCTTCACAATAGGCCATTCATCCTGCAAATGTTTTTCTCTATACTTGGGAAAATGAGTAGAAAAAGAATTAACTTTGAACATACCATCTTCATTCCAGAAGGTAATGAACTTCTTGGCCTTAGAGGTATCCCATGGCTTGTGCTTGTAATGGTTGCCTTTGTATCTTGGCAGTGTTCCCTCTTGTTGGTTCCTTGGCTTGGAGTGATCAACTGATGCAATATTTCTTGTATAATAATTTGGATGATTTGAATGGATCCAATTTTCTTGACCTGTCATTTGTTTGGTTGCTTTGGAGTCATACCAAACATTATTGTGTTGTCTCAGTTGTGCTTGTGCAACAAACACATGTTCTTCTTCTTCTTGATCTTTTTCTTCTTCTTTAACTTGATTTTCTTTGGCTACATTATTTTGATGTGCCTTTCTCCAAATTTGATTTTGCTTGTCTGAAGATGACTTGTCTTGTTGCTGGTTCATCTCTCGTGAAGGAGATCCATTTTTTAATGGATTATGCCAACATTCCTTCACTGTGTGGCCATTTCTACCACAAAGTTCACACATCTTTTGTGTGTGAAAAATATTTCTTTGAGAATCATTTCTTTGATTCTAATATCCTTGAGAGTTGTTTCTCTGTTGGAAGCGTTGTGGAGGTCTTATGCCTCTTCTGAATGGTTGCTTCCTTTTTTGATTTGTAAGAAGTAATTGTTCTTCTTCATCTGTTGTATGTGAGGCCTCTACTTTTTGAAGTAGGTTCACCAGCTTTTCAAAGCTTGGTGTTTGTTCAATGATATTTAATGTTGTCACAAAAACATTGTATTTTGATGGGAGAGATCTCAAAATAATTGGAACTAATGTTTCGTCAGATACCTGGTTTCCCAATGCTTGTAATGATGCCCGTAACTCAGCAATTCTCCTCATGAAAGATTCCAGTTTCTCTCCACTCTTCATCTTCAAGCAATGGAGCTGGCTCTGGAGAAATAGAATTTGATTTTGATTCTTTGCTTCAAAGATTGTTTGTAGCTTCTCCCATGCATCTTTGGCCATGGTTGAATCCCAAATGTATGCTTGTACTTCATCTGCTACTCCAAACATGATGATTAATCTTGCCTTTTTGTCTACCTTGTCGAACTTTGTTTGATCTTCACCTTCTGCAGTAGGACGGGTAATGGTTTCGTCTACAACTTGCCATACTTCTTCAAACTCAAGTTGTGTTCTGAGTTTGGTTTTCCAGGCAGCATAATTATTCCCCCTTAATAGTTGGGAATCGGGCAACAAGAACTTCGGTGCTCCACTAGCCATAGTAAACTTTCACAAAATTTGAATATTTTCCTTTCACTAAATCAGCCTCGAAAAATGCTTTCCAATGAGTATATATAAGCCTATACTCGTATTTTAAATGATACCTCAAATTGCAAGAAAATTGTCTCATCGAGCAAAAGGAAAATAAAGGTGAATTTTCTTTCCCTCCTTGGAATATTCCTTTTCAAAAACAATAATGATGCATTCTATTTTGCTTTTACGTAAGGCAACTATTAAACATTATATATACTTTTGCTGTTTGTAGGCACCAGTTCCAAGAAGCAGAAATGAAAGTGTTTGTGAAAATGCCAAACACTAATTTGTAATAAAATGAAATCAAGTCAAAAGTAATGAAATCAAGTCAAAATGATATGTAATGAAATGTGCCTAAATGAAATATAATGCAGACGTCATTGCAAACTTTAATTAATTATAAGGTTTGCTAAGGTAATTAGAATAGGAAATTCAGGCAGTTTTGTAAAGAAGTCCTAAAAATTGGTTTTGTCAACTACCAGGACATTGCTTTAAATAGTGTTAGAAAAATTTCATATTTTTATACTTGCAAGCAGAAAACACAATGACAGAGAAAAAAACAGCAACACAAGTAACACAGAGATTTTACGTGGAAACCTGCAATGTGCAGGAAAACCACGGGGCAATGGCAACTTCTTCTTTTATTGATTTCAGCAAACTTTACATTCTCAACTTCCGTCCACATCCAAGGGATCATTCCCCTTTTATAGAGCAGAAAAGGAAGACATCGAAACTGTTCGTTTCCTCTCCCAAAGGAAGCCTCCGAAAAACTGTTCGTTTCCACTCCCAAGGAAAAGCGTCTGAAATTGTTTGTCTTCCATATCCAAACGTCTGGCACAAACTGCTACCTAGATGTCTGGCCTAGATGTCTAGCACTGCTGCCTAGACGTCTAGCACTGCAGCCTAGACGTCTAACGCCGCTGCCTAGACGTCTAGCATTGCTGCTTAGACGTCTGCTGCCTAGACGTCTAGCAGTGCTGCCTAAACGTCTAGCAATGCTGCCTAAACGTCTAGCACTGCTGACGTCTGCTGCCTAGACATCCAACAGTGTTGCCTAGACGTCTAGCACTGCTGCCTAGATGTCTAGCAGTGCTGCTTAGACGTCTAGCAGCAGCCTCTGCTGACTAAAACCCTGCATAGTGACTTCACCTCCTAACAAATAGCCCCCCTTCATTTTGATCACCATGCTAGACGTGTATGCAATGCAAGACAATGCCATTTGCTGTGAATGCTTGGTTGATGAGAGAAGTCTGAGTGCAGTCACAGAGATTGGAATCTCTACCATAATTGTATGCCATGGAATTCTGATAATGAAGAAATACTCATTTTTCTCTTCAATTGTGTCCAATGATGTAGTGATTTCTATGACAGAATGTTAGATTCTTGTAAAAGTGTTGGTGTTGATTGCAGGTTGACAAACTCAGACACTGTGGAAATTACAGTTGCTATCCAAATTCTGATTGTAGTCAAAGTTACAGTCCCCAACTCCATCACGAGTGCAATTGCCGTTAGGAGTGTTGTCGTCGTCAGGAGTGTCGTCACTATCAAACCCAAGCCAACATTGGAGTAAGTCGACATATCATGCCGTTAGGGATGCCCTCATGCCATCATGAGGATGACCGTCTGAGACTGTAGTTGTCATCAAGCCAGTATACCGCCTATGTGGTGTTGTCATACTGAAGTACCAACGGATGCCTACTATCTAAGTTGTGTTGTTGTCTAAGACCAACCTATCGACTGAAGCTAGACTTCTTGTTTGAATCATGATGTCATCTTGGACAAAGAATTCTCCCATGAACTGTATTTCCTTGGCCTAAGAACTATCATTCCCTCATCCTTGGGAATCCTCCTCACTATGCTACATTTGGCACCCTTTCCTAATCAAGTACGTGTTGATAAAGAATGAAGCATTAGTCTTAGCAAGCATGACGAATGAAGAGGTGAATGACAAATTCGTGGTTGCATGGATGACGAAGAAGGAATCAAGGAAGAACTTCAAAGCAACCTGTGAGAAGAAGTGCAAGAACAAAAGAGATTACGCAGCTGGAAGTAGAATCAGTGTGGAACCTCAAGAAGACGATAGTACGAGGGACGAGAACGAAAGGTGGCAAACATTGTTGCTAACGGAGAACAAAGTAAAAGAAGAGCAACACCAAATAGTCGAAGAAAACATTCGTGGAAGTGAAGACGCCAACATAGGAAGTGCGAAAGGAAACAAAGGGTGGATGGTAACACCTGAGCCAACCGAAACAAGTTTGCCAAGGGGTGCAGAAGACGGGAATTAGGCACCTAAGCAACAGCGCGGGGAAACTTGGGGATATAGAAGAAAGCCACGTATCGTTTATTCACAGAGAAGGTCGTGAAGTGGGGGCACACAAGAATTGGGAAGAAGACTATTTGGAGCAGACAAAGTGCTTAGGACTGAAGCACGAGAACAAGTAGAGCCACCAACGACAAAAAGGGATTGGGTTGAAATCCCAAGAGACCCATCATCAAGTGACAAGGAAGTCGAGAATCACTCAATGGTGAATGTTGCAAATAGAGTGGGCAAGCAAAAATGGCCACCCTTCACTGGAGAGGGGAAAGAAGATCCAGGTAAGACACATAGGTACTTGCACCACCATTTGGAAAGCAAATGGGGTAAGGCAACCCGATGAATGGTTGCAATTGTTTCCTGCTACATTGCAAGGAATCACAATAGATTGGTACCTAAAAAGAGAAAGTACACAAGCCTTTTGTGAATGGGATACTATGATAGAAGAATTCATAAATGAATTCCAACCCTTGAGGGATGACATTGAGATCATAACAGAAATATATGCCACGAAGCAAAAGAAAGATGAAGATGTCAAAACCTCGAATAGAAGATTAAAGCATTTAACTGATAAAATGCAGATGCCACCAATTTATGGTTTGGTTAGAATATGATTTATCGATGGTTTATTGCCTAAATATAGGAAGAAAATGAAGGTTGAACCATCTTCAACATACACAAAAGTGTTAGAGAAGGCAAAGAATTTTGAAAGTGGAGCAAAACAAAAAGCTGTCGGAATTGTAGGACATCCCAGGAGTGAAGACTCAGATAGCGACATCGATGACAAGGTACAGAGTGTTATCCACTCTATGAGGAAGGGGTTCGATAAGATGATGAAGTTAAAGGCGAAATGAAAAAGGACCGAAAAGATATATGGTGTTCAAATTGTAAATCTGAGGGGCTCACCAATGTAAATTGTCCTAAAAATGCATATTGCAATATATGTGATGTAGCGGGACATCCAATCACTGATTGTCCATTTAATTTGAAGGAAGCTAGGCACCAAACCATGACAGTGCAAGAAGAAGAAAAAACAAATGCTCCAAGGGGCAAGGCACAATGGCGACTATAAGAATAACCACCAAGGCGGAAGGCAATATCAAGCAGAGTCGATCATAGTACATTTCGGACGGGAGACCGATCATTCAGTGCCGAAATTGCCAAGAGTGGGGACATTTCGCAAAGAATTGTCCCAAGCCGCAGACTAGAGGAACAAATGGGAACAATGTGACCCATATGTGTAGATGGTGTGGTCCTGGCAACCATAAGGAAGTGAATTGCCCAAATAAAGCAAGTACGAGTGGGATGCAGAATGTCAATTTGCTAGCAGCGACATTGGTGAATCATTGGTGTTGACATTGGTGAATCAATAGACCAACAAGAGAAAGAGAAACAGGTGCTAGCAGTGACAAGAGCTCAAGCAAGGAAGATTGAGCAAATCCCAATCCTGCTAAGGAGAAGAAGTGATGGCAGGAAGCCCAAGATATGATAAAGGACGAACTCGAGAAAGCAATCTATTACAAGATTTGGGATCCCCTTACAATTGACAAGTGATAGGGGAGGACATTTTGTCAATGAGATTATTCAAAACTTGACCACAAAAAATTCAGGATCTTTCATTCTTTGTCTAGCTCGTATTATCCCAGAGCCAATTGTTAGGCAGAGGCAACGAATAAGGTCCTTGTATCTATAATGTATAAAACGTGTGGAGTGGAAGGAGCCGATTGGGAAGAGTAATTGCCAACAGTCCTATGGGCGTACAGGACAACCTTCAAGCCAATGACAAACCACACACCCTTCCAGTTGATGTACGAACAAGAGGTTGTAGTGTTGAGGGAATTCTTGGTACCTTGTTTGAGGGTAGCAGTGGAGAATCGTTTGAATGACAAAGAGAGCCTTGAGGAGAGGCTCACAACACTCGTGCAACTGGAAGAAAGTGGGTTATGGCATAGCGGGCAACAAAGATTGCCCAATGTCGAAGGAAATTATGGCACGATAAGCACCTATGAAAGTTAAACTTGAAAATGGGTGACTTAGTGCTTAAGTTCAAGGGCAAAATAGAGATCAAGCTAGGGAAGTTGAAGACCTTATGGCTTGGGCCCTTCTAGGTGGAAGAAGTGTTGAACAATGGGGTTGTTCGACTTAAGAAGTTGGATGGAACAATATGTCTTGAAACAGTATATGGTTCTAAGTTGAAGATGTATAAGGTGAAGGCACATGTGAGTGTGTTCAGCTTGGGATCATCGCAAGGAGAAACGTTAAGAAGATTAACGGAAGCACCACATCGAGGAATACGGTTCTACGAACGAGGAGAACCCAATGGTGCAACTCGGGAAGATGAGAAAATGAACTTAGAGTGGTTATTCGAGATAGGAAAAGAACCTGTAATCGAACAAAGGGAGTTGGAACCTGGACCGATAGAACAAAGAAGGCTGTAGGTTCATGTAAGATTCCTGGATAACGAGGAAGAGATGATACTCTGAACTCTAATCAATGTAGCATTGCAAGGAAGATAGTCAGGCATGAGGGGATCTGAGGATAAAACTCAAAATGAAGAAAGTGGAGATGAGCCGTGGCAACAGACAAAATCTGAAATTCTGCAACAAATGATAAGAGAAACACAACAATTACAAGAGGAATATGAAACTTTGCGAATGTATAATACAAGATTAAGAGAATAGGTTGTTCAGGAATTGGAAGAAACAATGCAATGAATGAATGAAAGGGAAGAACTAAGATGAGTGGAACTAGATGAATTTGAACAAGGGATAAGCCACAGAATGGCAAAACTATGAATTATGGAAATGCTTATAATGAAGAGTGATCACCTTCAAAAAGTAGCTTCTTCTCCATAAGCCCAAGCAGTTCGTCTTTGGACACGTTGATAATTCGGTTGAATAGTAGTAATACTACAAGTTCAAGTTCCCCATTGACAAAAAGATGAAGGAGACAAAGAAACCATGTGCAACAAATTCCTCGAAGACAAGCTATGGGGTAGGAACAAGAATAAGAGCTTGAACAACAAGAGAGGATTAAGGAAAGACCATGGCAGAACCAAGAGGAAGAATTTTTGGATCCAGCAAGATATTGGCTTAAGTAGAGAACAAGTAGCTGAAATATTAGGGAAGTGCTGATACCACCAAGGAAATGGAGGAGGTTGATTGAAGATTCAAGTAGTGATGAAAATCTTCCTGATCAAAGAGAAAACAATAGTTCACATCCAAGTCTTAATTCCTTGAGAAGAAGGCAGAGGGATGAAATCCAAAGCCAAAGAGTAGGTATAAGATTTCATGAGATGGTTCAAGAAGAAGAGGATGATGAACAGGTAATTCCTCAAGAAGATGAACAATAAAGAGCAGGGAATATTTCAAGTGGTAGTAGTGATTAAGAACCTCAAATTCACCCCAAGGTACGAGAGTACCAAAATGCGAACAGACAACTGAGGAGGCAAAGGAGAGAGGTGAAAAGGCTACAAAGATGTGCAAGAAACATCTAGATGGTCCATGCAAACAACAAGTGAAGGAAATGACTCAAGCACGGATTTTGACTTCTCAATACAATATAGGGGAGCATTGGAAGATTGTGAACAACAAAGGCGCTTTGAGGAATAAAGATAAAGACGATTGATGCGAGCAAATCAGAGGTTGAAGACCTTAAGGCAACTGTTGCCAGGAACTCAAAACAGAGAAGGAAGACTAACAAGGGTAGAGCTACTTAAGAGAGCGGAGTGGAGGTAACTTGGATAGCTCCGAGAGGATTGATAGGTCTTCTCGGTAACCCAAGTATACCTAGCCAAGGGAGGAGTTAGGTTGATCCGCCTCTCGATGGCTCGAGGAGAAGAAATTTCCCTTCTGTTACCCATAGGTTGTTTGATCGACAAAATAGACTGCATGGACTATTCGAAGATCAAGCACAAAACAACCATTATCCATGAGATCATAGGGTTGGACCATCAAGCCTACCTCGTGGGATCCATGGAATCCAATGAGGTCTTGAACGACTGTGGAACCGGACAAATCTTGGATAGCTAGGAGTTAGGCAGTCCCAAACAAGGGAGATTTGCCCGAGAACAAGGGGATGAAATACGGAAAGGTTTCGGGGGAGATGAGGATTCCGGAACAGGAGTCAAGTGCCAATGAGAACTCAAACTGAAAGCCCGACATGACAAAGTTTTGTCAAACAACTGACTGAGTGTTGTCTGAATCACGATAGTAGCATAAGGGGTCGTCAGGATGTCGGCAAGATGACAAAATAGTAGACCGTTAGAATGACAACAAGGAAATGTGTTGACAGGAGGAGGACGGTGTTGATAGACATCAACAAGACGACAAGATAGTTGGCCGTCAGCAAGACGACAAAGCAGTTAGCCGTCAAGTCACCGATGACGAAGGCCGATAGGAGGTTGGCAATGCTAGACACAGTCGGGGGGTCTACATAACAAAGAGGAATCTACATGTCAAAGAAGTGATGAGGCATCATTAGCAAGGAGGGATGGTGGATTGGCAAATAATACAAAGGACGAGGAATGTTCCGAGAGAAGGCAAATAATACACCCCAAAGCTGAGGAAACCGTAAGAATAGGCAACAAACAAACAATGAATAGTGATGACGGATTAGCAAGTGAAGGGAGCCGTTGTCACAGACAGGAGGATGAGTCGTCGGTGGATATGCTGGAAATTGGCATTGGCATTGCCATGCGATTTACAAGGTGACATGTGGCACGGGCCATGATGTACATAATGTAAATAGTCAAAAATAATAAAAATAAAATAAAAAATTGAAAAGGCGAAACAAAATCAACAAAAGACAAAAATAGAAAGAGATAAAAGCGAGAAAAGGACGACAATTGCATGCAAGGTGACGAGGTGGTGAGCATGCGACAGTTAAACACGTAGTGGCGGTTGGGTAATGGTTCGAATGGGCGACAACCACATGTGGCAAAGAGTATAAATAGAGGCATGGCGGTAACCAAATGCACACAGTAGACAGATATGTAGAAACATAGTGCATATGCCAAGGATGCCTTGAGTGCTTGTCAGTGTTGCAGGAAACAGATGAAGTCAGAATCAAACAAGGGTTTGCAGACCAAGACAACAAAAAGTACCTATGCACCAAGAATATTGAGAAACCAGACAGACGTCGTAGCCATAGGCTTGAAAGAAATAGCTAAAGTACGAAGGCTTCATAGAACTTGCAATATGCAGTGCATAAAAGGGTAACTATTGTTGATGAACTCACAGTTGCATAGGGACAAGTTGGGACTGCTACCAAAATAGTACCGACAGAGATTGAGGGCCAGAGGAGCTGCTGTTAGAGGGACGAAGAGTTGTTGTTTGCGGTAAAGGAAGCCAGAGGGCTGTTGTTAAAGGAATTTGTCGAAATATTGCGAGAGGTGTTGGAGGTTTGAAGACTATGCTGTCTGAAGAAGAGCCACCATCACTATCGTTGGCAGAGAGAGCCACTGTCACCATCGTCAACAAGGAGAGTCGCCGTCGTTGTTGGCAAGGAGAGCCATCATCACACATAACCGTCGTAGACAGTCAATGCAGGAGTGTCGTCACATCATTGCCATGCAGTTGTTATCGTCATTGCCAACGCAGCCAGATTATTGTCGAAGCCGGACAAGTGCCATTTGAAGGACGAGGTGACAAGGAAAGGGTTTGGCGTGACATTATCCGCAATTGTCCAAGATGCAAAGGAGACCCTTGATTCATGAGAGGATCACATATGTGAAGCAACAAAGAGGAACGCCATAGGAGTCCATGTTTGAAAAACGATTGAGGCACCAACAAGGACATTCCCTAGCTAGTGGAGTAAGTGAACGAGAATACGGTTCAAATATGGGACGGGCTCAAGGAAGGCAAGCATGGCGTCAGGAAGTGAGCATTCCGATCGGAAAAGGAAAGGAGGTCAAGCAGAGTGAACGAGAACAAGTACCCCTTAGAGATATCACGTGGATACATGCCACAAGGGAGTATTGTCGGACATGGTGGGAAAGAGAACCAAAAGAACATGTGTTGTGGCAAATATTGAAGGAAGCAGGAGTAAATTTTATCCTACAAGTACTGAATTTTGACAAAGATTTCTATAAGGAATACTTGTTGCAAATGTTGCAAACCTATGATTCCAGAAGGAATTCGAGCAAATTACAGGTGGAGGATAGGCAGTTAACTATTGTCTTCTCCAAAGATAACTTTAGGAGGACATTTGGGCTACCAAGACAAGGAACTGCAGTTGTCAAAGAAATGGACTCCAAGAAGAGTAGGCAATTGATCTAGAGTGTAACAACTCTGAAGAAGGAGGTGGACTCGTTAATGTTGCATGGAAGTAGAGGAGTGAAGTGGCATCGGTTGAAGGATGTAGGGCCGCAATGCATCATGAACGTAATTATAGCAAGGTTGTCTAGAGAGCAAAGGACTTTGGAGTTGCCCATTTGGCTAATACCATACCTGCAAGGTATTGAGAAGGGTATAGCCTATGACTGGGCAACCTACCTATCATCGCGCATTAAGAACTTGATGCATACTGCAAAGAACTTCTCAATGGGTTTCCATGCTATTGGGTTGTTTTTGGATGTTGCATCTGAGGAGGGTGTGGAGATTCCTGGATTGGATCTTCCCAGAGAATTTGGCAGAATGAGCATCGACAATATTGAGGTGGATGAATGCAAAACCTTTAAAGAAGAACAATCCGAAGAAGCAACCAAGGGTGAAACAATTGTTTAAAAAGGAGACACTCCTGGATGAGCCCTTGGAAGATTCGGAAGAGGAAGAATTGGCAGCAAAGGAAAAACCACTCCAAAAGAGAAGGGAATATGTGCCACAAGAACTGTCACAATCTCCACTATAAAGTTCAGTTCAGCCGATAGCAGAAAAATAGATTGCAAGTAGCCAAGTTGTAATGATAGGAATACAATAAACTATGGAACAAGCACACCAACAAACAGGAGAAGTACCAATAGATATGGGGGCAAAGGCTGCAGTTGAGAAGCAGTTGGATGAGAAATTGAAGATCAATGAGCCCATCGATATGGAAGCAAAGGATGGGAGTGGGGATGTATAGATTGAACCAGCTGAATTTTTGGCAAAAGCACAACGGACAAATCCAATGGCATCACCCCCACTACAAGGAGAATCCGATTTTCGAGTGACATTTGTCGTAGAGGAACTACAAACTCAAATGGCCATATCTGTTGAAGTGCCCGAAAAGAAGAATCCAATTGAACTGGAAGAAGAAAAGGTGGTGGAAATCGAGCATTCAAAGCAACAGGAACTGCAGGAGCAACAAAAACTAGATCCATGAGAGGGTGAACTCTTTAACAAAGACGGTGTAGTTCAAGGAGAAAGCAGTCAAAAATAGGGCAGACTAACTAAAGAACCTGAGCAAGCAATTTTTGAGGGAAAAACAATAAAGAAACAAATTGATCTCTCAGGAAAAGGGAGAGAGTAGGTACTAGAGGAGGAAATAGAAAAAGAGGTAGATGATTGACTTGAGTGAGCATGTGCTAATTGAGGTACCGAATTTTAGGCTACCACCAGAATTGGGGGTGCATATTAATGAGCAAGTGATTACTTGTATCACTAAGCTGATCCAAGTAATGGACAAATTAAAACTAGAATTCGAGGTAGGTTGTGTAGGATAGTGGAAGTAACGACAACTAATGGTGGAAAGAGGAGTTTAAGAAGTTGGTAAAATGGGCTTGGAAAGGATAGTGGAGAGCTGAAATTACTAGCATATACCAAGAGCAGCTATGGGAATTGAAGATTAGAAGCATCAAAACCATGGAAGGAGTGAAGTTGCCAAAAGGAGTGCCGACACTATATTTGGAACCAGCCCGTGTGTATATGGACATAGACATCGCAGTTTATCAGATTCAGAAAAATTAAGAGATGGTACAACAAGTAGAATTGGTACTTGAATTGTTCACAATGTATGCTCAAATGAATTTTTGGCATACTTAGTGCAATGGCTAGCTGACGGGATCAAGAAGTTGCACACCGTGGTAAAGAACCAAGCTAAAGAATTGCAAATCACAAAGGAGAAATATCGGCTAGCAAAATGACAGATAGAAGATGACATAACCTAGCTAGAAAAATAGCTTAAGGAGATAAGGGAAGTTCAAGAAGAATTGCACATAATGAATGAGTAATAAACGGATAGAGAAATTATTGAAGACTAGGAGGAACAACTCAAATCTAAAAGCTCACTTCAACAACAGTGAGAGGAAGCATTGTTGAAGGAGTTGGAACAGAAAAATCAGCAAATTGCGGAGAGAGATGAAAGGATTGTAGCATTGATGCAAGGGACTGCAAATGAGACCTTTGCAAAGAGGGAGGAGATCTTGACACAGTTGGATAGCAATGGAACAAAAATCCAACCATTATGGTGTGGAATGGGCCAAATACTTCAACTATGCTAAGAGGGACGAGAGGGAGGCCTTAAAGCTGCAAATCGCTGACTTGGAAGGTATGCATGATCCACAATCACAGCCGACACAGAAAGCAAGCAAGACCTTGATGAAGCAGAGAAGAAAGTCACTGAGGACAACAACCAATCTAAATGGGAGGATAGATGTAGGCAGTAGTTCCAAGAAGTAAAATGAAAGTGTTTGAGAAAATGTCCAAACACTAAATTGTAATGAAATGAAATGCAGTCAAATGTAATGAAATGTAATGCAGCCATCATTGCAAATTGTAATAAATCAATTGATTAGAAGGTTTGCTAAGATAATTAGATAGGAAGTTTGGGCAGTTTTGTAACGATGTCCTGGGAATTGGTTATGTCAACCGCTAGGACATTGCTTTAAATAACCCCCCTTACTTCAGTTTGATAATCATACTAGACGTTTATGCAATGCAAGACAATGCCATATGCTGTAACGACTTGTATGCTGGGTTGACGAGAAAGGTTTGAGTGCAGTCACAGAGACTGGGATCTCTGCCATGATTGTATGCTATGGAATTTTGCTAATGAAGATGTCATTTTACTCTCCAAATGTGTCCAATGATGTGGTGATATCAATGGTAGAATGTTAGATTCTTTTGCAAGTGTTGATGTTGATTGCAGGTTGACAGACTTAGACATTGTGGAAATTACATTCGCTATCCAAATTTTGATTGCAGTTAGAGTTAAAGTCGCCAACACCGTCAAGAGTGCTATGCAGAAACCCGCATATGATGCATTATTGGGACGTGGATGGTTGAGAACTGCAAAAGTCAACCATAATTGGGAGAAAGAACGCTTATCTTTTAAGCAGGGACAGCACAAATACATAATCAATCTGAAAAATCAAACAGTGAGTCAGGATATAGCAACTTCAGATGATTCAGAATCTTCTTCATCAGATGGCAAAACAGGATATGAACCAGATGAGGAAGGTGTGTTGCACCTAGAAGACTGCACGGAAGATGAGTACGACCAAGACAAAGGTCTACTTCATTGGCAGTTGGAGGATTATGAGATATTTTCTCCCCAATGTTTTTGCATTGATGCGGAAAATGAGATTCAAAAGGATGAGAAACAAGAACCCGAAAAGGAAGCTAGCAATAAGAGACAGACAGCAGCAGAAAAAGATAAGGAGAGGGAGAAATGGACATTTCCCAAGAACTTTGCAGAATATACGATGGGAGACGCAGTTATTGAAGATAAGCCAGCTCACCCCATCGATGTGCTGAAAGCAGTAAATGATCCTGAATCTATCAAATATGAAGGTCCAAAAATGATTCAGGTAAACTTGGGAGAAAAGGATGAAGAAAAGATGATTAAATGTGGAGATGATTGGGATCCAGTCCTGAAAGCGGCAGCATTCAAAATATTTTTAGAATATAAGGATGTTTTCGCTTGGACATATAAATATTTGAAGGGAGTTCCACCAGAACTCTGCGTACATAAGATTCCTCTGATTGAAGGTGCACAACCGGTAAGAAGGCGACCATACAGAATGAATCCCAAGTATGCAGCACGGGTGAATGCTGAAATCGAAAAAATGTTGGATGCAGGCATTATCTTCAAGGTTACGACAAGCGAATGGGTGTCACCTATTGTGATTACCTTAAAGAGAGAAGTAGATAAAATCCGAATCTGTGTTGATTTCAGAAGTTTAAATGCCGTAACCATAAAGGATCCCTTCCCGATCCCTTTCACAGACTCCATATTGGAAGAAGTAGCAGGCCACGAGATATATTCATTTTTGGATGGATTCTCAGGATACAACCAGATCAGCATTGCGGAAGAAGATAAGTTGAAGACCACCTTTGTAGTGGAAAATGGGATATATGCTTATAACCGCATGCCATTTGGATTGTGTAATGCACCAGCTACTTTCCAAAGGATCATCTTATACATCTTTGACAAGATGTCCACAGGGAACTTCAAAGCCTTCTTAGATGATTGGTCACTGTATGGCAGGACACAGGAGCATTTAAAGGCATTGGAAGAATGCATGGGATTGTGCAGGAAAGCTCGAATATCTTTGAATCCAAATAAATGCGTCTTGTTGGTGCCATACGGGAAGCTGTTGGGGCATATTGTATGCCAAGAGGGTTTGAAACCCGACCCGGATAAGATTCGGGTAATATTGCTAATGGAGGAGCCACATGATGTGAGCTCGGTAAAAACCTTTTTGGGGACAGTCGGATATTATAGAAGATTTATCCGAAATTATGCACTTACTTCTCATCCACTAGACGCTCTCACACGTAAGGGTGTTCCGTTTAAATGGATAGAGGAGCACCAGGGAGCTTTTGAGGGATTAAAAGGGCACTTGGTAAAGGCACCTATCCTGGTTTACCCTGACTGGGAGAAGGAATTCCATGTGCATGTCGATGCCTCAAACTTTGCCATTGGATGTGCATTGGCTCAGGAAGGCCAATTTGGGCTAGATCAGCCCATATACTTTGCAAGTCGGCTACTGTCACGAGCCGAGAAAAACTACAGTACAACAGAGCGAGAAGCATTGGGAATGGTGTATGCAGTACAAAAATACAGGCACTATTTATTGGCTAACCCTTTTGCTTTTTATGTGGATCATCAGGCTCTGTTGTATCTGATCAACAAACCAACGATCTACGGACGAGTGAGTCGATGGCTCGTCACCTTGCAGGATTTCGTGTTTAGGGTGGTAGTAAGACCAGGAAAGAAACACGTGATAGCGGATCAGCTGTCAAGGATTCGCTCAGGAGAACCTGTAGAGGGAGGAATACCAGATGAATTCCCCGATGCCCAGTTGTTCATGATCAATGCAATACCAGGATGGTACAAGCACATAGGGGAATACCTGTCGACAGGAGAGCTGCCAAAGGAGATGACGACAGCCGAACAAAGGAAGGTGATTACGAAATCAGCACCCTTCACCTTGATTGCAGGATTGCTATACAAGATGGGGGAGGACCACATTTTGAGAAGATGCGTAATGGAAGATGAAGTACAACAGACCTTGAAAGAGACACACGAGGGATTGGCAGGAGGACACATGGGACCGGATGCAACAGCTAGAAAAGTGTTGTTGGCAGGTCTATGGTGGCCCACCCTCTTTCACGATGCGAAGAACTTTGTTACAACATGTGATACGTGTCAAAGAACGGGAAAGCCATTGAAACGAGACTTCATGCCACTGCATCCATCACAACCTCAAGAACTCTTTGAGAGATGGGGGTTGGATTTTGTAGGTCCATTGAAAACAAGTCGGAAGAGAAAGTGTCGATATATCGTAGTTGCCACGGAATATCTCACGAAATGGGTAGAAGCAAGAGCCTTACCTGACAACTCTGCAAGAAGCACGACTCGCTTTTTGTATGAGCAAGTGATTACAAGGTTCGGAATACCTCTACAATTGACAAGTGATAGAGGAGGCCATTTCGTAAATGAGATCATTCAGAATCTAACGAAAGAATTCAGGATTTTTCATTCTTTGTCGAGTCCATATTACCCTAGAGCAAATGGGCAAGCGAAAGCGACAAATAAAGTCCTGGTTTCTATCATGTACAAGACATGCGGCGTGGAAGGAGCCGATTGGGAGGAACGGTTACCAGCAATATTATGGGCATATAGAACCACCTTCAAGCCCACCACGAACCATACACCTTTTCAACTGATGTACGGACAAGAGGCAGTAGTACCAGTTGAGTTTCTTGTACCAAGTTTAAGGGTGGCAATCGACAATCGGTTGAATGATGAGGATAGCATCAAAGAACGACTGACAACATTGGTGCAATTGGATGAAAAAAGGATAATGGCACAATGGGCAATGGAGATCGCACAGAAGAGAAGGAAATTCTGGCATGACAAGCATCTCCGGAAGATGGATCTCAAAGCTGGTGAGCTAGTCCTCAAGTACAATGGCAAGAGAGAACTCAAGCTAGGGAAATTGAAAACTCTATGGCTTGGACCCTTCCAGGTGGAAGAAGTATTGGAGAACGGGGCGGTGAAACTAAGGAAGTTGGATGGAACACTATGCCCCGAGGTAATAAATGGTTCTAAGTTGAAAGTGTACAAGCCACATGCTCAGGTAAACATGATCAACTTGGAGCAATCAGGAGGAACTTTCGGGACAAGGATAGAAGAATCAAGTCCAGGTATACAATCCCGTGAGAATGACGAGCAGAGTAGTGTTGTTCGAGAGGATGAAACCCATAACCTGGATTGGCTATTTGGAACCGAAGGAGAGCCGATAATTGAACAAAGAGAGTCAGAACCTCAGGAAGGGGAGCAACGACGGTTGCAATTACATGTTCAATTTCCAAATAGCGATGAAGAAGACCGACTCCGGACTCTGACGGAGGTTGCTCTACAAGAAATACCAAAAGAAGAAGAGTATGAAGGGCAAGGAGCTAGAATTCTGCAGCAAATGCAGTTGGAGACACAGAGGTTGCAAGAGGAATATGAAACCTTGAGGCGGTATAATACCCAACTACGAGAACAGGTGATTCAGGAATTGGATACAACAATGCAACGAATAAACGAACGTCAAGAAGCACGCCAAGCTGAATGGGCTGAGCGAGATCAAGGAGAACTAAGAGGGAGTGCAACAGGTAATTCTTCGGAAAGCAGTTTATTTTCCTTAGCAAACGAAGGACAGAGAGACCTGGGAATAGAAAGCCAAGCAGAAGACATAAGGGGAAAGGAAATAGCAACTGATGCACACTCTGAGAATTCATCATCAGCCACGTTAAGGATCATGCTTAATTCGGAAGATTCCTCAAGCTCGGATTCAACACCAGTTGCGAACCCTCAAGAAACAAGGGAATCACCAGAAAGGCCTAGGGTATGGGAAGCAGGACAGAGTTCGACTGCCAATCACCAAATGAGCAGAGAAGAAATGGCAGCAATCATATGGAGGGATGTTCAAGCAGCAACAAAGAAACCAAAAACAGGAGGTTGGCTGGACAAATCAAGCAGCGATGAAAATCAACCATGCAATCCTAACATACCTCAAGCAAGCCCTAGGAGAAGACCACAAAACCAGGCTAGCAATCAGCAGCCAAGGGTTCGATTCGAGGAAGCAGTCCAAATAATGGGTATCGAGGATTCCTTAGAAGAAGAGATTCCGAGAGGGAATAATTTTGAGACAAGTACAGATGAAGCATTAGGACTGTCAATGCCACGTCGGTACAGAACCCCATATGAGACAGCTATGCAACATCCAAATGAACGCCAAGCAGCAACAATGTATCGGTTGGCAACAATGGACCTTAGACGGCATAGGAGAGAAGTTAGAAGACTGGAACGAAGGGTTCACGAAACCTCAAATTGGCCCATGACTCCAGTAGGGGAAGGAAATGATTCTAGTACAGATTCAGCCTTCTCGGATCGGTACCAAGAAGCCTTAACCCAATGCGCACCTCAACGACGCTTTGAGGAGGCGAGGTGGCGACGGAGGATAATAAGAGCTGACAGAAGGTTGTGAATCCTACATCAACTGACACCTGAAAACTAGAGACAAGCAGAATGGAACTCTCGAGCAGAACTCATAGATCAAGCCCAAAACAGAGGTATTTTGCGGAATCTCGATGGTTCATCAGAACTACCAGGTGACCAAAATTTACCTGACCAAGGGAGGAGTGTGGTTAACCTCCATCCCGGTAGCCAGAGAGGGAGAAATTCACCTCTGGGTACCTCTAGGTCGACTAGTCCACTGGTTGAGCCGCAAGGCCCATCCGTGGATATAGTCCCAGTTAACCCATCACTACGTGTTCCTGAGGATAGACCGTTTGGTCTACCTCAGCGAGCTCGTAGGAACCGAAGACGTCGTCAAGAACGATTGAGGGACCGATCGAATCTCGGGCAGCTGGGAGTAAGGCAGCCCAACACTAGGGAGATTCGATCGGAAAGAGGTCGAGGACGCAGTAACCAGGTTCGCGGGAGAAGAGGAACTTGGAATAGAAATTTCAATCCGGAGCAAAGGGATCAAGGAAGGGCAGTTGCTCACCCGCAGAATGAGGGAATTCGAGGAAGAGGCCAAAGAGCAGGAAGAGCCTATCGAAATAGGGGACAACAAAGGCAACAACAACCCAATCACAATACACTTGATCAACCGGAGCATGAAGGGGACATGTTCCATTACTTAGATGACTGCATAATCATCCGACGACATGACGGAGGCACGGAACGAATTCCTTTAGAAGAAGAGCCTTATCGTCCAGAGAATGAAGCTACACGTCTGGACCCTGCCCAGCAGACGCCTAGAGAATGTAATTGAATGTCTGGATCAAAATAGTGATAGCCCAGAGGAGAGGGAAATCCGTCTGGTAGAGGATTGGATGGAACAAACACGTCTGGCAACTGAGAGGAGCCAACAGAGTGTTAGACGTCAAGCAGATAATCGCCAGGCATATGGACCAGAAACCCGACATCAGCCGGAGGAAGAACGGCCAGACTGGCGTATTGTGCCAAGGCACACCACAAGACGTCCACAACAGTCACAAGCAAAAACTCCCCATAGACGGAGTAATCGTCGAAGACGTCAAGAGATAGAAGAAACAGAAACCGGCGATGATGACGACTTTAGCAGTTTTGGAACCCGTAGCCGTCATCGGAATGATAACGCGTCGGATATCTTCGAAATACGCATTGGCATGGCCGTGCGCTTTAACCGACGATGTTAAGCAGAAAGCGCAATGCGCGAAATTTTTTGAAAAAATCAGAAAATAAAAAATAAAAATAAAAAGATAAAAAGACAAAAATAGAAGAAAAGGTCAAAATAAGCAAAAAGACAAAATAAAGACTAGACGTCTCATGAAGGTGACGTGGCGCGCATGCAGACGAGCAGTTGCTAGGTGGCGGTTATAAAACGGTTGCATGGACGGCAATGCTACTATAAATTGAGCTCAAGAGGGCAAGCATTGCACATTTGCTTTCGATATTGAGCAGGTGATAAAGGAGCGATAAAGAAGAGCGCAAATCAAGTAGAGAGGAGCACGGTTCATAGCGCACCAAGGGTTTTTTACAAGACGAAGCGCAGACGCCATACGTTGATTGAACCTGGCAGTCAACAACTTCGTGAGAAAAATCATATTTTCTGTGCAAGTGCAGGACCTAACCTCCATTGAAGGCGACAAAAATCCGCTAGGGCATCCGTTTTGTTGCAGATCGCCAAGTGAGATAATCGACGTCTCAAGTGACAGAAGACGTCTAGGAGGAAGCAGACGTCCAGGAGGAAGCAAACGTCTAGGTGGAAGCAAACGTCCAGCAAACGTCTAGCAAGAGGCAAGACGTCTAGCAAGAGGCAGAGACGTCTACCGGACAGTTGACGTCTAGCAAGAGAAGACAGACGTCTAGTGAAGCAGACGACGTCTGAAATTGAAAAACATAGACAACGGAGAACTTGTGAGGGAATAATGAGTCATCAAAAATCTGGCAAAGTTCCAATCCGATCTGAAGCGGAATCTGACTCAGTGGTAGCCAAAATATTGCGGCATCAGCAGGAACATGGGATGCGCAGACAAATCGAAAGCCCCGACAAAGGGCAGACTCGGAGTCAACGAGAAGCAACAGAAATAGCCACTCGAAAAAATAGGGAAGCTCAACAAAGTAGCAAGGATCAGGTTGCAATTGACGACATTACCTGGATATGCCCTACAGGTGATTTTTGTCGTCAATGGTGGGCAGAAACACCAACAGATAACCCACTCAGAGCCAAAATCAAAGAAGCGGGAGTGCATTTTATTTTGCAAGTTCCTAGTTTTGACAAGGAGTTTTTCAAGGAATATCTGCTACAGATGTTGCATACATACAATGCAGCACAGAACCACAACCTAGTGCAAATAGGTGATCACACCTTGGTTGTGGAATTCTCTCCCGAAGTATTCCAACGCACGTTTGGACTTCCCAGGAAGGGCAAAGCAGTAGTCAATGAACGAGTGGATCCTAAGAAAACGCCAGAGTTAATCATGAGTATCACTAACCTGAAAAAGGAGGAGGTGGATACTATGTTGGCCACTCACGGCGGAAGAGGAGTAAAACAGACGCAATTGCGGAACACAGGATTGGAATGCATAATGAATGTCCTTATGGCCAGATTATCAGGGGAGCAAAGAAGTTCAGACCTTCCAACTAGCGGGCTATAAAAAGCCCAACAAAGAAAAGAACTAAGATAAATACAAGACAAAACCCGACAACCGGGCCAAAGAGAAAAGGAGAAAGAAAAGGGGGACCAGAGGGGGAGGGTTGCAGTCCGAAAGAGAGTACACGCCAAGAAGAACGGAGAGAGAGGAGGGGGGAGGGAGCAACCCAGGAAGGGCAAGCTCTAAGAACCCTTCAAAAACTAATCTCTCCTAACAGTCGAGGCCAAAGTATTGGAGTTGAAGATCGCTGGTTCGGAACCCTGACAAGCTGTGGGTGCGCTGTCTAGAGAAGGAGATAGATGTAGGTAGGCAAATTGGCATGTCTACATAATCAATGAATGAAGCTTTGTCATTTTGTAGTTTGTACGCTAAGCGTTTGACGAAATGAGCATACGTGTACTTTGGATGGTCATGTAATTCGGATGTACATATAATTCAAATGTCACATAATTATGTTGGGTAATTAGAAGTGTTGTATTGAGGTATTTAGGGTTAGGTACAAGGAAGTTGCGGAAGTTGGCAACTACCTCCCCCTTCTAGGAATAGTATAAGTACACTCCTTAAATTTCCCAAATACATGATTTATCATCCATCTATCTGTTTGTATCTAGGAATGTGTGTGCATGTTGTTGTCCAAAGTTTTTTGTTGATGCTTCGTCGGAGTATGACGTGTTGCAAATAGTTATTGTGTAGGATACATGTTGCATGCACAATGTATCCAATTATATTTGTAAGTTATTCCCATTGTATATTTTTTTTATCTAAGTGGTAATGGAATTGTATTGCAGTGTGTTGTATTCCATTTCTATAATATGTTGCATGACTTGAATGCTTCCCATAGTACATGGTGCAAGCCATATAAATTAAAGTTGGTACATGCCACATCTAGGGCATTTGACACACGATAGGGCTGCTTAAAGGTGAGAACTTCTCGCACCAGCCATCAAGAAGAAAGACGAGTGCAAAAGGGTCGTTTGAAGTCAAAAAGGAGTTGATGCAGGTCACTAACCTTGTAATTGCTACAAGGTCCTTCATCTTGTTCTTCCTCCTCAATGGTGATGCACAAGCATGTAGATTGGAAGACATCAAAGTCTTCAATTTCACAATGAAGCAACCTTTTGTTTGAGTGCCCTTCATCTTTTGTTCACTCCTTCAATTCCAACACTCCTTAGTTCAACTCTACTTTGCCCATTTCTCTTCTTTGTGTGACGAGGATTCACCAAATTCATCTACGGATGCCAACTCCAAACTAACGGACCAATTCCTTAAGTTTATTTTGTACTTGTATTGGCCCTTTTTGAAATTCAGTCTGACCTTCTCCTAGTTCTAGTCCACTTTCGTTGTGTGTAACCATCCACTTTCCAACAAGGCATCTTAGGCTGGTTTTTGTATGGCAATTACTCCAATTTTTACTTTTTGTGCAGTCATTACACACTTCATCCCAATATCATGTTGATTTGCTCCATACAATCAAAAATTAGGTGACAACAAGAATGGTGCATCCGAATGCTTCCATGTTTTCTTAGGAAAAACATTCACATGGGAACCTCCATCAACAATCACCTGCGTTAGCCTATGTCCAAGCAACTCAACATGGATCAGTGTAGGCTTGTTCCTAGCATCCACCATCAAAAATATTGGATCTATATACTCATTCTTGTTTGCTTATTTTGGTATAGTTGGATGATACACATTCTTCTTCATGTGCATTACCTCTCTAACTATTGCATAGAGCTTCGGTATCCAATGAAATATACTAGACATCTTAAATGAGACATTTGAGTCTAGCACCTACGATACCAACTCTTTCACTGAGGAGTCTTCCAACATTCGGATGGATTCCTTTTGTTTCTATTTCCTTGTTGCTCTTTGCCATCTCTTCCTCCACTTATGCGTCGGCTTCCTACCATTTTTCCTTCTCCTTGGCAAGGTTTGGATACTCTATCATTTTTCTTGCATATGCACGTGTGATTGCAAGCACATGCTTCTCTCTTTCCTTGTTTGATTGTGTTTCCTCAATGTCAATCAGGTTGACATTTTGTGAGTTATTGTTGCTTGCCTTCTTTGAACAATATGCTTTCTTATGATTGTCGATACCACACCATCGGCACATCACGGTCACATTATTGTTGCCACCTCCAATCGATGTATTTGTGCAATTTCATGTGAAGTGTCCCCACTCCTGACATCTTCTGCATTGGATGATCGACCTATTGTCCAAATAATGCTACAACCTACTCTCCTCATCACCACTGAACCTATTGCCAAATTGTGTGTTTTGCCTTCTTCCTTGATGATTACTACGATAACCACGGCTTGTCACTTTCTGTCAACTCTTTGAAGTGTGGGGGTTCTAGTACGTATCTTCCTTCTACACCATGAGTGTTTGGTGTCATGCACTTCTTACGTTAAATGGACAGTCAACAATTGCATGTCCATTCATTTCACATATGTTGCAATATGCCTTCCTTGGGTTGTTGATGTTTGTGTGTCCTTCTGCCTCATAGTCTAAACACCAAATGTCTTTTTGTTCCTTCTTTTCAGCCAAATCTTTCCTTCCAGATCGTTCCTCATTGCCGAGATGGTTGCACTGAGATCTTCTATGTCATTAGCGGAATCCACATTATCTATTTCGTGACTCGCACTTCCTACTACTACAATAGTCTTCATTTCGCTCTCAAGATTCAATGCTCGATCAAACGTCTTCTAATATGTTGTTGGCAACACCACCTTCATCTTCTTCTTAAAACGAGGAAGAAGTTCATCCATAGAACATTGTAGGCAAGCATATTTCCATGTCTACATAAACAATGAATAAAGTCTTGCCATTTTGTGTTATTTTGTATATCGTACACAAAGTGTTGGACAAAATGTCATACATGTAATTAATAAGTTCATGATATGCAAAAGTAAATGAATGAACTTAAAATGTAATTCAAAAAGTCACGAGGTGTCAAGGTAGTTAGTTGGAGGGAGTTGAGGATGTAACCACCTCCCCGTTCATAGGAAGTTGAAATAGAACCCCCTCATTCAAATGTAGAGGGAGTTGGGTGTACTCAGACATATATTCGTGAGGTGTAAGTGCAAATAATAAGAATACTTCATTCAGCCATTGTTATGTGCTGAATTATGCTAATATTGTGCATGTGTTTATGCATTGTGCTTGTTGTTATACATTGTTGTGCAAGGTCATCCAACTATTGTGCAAGGTTGCCCGAACTACTGTGCAAGGCCGTCTGAACTGTTGTGGAAAGACAACTGAATGTTGGACCAGGCTGTCTAATATATGCTATATGTGCAGTGTAACCATTTGTAATTGTAAGTTATTCCCATTATATATATTGTTTATTTAAGAGGTAATGGAATTGAGTTGCAGAACATATTCCATGTCTACAACCACCATCTTTGCAATCCATCCACTAGTTGAACTTCCATCTTCCCAATCAACTCCTCCTAATGACAGTTGCATGACTTGATGTTCTCATCCTTCTTTTGCTTTATTGTGTATATTTCTCTAATGATCTTTGTATCATCATAAAGCAACTTGAATTCTTTGGTGAGTTAATCTTTTAAGTTATTCCAAAGAGTAAACAGTTGTTCTTGTTTCAAGTGTTAGTTATAACGATTCCTCCCAACATGGATGGGAACAACTGCAACCATGCATCTTAATCTGTCACACCATTAGATTTCTATATTGTTACACGTGCCCGTATGTCTCTCAAGATCCTCATTCCTCTCTCCCATGAACTCCAGGCATTTCAATTTGCTCGTTGTTGCAGCCATTACTATTGAAGTTTCTCCTTTTGGTACTTGTCGTTCATCGGAATCTCCTCCACTCAACAAACTTTTGTTTGACGACTAGTCCTCTTCCTATGAAAAAAGTCGTCAGCCAGTTCCTAATGCACTTGTACTATGTGATCTCCTTCATCTGTATACATGTATCAACTCTAGTCTCTTGGGCACACTCCTTTGCGGTTGTCTTTGTGCTTGACTCCCATCCTCCACACCTGTAGACACTCTCTGACTTGCTCCGACCTGTACTATGTCACGTGATCCTCTCCATCACACTCCACGTTGGCACGTCCTTCACCACTTGCATGAACGTCTTCTTCATCATGATTTCCATTTGCTTTTTGTGTGTCTTCTTTCATCATTAGCAAAAATGTTTCCCACCAGTCAACTTGTCTTCTTTGTTCTGTCTCAAGGTTTTCCTTCTCTTGAGAGGACCTCACACACTACAACGCTAGCAAGGAAACTTTAATTACGTTACTCTCCTTTCTTCGTTCTTGTTGTGTTCGTGATTGCACTTCCACGTTAGCGAGTTGTTCGTCATGCTCTTGTTGTGTGCTCGTTTATCGCTTGTCACAAAAGTCTCTAACTTCTTTGTATTGGCTCTTCTCTTATCCATCTACGTCGATGTCTACCACGTCCACGCACCGGATTATTTGTCATTCATGTTCTCTTATTTTCAAATGTCACTACAATCAAAGATCTGAACTCATTGTGGCAACGGCATCAAATGTAGTGTAGTGAGTGTATTCCAAATTGAAGGAACATGAAAATTAAATGACAAGACAATTGTTAAGAGCAATCTTAATCCATACATGCGCAAAGACAGGTCAGATACAAGATATCAATAGAAACTGCACATTGCCATTGATATATCCAAAGTATGAACAACAATATCACCATGAAACATAACAATGATAGTCAACAATGTTTGTATCCAACATACATCTATGCAACATCTGCAACATGTGTTGCTGAAATGTAAGGGGCCTATAAATAAGTAACTCGATAGAGGAGGTAGCTGCATAACTACGCAACTACCTTGTACCTATCCACCAATGGACAACTAATGACCTATTATATGACAATTGATTACTCCTTGACAATTGACTCACGTGCATGCATAATGACAAGCACTTGCCATGCATGACATTAATGGTGACTTCCTACAAACACTGCATGCATACTTTATTATTATATTCTATCAAATAAAACTATACAAACAAAATATATGTGCATACTCAAGCTCGTACGCATCCTCCTAAATACATGGGGGCACTTGGCATTGCGACACATCAGAACTGGCTGCTATAATGAAGGGATGTTAAGTTTATCTTTTGTTGAAACTTGTGTAACCTGACTTTGTTGGCCAAGACTGACATTGTATGATGTAATCATGTGTAAGCCTACGGGCAACCATTGTGCTATTTATTTATTATTAATTTATGTAATTTTTCCATGGACTCATGGTTTAACCTTGTCACAGTTAACCTCTAGTAATCCTTTATGTTTAATGTGTTATGGGCATGCGTTTAGAAACTTACAAAATGTTATTGAGGATTTGGTATAAATAACCCCTCCATCAGGTGATCCATCGTATTGATGAGATTTTATATTGAATCTTGATCATTTGTGTGCATGCCTAAGGTCATCCTTCAAAATTTTTATATCTTTGCTCTTCCTTTTTGCTTTTTTTAATTTTTTTTGTTTATGGTTTGAGTTGATGTGCTACTTCTCTTCATTTCAACAAAGTATAATGCAACCCAATATGGTATAAAAGTGGGTATGGAAAGACGTCACTTGATCATGAAGGAAATTTTTTGGAGCCTCCTATACTTATTTCCATCAATAAGGCAAACAACATCTAAATTTTCATTATTCCTTATTTACAATTAGAGTAGAAGAAGGATCTAGTAATTTCATGGCCAAGGAATGCTTCCCTATGAGGGTCAATTTAGATTTTTCTCCTCGTTTTTTCATATGGAGTTCCCTTCATCTTTGCATGAACAAAGAATATTAGAAGGGACGTCATGGGGTTTCTTGGATTGGCCAAGGCCAAACTACCCACACATTTTTGTTGTGGCATGGTGACATGCATGCTTTGTGTTGTGACTCCCATTAGCACAAGGCACGGGTTTGACCTTGGACTTTTTGCCTTGGAGAAAGGCAATTTTGCTCTCGAGGAGGCACAAACGATAATTCTCCAAGGAGCTTCTCTTGTAGCACTCCCCACCCAAGATTGTGGCACTCAAGCTAGAACGATCATGTCATGACTCTTTCATGTACAAGGTCTTGGGTTTGACCTCCATGTCCCATTTATGCATTGTTCACACAACTTGGCATTCATTTTTGTTAGTGGAGGAAAGGGGATTCTTTATCTAAGGAGGGGAGTGCCCTTCACTTCACCCCAAAAGGATGGCACTTCTGGTCATCAGAGATGGATTTCAGTTTGTTGGACAAAGGGGTCACATGTTCAAATCACACCCCCAAACTTTTATGCTTAGAGTACCTATTTTCTATTCCAAAGCTCAAAGGACATCTTGGGTGTTGGCAAAGTGATCAAAACCCATTAAGGTGCATGCCTTTCTAGCTAAGGGATGGTGGCTTAGTCCCTTGAAAACAAGGGTAGGGGTTTTGATTCTATTTGCATCTCAATCGATAGCCTTTTTGTTTTCAAGGATGAATATTGGACCCTTTTTTGGACTGAAGGTTCCCTTCATGTTTCCAAGAAGAGGTGTGGGTTCCTTTATGCTTTAAATACCTATTTTCTACTTCAAAGCTCTAAGGACATCTTGGGTGTTGGCAAAGCGATCAAAACACATTAAGGTGCATGCCTTTTTCGGCTAGAGGATGGTGGTTTAGTCCCTTAGCACACAAGGGCAGGGGTTTTAATTCTATTTGCATCTCGATCAATAGCCCTTTTGTTTTTAGGCATGTAGATTGGACCCGTTTTTTGAGTGAAGGTTCCCTTTATGTTTTGAAGAAGAGGTGTGGGTTCCTGGCTAGCTTAGCTTGCCTTGGACACCTATCACTCGAGAGTCATGGGTTTGTATCCCACCCCCATTGCCTTCCTTTATTTGTGTTCATTGTTGGTATTGACGGCCCACATGGTAGCCGAGGTTGACTAGCCTTGGTAAATTCAAAAAGTTTTACCTATATATACATACAAGGATGAACCAATCATTTCAAACCAAATGGTGCATTTAGATTCGCTAGTATTGCACACTTGTAGACAAGTGGCAATCCAGTGGCAAGGTTTCTTCCTTTTGTGACATGATAGGTGGCACATTGCTATTTGATACCACTTTTCTAAGTTTTGGAGGGTTTTATTTTTATTTCTCGCTTGTAGGACTAATCATAAAAAACTTTTAGAAGCTATAACTGTTGCATATGGAAGCCTTTCAAGCACCCGTTTTTTAGATCACACATTTTTCAAGCTCTTTGCATTGAAAGCATAAATTCAAGAACTTGTCACAATGTTAAGAATGGTGTCATATGAGATGGATCCTTTGACATGTGTTACTTGCTTCATTAGATGAAATTACAAATTTACAATACTTGGTCAACTCAGATGATCAAATTATTGAGAAGCAAGAAGCCCTGGTGCATCTTTAAGGACAAAACAATGAAGGATCTCGATGAAAAAGCTCTAAATTATAAGGAGGGGCCCTAGATTTATTTTTTTATGCTAGTTGAACTTGACATACAATTCCACATTAGATAGGGGGAGTGATCCCACCAAGGTGTGGACATAACTACAAGAATTGTTTCAAAAAGTGAATGCCATGGAAATTAGTAGATTGGACATGGAATTTTCTTCCCACAATAAATTAGAATTTGATGACATTAAGGCCTATATCTCACACTTTAAGTCTTTATGGGTAGATATTGCATCTTCACGAGGCAAAGGGAAGAATGATGAAGAATGAGTTGTCTATTTTTGAAGATATCTTTGTCCTTTCAAATTGTTGAACTAGTGATTCATGTGGTTTCTATGAGTGCAAAGAAAGGTATTCCTCTCTAATCTCAATGTTCTTTTCTCTTCTTATTCACTTTCAGGTTGCTATGAAGAATTATGACGTTATCCCTAAGGTGGAGGCTCATGCAAAGAACTTCAAATCAATGGAGGCTACTACATAGCAACCCAAGGGCAAGTCCAATTTTTCAATGATTTGAACCCTAATGTTGATACTATAAAAGGGAGGGGCATTCTATGAAGAATTGCTTAGTGAGGCTACACAAGATTGAGGCTGAAAGTTGAGTCTGTTTAGTTTATAATATGTATCTTTAACATTGCATATTTTCCTTCATTTGAGTGTGCTGAACTTTAAATAAGATTTAACATATAAAATCAAAAAGTTTAAGGTTATTTTGCTTATAAATATTCAAATTAAATAAAATAGAGTGAATAAACGCATTTTCTTGTAAGAAGATTCAGATGGTTGCTTTGACTGTCAAACTGAATTGGCCCATAAGAGCTTCCATTGGGAAGATGTTATTATCATTAATATACTCTCTCGGGGCCCCTCGGTTCATATAATGCAGAGGTGTTGAAAGTTATTTAATTTGACTTTGTTGATCAAGGTCGATATTGTACGATGTACTTATATGTAAGATCACAGGTAATCATTGTGCAATGTATTTATTATTAATTTATGTAATTAGTTATGTGCCCATGGTTTAACCTTATCGCAATTATTCTTCACTAACCCTTTGTACCTAATGTGTTATGGGCAAGGATTTTAATAACTTATAATTTATTATTAAGGATTTGGTATAAACACCCTTTAGCCACCTGTTCCATTGTATCGATATGATCCTATCTTGATTATTTGTATGGGTGTCTAAGGGCATCCTTCATCTTTTGTGTTGATGTTGTGCTTCTATTTCTTTGAGCAAAGTATTGTGAAACCCAACAACCTTTTGGTCACACTGTTTTTCTCTACTCTGCATAACAATAGTCTTTATTTTTTTGTTGTTTTTAGATGTGGATTTGTACAAGACCATTACGGACCATAAGTTTTATGTAATCCACTTGAATATTTGGTCTACCTAGGTCATTTCTTTAAGATAAAATAATACATTGCGAAGCATCTTTGATGAGAAGATGATAGTGGATCTTTATGAGAAGATCCTCATTAAAAAGAGATCGTCATTTTCTTTTTATTGATTGACCTAGGCTTGCTTTGTTATATTAAGTATAAAATATACCCCATTTCTATGTGGATAAAGCCATGAAATCTATTTGGGAAACTGAATACCATGGAAGTAAACCATTTAGATATTAAGTTTACTACTCTCAAATTAGGGGATTTTTCTATCATTGAAGGCTATAATAGCATGTTTAAGTATTTGAGGGGAAGATATTTTAACTATTAAAGGGAATGGATAATCTGAAATTAGGTAGTTTTGTCCTTGCCAAAGTCTCTTCTCAGTATATGATGCTTCAACTTATGTTTCATGTTGTCCCTATGTTTCTAGAGGGATAACGTTCCTCTAACCTTTTATGATGTTTTCAACTTTTGGATTACTTTCATGTTGCTCTAAGAAATTATGATTATCTTTATATTAAATAAGCTCATTGATGGTTGTCCCTTGACCTAACAAAAATGACACAGAGAAACCCAAGATCAAAGAGTTAAAATCCTCCAAGAAATAGACTACTTGCAGGTTATATAAGAGAGGTTCACCTTTTCAAAAATGCCAAACTTGATGTATCCCCATAGAGGGTATGCATGCCTTATAGGGGTGTAACACAATGTGAGTGCCTTCCCCCACACATAGTGGACTTGGGAAGTATACGGCGGTCTACTTATGGACCTTAAAAGTTGCTTAACTTAATCATATATGGAGGACATTGATTTTTACTTTGTCTAATATATTATAAGGTATTGTTGTAATTTTAAATACTTATTATATTAATTAGATGAAATAGATTGGTTTATTATGATTCATAGGATTGGTCTTTGAGCTACATTAAAAATGCAATTTTCAGCATTGCACCACATGAGTTGCTTATACAAGAAGTTCATGGATGTGTTCCTCTATCATTGTTTTTATCTCTAAAATAAGATAAGAAGATCTAAGAAGAGTATCTTCAAACATTCTAGTTCTTGATGAAAATATTTTGAATTTTTCATTAAGTATATTTTGTAATATATAAAAAGTAGTTAAAATGTTAACATTTTCTTAGTCTGGAAGGCAAACTCCTTTTTTTAATTTCAAAAGGAGTATGGAACTCCTTTCAATATTTCATTACATCTCAAGACTGATGAGTGTCTAGGGTATTGAACCATGGTCCCCCAAATTGGGGTAAAGGTTAAAACCACTCAAACTATCGTTATAGGGCAGGTAGAAACTTTTTTTAATTACATTAACCATAAAATTCTTAAAAAGTATAATAGAAGAGTGTTATGATTAGTTAAAATTAACCATATATTTGTAAAATTATTTTATATCTTTTCATGTTTTGATCAAGAAGTTATTACTATAGTGTTAATTTTAAAATGGCATTCAATATTAACATACATATTTATTTGTTTTAAATCTTTATTATTATTTATTTATTTTTATTTTTGTTATTGTGAGAAACCCCTATGACCAACGCTTAGGGCTGAGCATTCCCATCCCAACCATGACCCCTCGTAAGGCCGAAAGCTAAGCTTATCAATAGAGGATTAAACTTTATTATTATTAAAAAAAAATTTATAAAAATAATAATTATATTATATAACCAGGTATGTTTTAATAATATATTTTTTAAATAGTTTAATTTGCATAGTTTACTAGAATAAATACAAACAGCCTCATGTTATAAAACTCTCTACTTGTAATTTTAATAATATATACTAATATATAAATAAATATGCTAAGCAAATAGTTTCATTAAAAAATAGCAAATAATTGTTGAGAAGTTATATAATGATATTGGCAATCATAGGTCCAACTACTTGAGATCATGCATAAGCGGCAAGTCAGAAGGACCAACTTAGGACTCAGATAATATGATGTTCTTATATTTTTTCTGTGACACTGTTATAACAGTTTTTGGTAATTCTATTATGTTAAGGTTAAAATCACTTTATTCCATTAATTGTACTCTAGTTGACTCTTTGACATAGTTATGTAGATGCTAGTTCTGATGTGGCACCATTATATTTGACACCTCATACTCAGAGATAGAATAAGTGCATCAGAAATCAAGTGCGTGCAAATGCAGCTTCTTTGATGTAATAGTTTGAATTCATTGTAATGTTTAGTGAAGTACTAGTTAATGTACAGATGATTAATGAAGTCATGTAGTTGTCATTTAGTTGTCATTTAGTCAGACATGAAATGAAATGCAAATGTATGACAAATGTAATGTAAAGGTGGTGAGGTGTCGGGTTGGTAGTTGGGGAATAACTACCTCCCACAAGTTTAAATAGGACCCCTCATTCATTTGAGCGGATACATACACACACATATGTACAGACATAGAGGTGCCTGCTAGAGAGAGCGCACTGGAAAGTACGAAGGTAACTATATTACATACAGACATGTATTCTTGCTGATAATAATAACACCATTCAGCCATTGTCATGCAGACTGTGTAATCTTATTGCATGTGTTTGTATCTGATTGTCATTGTTGTAGATAGATGTTTCGAACTGTTTCCACTTATTTCTGTTTGTTGTAGATAGTCGTACTGGGCCATTTGGATCTTGGACCTAGGCATCCCATGCAAGGTTGAGGATATCTAGCTTAATCAAAAAGTTGTTTGGAGATGTGCCAGACCCTCTGGACTGCAAACAAAGTCGTCTAACTTGTTGTGTTGTGCAGACCTGTCAAGAGGATTGTGTTGCAGGCCGTCTAGACTGCATGTTGCAGAGCTGCTTTGTCAACCTATTCTGTCATTCATTCTTCGTTCCTTCAACTGCAGAATACCACCCCGTTCTACAAGTTGTATTCTACGAGCTTTAAGTTAAGATAGATTTGTAAGGTTGAGAAGGAAACACGTTAGCCTTAAGAAAAAGAAAGGATAAATCAAAAGTAGACTGTTAATACACTTCGATGTTTTTCTTTTTTCTCTCTTTCTTTGATCTTTCCTAAAGAAAATTAGGTGGAAAGAAGTACTAATGCTTTCTTAAAAAAACTGATAGCTAAATTTTTAGGATTAGATTTTAATAATGATCTGTTTTAAGTCAAACTTAAACATATAACCTTGTATACGTATACCTTGAGTAGGTTTAACGGTGAAGGCTTCAAAACTTTGAAAAGGAGATCTAAGGTTCAAATTTAAAAGAGGGTAGGGTTGTACATCATCCTCCATATTGGGTAAACAACATCTTCCACGAGGATTGGACCATAGTTAGAAAAATCATTGGTTTCTTGTGATTTCTCACGAAACTCACAAGAAATTGTGGGCAGCAAGATTTTTTTTATTTTCTGAGAAAATCATCAAAATGCGGCAATATTTGGCATGACTTTTCATCGTCTTCTTGCAAGAAAATCGGCAGTTCGTGCATAGTACGCAGAAAATGCCCGAAATTATTTTCAGAAGGCTATTGCGCCTCATTTTTGCATTTTTTTCTCTCCAACTGTATGGACATTATTCTCAGAGGTCAAAAGCTAAATCTAAACAGATTTTGGAGATCATATCAAAGATTTTACACCGTTTAGAGGAGATTTCAATCATCTTCTACAGATTTCTAATATTTTTTTTTTCCTTTGGGGGGTGCAAAATCTAAGGTTTTGATGGGTTATTTTTTCCCTTTTTGTTTGTTCTTCCTCAAGCATGTAGGCTAGGCCCTAGGGCCTTAGATTAGATACTTATTTTATTTTTATTTTTTCCCTCCCCTTTGAAAAAATAGATGGATTCTTTGCATGAGGTCCATGGAACCGCCAACAGCAACAATAATCTGCCTTCAAGTGCAATCCAATCGACTCCTTCAAGTGTATCCCCAAATCCAAGCCCAGGAAGAGACCCAATGTGGAAGCATGGGATTAAAGGAAACTTGTCCGATAAAGTGTTTTGTAAAAACAGCTGCAAGGACATGCGAGGAGGCATCCATTGCCTCATATACCATTTTATTGGGCAACTAGGGCATGATGTGGACTGCTGCCCTGGAGTAGATGAATTGATAAAAAATGAGATGAAGGCTTGGTTGTGCAACAAAGAGGCCAAAAAAATAGAGCAAAAGAGGACATGAGTTGCAGTGGGACATTAAGTAGGACCTTGGGCCTTTTTTTATGGGGATAAGGCCAAACTAGAGGATGTTCATGCGGTGGCCAAAGAATCCATTCTTAGCCCTCTCGTTCGGTGAGGTAGTGGGAGTGGCAGTAAAGTGTTGGACAAGGATCCAACACAAGACTAACAACCCTTCAGAATACCACATGGGAGAGGGACAAGGAGAAGAAAGTAAGGACAATTAAAACTGATTTTTGGTATTGTTGGCCATGGATCCGCCACCTGGGAAGGACTTGGTGTGTCAATGCGCCCTAGACCCGCAGACCAACATTGAAAGGCCGGGAGGAAGGGATGCCTCCCGTGCCGATCTCCGGAGAAGGCCAGCTCCTTTCCTAACCTACTTGGGGGGTTTTAGATAAGAGTGCAGGAAAGAGATTAAAAAGGGAAAGGGAACTGGAAAGAGATTGAAAAAGATAAGGGAACAGGAAAGAGACGTAAATATCATGTGTTTCAGGTGGGGGAGAACAAGCAGCACGATCGCAAATTTGCATCCGAATCAACAACCATCAAAACAAAGCATGTAACAGAAATTGCAGCTGCTATTCTACCCTATGTATCCTTCTGTTTTGTATTCCAAATCCAAATAATCACCAATGCTCAAATACAGGATTCAGAATTCAAACGGACAGAAATATAAATGGACATGAAGCAGAAATACTAGCAGAAGGCAGCATAAAAGACAGAGACAAGAAGCAGAGCCAAGGATGCTTTGAATTAATTAGAAGGTGATCCGTCACAGCAGAGTCCTCTAGCAATATGTTCCCCCCCTTTTTACAATGAAATGAACTTCCTTTTATAGCAGGAATTTTCCCCCAAAATAAAATCATGCACGGATCCCAAGAACCGGAAAAAGCTGCAAAAGGTTGCTCTGATGAGACCCCTGTCGGTTGTACTTGTACTTTGGATATGGCTGTTCTGAAAACTGTACATTTCTCGACAAGTTTGGTGGGCGGGAAAGCCAGGTCCGGTTAAATGTGGTAGATGCGGTACAGTTTGTTCTTCAATGTTCATCTACCCCGTACCTTGACAACACATTATCTGTCATATCATGGCAGGCACAAATCCCGAAACTGCACACTTGTCCATGATCTGAAGTCCGCTGATGAAGGGGGAAATGACGGATGGCGCTTAAGGAAGATAGCAAAGTCGGGCGGCCAACACTTAGCCAAATTTTGCACTTTTCTTCTTCCGAAGTCGAACGACGCAAGTCGGGCGGTGGCGCAGCGAAGTCGGGCGGCGCAGCGAAGTCGGGCGGCGCAGGGAAGTCGGGCGGGCTGAACACTTAGCCAATTTTCTGGCCTGAAATTGAGCTTCCTGGTTTTGCTTCCCGGGGCCATAACTTTTGATCCGCTGACCCGATCGCCTATTATAATATATCGTCGGAAAGCTTGCGAAAAGATCTGCAATGATGGAATATCCAAAGCTCATTTCATCCACTTTTTCATCCCCGTTTAGGGCCCGCGAAAACCCGAACACCTCCGCATGCTCTTTGCCGCTTTAAAGCTCCATACTTAGGCCAAAGTTTATCAAAAAAATATTAATGTGGCAAAAATACCAACATTCCTGGCGGCTCACGGGGCATTGAGCTCGCCTCAATGTGAGGACCCAGGCCTTTATCCATTGGGCAACAGAGTCACCCTCACTGTCCTCTTGATACTCACTGCCGGCAGCAACCTCCTTCTCAAACCCTTGGCACCCATGGCCCCCCTTGGCGCACTAAAAAAAACTGCACAAACTAAACTAAGAAAACAATTGAAACTTTGCTTATTAGCCGGTCTATTTATATTATTTACACAAAATTTTACGACATGATTGGCATGCCGCCACCACAAATCTAGATTTGGTTGCCTATCCAGTGAACCTGCAGTGTTCGGACCAGATCTGATTGTACTTCAGTCGATCTTTGCAGTCCGGTTGGCCTCCCAAAGTTTGCCAGGTTGCAAACATGGTGCAACATGGAAGGTTATCATTCATGTCGGTACCCATGAACAATGTGGCAAGGAGATTTGCCACACGGGAGCCCTCTTCGGGTACCGGTTGCGGTGATGGTTGGAGCCAATACCACCACTCTAGAGAGTCCACCGCCTGTGGGCTCTCGAGCACGAGTTCCTCCAACTCCTTGATGCGATAGCAAGAGCTTTCCGGCGATAGGCCTTCTGCCGGGGTCTCCTCAGGATCAGCCTCCTGGTGAAGCATGCTTATTGGGCTTTGGCCGAATGCTTGCGTGCTATGCCCTAGGACACAAAAAGGGTGCAAAAATGTGCCCTCTTTGTACTCAAAATTTGCCACTAGATTTTGTTCCTCCTCTTGGCCCGTCTCCCGATGGAAACTGCAAGCAACCATATTATTCATCATTTGGGCGGTGTTTGCATATTCCCACCGTTGGCCTTGGACGAGATCTGCCTCTTGAGCTCCACACAGCTGCATTCTAGGTCTTTGCATAGTATGAGGGATTTGCCATGGTGATTTTGCCAGATGAAGGCAAGCCAGAGATTCACCAACTCGGGCTTCCATATTTCAGCTCAGTCAGAGTCGCCAGGTGATTTTTCCAGATGAAGGCAAGCCAGAGATTCACCAAACTCGGGCTTCCTTAAAATATGGAGACTGTAGGTGAACATTCATTTCTCCGCTTGTGAGGTCAAGGCTGCTCACCAAACCTTGATTCCTCCGGGGTGTCTTCTATTAGCTTAAAAAAAGCGCCTGCGATCAAGAAATTTGGATCTTTAGCTCAGTCAGAGTCGCCAGGTGATTTTTCCAGATGAAGGCAAACTAGAGATTCACCAAACTCGGGCTTCCTTAAAATATGGAGATTGTTCGTCCCACCGGGTGTGCGAAACTGTTGGCCACGGATCCGCCACCTGGGAAGGACTTGGTGTGTCAATGCACCCTAGACCCGCAAACCAACATTGAAAGGACGGGAGGAAGGGATGCCCCCCGTGCCGATCTCCGGAGAAGGCCGGCTCCTTTCCTAACCTACTTGGGGGGGTTTTAGATAAGGGTGCAGGAAAGAGATTAAAAAGGTGAAGGGAACTAGAAAGATATTGAAAAGATAAGGGAACAGGAAAGAGATGCAAATATCATATGTTTCAGGTGGGGGAAGAACAAGCAGCACGATCGTAAATTTGCATCCGACCCAACATCCATCAAAACAAAGCATGTAACAGAAATTGCAACTGCGATTCTATCCTATGTATCCTTCCGTTTTGTATTCCAAATCCAAATAATCACCAATGCTCAAATCCAGGATTCAGAATTCAAACAGACAGAAATATAAATGGACATGAAGCAGAAATACTAGTAGAAGGCAGCATAAAAGATAGATACAAGATGCAGAGCCAAGGATGCTTTGAATTAAGTAGAAGGTGGTCCGTCACAGCAGAGTCCTCTAGCAATATGTTCCTCCCCTTTTTACAATGAAGTTCCTCCCCTTTTTACAATGAAATGAACTTCCTTTTATAGCAGGAATTTTCCCCCAAAATACAATCATGCACGGATCCCAAGAACCGGCAAAAGCTGTAAAAAGTTGCTCTGATGAGACCCCTGTCGGCTGTACTTGTACTTTGGATATGGCTGTTCTGAAAACTGTACATTTCCGGACAGGTCTGGTGGGCGGGAAAGCCAGGTCCGGTTAAATGTGGTAGATGCGGTACAGTTTGTTCTTCAATGTTCATCTACCCCGTACCTTGACAACACATTATCTGTCATATCATGGCAGGCACAAATCCCGAAACTGCACACTTGTCCATGATCTGAAGTCCGTTGATGAAGGGGGAAATGACGGATGGCGCTTAAGGAAGATAGCGAAGTCGGGCGGCCAACACTTAGCCAAATTTTGCACTTTTCTTCTTCCGAAGTCGGACGGCGCAGCGAAGTCGGGCGGTGGCGCAGCGAAGTCGGGCGGCGCAGCGAAGTCAGGTGGGCTGAACACTTAGCCAATTTTCTGGCCTGAAATTGAGCTTCCTGGTTCTGCTTCCCGGGGCCATAACTTTTGATCCGCTGACCCGATCGCCTATTATAATATATCGTCGTAAAGCTTGAGAAAAGATCTGCAATGATGGAATATCCAAAGCTCATTTCATCCACTTTTTCATCCCCGTTTAGGGTCCGCGAAAACCCGAACACCTTCGCATGCTCTTTGCCGCTTTAAAGCTCCACACTTAGGCCAAAGTTTATCAAAAAATATTAATTTGGCAAAAATGCCAACAGGTATTACTACAACATTCCCTTCAATTGTGTGAACAACCCTATTGGGAAGCCCTAGTGAGGGTGTTGAGCAAATTTGGCAAAGGGGTTAAGCCACCTTTGACAAAAGATTTCAGTGGACCATTGTTGGAGTGTGTCATGAACACACGTGCTCTTGTAGAAGAGCAAAAGCAGACATGGAGGACAAGGGGCTGCAACATTCTTTAAAATGGATGGATGGATGCAAGAAACCACGTACTCCTAAACTTCATGGTGGCTTCGAGTAGATCCATGGGCTTGTTGAAGTCGGTTGATGCCTCGTGAGAGATGAAGAACGCACAAATACTATTAAATTTGTTGAAGGAGGTTGTGCTAGAAATAGGAGTGGAGAACATTGTCCAAGTAGTGACGGACAATGCAGCAGCATATGTATTTGCGGGTAGACTTCTTGAGGAGAAGTACCCCTCTATTTTTTGGAGCCCATGCATTGCCAATTGCATTGACCTCATGCTTGAGGACATTGACAAAATGACATGGGTGAATATCATGGTAGAAAAGGCAAAAATCATTACACAATTTATATATAACCCCACATTCATGCTCAACTTGATGGAGCATAATGACAGGAGGAACATTATTTGCCCAGGGATCACTCAATTTGCCTCCAATTTCATCGCCTTGTACGGCCTTCTAGTGGAATCAACTGCGCTGAAGTGGATATTAGTAAGAAATAGTAAGCCTCACCATTTCATTCAAAAGAGAAGGGGCAACAAATTTGGAGGAAAGTTTTTGATGATTCATTTTGGGTGAGCATCTAGGAAATTCTCAAGGTAATTGGCTATTGAGTTCAAATTTAAATTTTAAAATCTTATTTTATACTTAAAAATATTTAGTATTTCTTTTTCTAAATTTTTAGTATTTATTGTTCAATTGCAGGTGACAAAACCCTTGGTAAGAGTTCTTCACCTTGTAGATGGCGAAATATTGGCAATGGGTTATCTATATGAGTCAATGGAAAGAGCCAAAAGGCCATTGAACACTATTGAGGTGGAAACCAATGCAACTATAAACCAACTTGGCATATCAATGATAAGAGATGGGCTAGGCAACTCCATTGACCTATTCATGTTGCAGGGTGCTTCTTGAACCCTAAATTCTTTTACAATAATAGTCTTAGCGGTGATGGAGAAGTCCAAGTGGAGTTTTATACTTGTGTAGAGAGGATGATATATGACCCAACCAAACATCGCCTCATCCTTGCCGAGTTGAAACTGTATAAGGTCGCTCATGGGAGCTTGTTTGCATCCTCCTTCACTAAAGAAACAAGGTGAACCAAGTAAAATATTTAAACTTTTAAAGTATTAATATTTTTTAAATTTTTCTTGTAGGTTTATAACAACATCATTACAAATGTAAATTAATATTTTCAAAATAATATTTTTTTAAAATTTATGGTGGGAGGATTATGGTTCAAAAAACACCTAATCTAAAAAGGATGGCTCTCTACATCTTGAGTCAGCCTTGTAGCGCTTTTAGGTATGATCGTAATTGGTCTCTAGTAAATCCTATAAGGCAATTGAATTGGACGAGCTAGATCCGCTATCTGATTGAATTGTTGAGATTTCGTCAAATACCAAGTTTATTGCAAAGGACATCGAAGTACTTGAGGAGGAAGCGAAATATTTGAGAGGATTGAAGGAGATATCCCATCGCAATTTGCCTCTAGTAAATCCTATAAGGCAATTGAATTGGATGAGCTAGATCCACTATCTGATTGAATTGTCGAGAGTTCGTTGGACACCAAGTTTATTGCAAAGGACGTCGAAGCTCTTAAGGAGGAAGCAAAACATTTGAGAGGATTGAAGGAAATATACCATGATGATCCTGTACTTGAGAAGCCTCCAATTCGACCACTTGCACAAAGGCAAGGCCAACCATCTAGTTTGAGGGGGAGGAGAGAAAAACAAAAAGCAGTTTAAAATTTGTGTTTTAGTTTGAAATATTGGATTTTTATAATGTATTTAGTTGGATTTGATGAACAAAAAGCAGTTTAAAAATTTGTAGTTTAAAATGTTTGATTTTTATAATGTATTTGGTTGGATTTGATGATCATGAACTATAATTATACTTCTTTTTAAGAATATCTAATACAAAATAGGCTTTCTTCCTGTTGACTCCTTATTTAAAATGTTATTTTTAATTAAAAAAAAAAAAAATTGGGTATTTTTGCCTGTCAAGTTCTCTGCCAATAAAATCTCCAAAATTGGGGTGCCGAGTTTCTCCCAAATTTTCCAACTAAATATGGTATAGGATATTAAAAACTACTTCACTAAATTTATATATTTTTTTGAGCTATTTAAACAGCTTATTAATAGACTACAGCTGAATGGAATGATAAAATCATAACGTTGAGAACCAATAAGAAAATACCAAAATACACAGAAGAAAATTTGTAATCGTAAAGAGACGTTTAGAACTTACTAAAGGCTTAGGACAGCAGAGCCACCGACATAAACATTTGTGGGTACTCAAATGAAAATAAAATTACCAGAAGCAAACATGTGCCTATTGTTGGGCTTATGTTGGAGGAAATACAAGCGAGGTAAGGTGGTTATGTTTACCGGAATTAGCAGTGGCGGTGTCTTCGGCTTGATGGATGCCATTGTCATTCGATCATCTGTTATCTATTGCTTCAACTCTGTGTCAAATACCCTTCCTTTTCAACCCATACTCTGTTCGTCCCAAACTGGTCCACATTTAACCCAAATCCCCACTTCAAAAAAAACGCACGACAAGAGAACTTAATAAATCTGTCATATACACAGGCGAAGTACATGAATCCAATGTACCAGCAATAAGACTCCCTCGTCAAAAAGAAAACAAAAATCCTCTTATTGTTTTCTCTTTGGTTTTCTATAAATCTAGAAACTGTAATTGGCCCAAAATAGCACACACAATAATGGTCAGAACATTTCTGGAGAAGATGCTCTCTGATTGGTTGCATTATAGATTCTGCGTATTCAATGCAACGCCCGCCACCTTGCACTGCGTGCGATTTCAACTGTGCCGACTTTACTACTTACAAGTTACTTAGTTTTGCATGACTGTCTACTTTGAAATTATTTTACCCAGAGAATTAGTTCTTGTATGACTGTTTAGTTTCATGGGATACTTATGTAGTTTTGAGTTTTTTAAGGAAGACCTGTGGATTATAAAATATATGAGTAAATAAGTTTGTGTACAAAAATTATAAAAATATAAAAAAAAATTCAAAATATAAAATATATAAATAAAAATTATAATGAAAACATACAAACCCATATATAAAATATATAAATAAAAAATTTATATAAAAAAAATTATAATGAAAACATACAAACCCATCTATAAAATATATAAATAAAAAATTTATATAAAAAATTATAATGAAAACATACAAATCAATATATAAAATATATAAATAAAAAATTTATATACAAATTATAATGAAAACGTACAAACCCCTATCAAACAAAATGATATCGATTAACTTGCATGATCGATTGAGAGTCGAGACACAAGAAGAACTGTCAAATTCATTTCAATTAAAAAAAAAAGCATTTTATCTTGGTATAGTTAATGTGGTAAACATTATTTTTATTAAAAAAAAATATTTTATAAGAATAGATTAAAATTTTAATATTATTAAATGATATAATAGTTAGGTTATTGTAATATTATTATATAATAATATTATATATTTTTATTTTTTTGATTAGTGTGAAAAAATTTTATGATTAACTTACAGAGTTGAGCAATCTTTTTCCAACCATGATCCTTCGTAAAGCTGAGAGTTATGCTTATATTTTAAATTTCATATAATCAATAAAAAATAAATTTATTTTTTTATTAATGGTGAAAAAGCAAGGTTTTGAAAGGTCCCAAAACCTTTTACATTAGAGGAGACAGAGAAAGAGAAGGCCAATTAAGCACAAGCCAACCTCCAAGGCCAAAAGAACAGAAATTAAACCCAACAACCACCCAAGAGAACAAAAGAGAAAGATAATGCCATGATACAACATAGACCAACCCACCACCCAACAGGGCATAAAGGAGAATTTTTATTCAACTTTCTTTTAGAGGCACCAAAGATCCTGCTCTATTTTTGCATAAGACTGGAAGGGCAACAAATACATCAAGATGCAGATAACAAAACCCCAATCCCAGAGAGCAAGGGTGAGGGCAATACACCAAGCATATTCCTTGAGAATGGAAACCACCAGGGAGCAAAAGGACCAGCCCCCCAAAAAAGACCCCCTAGAGAGAGGATCACTACAACACAAAGGAGACCTCATCCAAGCAGAAAGACAATAAAAAGACCTACTGGATAGGTAGGCCCAATGCTTCCAAAGCAACAATTATCATTAACCATGGAGGGAAATTGTCTTCCCAAATTCTGAATTGGCCACTATCCACCCCCAAATTGGCCATAACATCAACAACCTAGTTACCTTCCCTATAAATATGCTCAATTTTAACTTCTAACATACCTTCTAAAATCTTTGAGGTGTCCTTAATAATATTTAGGATGAAACAATTGTCAGTCTTTCCAACCTGCAAATCTTGAATGATGTTCAAGGAGTCACCTTGTACGAGAAGTCTTCTGAAGCCCCTCTCAAAAACTTGATGAACACCCAAGAAAAGTGCCTTAGCTTCAGCTAGGTGGTTGGTTTGAATACCATAATCTTTGATGTAAGCCCAAATGACCTCACCATTATCATTTCTGACAACACCCCCTCCACCAACCCTCCCAAGGTTACCTTTGGCAGCCCCATCAAAGTTTAGAATGACCCACCCTTTAGCTGGTTTATGCCATCTAGTAGCCAATATTTTTTGAATAGTGGATACAAAAGTAGAAGACCCTAGATTCAATTTCCAACTAACAACAACCCCTTTCTCCACAACTTTCTCCCTACCATTTCTAGCAACAAAGACAACCAGGTTATTCTCAATAGCAACTTTAATCCTTCTAAAGACAAAGGATTCATCCCTAGCAATATCCTTGAAAGTTATTTTGTTCCTCTCCCACCAGATACCCCATAAAAAATGAGGAAGAACTAGATCCCACACCCTAGTGAGGTTGTGACTGATGAAGGGGGATTTCCACTGAGTGAAAAGTTCCTTGAAAGTTTGAGGTAACATCCACTTGATAGAAAAATAATCCAGTAAAGCATTGAGCACCTTATTTGAGAAATCACAATGGATGAAAAGATGATCCATAGATTCAACATCCTTAGAACACAAGAGACAAATATTGGGAAGATGGAAGCCTTTCTTACATAAATTATCAATAATCAAAATTCTGTTTTGCAAACACAACCACAAAAAAATGCAATCTTGGGGATCAAATGAGGATACCAAACCCTTTCCACTAGAAAATATCCTCCCCTGGACAATGTTTGGGCCTCATATGCAGTCTTGATAGAAAAAAGGCCTTTAGGAGAATGAGTCCATAGAAGGAAGTCCCTATCATTCTGTTGAGGAAGAAAGTATTATTGCAACAACATGTTCAAATTTTCCAAACTCTGAAGGATCCAAAGATCAATTGTATGTAAAGTCAGATGCTTCCAAATCCTCTTGCCATTAGTGATGATTATATAATCAATTACTTTTTCTCCATATTTTAGTGACAAAGGAGCCTTCAACTCATAAAACTCAGGACTAAGAAAGAGGGGTTCAGGAAGAATCCAAGTATCCTCCCAGAAGAACACATCCTTGCCATTCCCAATCTGCCACCGCATCCCCTCCATAACCAAACTTCTGACCCCCAACAAACCATTCCAAATCATAGAGCCCCTAGGAGGAGCAACACTTCTAAAAAAAGAATGTGATTTTCTAGATACTTACCTCTCATAATATCTTTCCACAGTTGATCCTCCTCAACACATAATCTCTAGGCTATTTTTACAATCAATGCCTTATTGAACAACAACAAATTTCTAATCCCAAGACCACCTTCTTTCTTAGAAGAGCAAACCCTATCCCAAGAGACAAGGGACACCCTCTATTTATCCTCCACCCCAGCCCATATAAATCTCCTAAATATCTGATCAATCCTCCTCCTAACTTTGAAGGGCATTCTAAAAAGAGACATATAATAGATGAGAATGCTTTGGAGGGTAGCTTGAAGCAATTGCAACTTACCTGCTTGGCTCAGGAGATTACCTTTCCACCCAACTAACTTACATTGAATCCTATCCAACATAGGAGACCACAACTCCTCCTTCATCCTACCAATGAACAATGACATACCTAGATATAAAGAAGGAAGGTTAGCAATGCCACAACCAAAAATCCTTACAATTCTATGCTGAAGTTACCCCTAGTATTCACAAAAAAATTTGACTTTTATGGAAGTTAATTTGTTGGCTAGAAGCTTTCTCATACAACTACAAAATATTCATGAATTCCTTAGCCTCTCTCATAGTAGCCTCACCAAGAAGTACAATGTCATCTACAAATTATTGATAAGAAACTACCTCTACAATACCAACAAGCCTAATACCCTTAATCTTAGAGGACAAGGTAGCAACAAGAATCGATCTTCCTAAAGCTTCAACCATCAAAATGAAAATATATGGAGACAAGGGATCACCTTGCCTAATACCTCTTTGACCCCCAAAAAACCACTCGAAATCCCATTGATGATGATAGAAAATTTAGTAGAGGAAATACAAACTCTAATCCACTTCCTCCATAGATCCCCAAAGCCAAATTTCTACAACACCTTGTCAAGGAACTCCTAGGAGACCCTATCATAAGCCTTCTGCATATCAAGTTTAAGAAGCATTCCAACCAACCTACTTTTGGACATAAAATGTAAAGTCTCATGAACCATAATGATCCCATCCACAATCTGCCTACCATGAACAAAACCACCTTGAAGAGGAGAAATCAAGATGGGGAGAAGCCTTTTCAACCTATTAGCAAGTGTCTTAGTAAGCAACTTATATAGGGTATTGCATAAGTTGATAGGTCTGAAATCCCTTAGAGAAGAGGCACCATGTTTCTTTGGAACCAAAATAATAAAGGTAGTATTCCATGCCTACAACAAAGAGGAAGAATATTGGAATTCTCTTAAGGCTTTCAAAATATCCAAACCAAGAAGGTGCCAAAACCTCTAAAAAAACTAGCAGGGAACCCATCTGACCCAGGTGCTTTGTCCTTATTCATACTAAATAGGTTGATCTTGATCTCATCATTAGAAAAGGGGGCATTCAAAGCATTATTCATATCAGTCATCACCACCTAGGGAATGTTCCTGAGAAGTTCCTCTGAAGCATCCCCATCTTCCTCCCTATCTCTAGAAAATAAATCTTGAAATAAGGATATCATGGTAGTAGCAATTTCTTCCTTATCTTTAAGGCATTCACTAGAGTCCAATGTAATTTCTCTTATTTTATTAGCACTCCTATGTTTCAAGGTTGAGAGGTGGAAAAACTTGGTATTCCTATCCCCCTCCTTAAGCCATGTAGCTCGAGATTTTTACCTCCAAAAAGACTCCTCGTTGGCAAGAATATTATGAAATTCTGCAAGAGTAATTTGCTCTTTGTTGGCTAGCTCCTCTGACCAACCTTCACTTTGGCCTTTTTCCTCAATTTCCTACAATTCTTGAAATATTTTTTGCTTCCTATGGAAGAGGTTCCCAAAAACCTCTCGATTCCACCTCTTCAAGTTAGCTTTGATGATTTTTAGCTTCTTGGCCACTTGAAACATCTTAGTGCCATAGACATCCATATTCCACCAAGCCTTAATCAAGCCTTCAAGATCTAGATGAGAAAGCCACATTGTCTCAAACCTGAAAGGATAACCTTTCGAACGTTTCTCCTCCATGAATTCTAATAGTAATGGGTTGTGGTCAGAAGCAATTCTCGGTAAAGTCCTCAAAGAGCAATCTTGAACCATGGTAAGCCAACTCATCGAAGCAAGGGCCCTATCAATCCTAGATTGAATCAGACCCCCTCCCCTTCTTCTATTGGACCAAGTGAATTTAGAACCTTGCAAATCAATATCTACTAGTCCCATGGAGGTCAAGAACTCACCAAACTCCTCCATATTATCCAAAAAATAGTCGAGCCTCCAAGTTTCTCACAAGGGAGCATAATGGAATTAAAGTCACCAACAAAAAAACAACTTTTAAAAGTCAACCTAGAGTTTCCTTCTATCCACAACAACATTGGGAGCATACACATTGGTAGAAATCCAAGAAAAATTAGTTTTTATAGCAGAATAAAAAATAAGAGAACCTATCAACCTGATGAATGAGCTTGCCCTCCATAGAATCGAGATTCCAAAGCATCCACAACCCTTTAGAAGAACCATGAGCAACCCTACTCACACCTTCACACCCCTTCCAAATAAACCTTCGTAATCTATCAAAATCCTCATCGCCCATCTTAGTTTCTTGTAAGAAAAGAATATCAAGATTGAAACTTTTTTTGAAATATTTTAGCACTCTTTGTTTAGTCGGGGTATGTAGACCTCGAATATTCCATGAGATAATCTTCATTACTTCAAGGATTGTGGAGCCTTCCCTCCACTCAAAGGTAATGTAGGTTGGGAGCCATTAGCCACATCTTGAGCCATTTTCTTTAAGAGCACCTCAATTTTTTTGGTCTTCCTGGCCCCTTCCCACTACTTAGATTCATTGTTTTTTGGGTGTTTTTGATGGGCTACATAGAGCCAATCATTCCCTTCTTGCTTGATTCTATTGATTGAGGAAGGAGTTGTTGCTATTGAGCTATCTTCTTTAGTTTCATCTTTCACCTATTTAGAACTTCTTGAAAGCCATCTTCCTCTGAGGAAGACTAGACCTCCTCTGATTCCTTATCCAATGCATTTGTAGAAATCTCTCCCACTTCTACATCCCAAAGAGACTCCATGATAGCTTCATATTTTTCCTTATCAAGAGGGGAAACAACCCTCTCATTATACAAAATAGGGGTAACTTCTCCCAAAAACACCTCAACATGAGCCTCTTGAAGGGGGGACAAAGGAACCTGAGTAGAAGGTAGTTGATCCCCTTGATGATCTAGGATCTCAACTCCCTTATCTAGAATAGCATCCAACCCAACCTCAAGACTAGAAGGTAACAACTCTCCTAATACAACAAATTTATTTGGATTCACCTCTGCACCCTTGGAATGCCCATCAACTTCTAGAAAAACCCCAACAACTTTAGAGTAGTCTTCTTTTTTCTTTCTCTAGATCTGGACCTCCTACTTTTGAGGAGGTTTCTTCTCAGGACACTTAGTCCATAAATGACCAACCCTTTTACAGTCAATGCAAATGGGCATAGAGGTTTCATATTCTATATCCTAGATCCAAACTCTAGAATCTGAAACCAACTTAATAGAAGAAGGAAGAGGCTTAGAGAGATCAGTGTTAACACAAAACCTGGCAAAAACCATCCTTGTTTTTGCTTGAGTGGTTGGATCCACCACAATCAAGTTGCCCATTGATTTAGCAATACCCTTAAGGATGTCATCATCCTAGAAGACCATAGGTAACCTAGGTAGATGCACCCAAAGGGGTGCCCTATTGACATTCTTGGTGGATGGATTGAAGTTTGAGGACCATTTCCTCAAAAAGAGGCCTTTTCGACCAAAGAACCATGGTCCCTTCATAACCACAACCTGCATGTCTTCTGAGGTCTTAAAATTAAAGAGCATAAAGCCTTTGGGCAATGCCACCACTTCCAAATCCCCCTTTGACCTCCATTTTTTAGCAATCCATTTTTTGATAGAGTCCAAATCTGGTCGGACCCCAATAAACTTCCCAACCAAGGAGTTTGCTCATTCCACTATCATTCGATGAAGAATAGGTTGAGGAATTTATAAAGAAGGAATATCAACCTCTATCTCTGGAACTAGATCAAAGTGAGTCTTAACAATAGGGTCAGCTCCCAATAACACTTGAGACTAGGAATAGTTTGAATTATCCATAGAGGGAGTAAAAGACATCGAAGCTTTTGGACCCCCCCAATGCCTGGGTCAAACACATCAAAACCCAGATAGATCCCCAAGGGCCCACCTACCATGTCCCCCTTGCCATCAGTGCCTACCTCACTTTGCACATCTTCCACGCTACCCCTGCCCCCTCGGGCCCCTGCACCCCCTTCGCCCATGCAAATTCCATTCGAAATTGATGCCATCTCCTCTACAACTGCTAGGGCCAGATCTCTCGATGTTGCTGCTCAGATCCTGCTCCTCCCATGGAACCTCCACTTTGTGCACCTCTATCAATGCCCTCCATAGTTGTAGCTTTGAAAACCCTAACTTTCCACAATCACAGCTTTGAAAACCCTAGCTCCAAAAAAACCTCCATAGTCGTAGCTTTGAAAACTCTCCATAGTAGCAGCTCTGAAAACCCTAGCTCTAAAAATCCTAGCTCCTAAAAAACCTCCATAGTATCTCTCTACAGTCGTAGCTCTAAAAGATCTCCATAGTTGGAGCTCTGAAAACCCTCCACAGTCATAGCTTTGAAAGCTCTCCATAATCATAGCTATTAAAACCCTACCTCCAAAACAACCTCCATAGTCGTAGCTCTAAAATCTATCCACAATCACAACTTCAAAAAACCTAGCTCCAAAAAAACCTCCACAATCACAACTCTGAAATCTCTCCACAATAGAAACTTCACAGCTTTCAAAAACCCTAGATCCAAAAAAACCTCCACAATCGTAGCTTTGAAAGCTCTCCATAGTAGTAGCTTTGAAAACCTTAGCTCAAAAAAACCCTCCAAAGTTGTAGCTTCACAGTTTCAAAAACCATATTTTAATTTTTTAAATATTAATAATTTTAAGAATTTATTTTTTTAAACCTTAGGATACCTCAAAGAATTTAATATTTTAAGGATTTGTTTCTAACTACATATTTTTAAATGCAATACCTCTACCTATAGGAAATGATATATAAGGGATAAGTTAGTCGTATTTTTAAATAATTTCGAGGGAATGTAAAATAGAAAGGATAATTTAGTCATCTCTTTACATAGTTTTGAGGGAATGTAAGAGCGGTGTGGTCAAATAATTTTATCATATTGTTTTAAAATTATACAAATTTTCCAAAAAAGAAGGATGTATAATTGTTTGATTCATTTAGGCCCATAAGCCTATGTAATATGACATATAATATTATCTGCAAAGTGATGGTGAATCGGTTAAGGCCTTTGTTAGATAAAATTATTTCAAAATAGCACGGAGGATTTGTAAAAGGGAGACATATTATAGACGGGATCATAGTAGCTCATGAAGTTATGCATTCAATAACTTCAAGAAAAAAGAGAGTGATGATCTTAAAACTTGATATGAGTAAAGCCTATGATAGGGTTAAATGGGATTTTCTTTTTATAGTATTAGAAAAGTTTGGATTTGGAAAGAAATGGATCAGATGGATTAAATCTTGTGTCTCTACAATTTCATATTCAATGCTAGTCAATGGGTTAGTAATATAATCTTTTAAATCCAAGAGAGGTCTTAGATTAAGAGATCCTCTATCACCATGTTTGTTCATTATTATGGCAGAGATATTGGGTAGGAACTTGAGCAATGCTAACAAATATGGGCTAAAAAGTAGACTTAAGGTTAGTAATAACATCGACAACATCATCCATCAATAGTTTATAGATGATACAACCCATTTTGGGAGGGTAAGGATAAATGAGGCTAGAGCTTGGAATAAATTATTGAAGGAATATGAAAGAGTGCCAAGGAAGAAATTTGGTAGGACAAAATCCAAAATTTACTTTCTAAACACCCCAACTAGAATCAAGGTAGGGATATGCATCTTACTTTAAATGGAGGAGGCAAATTTACTAGCAACTTATCTAGGGATGCCCTTATTTAATGGTAGAATGAGGATAAAATTATGGAATATAGTTATAAGTAAAGTTAAAAATAAACTATTGGTATGGAAAGGTAGATGGTTATCGTTAGAAGGAATATCATAGCTAATTAAACCAGTCTTACATGACATTCTAACATATTAAATGCCCTTGTATACTATGTCAAAATTGATAGAAAAAAAATAATCTATAGTATGCAAACATTTTTATGGTTAGGATTACATAATAAAAGGAAATTTCCTTTGGTAAAATGGAGCAAGGTGTGTGATGATAAAATTAGGGTAGGTCTCTATTTAAGAGTTTTTACGTATGCAAACTTAGCTTAGGGAAAAAGTAATTTGGAGATTGTACAAAGAGAGTCAAAGATAATGGGCAAGAATTATTCTAAGTAAATATGTTGAGCCTAATGACCCAAGCTTAATATTTACTGCACTCTCACTACCAAATGGTTTTGCTCTATGGAATGGTTTAAAAAAATCAATGGATTTAGTGATTAAAGGTATAAAATGGGTGGTGGGAACTAGAGAAAAAAATTATGTTGTGATGAATACTTAGTGTGATAGAAAAACCACTCAATCTAGATCTAATTTTGAAACCATAGATGAAATTACTTGAAGAAAAATATGGTGATAGGATTTCAAACATTATGTACAAGGATTAGGAAGGAAGATACAAATGGAAATAATATTTTTTACAAGTATATAAGACATTGATGTTAGGAGGTAGTTGAATAGAAATATAGGAACAATGATTATTCCGAGGGGAGCCAAGGATAAGTTGATTTGGGAGTTGAATAGCTCGGAGAATACACAACAAGAAGTGGATATAATGTAAAGCACCAACAAAACATGAATATCACAAGAACATGGAGAGATATTCGAGATAGCTTGAGAATTCCTAAATTCAAAATGTTTGTTTGGCTAGTAGGTCATAGAAGAATTTTATCCTAGGATAATGTTACGAAAAGAGATTTCATAATGTGTTGTTTGTAAAAATGAGAGTATAGACCATATCTTGGGACACTACTTAATAATCTAAAAACTTTGGCATTCTATTCTTAATATGTTTGGTAAATGCATGGTGATGAATGGCAGAATTGAAGAATGATTAAAGCAATGGTAGACCACTTTTAAAAGTGAGGCTTTAGATGCAATCTAGGATATATCAAAATAAACAATGCTTTGGATTGTATGGCTAAACAGAAATAGAAGAATATTTAAAGGAAAGTAAAGTAGATTAGAGGTAATGAAAAGGAAGAGAATTTTAGCCATAGAGGAGTCTAAACCGACCCTATCAACTCACCCAATCCCTAATCTAGAAGCAAAAAGCCTTGATAGACAAAGTCAAGTCATCCAATGAAATTATGATGTTGGGTACAAGAGAAACAAAAATAAGGTAGAGAATATAAAGTGGAAACCACAAGATGTGGAGTTGGTCAAATTAGATATTGATAGAGCATCTAAAATAAATTCAATACCATCATGAGGAGGAATAATTAAAAATAATAAAGGAGATATTTTGTCTCATTATGCTTTCAATAGTGGATTTAAGACAAATAATGAAGTTGAAGCTTAGGAAGCTTTGGAAGGGTTAAAATATGCAGACAAATTAATTGGAATGGAGTATGGATGAAAGGTGATTCACTAGTAGTAATAAATGCAATTTTGAGGAAAGCAAAGGCTCCATTGAATATATAAGAGATAATTGTGGAAATACAAGACCTTGCTATAGAGTTTGAAGAAATTAGGTTTACACATATGTTAAGGGAAGGAAAAAAATATACAAATAGGCTAGCCAATAGAGGAGTTTTAATTGAGGATCATGAAGTTAAATTATCATTTCCATGGTTAGAGGAAGTAGTAAGTGTAGTTAAAGTTAACAAAAAAATTTGACTTCATAAATCAAAGAATGATTAAGATTTACTTTAATGTTTTTCATTGGTAATATTTGTTTTCTTTTATAACATTAATATGTTTTCATATAAACTATTTATTACAATTTTTGTGGTTGCTTTAATTATTTAGGAAGAAAACTAGCAATCCAAATATGGTAGAGCAGATTATGATAGTTCGATGTTTTGAAAATATTACTCTACTAAGATGTAATGCATAAACAATAGGTGGAGTTTTGGTATTGTGAAGGTTGTTGTAAGAAAACTGTAAAGAAGGATGATGAATTATGGAATATTTGTATTCAAAAAAAAATTTGAAGAAGATCCAAAAATGAAAAATCAAGAATTCAAATATTTTTGAACAATAATGTAGATATTTAGCTATAGCAACTCAATTGAGATGAGAATTGAATTTGTTTGTAAACTCTCAAGCTCTAAAGGACAAAGTTGTGATTTTTCAAGGGTGGGGGACCCAAGTACAACCCCTTGTTCTCCCCTCCAAAAAAACTTCACATTTTACAATATAGTTATATTATATTATATTTATTTATTTATGCTGCTCATTTCATTTATTTTAATTGGTTATATGGGATTGAAACTAGCCTAACTTGTATTACATCATTAACATATAGTGGTATTAAAATAGTTTGACAATTATGCATGTTTCCTCTTTAAAACTTGAAAAATATAATTGAATGAGCTAATGGTATTTGATATATTATTATTTTTATCATAATTTTTTCATGTTTTCTTTTTTAATTATATTCTTTAACTTTCTCAAGGTGTTATGTTTCCACAATCAACTCCTTAACATCATTTTGATTAAGAGATAAAATCTCCCTTGTTGGTCAGTTACCTTCTAAAATTTGAATTTTATCAGGATGAAGATCAACACCACAATTCGCTAATTTATTTGCTACCTGATTTCCTTGTCTATAGATATGCTCACACTTCCAAGAGGTTACCTCTAGTAATAGACGATGAGCATCAACAATAATATTATTTTTAATAAAGTCTTCACATCTATGTTTTTTAATAGCATTGATGATAATTGGACGGGGGGGGGCAAGGGAGGGATGGCTTGACCAGTCCCACTTCTCCATTTTCCTGACCCCCTCCCGAGTCTACTCTCAGGCCTAGTTTCTAGGTTCCCCTGTTTTCTCAGGTTTCCCTCTTGACGGGGTTGTTGGTCTGCAAGGAGGGTTTGGTGGTTTCTTGCCCTGAGTTTCCTGGTTCGACGGGTTTCCAGCATGCTTTCGGGGCTGTTGGGAGAGGGTTGGCTCTGGTTTTCTGGTTGCTGCTCGGGATCTTCATCTGCATTCTTTTGGCTTCGGGGGGTGCCTTTTCTTGTAGATGGTTTTCCCAGTCACCCCATGAAACCCTTGTCTTCGAGATCTCCTTGTAGATCCGGGGTTTGTTTGTTCTTGTGGATGGATCTCAGGGATCTTTCTATAGTCTGCTATTTGGGTTCTGGGGGGGTGCCCATGCATGCAGCTACATCTCTCCTTGGATCCATTCCCTGATAGACAATGGTGGGGCTAGAAGTTTTCTTGATGGTGGTTTTAATGGCTTGTTTCCTTGCAGGGTTTGATCTTGGGATGGGGGCTCAAGATCTTACAATGCAATGGCTTCCGCTATTTTTTCTACCCGTCAAAATCCTTCTCAGTCATGGATGCTCATGGGACAACTTCCCTGTCTCTTCTCTACAGCTTGCATCCCAGATCGAGGTTTGTGTTAGACAGGGGTTGTGTTCTTCTAGGCATGCTGCTAGTTTTCCTGCTAGGCGGGATCCACGAGTTCGCGGGTTTTTTTGCAAGTTCAGGGCGTGCTGGTTTTTCTCGATGGGGGGTCATGGGTTTGTCTGTAGGTCTTGGGCATACTGCTGGTTTTTCCCACTGGGCGGTTTCGCCTTCTCTTGTTGGTTTCTCTGAAGGCGGGATTCTGGGCATGCTGCTATTTTTTTCCTGCAAGGCGGGATTTCCTGTTGCTGTTGGGTTTCCACGGGGCGGGACCTTTCCTTGCTGCTAGTTTTTTTTCCCCGCTGGGCGGGACCCTTCACACCCGATTTAGGGTTGGTTTGGTGGTTTTCTCGCAGGTGAGATCTTCCAATTTTGCTGGTTTTCCCGCTAGGCGGGATTTCTCAAACATGCTGGTTTAGGGTTTGTGTGCCTTTCCTTTTTGGCAGGATTCCTAAACATGCTTGTTTTCCCCTCATGGCAGGATTTCCAGATTGTGCGGTTTTTTCCCCATGAGACGGGATTGTAATTTTTTCTATTGTTTTCCCTGTTGGGAAGGTTTTTAAATTTGCTAGGGTCCCCGCTGGGCGGGATTTTCCCTTTTTGACTACCGATTTTTCCCGTTGGCCAGGATTTCCTTTGTGGTGGTCTTCGGATGTTTCCCGCTAGACGGGATTTTATCTTCATCCTTGTAATAAGTCTCCCACTAGGTGGGATGTGTCTTTTGGGTTTTAACCCTCGGTTTGGTCTTTTGACCTATTGTAAGAAGGTTTTTGGGATCCTTTCAAAACCCGCTTTTAATATAATTCCAACTTACCAAAAAAAATAGCATTGATGATAATTTGTGAGTCCCCCTCAATTGAAATATATTTCTATCCTTTTTATACTACAATTTTAATCCCCGTAAGAAGTGCCCTAGCCTATGCATAGTTGTTAGTTGAAGTTCCATATGATTTGGAATAAGTGAGGAGAATTTTGCCTTCACAATTTGTAAAAATACCACCTCCACTAACTTTTCCCGAATTTCCTTTAGAAGCACCATAAAAAATAATTTTGATAAACCCAATTTCTGGACATTTCTATTTTACCATAGATCGAAGTAGATCCTCTATTTTAATTTCATTGTTCGAGATGACTCTTCCATGTATATTCAAATCCTGTAGCCAAGTTATTAGCACCTCTTTTTCTTCAATCGAGACTTCCCATGACGAGCACCATATTTTTAGACATTTTGCCAGAGCGGCAATGATAAGGTTCTAAACTTGAGAATGATTTTGAGATTTATTTAAAAAAAAAAATTATTCCTTTTAAGCCATAAATTTCAACAAATAATGGTAGGGCCAATCCTAAAAATAATACATAATGCTTTAGCTTTTAAATAATTAATCCAACATTTCATCAACTCTTTCAATGTTTATGGAGCTACCCAATATAATTTCATATTTTTTGAAAAATAACCCCAAATGGTGGGAGAAAATAGACAATGAAGAAGTAAATGGTCCTATGTTTCTAAATCCTTCTCATACAATGCACAACTAAAGGGTCCATAATATCCTTTTCTTTGTAGGCTCTCTCTTGTAAGAATATTACTTTGAACTATTAACCAAAGGAATGTTGAGGCCTTAGGAAGGGCCTCTACTGATCCAATATTCTTCCAAGAAAATCTTTGGGGGAAGAAAATTTTTATTGTTCTAAATCCTCATATCCAAACTTTATTGAGTTTTCACCATTCTTTGATAAATTTCAAACCAACTTATCCTTTTGTATAAAAATCGATAAATAAAACTCTTGAAACATGTTTTGAAGTTCATCTGCAATTTGTTTGAGTTCCTCTTCTTCAACCAGGTTACTAAAAACAATCCATGATCTTGAGTTGTTGATCATAATAATATAATATTTGACCTCTGGACCTTTACATGCTAGGCATGCTTGAGCTAATGGTTGTCGTTTTGAGTCAAAGATAAGAGTATAAGGCTTCAACCAAGCATCAGAACAAAAAATTACATAACTCCCCTCATTAACTAACCATATAATATGTTTCTTTATCAATTAAAATTTCTTTGATATGAAGTTCCATGTTGAAAATCCTTTGGGTAGACTTCTTTTCCTAAACAATTTCATTGCATCAAGAGAACCTATATATTTTTGAAGTAATATTTTTACCCAATTCTTTCCTTTATCTTTGAATAATCTTCACCCAAAGCTTTGATTCTAATTCCAACTTCATAAGTCCATAATTCCATAAGCCTGCTCCTCCAATATTCTTTTCTATTCAAACCCTATCCCACTTACAAAGAGGAAACCTAAATTTTTTCTCACAACCTTTCCATAGAAAGTCTCTTTGAATTTTATCTATGCTATACCTATTGGCAGTCTTGAAAGTGGAATCATATATAGGGATGGATTGCAATGTAGTATTTATAAGTTGTAGCTTTCCTACCATGGTTAAGAACTTACCTTTCCAACTTGCCAAGAAGCTTTCATTTTATCTAAAAAAGAGATCCAAATCTCCTTTTTATTTTCTTTAGCAGACAAAGGAATACCTAAGTAGGTTGATGAATTTTTTTAAATTTAAAACTTTAAAATATTCATAATAATTTGTTGTAAATCTAAGGTAATATTAATGAAAAATCCTTGATTTTTTAGTATTTACCAACTGTCCAATAGCCTTCTAATAGCATGATAATATTGATTTAAACTCCATGGCCTCACTAACTAAGGAATGACCCAAAAGAAAAGTATCATCAAAAAATTGGAGATGAGATTCAAAGGGACATTTTTTGTAATCTAAATACCCTTGATTTTTTTGTTTGACTTTGAAAAGGCTCTCCCTAATGCTTCCTCCAAAATAATGAATAAATAAGGAGAAATTGAATCACCTTGACGAAGTCCACAAGATGACTTGAAGTAACCAAAAGGAGAACCATTGATCAAAATAGAAAATTTTAAGGTGCTAGAATATTTAATCTACTCAAACCAACTATAATTAAAGCCAAACCTTTTTGAAAATAGCATGTAGAAAATTCCAAGAAACCCTATCATATGCTTTGTTCATATCTAATTTCAAAAGCATACCTGGTTTTTACATGTATCAGTGTTCAAACAAATATGGAAATTATTTTTCATAATAGCCACATCTTACCATGTGGTTTTTTTTTAGAATAGTGGTCCCACTGGACCTTGCACTGATCTATATTCCTTTTTCTATGTTTCTATGTTCTGAAATCGAGGATCCAAAAAATGCGGACTTCAATGTGTTGTGGGTCCGACATCTGCAAGTGGGAAACATTCCATACATGTGAAGGATCAACCACATATTTTTGGAGTAGAGACACATGGAAAGTATCATGGATCTTAGACAAATTGGGTGGTAGGGCCAATTTATAGGCGACTGGACTCATTTTATTAATGATCTCGAATGGTTTGACAAACCTAGGGCTGAGTTTGATGGACTTAATTGAGATTTTGGATGGTTTTACTTGCAAGAATACTCTATCTCCTACAAAGAATTCCCATGGTGTTATTTTAAGGTTTGCATAGCTATTTTGTCGATCTAATGCTTCCTTAAGCCTTTGGTGGATTCCCTTTAGGTGATATTCCATTTGTTTCATAATGTCTGGATCGATCACTACCTGATCTTCTAGATTATCCCATGACAAAGGTGTTCTAAACCCATGCCCATATAGGGCCTTAGATGGAGTTGTTGGTCATCAAATCTGCCTAGGAAAGGATCTGGGTAAGTCTATGCGCCCTAGACCTAGACCAACATTGAAAGGCTAAAGGGAAGAGATGCCCCTCGTGACAATCTTCGAAGAAAGGCTGGATCCTATGCTAATATACTTTGGTGTTTTGAGATAAGAGATGCAGGAAAGAGATAAAGGAGTTAGGGTTAGAAAAAGAAATAAAAAGGGGTAAGGGAAGAGAGATCGGTGATTTAAGGTGGGAGAGAACAGGAAGCGTGATCACTAACTAAAAACTTGAATAGCAACAAGGAACACCAAGAATAAACAAAATAAATGCTACATTAACCTTCCTATGTATCCTCTGGGTGAGCTCATAGGGATTCTCCTTCTCCCTTTTATCGAAATTCAGGGTTCAGAGTAAAGACGATTAGGACAAGTGAATGTAATAGAAACCACAACCCACCAGGCAACATAAAAGAAAACCAATATAGCGTTTTTCCTCTCCTATGTATCCTTCAGGCGAGTTTCAAAGTACAGTCCCTAATCGCACACCAGATTCAAGATTCAGAGTCTCAGTATGCGAATGAAGAAAGACAAAAGAATCAAACATAGAAGGCAACATAAAAGAGAGAAATTGAGCCCAAAACTCTTTAGTATTAATCATAGGACATCAAGTTACAACAGATTTCTAGCAGATATTTCCCCCCCATTTTCCATTACAATGCCTAAATTTTTATAGAGGACCCGACCCTCTAAGTCATAATTACACAGAAAGGAGAAGTACACCCTCGAGCCCTGAGAAGTCGGCTTCCCGAGGCTCTCGTGATCGAGCTCTCAAATTCGTTACCAAAATTGGCAACTATGACTGGGTCAACCATGGAAAGGTGCATTGATGAGACATCTGAATGTCCTTGGTCTCCGGGTACGGTGCTCGAGTGGCCGCCATGCTCGCAGAGATCTTCATCATGGCCTGATACTTCGTTTCCAATTGCCAAAAATGCGCAGCTAGTTTTCTAGGCACGTAAAAATACATTTATGAGGCGCTTGATCGCCTCAGGAAAATACCCAGCTTGGAACGCGTGCCTTTGAAGTACTTCTCTAGTTTTTTAACTTCGCTTTACTGTGGACTTGAGCCGAAGCAAAAACTCCTCTTTGATTTGTACTTCACAAAACTTTGCTTCGCAAAACTGCTTCGGGGGAGGTGAGTGCCGAAGTAGATTTCCTTCACAAAATGGGGCCTTCACTTCTCGCTGCTTCGTTGTTCCAAAAATGCTTTGGTGAGGTCCTTTGCCTAAAGTAGATACTTCGCTGATGAGTCCTCGAAATGCTTTGCCGCGATCCTTCTTCAAAACTCCGGTTCGTGTTGTAATCACAGTGACACTGAGAGGGGGGTGAATCAGTGTGATCTTTAAAATTTCTAATATATATAGTTTTAAATCCAACAACTATTTAAAACTGATAAACGAAATATCAAATGCAGCAAGAAAGCATGACACATAACACAACAAATTAACGAGGTTCACCAATGTGGCTACTCCTCAAAACAACTGCTTGGACTACCATCCAAATCCAGTCAATGCAAAGCTACAACTTTACAAAATCTTTTACCAGCACCAACTGGAAGGAGCACCAACCCCTTTGCTTTATCTGTTTCAAACAGAATGGAGCACCAACTCCTAATTTACTAGCACCTACTGGAAAGAGGCACCAACCCCTTATGCCAAGCTGCAACTTGGAAGTTAAAAATGATTAAGAAAATTACAGAATAAAATTCTCATATTATTTCTTACAGTCTGCTGTTTTTCTGTAGTCTGCTCCTTTTGCACAACATGCTTCGCACTGTCCGACACTTTTGTGAACTTCTTTGCACTCTCTGCAGCAATCGGATGATCGTCCACTTTTGTTGTCTGGCCGTTATCACTTCGCACTCATAACTCCACCTCTGCACATTGCGCTCTTATTTCACACAATCATGATATGCACACTTTGCTTCAACTCTAACTACGACTTCGCACTCTGCTCAACACGAATTTCACTTGTGTAATCACTCTGCTCGCATTCGCACTCAATATTCACACCTCATATTCAAACTCGAAGTAACCCTCCTTTTATAGAAGAAATCTTAGAGACAAACCCTAAGAAATGTCAGCTGTGAAACCCTAGAAAATGTCGGCTGCCAAACCCTAAAATCCGTCGGCTGTAACCCTAAGAATTTCGACTGCAAAACCCTAGAATTTGTTGGCTGCAAAACCCTAAAATTCATCGGCCCAAATTTAACTTTGTCGGCCTCAAACTCTTCTGCCACCTTTGTCACCTTCCTGTAGCTTATTGTCGCGAAATAATAACATGTCGCGATATCGCGACACTTTTTGTGGCCGTACGCCTTCTTGTCCTTGTTGTCGCGAAATCGTGACCCTTTTGGCCGTTGATAGTTTTGCCATCGTTCTTGTCATGAAATCGCGACACTTCGAACTTTTGCTGACGTCATCCTCATCCTTGTCGCGAAATCATGACGCTTTCGGCTTCCAGCGGCTTTCCTTGCACCCTGTCGCGAAATCATGACACTTTCAGCTTTTTCTGACGTCATCCTCAACTTTGTCATGAAATCGCAACGCTTTCGGCTTCCAGAGGCTTTTCTTGCAGTCTGTCATGAAATCGAGACACTTTCAGCTTTTGCTGACGTCATCCTCATCTTTGTCGCGAAATCGCGACGCTTTCGGCTTTCGTACATTTCTTGCTTCATGTAGTAGCAAAATCGCTACAACTTTGTGCCTTGTGCTTCCAACTTTGCTTTGTGCAGTTTTGACACGTAGCGAAATCGCTACACCTTTGCTTTGTGCACTTTTGACTCGTAGCGAAATCGCTACAACTTTTCACTTAACACTTTCTCCCTGCTTCGGCCAACGAAAATTCAACATGTAGCGAAATCGCTACAACTTTTCAACTTAACGCTTTCTCCTTGCTTCGGCCAGCGAAATTTCAACATGTAGCGAAATCGCTACAGTTTCTCGACTTAGCTTCTTGGCCTCCAGCATGTCACGAAATCGTGACAGTTTGCCTTGCGCCTTCTCTCTCCTCATTTTCGTCGCGAAATCGTGACATTTCCGACTGCGCTTTCTCTCTCCTCACTTTCATCGCAAAATCACGACATTTTTGGCTGTGCTTTCTCTCTCCTCACTTTCGTCACGAAATCACGACATTTTCGACTGTGCTTTCTCTCTCCTCCGACCTGTCGTGAAATCACGACAGAAAACATGTCGCGATATCGCGACAGTTTTCTAACTTGTCTTTTTCTTCGAATTTTTGAAACTGGGTCACTCGTTTTCTTGGAATTGCACTTTACATAATCTGACTATCCTTTGAATTTATGTTCTCTGCATCTGAATGGCTCCTGAACTGTCTATCCACTGCATCATTGGATCTAACTGCCTGTGTTGACAACAATGACAAACTTCTTGCAACACCTTGCTCAACAGTTCGGGGATGTTTCGACCGAAGTGCATCTTTGCCTTCAAAATGCATCTTCTACTTCGGGTGAAAGTACTTTGCATGAAAGTTTGCCGAAGTAGATGCTTTGCAATGATTTTCGGTGAAGTAGAAATGGTTCATTGATGCGGGGCCCGAAGTGGATGCTTCGATGGCTTTTTTGGCGAAGTGTTTTCAGTACTGCGTTCTTTCGCAATCCGCTTCGTAAAAATTTTGCCCGAAGTAGCATTTTGAAATACTTTGGGTGCGAAGTAGTTTAATTCTTCTTAATTTGTATCTTACTTCGGCAACACCGCTTCGCAAAATTCTTGCCCAAAGTAGCTACTTGAGCCGCTTCGGGCCCGAAGTAACTTTCCTGCCTTAGCCAATTCGGATAGTGGTCTGGACTTTCCTTCTTCGGCGAAGTTGTTCTTTCGAATGCCGCTTCGCACAACTTTCGCCCGAAGTAGTGGTTTGAAGCGTTTCGGGCCCGAAGTCCTTTTTTATCGCTTCCCTTGTATTCTTCTTCGACGACACTACTTTGCAAAGTTTTTTACCCGAAGTAGTGCTAGAAATGCCTCGGGTGCAAAGCTCTTCTTGTTTTCTTTCGGCGAAGCTCTTTCTTTTTCTTTTTATGTACAAGGGGGTGGCAGGGAAAGCCAAAATTGCTGCAACTTTGCAAAAAAAAAAACAACAAAGAAATACTTTACAAAAACACTATACAAAATTTTGATTTCTTTTCTACCCCTTGTGCAATGTGACAGAATTGTCAACATTCTTGGCGGCTCGCGGGGCAACGAGCTCGTCTCGGTGGGAGAACCCTTAGCTTTGATCCATTGGGCCAGAGTCATCTTTAGATCCTTCTCCACCTTCTCCCTCTGGGAGTGCCTCCGCAGCTGGTTCTCCTTCTTCTTCTGCTCCTTCTCCTTCCTCTTCTGCCCCTTCTTCTTCCTCTTCTGCTCCTTCTACTGGAGCGGCCTCCTGCTGCGGCGATGGGACAAGACGATCATAGATTTTCCTCATGGTTCGACGGTCGTGAGCCTAGACCCCTTTCTAAAATGGCTCTTGGTCTTCGAGTGCCTTGACCAAAACATGGAACCGATCAATCTGCCTAATGTCGGCATGTTTGATTCTTACACTTATGTCATTCAGGCAAGCCGTAATTTTGCAGTGTCTCAGGATGAATTCGATGACCTGTCCTTCTGTGACCGGCTCTTCCCACTCATCTATTTCGAAGATGCCACTTTCGAAATGAAGCCACGTCGGCTTGAGTTATTCCCGGGTGAGAAGGTTCCCATCATCGTCTGTGAAACTTGGGAAACCTAAGGAAGAAAGGTCCTCGAAGTAACCCATTGATGTGTGCTGCTCCTGCTCAAATATATCTAGGAGGTCCTTCGCCTTCTGCGCTTTCTTCACCTTGGAGAAGAAGACACGAATAGTGTCTTGGGCAGTAGACCAATCCCTAGTCGTTCGAATCATAGCAGCAACCTGCAGGTCCTGATATCAAATACTTTGGACTTCAAAAGCCAGCTTGAGTCGCATTTTGATTTTTTGGATAAATTCATCTACTATTGGCCCTTTCTTAGAAATGGCATGCTGGGCTTCGATGACATAGATTAAAGTTGACAGGGCACTGGAGGCCCGCGATCTGAAACCTTTGAGCAAGTGTGAGCGAATTTCCTTGATTCTGCCTTTGTCAAACAACTCCAGGTTTGCTTTTTCAAAAAATTGCTGTTGAGCTTGCAAGATCTTGCTTTCGAGCTCTCTGGATTTTAGCTCATTTTTGGCCTGTTTCTGTGCTTGGTGCTCAGCCAAAGACTGCAATTGTAGTATCTGTTGTTTTAGGGCATGTGTTTCTTTCTTCATTAGTTTACACCACTCTTGTGAATCCTGCAGCTCGGAGCGAATTCTAACCAGCTCTTCCTCCAACTTGATGTTGGCACTCTCTGCTTCAAACCTGTGCTGATTGGCAATATTTGCATGTGCTCGGAAAGTCTCGATCTCGACATGCATGGATGCGGATTCATTATCTATATTCAAATGCTCCAGGTCCTTGGTATTCTCCTGGTAATCATAGTCAGCTGGAGTCATTTCATCCAAAGGCTTCTGGACCTTAGGGACCTTCTTAACCTTATGTAACTTTCCACCCTTCAAGTCAAAGACAACACATTTTTCAACCTATGCCAGAGATCGCCCTCTTTTCTTCCTTGCCTCCTTCAGCATTTTCTTTGTGTTTTGCCGAGCTAAGAGTAGCTTCTTGGCTAAGGGGCATTTATTTATTAAAGATAGATCTATTTCAAAAAATGTTGGATCTCCAGCCAAAGGTGTGAACAAATACAAATAATTAACAGGGAATGATTCCCCAGACGGTTCTGAGACAGGCGTAGCAGGGGCTTTGGCAAGCGGGACTATGCTGTGAGCGATGGGAGAGTGGGCTATGGGGCTTGTCATTGGGACACTGCCTTCACCTTGAATTAGGACTAAATGAACAACGATGTGGGTGGGCAAAGTGGTTTCAATAGGCTTGCCCTGGTCAGACGACTCGGGTGGAGTGGAGCTATGCAGGGTTAGACTGGCAACGGGCAATACCTGAGTGGGTGATTGACCTTTTGGGGGAGGGAGAGATTGATGGGGACCTTCAATCAAGACCATAGTGGACATGTTAGAGACCAAGGCGAAAGGAAGAGAGTGCATACCTGTGTGCCCAGCCGTGGTGACAACTTGGGTGATTGGCTCTTGTTCTTTTTGGGCTTCAACACTCCTGACCTCCACAACTTCTACTTCATGGTCTCCTTCTTGTTGGAGGAGCTCCTCCACATCAATGACGTATATATCAAGGACCGTCTCAGCACTTGGTGGCCCTTCATCTTCAATATTTGCTTCAGCCGAGCCTGATGCAGGTGGTTCGACAAGAGTACTTGCGAGATTCGTGCGAGGTCGCTTTGGGTGGCTCAGAGGCACTTGAATTTGCTCTTGCCTCTTTTTTTTTTTCCTTTCCAATGGTTGCTCTGCCTCTTCGATGCTTGTGTCATGGCTCTCTGATGGTCCCTATGGTAGTGTCGCTGGCGTAGCTTCAGCCTCTACCTCTTCCTCTTCTTTCGAGGCATCTTCAGCTCCTCCTGGGCTTTCGCCTGATCCTGGGGTAGCTGGGGGAACAAAATATGCAAAGGATATAGACTTCCAAGTTTCAACATTGGTGTCATAAAGAATCACGAAGTCTTTATCTGATGCCAAGAGTCCATAAGAGTTCATTTTTTTGTGATGGACTCTCATTATCCACCACTCCCGAAGCTTTTCCTCGCTCCAATTCTTCAATTCCTCCTTTAAATCGTCCTTTGCCTTTCTCCAAAATGTGGAGCTTGGAGTTGGGAGGGGGTACTGATCAGGGTCGAACTCGACCTCCATGGGGTAGAACTCATGCCAAGGAGGCAATGTCCTCATTCTCTCCAAATACCACTCCAGATCTTTCCCATTGGGGTTATTCCTTTGTTCCACAATTTCGGGGTGGGGGCAGATGTGGAAATTCTTGAATTTTAAATGATCCCTCATCACTCCCAAGGGATCATACAACCATTGTTGAGGAATCTGGAGTATGCCAAAATCGACAAGCTTTTCCTCCAGGAAAACATTCTATTTTAGGGCAAAGACTTCGATTACACCCATCCTGAAGGGGAAGTCACAGGTATGTGCCCATTTTCAGCCGTGATCGTATACTGCATTTGTAGAGTCGCTCTGTTTAGCGACTTCCAATGCGAACTGATATTCAGATGGGTAGACTGGTAACAGGAAGGGCTTCCCTATGAAACCAAATAGGCGAATCACCAGGCCCTGTGTCAATTGGAAAACATCTCCTCTTTTTTCCTGTACCACTTTATCTCTTAAATTGATGGGGACCCGAGGACAAGAACCCTTCAACAAATGCATAGCGGGTCCCAAAAATTGTTGGTTAAAAGAATAATAGGACTCTGTCCTCAACAGGAGGGGAGTCCACTGGTACACCGGTAGAGGATTTCCATCCTCACCGCTTGGAGTAATGGCAATATGGGGGAATCGCTTATGAACCTGGTAGAAAAACAACCAGACAAGGAAAGAGGAGGGTGTGAAGTACTGGCTCGTTGCTGAATTCTTCATGCTGGTGAGCCTTGTATGCAAGGTTTGGGCCACCCATTTCGCCTAGTCGAAGAAGACTGGGTTGGTCTTGAAGCGTCGGGGGCATAGAATTCCCCTCTCGAAATACATTCACCCAAAGACACCTGCCAAGGTTTCATTGAAGCATCTGTTGACAGGCCCGCCACCCATGCAATGATGGAGAAAATATCGATGTTTTTGAAGGCCGCCAAGGGTAAGGGCATCTGGGGCAGCTTGTTTGAAGGTAGCCTGCCCTTAAGATTCTTGCACAGGAATTTCAATATGTAGCTGTTAGAGGTGAACCTCTCCATTTGTTCACTTAAGATGACATTGCAAATAGAATAGCCCTTGGGCGGACCTTAATGTGGAAAACAATTTGTGACCCGAAGCGTCCAACACTTGCTTGGATGCAGGTTGGTAATTTTGTGTGATAGCATAGATTAGCTTAGGACAATGGTGAGCAGGCGGGGTTAAAAACCAATAAATTTGAGAGTAATATGTAGCAGCTCTCTTATTCTCTGGGGAGAGTCTACTTGTCATAAACTCTATGGTGTGTCGGAGGTCGGACACACCCTTAGAGAGCTGTGTGTCTCTAATCTTCTCCCACCCATCAATTGGTGGTTCTACAAGTTGTTCCTCCTTCGAATCGTCCCCTTCTTCTATTGGCTGATTTTCAAAGCGAGGGGTGAGACTTAGCTTCTTTGGAGTTCGCTTTTTCTCTTCCTTGCCCTTCTTTGTTTTTTTAGGGCCTACAAGTTCAGGCTCTTTCCCATTTTCTTTGGAATTATTTTTCCCCATGATGGCGACCGAGTCCTTGATACAAAGGCTTGATGTGAAAAACTTAGATGCAAAGGGCAGGAGAATTGCAGAGTAATTGAAGGCTCTTAGTCTAGCTCGAACTAATGGATAAATAACCTCCTTCTTGCTAGGACTTCGCGTTTTATAACCTAAAAATGCAAACACCTAAATTTATGGCACCTATTAAAATTAAATTTACACCTCGAACAGAGGAGGTTACCGTATCCTTTAATTGGTTCTGCATCGACGTGGTACGTAGGGCCACATGCTTTGATGATTATGCTTTGTGTTGGAGAAGCAACCTGTTGCCACCTCGTACTTGGGCGCGCACTTTTTCTTTCTAACCAAATTGCCTCGGGATGTGCCCCGTCACTTTTGCCTTAAATTCACCCACTTTGAACCCTTTTCGTGGTTGTTGATTGCACGTTCTTCAAGGCACATTTTAAATTCTCCCATCTCGCGCTTTATTGGTTCGACGAAGTAAAAAAAACAACATTGAAAATGCTTCGCGGTGAACCTTTGGTGCAGGCCGCTTTTCGACACTTCAGCCCCGAAGTACTTTTCCTTTGCCATGCTTCGCAAGGACCACCTACCGAAGCTTGCGTTCTTGAAAATTACTTCACCAAAGCCCCTTTCAAAATTTACTTCGCAAAATTTCTACCCGAAGTAGCTGCTGGAAATGCTTCGGGTGCGAAGCTCTTTTATGCCTTTGTTTGAATTTTGGTTCGGCCCTTTTTGGGGGTAAAGTGCTGCGAACCTCCTTGCAACTGCTACTTCGGATTAAAAATCCCCGAAGGAGATTTTGGAGTGTAGTTCTTGGTTTTTGCATCTCGAAAAAGGATGTATATACACAAATGAAAACAAATATATACAAAGGCACATATACATACATTTTTTTTTTTTTTTTACAAGAGTTTTACCTTAGCGATGAAAAATATTCAGATGAAGACCATTGACAGAGATCGGCAAAACCTGGCCATCTGCATCTTTGAGGATGAAAGAGTTGGTCGAGTTCACCTTTACAATTTCGAACGACCCATCCCAAAAGGCATCCAGCTTGTCGTGATTCCCAGGCTTTGCCTTCCAGGAGTCCCACTTCCATACTAGATCTCCCACTTTGAACGTGCGATCAGGTGATTTCCTTTTGAACCAGTCTCGGGTGATCTCAGCATGCTTAACAAAGCTCTGGTAGGCTTCCTCATGATCTTCCTCTAGCTGCAATAGCTGAGCTAATCTGTTTCTCATTGGGCTAACTCCATCTTCTTCTGCTAACAGCTGCAGTGCAGGTATCTCCACATGGGTGGGCAAGATGGCCTCCTTACCGTAGACCAGGGCATAAGGTGAAGTCTTAATTGACTTCTTGATAGAAATTCGATCGGCCCACAAGGCACGATCTAGAAGAAGATGCCAAGTCCTTTTGTTTGTCTGTATGAGCTTCCTTAGCACCCTCAATAAGGTCTTGTTGGTGGATTCTGCCAATCCATTGCCCTACGGATAGTAATTGGAGGATACTTTATGATATATCCCATACTTGTAGAAGAAATCGTTGATCTTGGCGCCTATGAAGCCAGGACCATTGTCCGTGATGATTGATTCGGGAATGCCGAACCTGGTGATCAAACCTTCTAGGAAGGCGATTACAGTCTCTTGATTCGCATGCTTCGTGGGGATCGCTTCGGACCACCTGGTGAAGTAGTCAGTTGCAGTCAATATGAACTTATGCCCAACAGAGGAGTTTAGCGATATGACCCCTATGAAATCCAACCCCCATTATTGAAAGGGCATCTCTAATTGTATCGGTTGGAGAGGCATTGAGGCATTTCTACTTCGGTTGGTGAACTTCTGACACTACTTGCACCTGTGACAAACTGCGAAGGCATCGACAAAGAGTGTGGGCCAATAATAACCCGCCTTAATGATCTTCAGCATCGTTGTTCTCCCTGCGAAGTGACCTCTAGATAGTCTTGAATGAAATTCTCCCAGGACTCTCCTTTTATCATCATATTTTATGCACTTAAGAAGAACACCATCAATGTTTCTAAAAAATAGGCCTTCGGGGCGCAGAGTGTATCGGGAGGATCGCATTCTAAAATGTCTTCGCTGCGATGCATTTAGATGCGAAGGACATCTGCCGATGTTGAAGTAGTCAACTATTTCACTAACCCAATCCTTATCGTCTTCCTCCTAGTTCGTGAAGCATCCTTCGACTGATGATTTATCCCCTTGATATTCTGTTGCTTGGGCCGTTGCGTTTTTTGCCAATTCTTGACATAGTGCGCGATCGCAAACCAGTTTTGTGGGCTTGATATCAATGTCAAATTCCTGTATCTTGTTCACCCAATCGGCTCTCTTACTTCCCAATTCCCCTTGGATGATGAAATTGCGCACGTCATGTTGAATGACAAATATCATGACCCGGATTTGGGAGATGAACTGCTTGAACTTCCTTAGAGACTTCATTACTGCATGCACCCGACGTTCTATGAAATTGTATCTCTCTTCATGGGGATTGATCACCTGGCTCAGAAACACGATGGGACACTCTTCACCATCTTCCCCCTTTTGTGTCAGGATCACGGCATAGCTTTCGGGCTCCCCTATGGCATACAAGATAAAATCCTGACTGTATTCAGGGTTGATCAAGACCAGCGCCTGAGCGATTCGAGCCTTAATCTCTTCGAATGCCTCCTTCATTTCTTCTGTCTAGGTGAATTCGGTGCCCTTCTTCAAAAGTTTAGACATCGGCTTGATGACTTGGGCGAAATCGAGGACAAACTTCCTTACGAAGTTGATCTGGCCAAAGAAGGATTGGAGTCCTTTCTTGTCTACGGGTAGTGGGAGCTTCGTTAGAGCCTTGGCTCTATTGGGATCTACAGTGAGGCCCTTTTCAAATATCGCATATCCCAGAAACTTTCCTTCGCTGACTGTGAATATGGACTTCTTTGAATTAATTGAGATGCCAAACTCTCAACATATTTCAAAAATTTGTTGCAGGTGTACAGGGTGATCCTCCCTTCTTCGAGAGAAAACGGTCATGTCATTTAGATAGATGACGATTACCTTATTCAGAAGCTCACCAAAAGCTAGATCCATATCCCTCTGGAAAGTGGCACCAACATTTGCTGGTAAGCAAATGTCCCCCACTTGGTGGTGAACGCTATTTTATGTTGATCTTCGTTCTTGACCCAGATCTAATTATACCTTGAGAAATCGTCGAGCAGGGAGAAGCGTTGAGCCCCAGCCACCAAGTGCAAGATCTGATCGATTTGCGAAAGAGGATAGTGGTCTTTGAGAGAATCCTGGTTTAGGTTGCGAAAGTCCATGCATAGACGTATATCTTCGTTCTTTTTTTTGATAGGGATTAATTTTGCTACCCATGAAGAATGCTTGATGGGATAAATGATCTTCGCCTCAAGCATCTTCAGGAGTTTAGCCTTCATCAGGACCTCGATCTTAGGGTTAACCGACATTTGCTTTTGTCAAAAGGGTTTGACTCCCTCCTATAATTCAATTGTATGCTGGATCAGCTGCCGATTGTATCCCCTGAGGTCTTGATAAGACCAAGCAATTATGTTGGGATACTTCCTGCACAGAGTCTGGATCTGTTCTATTTCTTTCGAAGTGTAGTCGATCCCAAATTTTATTGCTTTTCCAGGTTCAAGCTCTAAATCCTGATACTACTTTTCATTGACCTTAATCATGTGATAAAGTGCTCGATCATTCTGATCAAAGAGGCTTTCAAGGGTAATCAGTCCCTTGGGAATGTGGTTATTCTTCAATTGGACCAGCCCTTCATATTCTTCTTCATCAGGGCTCCTGTCTTTGATTGTGGTGGCTTCTTGAATCATGAAATTTACAATCTGCTCGTCATAGTCAAAGACTTGCCAATCTAGGTCTCTGTCCGGGACAGAGGGTCTGTAGATCATCCTTACAACTTTGGGCTTGTGCACCATGTCTTCTACATGAGAATACTTTGCTGTGATAGATGCTATAACATCAGCATGTTGATTCTTTTCTCATGTAATAAACTTTAGATTGAGAGACTCAAACTGGTCACACAGGTCCCATACCCTATTGCGGTACAACTTTAGATAATGCTTCTTTGAAGTGCACCTGTTTGTGACCTGGTTGCACACCAGTTCAAAATCTTTGAAGATTTGGAGGTGCTTTATGCCTAACTTGTCAGCTTTCTTGAGTCCTAGGCATAATGCTTCATATTCTGCTACATTGTTGGTGCAGCTCCATAGCAACCGGTAGCAATACTCCTTTTGCTCTCCGGATGGTGAAACTAGAAGAATCCCTGCCCCAGTGTCGTTTTTACATCGGGCACCGTCGAAGAACAACTTCCATAGTCCTTCTTGGGCACTTGTTCTATTCTCTGGTTGGGTGCGTTTCTCAGGCTTGGTGATAGCATAACACCCCATCTCGGTCTCTACCATGGCATTAAAGTCTACTAATGAGAACTCATCTTCATAACTTAGTTGCGCAAGAGCTTTCTCGACCAAGTCCACCTGCTCTACTTCCTCCACTATTGTATTCACTGGATCGCTGCTTTCTTCTTCGGACATCTTTTGTACAAGGAAGGAGGAAGGCTTTTCATTGTAGATTTTCACCTTCTTTCCTTTGAATGGAATCTCCAGATGAGAGTAATCCATAGACAAATATCCGCCCAGCTTTGTTGTGAATTCTCTTGACAGACACATACTGAAGTATGGCTCTAGGTCGACGACCACTACCTCTTGTATGACCATGATCTGAGGCATCTTATGTAGTCGGATAGGAATGTACTTTTATCACTCCTATAGTCTTCACTGGGGTTCCACCAAATTGGAGTACACCTTGGCTGCTTCACGTATATTCCATCCCTATTTCTTCGTAGACTGCTCTCGGCATGACTGTTGTAGCGGCTCCAGAGTCGATCATACAGTTATGTACAATATATCCTTCCATCTGTAGAGACAGGTAGAACGAAGGTGGTCTATTATTCCCCGTAATGGATGTGGATAGGGTCTGCACAAGAGCAAGAAGTGTTGCCTTTTTTGCTTTAGTCATCTTTAATGATTCTTGCAATAAGTCCACTTGTCCAGGTAGTTGCAGTGCATCGTACAAGCTGATCTTGGCTGGAATCCTCTTTAACTCCTCTATAATGTTGTACGTCAGGGAACTAAGCACTTCGGGTTCCCTTCTCGGCTCATATCTAGTGCGGTACTGCTCTGTAGCTTCAACTCTTTGTCGCTTAGTTAGTGAAGGGAACTTGAGCTTTTCCCTAGCCTGTTCCTTAGTTTCTGCCTGAGGTGGTTTGGCAGAGGACTTTTGAGATTTTTCTTTGTTTGGTGCAGGTGGAGGAGCTTCGTTCGGGGTCGAAGAAGATGGTTGTCCCTTCTCGGGTCAAGTTTGCACTTTCAAGGGAGCCATTTGGGTAGTATCCACTTCTATCACCTTTTTTCCCCCTCTGGTAAGCACTGCGACCGACTCTTCTTCGCCAATCGCCAGGTTCTGACTCGTTTGCATGATGACATTGACTTGACCACCATGACTACTGCTTGCCAGTGTTTGTACATAGTGTTGGTGCAGCATGCAGGTATTTTCTTCATACAGATCATTGCACATAGAGCACCAATATACATAATCGAAAGTGCTCGGAGCTTCATCAATCGCAACATTTCTCACCGAAGCTTTCCCTTGTTGGACTGCTTGATCTTTGGTAAGCGCAGGTGTAGGATAAGACCTTCTTGGTAGGAATTCTTGTTGCGCTTGCTTCTTCTTCACAATGGTCATGTCGTTGGACAACGTATGAACTGTGGAGTTCAGAGACTACATCTCTTGCAGGATTTTAGCTTGCATATCATCAACTTTTGAAACGAGTGGCAATGAAGCCATCATCGATATTGGGGGTAGGGCAGGGGGTTGAAATGGTGCTGGCAGTACAGAGAATACCGAAGTGACAGTGGGATGTGGAGTTGAAAATGTGGGAAAATGAATTTGTGGAGTAGTGATTTGAGACACAATAGGATTCAGGTTCCAAGGTGAGATCGGGAGTGCAGGGGTTGCAGAGATCTACGAAGTGGCTGCGCTTGCATACTGGGATTGAGGAAACTAGAGAAGTATTGGCATCAAAATTCTCTGGGGAAGCTTGCCCACAACTATTAAATCTGTTTCTACCTTCTTGGCCAACCCATATAATTCGAGAAAAGTATTGATGTTAGAATACCTTACCATGATACTGATATCAGGGTTGAAAGCCTGAAGGAAATAATATGTTGTAGCTTCTTCGGTTGGCCGAAGTCCAACTGGTACTCTCTGCCAGGTTCAAGCGAACCTAACACCGAAGTCTGTGATCTCTTCTTATGGATGTCTCTAGATTGAAGTGAATTGATGTAGGAGAGAGGTAGGGTCGAAGGACTCATTGAAGTTTCCCATAAAATTCTTGGCTAACTGGTCCCACCCCGTAATAGTACCGAGTGGTAAAGATCTATACCAGTAGAGGAGTTTTCCTCTAAGGGAAAGAACCAGAAGTTTTACCATAACTTGCTCCTCTATGATGTCGTGAATCGCTGCCAGAGAGATTATGTCCTGGATGTGCTCCAAAGCAGTCTTCCCAGTGCCATCGAATGTTGGGATCTTCTTTACAGCAGCGGGCGACACTTGCCCTTGTCCCGCTAGATTCAATGGTGACAAAGAATCCCATGCTGAGAACCCCTTGGGTGGCGGTTGCTGCTGCATTTGTTGTTGTTGTTGTTGTTGTTGTTGTGCCATACTTGCTCTTGGATTTTGAGAAACAGGAATCCCCGAAGCTCCTCCTTGATTGCTAATAGGACGACTAATAGGAATGGAGGCACTAGGATGCTTCGATGAGTTAGGAGGATTGGGAGGAAAACTAGATGTTATGCTATCAGAAGTCAGGCCTTATTTGTCAACAATAGCCTCTTGTGAGGATGTTCCATGTAATAGTGATTCGGGGGTGACCAACCTTGATCGCTCCCCAAAGGCGTCAATATCTAGCTCAAAGAACTCGGTCTCCTCTCCTCTATTCTTAACTCTCCATCTCGTTTGCATGAAGACATAGACTTTGGTACCGATCTTTTCAACTTAAAGATTCTCGGGTAAACAGAGTCGCCAGATGCTAAGAGTCTTTCGATAATGAGAGCATCGGTTCTCACTACCACTAGTCAGGTGGGACTGACCAGGTCACACCGAGAACTGGTTAGAACTATTGGCCCTGGTGAAGACAGGTTTGAGATTTGCGCTTAAAATATGGGACCTTGGTCCCATCGGGCGTGCCAGAAACTATTGGTCATCAAATCTGCCTAGGAAAGGATCTGGGTAAGTGTATGCGCCCTAGACCTGGACCAACATTGAAAGGTCGAAGGGAAGAGATGCCCCTCATGCCAATCTCTAGAGAAAGGCCGGCTCCTATGCTAATCTACTTTGGTGTTTTGAGATAAGGGATGCAGGAAAGAGATAAAGGAGTTAGGGTTAGAAAAAGAAATAAAAATGGGTAAGGGAAAAGAGATCGATGATTTAAGGTGGGAGAGAACAGGAAGCACGATCACTAACAAACAACTTGAATAGCAACAAAGAACACCAACAATAAAAAAAATAAATGCTACATTAACCTTCCTATGTATCCTCTGGGTGAACTCACAGGGATTCTCCTTCTCCATTTTGTCAAAATTCAGGGTTCAGAGTAAAGACGATTAGGAAAAGTGAATGTAACATAAACCACAACCCACCAGGCAACATAAAAGAAAACCAATATAGCGTTTTTCCTCTCCTATGTATCCTTTAGGCGATTTTCAGGGTATAGTCCCCAATCGCACACTGGATTCAGGATTCAGAGTCTCAGTATGCGAATGAAGAAAGACAAAAGAATAAAACACAGAAGGCAGCATAAAAGAGAGAAATTGAGCCCAAAGCTCTTTAGTATTAATCGTAGGACATCAAGTTACAGCAGATTTCTAGCAGATAGTTCCCCCCATTTTCCATTATAATTCTTGGGTTTTTATAGAGGACCCGGCCCTCTGAGTCATAATTACATAGAAAGGAGAAGTACGCCCTTGAGCCCTGAGAAGTCGGCTTCCCGAGGCTCTCGTGATCGAGCTCTCAAATTTGTTACCAAAACTGGCAACTATGATCGGGTCAACCATGGAAAGGTGCATTGATGAACCATCTGGATGTCCTTGGTCTCCGGGTGCGGTGCTTGAGTGGCCGCCATGCTCGTCGGGCTCTTCATCATGGCCTGATACTTCGTTTCCAATTGCCAAAAATGCGCAGCTAGTTTTCTAGGCACATAAAAATGCATTTATGAGATGCTTGATCGCCTCGAGAAAATACCCAGCTTGGAACGCATGCCTTTGAAGTACTTCACTAGTTTTTTAACTTTGCTTTGCTGTGGACTTGAGCCGAAGCAAAAAATCCTCTTTGATTTGTACTTCACAAAAATTTGCTTCGCAAAACCACTTCGGGGGAGGTGAGTGCCGAAGTAGATATGGGGCCTTCACTTCTCGCTGCTTCGCTATTCCAAAAATGCTTCAGCGAGGTCCTTTGCCTGAAGTAGATACTTCGCTGATGAGTCCTTGAAATGCTTCGCCGCGATCCTTCTTCAAAACTACGATTCGGGGATGTTTTGGCCGAAGTGCATCTTTGCCTTCAAAATGCATCTTCTACTTCGAGTGAAAGTACTTCACACAAAATTTTACCGAAGCAGATGCTTCGCAATGATTTTCGGCGAAGTAGAAATGGTTCACTGATGCGGGGCCCAAAGTGGATGCTTCGACGACTTTTTTGGCGAAGTGTTTTCAGTACTGCGTTCTTTCACAATCCACTTCGTAAAACTTTTTCCCGAAGTAGCATTTTGAAATACTTTGGGTGCGAAGTAGTTTCATTCTTCTCCATTTGTATCTTACTTCGGCAACACCGCTTCACAAAATTCTTGCCCAAAGTAGCTACTTGAGATGCTTCGGGCCCGAAATAACTTTCTTGCCTTAGCCAATTCAGATAGCGGTCTGGACTTTCCTTCTTCGACAAAGTTGTTCTTTCGAATGTCGCTTCACACAACTTTCGCCCGAAGTAGTGGTTTGAAGCGTTTCGGGCCCGAAGTCCTTTTTTATCGCTTCCCTTGTATTCTTCTTCGGTGACACTACTTCGCAAAGTTTTTTACCCAAAGTAGTGCTGGAAATGCCTCGGGTGTGAAGCTCTTCTCGTTTTCTTTCGACGAAGCTCTTTCCTTTTCTTTTTATGTACAAGGGGGTGGTAGGGAAAGCCAAAATTGCTGCAACTTTGCAAATAAAAAACAACAAAGAAATACTTTACAAAAACACTATACAAAATTTTGATTTCTTTTCTACCCCTTGTGCAATGTGACAGAATTGTCAACATGAGCTATTCCTAATGTGGCATGATAGCTATTATTATATACAAATTTGATCAAATACAGATAATCCTCCCATTTGTTCTGATGGTCCATGTAATACATTCTAAACATATCCTCCAATACCTTATTGACTCTCTCAGTCTACCCATAGATCTCAAGATGGTAGGCTATGCTAATGTTGAGCTTTGTACCCCATGCTTGGTGCAATGCTTGCCATAATTCTAATGTAAATCTGGAATCCCTATCAGATATGATTATTTTGGGAAACCCATGTAACTGAACCACTTCCCTAGAAAATTTTTGAGCAACTATGGGTGCATCATCTTGCACATTCCCAAGTATAAAATGAGCTACCTTGGTCAATTTATCTACTACAACCAAAATGGTATCATGTTTGAATCGAGTTTTTGGTAAACCAACTATGAAATCCATGGAAATGACTTACCATTTTTGTGTAGGGATTTCATATGGGTAAAATTGACCTGTTGGATGTAAGTGTTTTACCTTGAATTTTTGACATTCTAAACATCTGGTTACTAAGTTTGTTATATCCTTTTTCATCCTCAACCAATAGAAATCCCTTATCAAATTCTTGAGTATTTTCATCCCTCCTAGGTGCACGGAGTATGGGGCATAATGTGCCTCCTGGAGAATGGTTTTTCTTAATTCCTCATTATTCAAAACAACTACTCGATATTTAAAGTACAATAGATCTTATTTAAATTTGAAATCCTTGTCCCTATCAGGTCCTTGCTCAACCTGTGCTCGGTGTTGCAGATAAAATTCATCTGTCTTATGCAATTTCTTAATTTTCCCTTTTAGTCTAAGTTGATATTGTGTCATGGTAGTTATTTTCCTTCTACTTAAAGCATCAACCAGCTTATTTTCTTTCCCTTTGATATACTCAATTCCAAAATCATATTCAGCTATAAATTCCATCCATCATCATTGCCTTGCATTCAATAATGGTTGAGTGAAGATAGATCTAAGGCTTTGGTGATCAGTTCTAAGCTCAAAGGTCTTACAAAGTAAATAATGCCACCATATTTTAAGAGCATGTACAATAGTAGCCAGCTCTAAGTCATGAGTGGCATAATTCACTTCATGCTTTTTAAGTTTCCTAGATTCATAGGCTATAACTACTTCTTCTTGCATCAAAATTCCTCCTATTCCCTCCATGGAAGCATCAATACAGACTGTGAAGGGCTTATTTGGATATGGTATTCTAAGGATAGGTGTTGTAGTTAAATTTTCCTTAAGCACTCTAAAATCCTCTTCACATTGAGTAGTCCACTTGAAAGCTTTTCCTTTCCTCCGAAGATTGGTTATAGGACGGGCAATTTTCAAGAATCCTTTTACAAATCGCCTATAATATCTTGCCATGTCCATAAAAATTCTTACTTCAGATACATTAGTAGGTGTAGGCCAACTTATTATAGCCTCAATATTTTTAGGGTCTACTACAACTCCTTCAACAAAAATTATATGTCCCAAGTACTGTACCTGAGGAGTATAGAACTCACATTTGGATAATTTTCCATAAATTTGATTATGTCTGAGAATTTATAGAAATACTCTCATGTGTTGGTCATGCTCTTCTTTATTCTTGGATTAAATCAGTATATCATCAAGAAACATGAAAATAAACCAATCTAATTACTCCACGTTGTTCATCAAATTCATAAATGCAGCAGAGGCATTTGTTAAACCAAAAGGTAATACTATTAACTCATAATGACCATATCTAAAATCCGAAAGCAATTTTATGTGTATCTTCTTATTTCATTCTCAACTGGTGATACCCTGACCTAAGGTCAATTTTTGAAAATATCGTAGCCCCTTTTAACTGATCAAAGAGGTCATCGATTCTAGGTAGTGAATATTTGTTCTTAATTATCATTTTGTTAAGCATTTTGTAATCGATACATAACCTCAATGATCCATCCTTTTTATTTACAAAGAGAACTGGTGCATCCCATGGTGATATACACAGCTTAATATGTTCTTTTTCTAATAAATCTTGTAATTGGATCTTTAGTTCTTACAGTTCTGTGGGAGTCATTCTATAGGGAGCTCGAGCAATCGATGCTGCTCTAGGTAGTAACTCTATGGAGAAGTCAAATTCTCTTTAGAGTGGTAAACCTGGAAAATGTTTTGGAAATACATCCTTCAATTCATTCAACACTGGATATTGTTGAAATAGACCCAAACTAGATTTAGTCTCCTCTTTTTATTTAATTTTACTATATAGAGCTTACTTCCTTTCCTTAAAGCTCTCTTTACTTGCATAGTAGACAAAAATTATGATTTAAGTGAATCTCGACCACAGTGGACCTAGACTCGTTGCTTAGTATCATCAATAAAATCCACCCATCTTTCCTCAAAATTCAATAGAGCTTTATGTGCTCTAAGCCAGTCTACATCTAAGACAATATCAAATGCATGTAAAGGGGCTACATATAAATACCATATGGTTAATCCCCGAGGTAAGATTATTTGAGGATCAAATAGATACTGATTGACCATATAGGTCTATCCTGACCCATATTCGACCTTCCACCCATTTTCCATATATCCAGGACTTTTTGGTATGTCCTTTATCAAACTAACAAAAATAAAGCTATCAGTAGCTCCACTATCAATTAAAATATGGATATTATATTCTTTATTTTAAAAGAAAAGGTGTAGCCTGACCAGTGAGTGCAGAATTACCTGTTGCTACATATATTTTGTGTGTAGCCTCCTCAACTACTTTTTTTTGTCTCCTCTTTGTGGGCATTAATTAGTGTAATGTACTCCAGTGCATATATAACATACTTCAAGGGGTGCTTTGTTCTTCCTACCCTCTTCATTCTTAGCTTAGAATGTAGACTCCTTCCCTGAATTCTATGCTAAGGGATTATGATCATTCCTGAAGTTCCTCTTATATTTTCTCCCTTTATTGTACTAAAATTTGTCTCTGTTCTTATTCCTATCATCTCTTCTATAATAGTCTCCTCCCTTAGACTTTTTGTACTGATCCTTGGACTCTTTTGCTGATCTAGTTTCTCTCCTCTTCCTAGACTCTTCTCTGTCCCTTTCTATCTTCTAATAATAAGCTTTCTTATTTTTTTGACTTATCTCTTCAAAATGAGATGTATCGTAGGCTTCAAATAGATCTTTTGGTTTTACTAATCCCACTAGAGACCCAATCCTCGGATGTAGTCCTCTGAGAAACTTTTCTACCTTAAGTTCTTCCCTATGATCATACTTATGCACATATTTCAAAAATTGAATAAATATTTGGTAATACTCTATGATCAACATGATTTCTTGCTATAAATTTGGAAACTCTCTAAATTTCTCTACATAAAACTTTTGAGTTAGAAATCTATCTCTGAATTCCTTCAAAAATGTATCACATGGTACATCTGTAGCCTCTACACGCTTATTTCTCTTATATGTTGTCCACCAATCCAATATTGGTCCTGTTAAGTGAGCCATTGCCCACACTATTTTAGATTCAGATGAGAGGAGCTTAATAGTGTAATACCCTTCAACCTCACTTAACCAATTTTCTATCGCCTTGCCATTACCCTTACCATAAAATTTAGCAATATCAAATTTTCTTAAATATTTCTTTAATTCGACACCAACTTTATTTCGACTGGAACCTTTAGGTAATTCTTCTTGGCCCTCTTCTAGTTTCTTCCTTTTGGATAAATTTTCAATCAATTTTTGTTTTTGGACTATCAGTTCCTATTGTTGAGCTAGTTGTGCCCTCTATTGTTCCATTTGTTTAGTCAACTAGACCCTCTATTGTTCCATGTGTTCCCTTTGCTAGTTCATTTGTTCTTGTGATTGAATTCTTTGTTGTTCCATATGTTCTTTTAGATAATTCATTTGTTCTTGTAGTAATTGTATCATTTTAGACAAATTATCCTCCCTTTAAGGAGTTTTGCTTACTAAAGGATTATTATCCTTCCTGATAAGTCTTCGGGGTACTTCTATCCTAGTTTCTCTGTTTGATTCCCTTATAATCCCTCTCAGTCCCTTTATCAAACTCTTAGCAAGTGCCTCTTGCTAATCCAATGTAGCCTTTCTAGAAGAGCCCACCATTTCTTGGATGCAATAAGAGCTATGTTAAATTAAGGTCTTTTTAATTCATATAAAAGTGGCCTAGAGTTTCACAACCTAGGCTCTAATATCAATTGTAACACCCCAAGTCTACTCACCTAGTTTTAAAAAAAAAAAAGTAAAAATATTTGGTCAAACTCTTAACAGTTTAAGTATCACTAAATATTAATTAGTACATTTCATTTCAAGGTATCTAACCACTGCAGAAGGTTCTTAAATGTTCAATATTGATCAAATCTCGCAATAGGTACCATCTTGTGAATACATTCATCTCCTTTACTAGAGGTCTATGTTCACGGTATGGGGTTGTCCTTCCAGGGCCCATAACACCTGAAAGGGTGGATGCATAGTTCCCCGTCCCATAGCATGGTGTGTTTAGGATCCTTGTCCTAAAATTTTTTCCCAAGGCACATATGTATTTGTTATCTTCTCCATGCTAGGGTATAGCATTAGTATACCTTGTGCGTAGTTGAATGTCCACCTTCCTTGGATTCAGCCATGGTCCACTATTACTCTAGTTTGAGACCAGGTATCCTAGGCTATGCAACGCTTGAAAAAGAGTTATCCCATACCAACTCTTCACTGGACCTTCTAGCTTTGAGATTTAGCTTCCCTAGTGATACCTCGGTAGTCTGCTAGAAATTCTCTAAATAATCATAGATCATGGAACCCCTCACTTACTACTTGCTTATCAACCTAGAGAGGGTGTCCTATACCACCCCTCATTACTTGTTCATGGCAATAGGACCTACTCATCCAAGGTAGAATTACCAAAAAATTGTTGATATCATTTCTTAACAATTGCCCTACCTACAATTGTCAGTATTAGGTGGATTTTAATCCAAGCTGATGAAACATCAAAATAATCATACCATCCTCCTTAATGGTTCAGTAAGGATTAACCTTTCTTTATTTGATTTAGTTTTTTATGATCTAATGGTTTCTCATTATAATTGTAATTCCTCATACATCTCCTTGCTAAAAAATAATATGTATAAACATAAAAGGAAAGAATTTACAAAATAAAAGATAATATAATAATTTCTTCATATTCCATATTAAAGGAAGTCAAAAGTCAAATAATGGTTTTTAAATTATTAATCTAACACTTCCACTAAAAAAAGCTTATAAAGGTTCTACCAACTTTAGAAACTTAAATTAAAATTAAAAGTAAACTTTTTTAAAGGGAAGATTCTAACTACCCTTTAAAAATATTTATTTTTATAAACAACCTACTCCAAATCATTATGCCTTTCTTTACCATGGTTTTATAATGCTTTTATAACTTCATAAGATGACTCTTACAGAAGAAACGAACATGTCAAAGATGTTATCACGTGCTATTTTTCTTTATGACTACTTAAAATACTATTATAACCATTCTATCGTCGTTCAAAAATTTATAATGGGATTACTTTATTTACTTACATCCTTACAAATGTTCATATGAAGTCATTTTATAATTAAATCAACTAAGTCATTTACGTAATATAAATACTATCTATAGTCAAAACATAACAATTGTCAATCTTATATCTTAATATACAATATTGATGGATTGCTATGAAATATTGAACTTATAAATAATGTATTTATAAAACCAAGCAATCTAATCTATTCTAATTCATCTAGATATATGTGTAATAAAACACTCACACAAACTTGATTATTGTGTTTTCTAGATGAAGACTATGGCTAAAGTCAGAGTATTTCCATAGAAGAGTCTTACTTTATGAAGTTTGAACCCAAAACAAAAATTATTAAGCATTGACAATTGTAACTACTCAAATTCAAATTTTGGGATTCAATTGTCATACAAAATATAAAATTAAGTTTTATTACTACTTAAGACAACGTCTTTCGGATTCCAAAGATTAAAAGACATTCTAGTTCAACAGTTCCTCTATTTTGCTAATACATCTAATCAATGAAAACTAAATGTTGTGTACTTCGATTCACCCAACATAGGCGAGGGCACATGGTTTAGAACAATTCAAATTAATAGCTAATAGTGCATATTGCAAATAATGTGGTGGTTCATTATGACATTTTTAGATTAATTTTGTTGCTCTATACTCAAGATAAAATCCAAATAACCTATTATGTCATGGTCAATTTTCTTGGATACAACATAGCTAAGGGTATTTTATCAAAGCTAATTTTATAAGCCTAAAATTTGTTTCACTCTACACTTCTGGTTTACAACACATTTCAGACGGTAGTTGAGAAAGTAATTAAACACTAGAAATTTTCTATTCTTTTAAACAAACTCTTATATGACAGTCACTAACCAAAAGTTTAGATGATTGTTTATTAATCACAAAATAGAGTAATAAGTTATTTAATATATAAAAAAATTCATATGGTCACTGCTCTCGACAGAGATTATCAATAAATACATCATAAAACATACACAAATTATTAAAAAGATAAGTTAAAATCTGAATTTCATTATATTCAATTGGGAGTTCAAAATTTATGCAATGTAAAGACACTTACATCAAACCGGAGAAGCTCTTTTTACATTGAATCACGTCTTCTCATAATTCAAAATAATGATAATATTATTCAGATACACTTTACTAACCAACATCAAAATAGAGCATATAGAGACACACATAGAGACGCTATTAGAATTGATGATGAATTCTTCCACTCATTCACTCCAACTTAACCCCTATTTGATTTTCTTTTCAAGGTATAGAAAGATGTTTATCTGGCATCCACATCTTGGCATCCCAACCATTGGTCAGTTCACTCTGATATTGCAGCACAACGTTCATCATCAAAAGTTGCCCTGCAGTGTTGGAGGTGGAAGAAATGAGGTAGGCGTTTGGGTCAGCCAGTCCCTCATGCAGTGAATTAAATTCTAAAATAATTTCGTAGCTTCCCTAAGCTAAACTACATAGGTAAACCAATGCAAAATACACCAAACAACATTGAATCCCAACACAAACAACAATACGTAATAGTACATTTATAATCTTTGCCTTAATGATGTATAATGAGATTAATTTTCAAATTAATGGTTAAACCTTTATTATCTTATATTTCCCTATAATTTTTAGGAAGGCAATTAAATTCACAGCTCTTCATATTTTCTTTAATATAGATAATATATAACAGAATCACACAACCAACCAATTCACATCACATAAGGGATCATACAAACAATTTAGCACAAAGAACAATATAAAAGTTCACACAATCCTCATGTAATCTGCATAAGAATGAGAAGACCAACCTCAATTACCTTGATAACATTCTCTTGTCCGTATCAACTCACTCCACAACGTAACAACATGAAGAAGAAAGAAAAATATATTTTAATTGTTTTTTATCTTCGCTTTTTATAGCAATCTTGAGGTCGTCCCATTCAGACAGGTGGGAGAATTCATGCATATATTCTTCTTAATGGTATGCCAAATAGAGAGGGTCATTAGATGCAAATACTATGGTTATATCCATTATTACGTCTTTTATTTTGTTATAATTTTAATATTTGTTAGCCCACTCTATACTTTATATATATATATAAATAAAAATGTACTTTAAATAAGTCCAACAATGCTTCTTATCAAATGATGATTAAATGACAAAATAGAAAACATACATCATAATGCAAAACCAACTAAAGGGATGCAACTACATGATTATATCTTCATGTGAGCTTTCATGTACTCATAGGAACCGTTTTTGCATCATATCCCACATTACCTTATGCGGCTAACCATTTTATTTCGCTTGAAAGTGGGTACTTGGTGCTACTAATCTACTTCCCTGAGCATAAAAACTTGTTCCTGCACTCACAAATTTTATTAGCAGTATCTCATTATAAAAATAACAACAAGCATATAAGTAGCAAAATGGAGGAATGTTATATTATCCCCCCATTTCTGGGAGGTTGTTTCTTTCATTTTTTCCTCATTGTAAAAGGTTACGGGACCCTTTCAAAACCCCTTTACAATAAAAAAAATATCTTCTTTATTATTATTTTTTTGATTAGGTGGATGAAGGAGTTTTGAAAGGACCTCCAAACCTTTTACAAATAGAAACTAGTCACAAAAAGAGTGACAAAAATTATCAACATAAAAAGGGCTACACCCAAGCAGACCTCGGCGACACTTACATCAACATAATTTAAAATTTAAAAATCAAAATGTTATCCAACCGAGAAAGAGTTTGACATACAAAGTGAAGCAATTTAAAAATCAAATGACCATCAAAAAATTAAAACTACAAATTTAAATGGGCTTCTCGCCCAACCGATCTAGAAACAAGTGCCAAAATTTGAAAATGGAAAACCACCAAAATGAAACCAGAATTTCAGCCTAGTTTAGAGCCTAGTAAAATAGTTCAAAAATCACAAGCTACTCAGAGACCAGGCCATCATTTGGAAATACAATCTTGTAATGAAACTCCACAACTCCGTCAAAACTCAAGAGGATTTTAGACCCAACAACTGAGTCCATCATATTCAAAACCTGAGAAAATAATAGAGCCAAAATCTAGCTCCCAAATAAGTAGCAAACATATTACCTTCTTCTGACATCATTAGCTAGTTGGATTAAGCCTTCCAGAAACTCCTTGTTCCAAATTGTGATGCCATTTTGAGAGGTGCCCAGGTTAGCCAAAAAATTGATCAAATTGTTACCCTCCCTAAACACATGCTAGTATTGGGCAATTTCAAATGTTTGGGTCAATTTATGCACTTCCTCCAATAGGTTTGAGATTGTCCAAATTAGATTCTGCATCCCTCTAACCATATTAATAATATTGAGTGAGTCACCTTCAATTATGACTTTTCTAAAGCCCAGAGATTTTAATTGCAAGACTCCTTGAAAGAGAGCTCTAGCCTCAGTTGCATGGCTAGTTTGAGTTTTGATATTTTTAGCAAATACCAATAAAATTCATCCCTCTGCATCCCTGATAACACCACCTGCTCTAGCCTGGTCTATATTACCTTTAGATGCACCATCAAAGTTCAATTTTAACCATCCATGAGGGGGTGGTTCCCAAACATTGTCTGCTCTAAACCTAAATTCTTTTCTATCAGGATAATCCATACCAGCACTCCCCACATCCAGGGATAGAATATCAACATTCTTCACCATGGCAACGACAATCTTAACAAAAATTGACTCTGGGTGATGAGAAGTGTTATTAAAAGCTCTAGAATTTCTTTCCTTCCATATCCGCCACCATAGATGAGGGAGGACAAAGGATGTGAATGATCGAATCCGAGGTGACCAATAGGGAGTGCTCCATTGCTCCACATGGGCATTTAGCTCTTTAGGGGGAATCCAATCCATTCCCACCAGATAAAGTAGCATTCCAAAAACTTCTTTAGAAAAGGAACATAGTTAGAATAGATGCTCAGGAGATTCTTTTGTCAACCACATAGATAACATCTATTGGGCAATTATTTTGAGTTATATATTTTATCCTTTATTTATCCATGTTAAAAAAAGTTTGCATCACATGCTAACACAAAAAGTTGTATTAAACTATATCGAAAATCAAACATTAGACTTGATCTATATTGTAAAATACATGAATTTAATAGTATATATCATATAAATATAATAGTAGCACTTTTATAGAGGCTCTTTCATATCTTGTCAAGTAATACTATCCAAATATTATATTTGTTATCAAGTCAATTAAATTATCTCCAACTTGTCATTTAAATTGACAAAAATAAGCATAATCCTCCATTGGTCTATGCTATTTAAGAATAATACATTGAATTCCTCCAAAAAAAATCAAAATATTATAGTTCTAAGTCACCATTGAATTTAACATAAATTCATGTGTGTCCTTCCAACATCTATAGTATATATACTTTTTAAAGATATATGTAGCTATTCTTATCAAAATAACAAAACATTAAATTGTTGTCAAGTCACTTAAAATATATCCAACTTAGCCATTTATTAAAGATAGTTTTTATCTTCCTCAAATATCTATGTTTGGCGAATTATCTCCTTTATATCATTTTTATTAAGATATAAAATTTCAATTGGCTAGTTGCCTTCTAAAATTTATATTTTGCAAAGACAGTTTAACACTACACTTGGCTAAATTATTTATACCTAGTTTCCTTCCTATAAATATGATGACATTTTCAAGATACACCTCCAACAATAGTTGATGGAGATTAGATATAATGTTATCTTATCCAATCCTCACATCCATTTTTCTTGATAACATTAATAATAATTTATGAATCCCTCTCAATTGAAATATATTTACATCCATTTTCAATGGCAATTTTGATCCATGTTAAAGTGTCCTAGCCTTTGCATAATTATTAGTTGAATTTCCATATAGTTTTAAGTGAGGAGAATTTTGTCTTCATTATTTTGAGAAACACCACATCAATTAGCTTTTTGCATATTTCTTTTGAAAGCACCATAAAAATTAATTTTGATAAACCCAATTTCTAGATATTTTTATTTTATCATAACTCTATTATCATAAAGGACCCTTCTATGTATATTCAAATCTCATGACCCTTCTAAGTATATTAAAATCTTGTAACCAAAATGCTAGGTAATTTTTTCTTTTTGAATTTAAGACTTCCTATGGTGAATATTATGTCTATAAACATTCGGTAAGAGAGGCAATAATATGATTCTAAGCTTCAACATGATTTTGAGATTTCTTTTAAAAAAAAATCTATTATTCTTTTCAAGCCATAAATTTCAATAAATAATGGTAGGACCAATCTGCCACAAGATGCATAATGACTTAGCTTTGAAACAATCAATCAATAGTTTTATGAAATCTTTTAATGTTGATGGATCTATCCAATATATTCTCATAGTTGTTTGTTGTTGATGCTTGAACTTGGTTTTTGGATAAGGGTTTATACCACCCAATGCATTAATCTTTGCATACTCGAATTTGGTAGGCATTGGGACTATTTGTAGTTTCCTCTACTTTTGCTTTCTCTTTCATGGTCTATCCATAAATTTTGTCAAGGGTTTTATCTTGTGGCTCATATTAGAGTTTGGTCACCTTTAAATCCTTGTAATAGTAATGGCAATGGTGGATATCCCTCCCATCCCAAACCCTCCTTTTGAGATGTTACCATGATGACTATCTCACTGCCTCCTTTGTTCAACCAATCAAAACTAGAAAATATGACCAAAGCTTTGAAGGAAAGGAGGCCACAATGGTCCCAACCAAGTAACAAAGTCTCCTTTGTTCCTAATTTGAATAATTATCTAGTGGTGGATATTCCTATATTCAAAACCCGATCCTCATCCTAATTGAGAGAACTCTTGCTTGCAATTTTATGGGTATTTGGCCTAGCCCATAAACCATTCAAATATGGATCATCTCTTGTTGAGGATCTACAATATCTAGATATTAATTCATGATGGTAGGGAGAGGGTATTTCATAGTTATTTTATCCTCCATGGAGGAAAGAGATGTAATATTTCAAGGAGGTCCTTGGTTCCTTGGATGAAGCCCTCTCTACATGATGCCCTGGTCTTCAACCCACAAGTGGAAGAACTAGAAGAAGTCTCAATTTGGGTAAGACAACCATTTTTACCCCTACATATATAGAATAATCTAACTCTTGAGATGATAGGTAACTCTATTGGCACATTTGTAGATTGGGCTCTTTCAAAGGCCAATAATGCAACTTGTGGTAGGTTGTGTGTTCAAGTTAATTTGAAAAAAATTGTAGACACCTAAAATACATCATGTTGAGGAGGTTACTCATGTGGACATATTTTCAAGCCATATGACTAATCTTGGACCTTACCAAGACTTAACAATGGTTCTAACCACTCAAACAGGGCAACCTAGTCCCTTTCAACTTGCACCGATGTCCCCCTAGCAGTCATTGGAGCTGATGATGGCATCTAAGTGGGTCGCACCTGTTGAGGATGATCTCATCTGTAACTACCTTGTGCTTCTTGAGCCAAATAAAATTCATTACAAAGCAACAAATTATGAGCAGTTATGATCGAGAAGCTTCTAGAAGCGATGATTCATCTCTCTAAGCATGACTGATTCTTGGTCTTGGCTTCTTCAACAAGCTAGGATGCGAATTTGGGAGTTCTATATAAGGCACCCAAAAACTTGATAGAAAGAGGAGAATTACTATTGAATTAGCATAATGAATTTCTATCAAATTACCTAATAGAGAGCTCAATCTCTCATAATAATCCAAGTGCTATCAAATTTGCATCATAGAGCTTGCATTCACAGCCATGGAGTGCATTGGAGTTTGAAGGATAGACCTCACTACTGTTCAATCATTAATTTACCATGATTTTGAGCTAATTTCTTGTGATATCACTATATTTCTAAGAGATAAACCCTTGAAAATCAATTTTGCAATCAAATTGATCTTTTCCATACATCGAGATCGGAGAACAGTCTCTATTCAGTGACCATTGTTTTCAACAGTAGCCTGTAGGCATCATCATCGGACCCGACGACGACCAGCAAAGCCCACAATTATGATCAACAATGACCTTTTGGTGACATATTATTTGCCTACCTTTTCCATGTAATTAGTCTTAGTTGCTTTCAATTAGATTTCTAACATTGTTTAATGCATTTTATTTTAGTATTTCATGCATTTTTGTACTGCTTTACACATTTTCTTTCTATTTTGCATAATCATAAAATAGGCCTCATCTTGAGAGGCTTTCATTTGCTATTGATGCTTTGTATGTGCTTATGTGTGCAGGTTACAGGCCTTATAAAGAGCTAATTCATCATCAAGATCACCCTTCTTAGCATCATCAAGTAGAGATCGCTAGGAAAAATCTCCATTATTAGTTTAGTGGAATTTTAGAAGATCTTTTGGAAGACATCTACTATTGAGATTTGATGTAATTTTGTATCAATTTGGTGAATCTAAGAGGGATCTATTGTAACCCATTGTAACACATTTCTTGAATATTAATGAGAAGGGCAATTTCATTTTTCTATTTCTTGTCATGATGGTTACATGAATTTCATATTATCAAATTGATTTCATTATTACATTTTTGTAGATGTTTAGAATCTTTTGATAATTCTACAAAAAGCTTCTTGAAAACATAGGTATAAAAGTCTCAGATTGTATCCATACCTAGTTATGAGTGCATTCCATTTAAATATATTACTTATCATCAATATGGTCATTTATCAAGGAATTATCCCATCAAGGTACAACAAGAGACAAAGGAGGAAGATCGAGAATTCCAAATAGTAAGAATAAAATAGAAGAGAAGCTCTAGAAGTAGAAGTAGGCCTCAACCATAGCCAAAAAGACAAAACATTAATAAGTTATCTATTTTATCATAAAATAAGGTAGAGAAACATCCAGGGACATAAAAAGTGGAAGATCCATCAGATCCTAAAATAGAAGACAAAATGGAGGAAAATCAAGGTACCAAATAAAATATTTAGGAAGAGGAGATTGAAGAAATAGAAGAGACTCAGTTAGTAGCAGCAATGATTCCAGGAAGAACCCCAACCACTAGATCTACTAGAGGAAGGAAATCTAATCAAGAGGTAAGAATAGATAAGCATATATAGAGATTCAAAATAACACACAAATAACCATAGACTTCAGCAAGGCTAAGAAGACACTTAAGAAATAAAGGTTCTATCATGGAATAAAATGGGATTGGGTAGTCCCCTAAAAAAAACTAATTCAATTAATTCATTAGCAAGAAATTAAATGTATAGATTAGTTAGCAAGAATAGAATGAAAAAATATATGGAGATCCTTAGACCTAGAAGCAATAGATTTATTAGGTGCCTCAGGGGGCTTCTCCTTGCATGGGATCCATAGGCCCTGATATGTATTAATAAAACAAGACACTCAAATTGGATAACAACTTTTTTTTTCTCTCCACAAGGACAGATTTGGACCATAGTCAATTTTTATGGACCAAATAACTTAGTCTTAAAATAAGAGGCTTGGAAAAGTCTTCAGCACTAGATTTTTCTAGAAATATCCCTAATTTTAATTTTATTAAGGGACTTGAATGTGGATTTAGCCCAATGCAAGCAAAAAAGGGGTATTCCCTAAAAATACCCTTCTAAGGACCTAGTTGTGCAAATTATAACTGAGCAAAAACTTTAGGACATAATCCCCAAAAAATAAAAATTTACATGGACAAACATAAGAGCTAGTATTTAATTCATATTAGAAATATTAGATAAATTCTTAATACAAGAAGATATACTATTTAGGTATCCACTTGTATCAAGTGGCATAATTCAAAGTTTGGTCTTAGATCATAAGCCTATCTATTTGGATACGGGTGATAGTGCTCTTGGAAAAAGGAAGATTCCTTTCAAATACAATCTAGAATAGATGGAGCATGAAAAGTTTACACCTTTAGTAGAAAGTATCTAAAAGTAGCATGTATGTGCAAACAATCCCCAAGAGGAATGGAAACTAAAAATTTTCAATCTCAAGAAAGCTATTAGGGACTAGATTTCCAATAAGACTAAAGTTGAAAATAGGTCAAACATGTTGCTACAACGAATGGAGGAAGCAAAGCAAGCGTAGGTGATTAGACTCCAACCCCTCAATAGGAAGAGAAAATACTTCAAATGAACTGAGAAATGAACCAAATTTTTATAAAAGAAGAGGCACATTGGAGGCTTTAATCAAGAATTATTTGGCTCAAGAAATAAGACAAATACAAATTACTTTCATTGCAACACTACTAACAAAATATAACCAGAGAGATTCACAAAAAAAAAAAAAAAATTATTCTAATCAAGCAATCATAAAAGAACTAGCAAGATTAGACCCTTCTCACAAAGACTATAGTAAATCAACATAATCAAAAATTTACTCAACCCTTCTCACAAAGACTATAGTAAATGAATAGGATAAAAATTTTACTCAACCCTTCTCACAAAGACTACAATAATCAACAAGATCAGACCACTCCCTTGAACAACATTTCTCCTTTATTAAAAAATAGAGATAGAGAATATCTCTCTTCATGAGCAACCAAAGAAGAGTTGGAAAAAATACTTTCACTACCCAAGGACAAAGCCCCAAGACTAGATAACTTCACCAAGAATTTTTATCAGTAGTTTTATGAAATTATTGGAGATGACCTATTGGAAATGATAGAAGAGACAAGGATGAGAGGTAAGCTATCTAGGAAAATCAACTCCACTTTCTTAGTTTTAATTCCAAAAGAAAAAAATATAGTTACTTTTGATAGATTTAGGCCTATAACTTTGTGCAATTGCTCTTATAAGATAATGACTAAAATACTAGCAACACCCAGGTGTTGTAGGTGAGTTGGAGAGGAGAGGGCAATCCTCCAAGGGAGGTCCCAGGTTCAAATATCCACCCTACCAAAAATCTGAATTGAGTATCCAAAATCCAATTGATAATGTTGGTATGGGCAGGGTCAGGTGCGACTCCCGGGTGACTTTGACGATGTAGAACCCCCTGTTCGTGGTCTCTCAAACCAAGGCGGCCCTGCAAGGGGTTTTTTTTCTTAAAAAAAATACTAGAAAAAATATATTATAATATCATAATGATTCATGAAGCCCTACACTCAAGTGCCAAGTCCAAAAAGAAAAGAAGAGCCATTAAAATTGATATGGCTAATATCTTTGATAGAGTAGATATTGGATTTTTAACACACTTGTTAGCCAAATTTGGATTACCAACTCAAATGATAGACTACATAAGAGATTTCATATAGGGAACTTGGATAGACCCTCTAGTCAATGACGAACCTACTAAGTTCTTTAAACCCACTAGAGGATTAAGGCAAGAGTGTCATCTCTCCCCTTACATTTATATCCTTCTTGTTAAAACTTTAGGGAGGACCTCAACTAAATTGAGGAGAAGAAAAGAAATATTGGTACCTAGAGCAATTATAGGATATAGAACAATCACTCATGCTTAATTTGTAGATGGCATTATTTTACTAGGGGAAGCCACAAAACTGAATGTCAAGTTAATCAAAGAAGTTTTAGATTGTTTCTCTTTAGCCACAAGTATAGAGATAAACACCCAAAAGAGAATATTTTACACCATAAATACTTCAACAATAGAAGATAGATATTTATTTTAAATTTTGGTATTTCACAAAGGTAGTGATACCTTTAAATACCTAGGTGTTACTATAGGTTTACATAAATAAATAGGAAACTTGGAATGTAATTCTTGAAAAGATGTCAAGGAGAATACAATAATATAACAATGGTTGGTTGAGTTTTGTTAGAAGAGTTATTTTACTCAAATCAATATTAGCAAGATTTCCCATATATCGATTGTTGGTGCATCATGCATCCTTATATATCTTATAGAAGTTATATGCAATGTTAAGAACTTTTCTATGGCAAGGGGGAAGGCAATTAAATAGGAAAACTTTCCATTTGAACAATTGGGAGACTGTCACCAAGCCAAAGCAGGGAGGTTTGGATCAAAAAAACAACAATTGTTAGTAAGGAATTAAGTGCTAAGCTATTTTAGAATTTGCTCAATCCACTAGATTCTTCATGGAAGCAAATATTAAAATGCAAATTTATGAACAACTCTAAAGGGTTCCAACTTATAAAAGTGTGAAAATTATAGAAGGCTCCTCCTCAATTTGGAAACATATTATGGAAGCTAAATATATTATATTAAATTATACCTCTTGGATTCTAGGGGATGGTAAACAAATTAATATATGGGATGATCCAGTCTTGGGAGGACCTCCAATCATTAAGAATTATTTCCCATAAATAAAAGTATACCTGCAATAATTAGGTGTTAACTCTCTTGCAAGCTTAATTAAATGGGTGAAAGATCCACCCCTGTCATGTTTTGAACAAGATTCATGGTGACAACTACACAACCAAACTGAAGGGATTAAAATTTCTCCCCAAATTTTAGATCAGCTCCTATGGGTATTTATTAGTGGGTTAGGTTTTTACATAGTTAGACAAGAGGTGTTGTTACAGTAACAGGGTCATAAGAACTTGACCATAGTTAAGGTATGGAGTTATAGGGTCCCTTCAAACTTCAAGACTTTCTTTGGTTGGTGCTCTAAAATAAGATTCTTACAAGAAACAACCTCATTAAGAGGAATATCATGGGATCTCATAGTTGGCAGAGGTGTCTTTAGAATAATAAAACAATATCACATTTATTCTTTTAATGTACAAAAGTAGTCAAAATTTGGATTGAAATAACCCATCTATGATCAACACTATCAGGAATCTTCAACTTAGAAAATTATCTAACCAATTGGGACCAAATGCACGAATGGGGACTAAAGTACAAGCACCTTATCAAGCAGATATGGTATTTAGTACCAATATCCATCATTTGGAACACATGGAAGGATAAAAATAAGATAATATTTGATGACAAAAGAACCAATTTTCAAGTGCTAACCAATAAAATATTAAGGAGATAGTCTTGAACATAAAATCTATATATCATAAACAATAAGACATTATGAGATTAAGAAAAAAGGAGATAAAACTATTACACCAGATGGATCTTCAAAATCTCCTAAATTTTGGGCCACATGTTAGAACAATAAAACCTCTAGAGATAAAGTTCCCCACACTTTTCTTTGATGGAGCCTTTAAGTCAAACCTAGGTCATATAATGACTGGTTATGTGATACTAGTGCCTCCACACTTAGAAATGCTTTAATTAAAAATTAATTTGGGAAAAATAACTAATAATTTTGCAGAATTGATAGGTTGTGAAATAAAACAAAAATTAGCTCAAGAACAAGGTATTAAACAACTCCATGTGTATGGTGATTTAAGACTTATGATGTCTACCCTATCTAAGGGGATGGATTTCTCATTAGTCCAACTATAAATAGTTTAGAGAAGACTACGAGAATTAGAGAAATTTTTTGAATATATACAATACTCCCACATTGGAAGGAGGTATAATTTGGTGGTTTATTGCCTTGCAAATGAGGCTAGAAACATAACCTATTTGCATTCAAAGTAATAAGAAAAAATAAAAGCAAACAACATGAGTGGCATAAATTATAGGGAGTATATGGTAATTTTGGATCCTTTGGAGATTCTCGAGCCTTTGAAGATTTTGGCATCCCTGGATATTTAATGCCTTTGAACAATCTTGGAAAATTGTGTGATTTTAGAGCTTTTGGTGTTTCATGTTTTCTTGGTGTTTATGGTACCCATCTTTGGAATCCTTGGTATACTATTGCACTTTTTGGAGTTTTTAAATTTGCTTTGGTGCTTGTTCCTCATTTTGGACAACAATATTGTGACCTCCAAGTTGCTTGTTGGATAATTGTTCTTTGCAAACTTGAATATTAATATATAACTTCTTTTATTTAAATAAAAAATATATTCTCATATTTTTAAAAAAGCTAACCTAAATTATATAAGAAAATATACAATGAAAAAGTAGATGATCTAATGTTTCTAGATCCTTCTCACATAAGGAACACCTAAAAGATCCATAATATCCTTGTTTTTGCAAACTCAAATTTGTAAGAATCTTACTTTAGACTTCTAACCAAAGGAATGTTGAGGCCTTATGGAGGGCCTCAACTAGCCAAATATTTAAAAAAGTAAATCTTTGGGAGTGGGTAATTTTGATTGCTCTATAACCCTATATCCTAATTTGACCAAGTATCCATCTGTAGACACCTAAAATGCATAATCACAAGAAGACTCTCCAAAATATCTCCTTCTAACCCACCTAACCCACCTAGGGTAGCCTCAGGGTCATTTGGTGTCTTTTCCCAGCAAAAGGCACTTTTCCCCCTAGGAAGCATGATTGTCTTGTAGCGAGACGGTCTCTAAGTCGTGATCATCTTGACCTGAGACAACCTCAAAGTCAAGACTGTCTCATAGTGATACGGTTGAGCACGTGTGAAAATAAAAAAAATAACGGGTACCTATCAGCGTAGTAGTGGATTTTTCATCTATACCATATGACCTGTAGGTAGTAAATATTCCCCTACCACCTACAGTTTGTTATAAATAGGCAGCCATACAACCCTTGGTTGCCACTTGTTCCTTCTTGGTTGCATGTCGAGAAAGCTATAAAATGGAGGCTTTTCCCCTTTGTTTAGAGACCCTAATTTTTTAATGCTTACCTCCATGAAGTGTTATCGAATTCATTCACCAAGCTTCCTCACTATGTTATGTTGTTGGATTACTGCACAAGCTTCGAGGTCACCTTCCATCCCATCGCTTGATTAACTTCGTTGCTCTAGATTATCTGAATCAATAATCTCGCCTTCTCACCTGTGAGACATTCATCGATAAAACCACCCTTAGATCACCCCAACTCCATCCGAACTAATTTTGCAAAAGTTGTAGGTCTATGACAATGACAACCTCACCTCGAGATGGTCCACAGACAATAACCGTCTCACCCTGAGATGACCCACAGATAGTGATTATATCACCTTGATATGGCTCCGGTCAGGTGATCAATTTTTACAGTTTTTTAATATTATCTTAGATTTGCATGTTGCATGTTCCTTTTAGCATTAGATCATTTCATTTATGCATATCATTTGCTGCATTAGCGTAGATCATTTTTTCATCACATGCAACCTCTTTTCAGTTCTTTTCATTTTGTTTTATCTTATGATCAAGATGGGTCCAATTTGAGTGGGCCCCATAAATGCTACTAGTCTCATGTTTGTTTCTTTGCATATAGTTTATAGGATCAAATAGCATGAAAGACTCTCAAATTCATCTCTCATGTGATGGTTGCTAAAAACCTACTCTCAAAACATTGTTGTAGGCACAAGAACCTTTTCAGATTGCACTAAAGAAAAACTGTATTTGATGAAAAGGATATCTTGATCCTTACTATAATATTGTATCATCGGTAAAATTCCTAAGAGGGATTCATTATAACACTTTTCAAGAGAATCAATATGATTTAATACAACAAGATTTATCATCACTTTGATCTCTTTTGCATTGTATTTTCATGATTTCTCCTATTCTATGTGCGGTGCATGTTTTCACGCTTTCAAATGGCAATCACAGTGGAACCTTTTGTGGCTACTCCTTTTTCATCATTTGTTGTTTTGATAAATCAAAATGACTAGTTTTTTTTGCATGTCTCGGTGATCTAAAGGTACAAAGTCATAGTCGTATTAGGTTACGACGATCCCTGTACTACAATCATCTCAAGTCGAGACAATCCCTGAACAATGATCATCTCAGATCAGGATGATCTTGAAGCGAAAGCAGAACAAAAATAAGACCAACAAACTACATCAGATTTAGACTTTCAAAGTAATTTATTTTATCCTTCTTTATCCTATTTTTTGTAGAGAAAGATAAATTATTTGTTGTCCTATAAAGAAACATAAAGAAATTTCATTTTATAGCAAAAATTGTAGAAGCTTTTTAGCTTTAGGTTAGTTTGACAACCATCTCAGGTCGATATGACCTCTGTCTATGGTTGTCTCAAGTCCAAAAGACCTCTATCTATGGTTGTCTCAATTCCAAATGGCTTCTGTTTGTGGTTGTCTTAGTTCTAGACGATCTCTTTTCATGATTGTCTCTATATCAAACAACCTATATATATTATTGTTTGGTTTACTTGATTTTTTGCTTAAAGGTTGAGCTTCATATAGGGTTTCTAAATATCAAACATTAATTTTTCTTGCATTAGTGAAATATAATATGTATGCTCTCTAATTTTCTTTTGCAAAAGTAAAATGAACCCTCACAACACACGAGACAATTTAACACCGGTTAGTTGGATTTCATCACCAACAATTGGTCGTAATTGCACGATGTGGAAATTCATCTCCCACCATGGATTATCCCCTTTACAAACCATAACAACCACCACAAGTGGCTTTTTGGAATTCATCACCAAAAAGTACCCTACTTTTGGGTACATCCCAAAGTAGGAAGGTTAGACGCCCTCCAATTCCTAAGGCTTAGTAATTTATGGAATTGTAGTTGTCGTTCATATCCAAGATCACATGAGGATGAAGCAAAATCCCAAATGGGTTGGTAGCAAGGCAATATATAGTGCGACCTCTTCTAGAGGTATTTTATTTCCTTAGGATACCCATCAGCCATATCCAACATCCTAGGAAGTCACTTTTTGTCATTTGTGTCACATTCATCGATAGAGGATGTGCAAAAACTACCTTTTTGTAGTGTTCTCTTCATTTCCCATAGTCTTCTAGGAGTAGAAGATCTAAAAAACAAAAATACACAAAATCAAAATCGAATAAAAAATAAAAAAATTAGAAACATTATTAAAATAAAAAACAAAAAGTGTTTTCTTGATTGTTTGTTTTGTTTTCATATCTTAGATAAGGGCCTGATAGCATTATCATGGTTCTTTATGAACCATTTGCCTAGCAGATGGCCGTAACATATAGTCAGGATCATTTATGAGTTCATGCTATTAATCTGTCACCTAGAACCGTGGACCCTCTTTGAATTAAGCCATAAGACCTTATCATTCCTGAGCGGCAATACAATATTCCTAGCTCAAAGGGGATCCCTCATTCCATTGACCTTGAAACATCTGGTGTCAACATCCACAACTCACCCACTGGTACTAACTATGATCAGGATATGTATTATCTAGATTAGGATAGTTTGCGTGCCTTTTATAGGGATAACCATAACCAAGTTGAAACATCTAGGAGGTTCCTACCATTCCTTCGTATCTCAGCTCAACCTATGACTCCCCTAGATCAAGATCAAGAGTATACATAATATAAATATAGGGACATTCAAGATAATATAGCTTATTGTCCTTGGATGAGATGCAAGTATGAGCACCTAAACATGTACAATGCTTAGGGAAATAACAATACCACCACGTCAACTCAAGAATTTGCCATGTCAGCTCATGGGTCTAGGGATGGTGATTTTCATCCTCCTGATACACCTTATGACATGCAATACCATCAAGGATGGTGTACCTCAACACCTCCTGATCACGTGGAACCTATCCTACGATAATAATATTAGGTCAATGTAGCCTCTCGTAGCCCCAAAAAATAAATTATTGATCTCTCTAGGGGTGAAGCTCAACACACGCCTATTCATACCACTCACACACATATGAATAGGCCACACACAATTGATCTAGTCAATCAAAACTAGGTACCTAGGATAACCTTAGACCATTGATTGCAATAGGAAATGCATCAAATGTTACCCACACCTATGTAATAAAGGCAACTAGTCCAACGATACCAAGAACAATGTCAAAACCTTCCACTGCACCCAAATCTAAATCTTCCATCTCACCCATGCCTGAATCAAACCCATAATCAACAATCTAGACCACCACCCATTCATCATCATCAACCTCATTCTCCAAAATGCTATTAAGCGTACCCTTATCAACAGGATCTTGAATCCTACTAGGAACAACAACTTGAGTATCAAGACAAAATTGATACATATCTTGAGGTGACATATGATGACATGCCTATTGATAACACTCATCAACCACCTCATCCACAACAAAATATTCAAACTAATTAAGACCAAAGGCAAGCTGATACTATCATCTCACCCAAAGCCTATAAATGGTTGATAGAGTGCCTCAACTTGTTAGAGAAGCAAACCTTAGGTTCAGGTTACCAGAAACCTACCCTACAACAAATTATCAACTAACCTTTGCACCCATCAATTATATCACTACCCTATCCTAAGAATTTTGAGATGCCTAAACTCAAAAAGTTCAAAGGTGATGAAGATGCTCAAGAGAATATGATAAGCTTCATTAATATTTGCTTTCATATTCAAGATAATGACTCCTTGTTGTTAAAGAATTTTATTATAATATTGGATGGGAGTGCTTTGGAATGGTTTAATCATCTACCATGCCATAACATATACACTTTTGAGAAACTAGTGGACATATTTTTGGAATGCTTTGTCTTTAGCTTTAGGAAAAAGGCAAACATGACTGACTGGTATAGCCTTCATCAATTTTATGATAAGCCAATCATGGAATATGAGAACAAGTGGAGAACAATTATGTCAAAATTACCCTTCATCTTACCCATTATATAACTTATTTGAATGTTCACAAGGAGTTTCTCAAAACAAATGTCACTTTTTATTGCAACTCCAACAATACATACTTTCAAGAAGGCTCTAGCTTAGGCCAAAGCCATTGAGGATATAAAGGACTAAGAAGGAGATATTAAGCTCCAAAAATAGGAATAGCCAAATAATAATTCTAAAGGGAATCAAATGCAATTGAAGGCATCTCCAGTTAATCAGGTTGTTTTATGTGTCCTTGGGCCATCAAATCAAACTCCACCCTTGAAACCCAACTATCAGGTGCAACCTCCACCTATGCAATATCATTCACAACATATACAACAACCATAACAAAAACTACAAAATCAACAGTGTCACCCACCTCGCTAGTACATGCCATTGCTTAAATATTTGGTATCAATTTTAATCGATTATGTGAAGCGTAGGCCATCACTCTTCTTGAAATTTATCAAATAGACCTAAATAAGCCAAAATATAATAATTTTAGGGAAGATAAATTCTGTAGCTATCATCAACAAAAGGGACATGACATTCAGTCATGTTACGCCTTCAAAAATATAGTGCAAGATGTGATCGAGAAGTAGGAGATTCAGATTGATAATCCTCTTGCTTCGAATAATAAAAACATAGGAGTCTACCAAGACCCTTTGCCCTAGTAAGGGATGAACACAACACCTACAAACACCATAGAACAATGCAAGCAGGTAAATCAGGTACAAGCTACCCCATCCAATCAAGGATTTGTGGGGATGATCAATATAGTGACATGAAATAGATATTATCCAAGTCAACCCACACCAATCGTGGATCCTATGAATGTCCCTTCCACATCACAAGCACCTACATACCAAAACCTAAGAATACCTACCCCACCTCATCCGATGCTAACTTTAAGAGGTAGACTTACCCAAATTCTAAAATTTGCATTGACAAGGCTCTTTATATATGAGCTAATATAACAATCAATGCTGCATCAGGAAGCCTTGATGGAAATCCTAAAATCAATTGACTTGCCTTCACAATACCCCAAAACTTTTTCCAATTTTGTGGGGCAAGTTCAAAATTACAGTGAGCCTACAATAAATTTTCATGATCATGAGATCAAGACAATTCCTATTGAGATACCAAATCCTCCCTTACACATCGTAGCTAGTGTGGATGGGATCCCCTATAAATGAATCTTGATCGATAATGACTCATCAATTCATATTATCAGCTCAACCACCCTTGCACATATTAATCTTCTACCCTCTCACATCGCAACATCTATATTCACCCTCTGAGCATTTAATGATGCACTATGTTCCACCATTGGAATAGAAGTCCTTTTTTGAGTTGGACACAAGACCATTCATACACTCTTTCATATTTTAGAAGGAGCCATGTAATACAACTTGTTGCTTGGTTGGCCATGGATATGGGATATGAAGTACATGCATGAAAATAAAGTACATTGCATCCCTGATGACTTGGAACCTTTCTAGTTCTACAACTTGGTCTCACATCCTTATGAGTACACATTGTCATCAACTCATTTAGATGCTCAACCTAATCATACAACCATACATTCACATCTTCCACAAGGGTTTTCTATACCTTCATCATCTCACCTATCTTCATCATTACAACCCTCATCATCATCACAACCTTCATTATCATACCCCTCATCTTCATCACAACTACCCTCATTGGCTCCTTTGGTGATCCCTTCTCATTCATCAGATATTCCCATGAGAAATATAGATAAAGCACCCATGCAATCAACTTTACCTCCACCATCATCAGTTTACACCTCTCCATCTTCAACATCTCCACCATTTCAACAACACATCCTCATATCACCCTCGTAGGAGTAGAACCATCATCATCTACCACATTTCATCGTCACCCACACCTTCATCACTATTATCATCATCTCCTCCCTTGTAGGTCAATATTTGTATGACTAACCCAAGTCTAGGTGAATACATAGTATAATATGTTATGTTCACCCCTCACATAGACAAGGGTGAGTACATTCTTAGGATAGGGTGATGACAATCATGACAGTCAGGTCCCAAGCTTATGCAATGTATCCTCCGATAGACTGGTTATGGACGTCCAAAGATCAGCTGTCTAGCTATCATGGGTAGATGCCTAAGACTAGACGTCATAGGGCTAGACGTCACAAGTCCAGACATAAAGGTAGTTGAGCTAGACATCACAGGTCTAGACATCAAGGTGGCTGAGCTAGACATCACAGGTCTAGACATCAAGGTGGTTGAGCTAGATGCCACAAATCTAGACGTCAAGGCAGATGAGTTAGAAAACTAGCCATATGACGACTGCCTAGACGTCAAGGGCTAGATGTCTATAGCCATCCATAATCTAATCCTTTTATTTGCAATAAAAATCAACAATTATCATATTTACTATAACAACCGATCTACAATGCTTATTAGTATGGAAAACCTGCAACTCATACATCAATGTAATGCAACCTGCAATAACATAAAATCACAACACCATACACAGAATAGAATATCTATACAATAGCATTGGCATTTGTATTCATATGGATAATGATGATGTACAATGTTTGAATAGGGGGTATAAATAGGGAGGCAAAGTAGTTCCTCCAACTACTTCGCTCCCAACTACCCCAACCGTCTTGCCTTAACCTTTACTAACTAATCTTGGTGTTAGACGTCTAGCAATTGGACGTCTAACCATAGACGTCTAACTGGACGTCTAACTAGGCATCTAACACATTAGTCAGTCTATTTAAAATGATGGCTAGTTTTGTCATCTAGTGCCTTGTGCGTTTACAACCCAACCTTCTTTCTTATTGGATGATTTTATAAAAATCCAATAAAACACATACATTCCAAAATTACTATGTATAATCAAAATTGGTGGACAACGTTATTCCAAAAAATTCTAGGGTTTGTCTTGCTTAGAACTATTGTATACATCTATCCTCCCCTTCAAAGAAGTTGATGTCCTTAGTGACTTTCTCTGTTCCACTGAAGGGGTTCCAGCATCCGTGGATGTTGAACTTTATGGATTGGTAGCCTGTAATGCTTTCGTGTACTCCTGTTGGGCACAACTAGGTGATTTCCTCCAGTGGTATGGGTGCCTTGCCACTTTGATGGATTTCCTTATTTTTGCGGGTTGCCACCTCTGTTGCTTCTCTTCGAATTTGAACTTGTCCTCCTTCAGGACTTTTGATTTATCCCCGCATTTCAACTTCCTACTGGTGTGGTAATATCTTGGCTACCACTAATTTAGGTTCGGGCTCAGTGCAGACTAAATTTTTTCCAAATTTTTGGTGTGCCATATTTCTCACTTTCTCTCTTAGTTCTTCCCTATTTTGACCTAACGACTTCTACCTTAGATGGCTCTCATATTTTCCTAGACGTCTTCTATGCCTAGTTGATATATGCTGTCCTAACCATCAATTATTCCGCCTAGCCATCCAGTATGCTTCCTTAATTGTCAAGCCTCCAACTGTCTAGTCTACCCTAGCCATCAAATGTTCAACCATTAAGTCTGCCCTAGCCATCAAGCATTCAACCTTCAAGCCTACCCTATTTATCAATAATTAAGTCATAAAGCTTACCCTAGCCGTTAAGCATTCAGTTGTCAAGCCTACCCTAGTCATCAAGCATTCAACCATTAAGCCTGCCCTAGCCATCAAGCGTTCAGTTGTCAAGCCTACCCTAGCCATTAAGAATTTAGCCGTCAAGCTTGCCCTAGACGTCCACTCCATCTACTTGATGTTTGCTGTGCTAAAAGTCCATCCTGTCATCTAGATGTTCACTACGGCTGCTTCTCCTTTCTCCTCTTCTTCCTTGCATATGAGAGTGATGTTGCAAATGAATGGCATCTCCTCCTTTTATAGTTGCTTTGCCAACCCTAAAACCGTTATGCAACCGCCACATCGCAACTACTTCCTTGCATGCGCGCCACGTCGGCTTGTCTAGACGTCTAGGTTATCTTTTTGTCTTTTTCCCTATTTTGTCTTATTCTCTTTTTGTCTTTTTCTTTTATTTTTGACTTTTCTATTTTATTTTTGACTTTTCTTCTTTTTATTTTATTTTTCTTATTTTTCAAAACTGCATGTGACGTCTTCTCTCACCGTCGATGGGTGAACCGTATGGCCAAGCCAATACGTAGTTCCCATGCATCTGGTGTCTCACTTCGGTGATGACGACTATTTTCTTCGAAACTGCTAAAGTCATCATCACTGGTACTATTTATTTCCTCCGTCGTCTGATGTCTCCGACGATTATTTCATCTTGGGGGAGTTTTCGGGCGTGATTGCTATTGTTGTCTTATAGTGGCTCATGACACAATACGCCAGTCAGGTTGTTCTACTTCTTTCGGCTGATGTCATGTTTTTGGCTCATGGGACTGGTGGGTACTGGCCCATCGTTTGACATTATTGGTGGCTTGCTGATTTCTTTCCACTACTAGACATGTTTGTTCCATCCATTCTTCTACCATGCGGACTTCTCCTTCTTCTGGGTTAGCATTATTGTTATCCAGATGTTCTGCTACATCCTCCAGGTGTCTGCTGGTTGGATTTGGGCATTTTGGATGGGTGGGCACTAGTGGAATTCATTCTGTACTTCCATCATTTTATTAGATTATTATGCAATCATCCAAGTAGTGAAACCTCTCCCCTTCTTGTGCTTGTTGATCAAGTTCATTTTGAATGGGCTATTGCTGTCTTTGGTGTCCCCTATTTTGGTGGGGTCATCTAGCTCTTAGACCTCTTCCTCGGCCTCTGTCATTTCCTACAACTGCCCTCTCTTGATCCCTTTGTTCTAAATTGGGATTTATATCCCCATTTCCTCTTCCATGAATTTTGTTATCGTGTCCTTGGCCTCTTTTCAATTGAATCTCTCTAATGTTGGGCTATCAAACTCCCAACTACCCGAGATTTGGTCGGTCCCTCAGTCATTCCTGATGACGTCTTTGATTCCTATGAGCTCGCTGAGACAGACCTATCGGTCTATTCTTAGGAGCATGTAGTAATGGGTTGGCTTGGACTAAGTTCTCAGATGGCCCTTGCGGTCCAAACTGAGAACCAATCAACCTATTGGTAATCGGAGGAGAATTTCTTCCTCTCGAGCTACTAGGATGGAGGTCAACCATGCTCCTCCCTTGGTCGGGTGCTCTCAAAATTCCTTGCAGTCTTCCAAGAGTACCTAAGTTGTCTCTGCTATGGGCTTCATTTATCAGTTGTGCTCTTATCTCTGGTGGATGGTGTAAATGCGCAAGTGTTAGTTGGTGCAAGATCCTCAGTCTCCTATAGGCCCTTATCAGTATTCATCTCCATCTACTTTCCTCAAAGTGTCATTGCATGGCACAATGAGTTAAGTTCTCCTGATATTCTTCTAAAAATACTGAATCAGTGCTGGAGTCATTCCCTTCTCCTACCGTGTTCATTGGCCATTTTGAGGTTTCTTGAACCCATTGCTACAATATTCTTACTTCCCTTCTATGTTGTTGTAAGTCAAGTGCAGCCATCCGATACCTGGCTACCTCTTCCCATTCAGTTGGATGTCTCATGGCTCCAACATATGGTGTTCTCCATGCACGAGGTGGTGGTACTTCTGGCATCATGTCCTCATTCAATCCTCCATTGTACTCATCTTGTGGGCTCAGTGAAGCATCATCTTTGATTATGTGTGCAGTTTCTATAAATCTGACACCTGCTTGTCGATTACGATCTTCATCCCTTTGTCTCCTATGATCTGGGTTAGGACTGGCATATGGTATATCCGAAATCTATGGTCGGTTTTCGTCGCTACTTGACTCCTCCCACCAACTTTTAGTTTTTGGTTTTTTTGGTACCGTCTCAATATCCTTCCATATGATGGCTACCATTTCCTCCCTGCTTATCTAATATTTGGTAGTCGAGCTTTGTCCTGCTTCCCATATCCTAGGTCTTTCTAGAGATTCTCTCATTTCTTGATGGTTCACTGACTTCGAGCTTGAGGACTCTTCTAAATTAAGCATGATTTTTAATGTGGCTGAAGAAGAACTCCTAGAGTGTGCACCTGTTGCTATTGCTTTTCCTCTTCTATTTTCCCTCGGGCTTACAACATCTTCCTGTTCTTCCTCCAAGGAAAATAAACTACTTTCTGAAGAGTTACCTATTGCACTTCCTCTTAGCTCTCCCTGTTCTAATTCTGCCCATTCCTCTTGACGTGCTTCATGCCTTTCATTCACTCATTGCATGGTTGTGTCCAACTCTCGAATCACTTGTTCCCACATATGATTATTGTATTGTCTTAGGATTTCATATTCTTCCTACAACCTTTGTGTTTCCAGTCTCATTCATTGCAGAATTCTAGCTCCCTCTTCTTCATCTTCTTCTTGTTCTTCTTCTTCTTTCGAAACTTCTTGTAGAGTGACTTCCATCAGAGCTTGGAGTTGGTCTTCCTCATTGTCATTTGGATTCTGGACCTACTATTGCAATCCTTGTTGCTCTTCTTCTCCATCGGTTCCAAATAACCAATCCAGGTTATGTGTTTCCTCCCTTTGAACAGTACTACCCTACTCGTTAGTATCCTGGGATTGTATTCCTGGATTTGTCCTTGTTTCGGGAGTTCTTGATTGTTCTAGGTTGATCATATTTACTTGAACATGTGGTTTGTATACCTTCAAATTAGAACCATTAATTACCTCAGGGCATAGTGTTCCATCTAGTTTTCTTAGTTTTACTGCCCCATTCTCCAGTACTTCTTCTACCTGGAAGGGTCCAAGCCATAGGGTCTTCAATTTCCCTAGCTTGAGTTATCTCTTCCCATTGTACTTTAGTACTAATTCACCAGCCTTGAGATCCATCTTTCGAAGATGCTTATCATGCAAAAATTTCCTTCTCTTCTATGTGATCTCCATAGCCCATTGTGCCATTACCCTTTTCTCATCCAACTGTACCAAAGTTGTCAATCGCTCCTTCATGCTATCTTCATCATTCTACATGTTGTCCACTACCACTCTTAAGATTGGTACAAGGAATTCAACAGGTACCACTACTTTCTGTCCATACATCAGTTGAAAGGGTGTATGATTCGTGTTGAGCTTGAAGGTGGTTCTGTATACCCTTAACACTGCTAGTAACTGTTCCTCCCAGTCAACTCCTTCTACTCCACATGTCTTATACATGATTGAAACCAGAATTTTATTTGTTGCTTCCACCTGCCCATTTGCTCTGGGGTAATACAGACTTGACAAGGAGTGAAAAATTCTGAATTCTTCCATCAAGTTCTGGATAATTGCATTTACAAAATGGCCTCCTCTATCACTTGTCAATTGTAGAGGTATCCCGAACCTTGTAATCACTTGTTCGTACAAAAAGTGAGCCATACTTTTTGCCGAGTTGTCCGATAAAGCTCTTGCTTCTACCCATTTTGTAAGGTACTCCATAGCAACTACGATATATCGACATTTCCTCCTTCGACTTATTTTTAAAGGACCTAAAAAATCCAGTCCCCATCTCTCAAAGAGTTCCTAAGGCTGGGATGGATGTAATGGCATGAAGTCTCTTTTCAATGGTTTCCCTATTCTTTGACACGTATCACATGTTGTCACAAAATTCTTTGCATCATGAAAGAGGGTGGGCCACCATAGACCTACCAATAGTACTTTCCTAGCTATCACATCTGGTCCCATGTGTCCTCCTACCAATCCCTCATGTGTCTCTTTCAGGGTTTGTTGTACTTCATCCTCCATTATGCATCTTCGCAATATATGGTCCTCCCCCATATTGTAGAGAAATCCTGCAATCAAGGTGAAAGGTATCGATTTTATAATCACTTTTCTCCATTCAACTGCTATTAGTTCCTTTGGTAGATCTCCTATCGACAAATATTCCCCTATATGCTTGTACCATCCTGGTATTGCACTAATCATAAATAACTAGGCATCGTGGAATTCATCTGGTATTCCTCCCTCTACAAGTTCTCTTGAGTGAATCCTTGACAATTGATCCGCTATTACGTGTTTCTTCCCTGGTCTTACTACCACTCTAAACATGAAATCCTACAGGGTGATGAGCCATCGACTCACTCATCCATAGATCGTTGGTTTATTGATTAAGTACAACAAAGCTTGATGATCCACATAGAAAGCAAAGGGGTTAGCTAGTAAATAGTGTCTATATTTCTGCACCGCATACACCATTCCCAGTGCCTCCCACTCTGTTGTGCTGTAATTCTTCTCGGCTCTTGACAATAGCCGACTTGCAAAGTATATGGGCTGATCCAACCCGTATTGGCCTTCTTGTGCCAATGCACATCCAATGGCAAAATTTGAGGCATCCACATGCACATGGAATTCTTTCTCCCAGTCTAGGTAAACTAGGATAGGTGCTTTCACCAAGTGCCCTTTCAATCCCTCAAATGCTCCTTGGTGTTCCTCTATCCATTTGAATGGAACACCCTTTCGTGTAAGTGCGTCTAGTGGATGAGATGTTAGTGCATAGTTTCGGATAAACCTCCTGTAATATCCGACTATCCCTAAAAAGGTTCTGACTGAGCTCACATCATATGGCTCCTCCATTAGCAATATTACCCGTATCTTATCTGGGTCGGGTTTCAAACCCTCTTGGCATACTATATGCCCCAGCAGCTTTCCGTATGGCACCAATAAGACACATTTATTTGGATTCAATGATATTCGTGCTTTCCTGCACAATCCCATACATTCTTGTAAGGCCTTTAAATGTTCTTGTGTCCTGCCATACAATGACCAATCATCTAGGAAAGCTTTGAAGTTCCCTGTGGATATCTTATCAAAAATGTACAATATGATCCTCTAAAAAGTAGTCGGTGCATTGCATAGTCCAAATGGCATGCGGTTATATGCGTATATTCCATTTTCCACAACAAAAGTGGTCTTCAACTTGTCTTCTTCCGCTATGCTAATCTGGTTATAGCTCGAGAATCCATCCAAAAATGAATATATCTCATGGTCGGCTACTTATTCCAGTATGGAGTCTATGAAAGGGATCGGGAAGGGATCCTTTATGGTTACGACATTCAAACTTCTAAAATCCACACAGATTCGGATTTTATCTACTTCTCTTTTTAGAGTAATCACAATCGGTGAAACCCATTCGCTTGTCGTAACTTTGAAGATAATGCCTGCATCCAACTTTTTCTCAATTTTGGCATTCACCCTTGTTGCATATTTGGGATTCATTTTGTAAGGTCACCTTATTACAGGTTGTGCACCTTCAATCAAAGGAATCTTGTGTACACATAGTTCTGGTGGTACTCCCTTCAAGTCCTTATATGTCCATGCAAAAACATCCTTATAGTCCAAAAAAATCTTAAATGCTGTTGCTTTCAGGATTGGATCCCAATCATCTCCACATTTGATCATCTTCTCCTCACCATTTTCTCCCAAGTTTACCTGAATCATTTTAGGACCTTCATATTTGATGGATTCAGGGTCATTTGTTGCTTTTAGTGCAACGATGGGGTGGGCTGGTTTATCTTCAATGACTGCCTCCCCCATTGTGAATTCTATAAAATTCTTGGGAAATGTCCACTTCTCTCTTTCCTTGTCCTTTCTCTGCTATTTGTCTTCTATTGCTAGTTTCCTTTTTAGGTTCTTGTATCTCATCCTTTTGAATCTCCTTCTCCTCATCGATGCAAAAACATTAGGGAGAGAATATCTCATAGTCTTCCAACTACCAATGTAGTAGACCTTTGTCCTGGTCATACTCATCTTTCGTGCAGTCTTCAAGGTGCAACACTCCTTCCTCATCTGGTTCATACCCTATCTCACCATCTGATGAAGAGGATCTTGAATCATCTAAAGTGGCTATGTCTTGACTCATAGTTTGATTCTTCAGATTGATTATATACTTGTGTTGCCCCTATTTGAAGGATAGACGTTCTTTCTCCCAATTGTGGTTGACTTTTGTTATTCTCAACCATCCTCATCCTAGCAGTGCATCATATGTGGGTTTCTGCATAGCAATGACAAAAAAATCCAAGATGAAGTCCTGCTCTACTATGCGTACCTTCTGATTCATCAAAATACCTATTGTTTCAATGCCATATTGATCAGCACCATATAGTTTGAAATTTGGATACCGTAAGGCGGGTTGCCCCAGAATCTGCCATGTCTTCTCTGGCATCACGTTCACACTAGACCCTCCATCTACAATCACCTGATTCAGTCTATGGTCCAAAAATTCCATCTGGACTATAGCTGGCCTTCTTCCGACTTCAATCATCAGGATTATTGGATCAATGAATTATCCTTGCTTGATGGTTGCTACCTGTCGAGTTTCATCCTTCCTCTTGATGGCTTCCCCGATCGTAGCATACAACTCAGGTACTATACTAAACAGGTTGGCTACCTTCATCTCCACCTTCGTGTTTAGTACCTCTGTTACCAAGCCTTCTATTGATGCCTTCTTGGTGATCTCCGATCTCTTCAATACTTTCTCCAGAACTAGTTGTCCCTGCTTCTCCTTTGCTAGTTCTATTTTGATCAATTCTTGGGCTTCCTGCCATCGTTATTTCTCCTTGGTAGGGTTTGGGTATTGTTCCATTTTCTTGGTCTATGCTCTTGTTACAACCAAGACTTCTTTGTCTACTTCTGTCACCTCTCCAATGCCAATGAGGTTGATATTCTGAGTTCCACTGGTACTTGCCTTCTTCGAACAATTAGCTTCCTTGTGGTTTCCTGGACCACACCATTTACACATTTGAGTAGTATTGTTACCACTATTGTTACCTACATTCTAGGGTTTGGAATAATTCTTCGCAAAATGGCCCCATTCTTGACAATTCTGACATTGAATAATCGACCGACCATCAAAGTCGTATTGTAGTCGACTCTGGCCTCCTTGTCTTCCTCCTCGGCGACTATTCCTATATCCTCCACTAGTGGCTCCTTGTCCATTCCTTGGCATATTTGGTTGCTCCTCCTATTGTATAGCCAATGTTTGATGCCTCTTGCTTTTCAAGTTGAATGGACAATCGGCTACAGGATGTCTCGCTATCTCACATATGTTACAGTATGCTTTCTTTGGATAGTTTACATTTGAATGTCCTTCTACCTTGCAGTCTAAGCACCAAATATCTTTATGATCCTTTTGGCCTTCTCCTTTTGCTTCCTTTAGATTTTTTTCAAATTCTCTCCGAAATGTGTGAATCATGCTCTATACTTTATCTTCTGCTTCACTGTCCAACTCATCGTTATGCTTTAAGTAACCTCCGATACCTGCGATCATTTGTTTACCTTCACTTTCAAAGTTTTTAGCCTTCTCTAGTGCTTTCGCATATGTTGAGGATGGTACTGCCTTCATTTTCTTCTTGAATTTTGGTAGTAACCCATCCAAAAACCATCGCTTTATCATACCATCAGCAGGTGTCATCTCCATTTTATCTGTCAATTGTTTCAATCTTCTATTGTAGCTTTTGACATCCTCATCCGATTTTTGCTTAGTGACACATATTTCTGTGATGATGTCAGTGTCATCCCTCAGTGGTCAAAATTCTTCTATGAATGCAGTCTTCAAATCCTCCCATTGTGTAAATGCTTGTGTACTTTGTCTTTTCAAGTACCAGTCTATCGCCATGCCTCGCAATGTGGCTAGGAATAGTTGCAACCATTGTGTGTCTTGTGTGACCCCATTTGCTCCCCAAATGGTAATGCAAGTTCCCACATGTCGCGATGGATCCTCCTTTCCTTCACCTAAAAAAGGTGGGCATTTCTATTGTATTATTCTATTGGCTGTATTTGCCACCATAGTATTTGTTCTGTTGTTCGTATTCCCTGGTGTTGGTGGTTGTGGAGTTCAATTCGGTTGTCTATCTGTTGTTGGTGGTGCAAAATTGTACTCAAATAGCCTTCTACCTGACTCCAATTGGTCTCTACTTTATGACCTCCTTCATGAATATACCAAACATGGCTCCAGTCTTCCTCCCCACGAACCTCCGCATAGGTGCCCTGATACAAGGTTCTCTCCTTTAGTATCCTCTGGCCAACCCTCCCTCACTAGTTCTGGTGTTGCCATCTAGTTCTCAATGATGGGCTCTTCCTCAACTATTTGTTCTTCCTCATTTTTTATAGTCACCAACAATATTTCAATGCTTGGATTATCCTTATCTTCTAGGTTCTAGACTCTCTCCACTTCTGGGTGAGAGACTTTTATTGCCTCTTGTGTCCTTAAGTTCACCAGTCATGCACTTCTTCTTATCGATATTTGATTTTTTCTTTGTGACCTAAAATCAGTCATTCACCTTTTACACCTATCACTTATGTCGCTAGACTCTGAGTTCACTTAGGCAATGATGCCAAATGTAGATAGGGGTGAGTACATTCTTGGGATAGGGTGATGACAATCATGATATTCAGGTCCCAAACTTATGCAATGTATCTTCTGATAGAATGGTTATGGACGTCCAAAGATCAATTGTCTAGCTGTCATGGGTAGACGTATAAAACTAGATGTCATAGGGCTAGAAATCACAAGTCCAAATTTCAAGGTAGTTGAGCTAGACGTCAATAGTCTAGACATCAAGGTGGCTGAGCTAGACGTCACAGGTCTAGACATCAAGGTGGCTAAGCTAGACGTCATAGGTCTAGACATCTTATACTGCTAGCTGTTTGATGACTACCTAGACATCAAGGGCTAGACGTCTACAACCCTCCGTCGTCTACTCCTTGTACCTACAATAAACATCAATAGTTCTCGTCCTTGCTGTAACAACCGATCTGCAATGCTTATCAGTATGGAAAACCTGCAACTCACACATCAATGTAATGCAACCTGCAATAACATAAACTCACAACAACACCATACACAGAATAGAACATCCGCACAAGAGCATTGGCATTTGTATTCAGATGGATAATGATGATGTACAATGTTTGAAGAGGGGGTATAAATAGGGAGGCAAAGTAGTTCCTCCAACTACTTCGCTCTCAACTACCCCAACCGTCTTGCCCTTAACCATTACTAACTAAACTGGTTTTAGACATCTAGCAACTGGACGTCTAACCATGGACGTCTAACTGGACGTCTAACTAGGCGTCTAACACATTAGTTAGTCTATTAAAATGATGGCTAGTTTTGTCATCTAGTGCCTTGTGCGTTTACAATCAAGCCTTCTTTCTTATTGGCTGATTTTACAAAAATCCAATGTAACACATACATTCCAAAATTGCTATGTACAATCAAAATTGGTGGACAACATTATTCCAGCCAGTTCTAGGGTTTGTCTTGCTTAGAACTACTATCTACACCCATGCAATCAACTTCACCTCCACCTTCATCAGTTTACACCTCTCCATATCCAAAATCTCCACCATTTCAACAACACCCCCTCATATCACCCCCGTAGGAGTAGAACCATCATCATCTACCCACATTCATCATCACCCACACCTTCATCACCATTATCATCATATCCTCCATTGCAGGTTAATTTTTGTATGACTAACCAAAGTCTAGGTGAATACATAGTACAAGATGTTATGTTCACCCCTCACATAGAGTCAATTAGGAATTTTGGTCACCCATGTAGCATATCGTTACCTATAAGCACCATTTCCCCCTTGTGTATTATACAAGGTAAACCAATTTCATCTATGGTGGCATTGATGCTACCATAGATGCACCTTCACAATCAAAAGAGGTGGAGTCATTTCAAGCCAAAATTGATTACATGTCAAATTTATCCTTTGCTACACGATATTTTCATCACTACCATTGGTACAAAAATGGCTTAGGACGGTATGAAAAAGGTCTTTGGACCCCTGTAGAACCCCACTATCAACTTCCCATAAATAAAGTAGGCTTGGGATATCATACATGCCTACCTGATGAACTCCTTTTTGAATCCTTACAAAGCCTTAACCTAGGTTTTGAGGGAGACATCAATGGTAATGATTATACCAATCTCGATAATACTCATCTGTTTAGCGATCACTCACACATTTTTGCATTAGCTGTTGCTAAATTTGACAAGTCAGGTCATAAGTTTGAAGATGATTATAAATTAGGATATCATCAAAGGCTTGAGCATGATTGGGAGTTCAAATACAGTTGGGAGACCGCTTCCATCACCTCTTTTAGCTCTAAAGATGAATCTACCCCTATTGAGCCTCTAAATTATTTGGATGAATTCTATCTTCACCTATTTTTGAGGTTATCACTCCCCCTCTAGAATTAACTTCTCCCACCTAAGGTTGTTGTTTTCCATGCTCCTCATAGGGAACCCCCCGTCATATTGATTTTGCCTCAACCACCCCCTGTATATTTGCGTCCACCCATTTTTTATTGTCTCTTCACACAGTATGGAGATTATCCACCAACCATCAATATGATCTCCATTGATCTCATCACTCCACTCTATTATACCAGTGACCCTTCCAAATCATTGCCTCTCAACCTTGAGGCTATTTATTTTGATTGTGTTGCCCTTCTACCATCATCGTCCAAGTTTATCCCTTCTAAGAACATGTTACAATCATTCCATCTCTCATGGAATCCTCATTTAGATGTATTACAAGTTGATATTGAGTCTAACGATGTATCTGACTCACTCAATCTAGCTAATGATATTCACTTGATCCCTACTCCTCATAAATTAGAAGAGGGATCACATATGTCAATATAAGATATGATTGACATCGACATCAATGATGATCCTAAACATCCCCAGATTATCATATTGGGAAAAAGTATTTTAATTGAAGAATGTAACACATTATTTGCTCTTTTAAAGAAGTATACAAATATTTTTGCTTGGTCCTACAAGGACATGCCTGGTTTAGACCTAAATCTAGTGGTTCTGTTAAATCCAGTAATTAAACCAATAAAGCAAAAACTTTGAAATATACATCCAAAAGTTCCTCTCATGATTAAAGATAATTTACAAAAATTATTGGATGCAGTATTCATCCAGCCCATTGACTACCCCGAATGAGTTTCCAACATGGTTCTTGTCAGGAAACCAAATGGGGAGGTATGCATATGCATCTATTTTCATGATCTCAATAAAGCAAGCCCCAAGGATGAAAACTGATTTTTGTGATCTCAATAAAGCAAGCCCTAAGGATGAATTTGTATTGCCAAACATCGATACACTAGTAGATGTAGCCGTAGGTCATGAAATATTATATATCATGGATGGCTTCTTAGGATACAATCAAATATGAGTTAATCCAGAGGATTAGGCCAAAAAAATCTTCACTACGCCTTAGAGGACCTTTTGTTACAAGGTCACACCATTTGGTTTATAGAACATTGGTGCTACCTACCAACGGGCAATGACATATATCTTCCATGACTACATGCACAAGATTGTAAAAGATTATGTCGATGATATTATGGCTAAATATTTATTACATCAAGACCACATTGGTGTTTTAGAAAAATCTTTGATCGCCTTCTTGAGTATAATGTTTGATTGAATCCTAAGAAGTGTATCTTTGGAGTCACATTTGGAAAACTCTTAGGGTTCATCATTTCAAAGCAAGGCATTGAATTCAACCCACAAAAGGTCAAATAAATTGTATGCATATCTCCTCCCACCAACCTTAAGCAGCTTCACAACTTACAAGGGAAGATACAGGACATCCGACGGTTCATCACGTAACTATCGAATAAATATCGACCTTTCAATCATCTTCTGCAAAAGGGGGTAACTTTTCATTGGAACAAGTTTTCCAGGAGGCCATTGCAGACATTAAGAATCCTACTTTAGACTTCTAACCAAATGAATTTTTAGGCCTTATGGAGGACCTCAACTAACCAAATATTTTTTAAAGTAAATCTTTGGGAGTGGGCAATTTTGATTGCTCTAAAACCTTATATCCTAATTTGACCAAGTATCCATCATCCTATGATATATTCTAGACCAACTCATTATTTCACTTAAAAATAGGTAAATACAAATCTTAAAGCATTCTTTGAATCTTATATACTCTTTTCTAAGGTCATCTCCTTCAACCAAATTGCTAATAGAAATCCATGATCTAGAGTTATGACCCATATTAATATAATTTTTTCAAATTTAAACCTTTACAAGCTAAACATACTCAACTATTATTATTTTTGGATTACAAATAAGAGGATAATAGGAAACATCATGCTTTGTGTGTCATGTTTGAAGCATGATATATTTTTACAGCCTTATAAAAAATTACAACATAAGAATTACAACTATAAAATTTGCATGTGTGTATAAATGTACTATGATGCCTTGTCAAAAGTCCTCATGCCACTCCAACTCATGTTGGGTAATGTGACCACCACACTTCTTCATCCATAATGAAATGAGAATGGATTCTTGTGAAGGGATATCGTGTCTTGAAGAATGACATATTTGTTAATATTTTTTAAAAGAGTTGAACCCCTTAATCCCAAGACACATTATGTTGAAGAATAGTAATACCGACTTGTTGGCATTTTTGCCACATTGATTTTCATTGAAGTATTAATGTATACATTGTTGCAGATCTAACCTCTATTTTCAGTTTTGATGCGGTTTTGAGCAAAAAAGGAGCGAAAAATGGCTAAGTCTAAAAACTGCAGCGATTCGCTGACATGTCGCAGAATCGCGGTCAACACAGTCAACGCAGGCAGCTTGGGCGGAACCGTCGCGATATCGCGACGTGTTCCAGAATCGCAAGTCGGTCGGCTTCAAAGACTCAAGTTGAAAAGTTGCGGCGCGTCGCTAACATGTTCTCAAATCGTGACGCTGGCGGCTTCGAAGGGGCAAGTGCCAAAACTTGCAGCGATTCGCTGCATGTTCGAGCAGAGAAGAGTCTAAGGAAGAAGTTGCAGCGCATCGCTGCACTTTTTTAGGAAGGGTTCCTGCAAGGCAAAGATGCAGCGCATCGCGACGGAAAATGGCAAATGGTACGGAGAAAGAAATGGTTGGGGGGAAGGAGGGGTGTGTTTGGGCGGGGTTTTGACCAGAAAGACAAGGTGCCCGAAACATGTAGCGATATCGCTACATGTTCCGTTTTCGTGGGGCAGAGCGCAAGGAAGAACCAAGAACCAAAGTACGTAGCGAAATCGCTACATGTTCCGTTTTCGCGGAACAAGCTAGCGATGGAGACATTGAAGCCAAAGATGCAGCGATATCGCGACAGGGAGGATTTTCGCGGGTCTTCAGCAGCGAAGCGTACGACATTAGAATATGTCGCGATTTCGTGACCCGTCGCATTTTCGCGCACGTTTTCGCGACTCGCGCATTTTCTCGCCAAGTGCGGTATGAACGGCCCGAGGGGTTTTTCTTGATTTTCGATGATTTAATGCTGACCCGAATTTAATGATTTGCGGATTTCCAAGGCATTCAAAGTAAAAGACGCGCCCAGGCCACCAAAATTGCAGATTTTATGCGTTCAAGGCTGATGTTCATGGATCAAGTCAATGGTTTCACGCTTATTTTCAAAAAATGAATTTAATGAAGGAGACCGCTATTGCTTAATGGTATTTAATCTTTGCTCCCTTAACGCTGCAACTAAGGGGATCGTGTTCCTAATGTCCGCCATATAATTGTAGATCACGAGGAGGATGGTGGCAAACATTTAATGCTGTAGAGAGGACGGACCTCTATAAAAACCAATGTAATTTTCATTTACAAAGGTTGGGAGTTTTTCTGCTAGAAACTGGAAGCGCATTTGCAGGATTAAAAGTGTTGGCTTCTAAATTCTCAAGTGTTGTGTGGATGATTTTCCTTTCTGTCCTTTCGCATTTCTAATAGCATTTATATTTTTAATGGCTGTTGCATTTAAATTCTGCATAATTGGATTTAAATACTGCTGTTAAGGTATGATTCCTGGAATGTAGTTTTGGAGGGTTTTTTCTGCATGCATCGTGCGAGAGTTAAGTTAACGCTTTCTGTTACTTGCTGTTGTTGTCCTTTAAGTTTCCTGCTGTTGTTATCCCGATCATTATCACTTCGGCTCGCGGCCATATTTCCCATTCCTTTCTGCAACTTTTTCAATTTCTTTCCCGCAACCCTTATCTTAAAACCAGATTTTAGAGTAGTGAAGGGAACCAGCCCACTCTGGAGATTGGTCTGGGAGCCATTTCTTGCTTCCAGCATTTCAATGTTGGCCGGGTCTAGGGTGCACTTGTAAAATCCTTTCCTGTGGCAAATTTTGGACCAACAGTTTTTGGCACGCCCGGTGGGACAGATTTTATTTGTCTCTAAAAGATCCCATAGGGTCGAAGGTTTAATGTTCGCCTTCGATCGTAAATTAGAGCATTTGGTGACTCTGTTGTTTTTGGTGACCTCTGCTGGACCCATAAATACTTCATGATCACAAGATCACAATCAAAGAAATTTGGCGATCTTGTTCAGTTTTTTGAGCTCGATAGTTCGAGAAGTGGTGAGCATTCTAGATTAGTTTCCTCATCCCTTCCATCTTCTGCTATACAAATACCCAGTATTGTTGCTAGTGTTGCACCCCTACAAGTTCCACCAATGGCACAATTTCCTCCACCCAAAAAATTCTTGGCATGGAATAGCACTGGAGCCTTGAATCTGCAGGCTCAGAATCCAGTACCTCAGGCTGCACTGAAGGCTTTGCCCACTTACGACGGTACTAGTAAAATAGCCTATGAGCACATAAATGATGTGGCTTCCCTGGCTGCTATCCATGACATTACCGATGAAGATGTGATGGTCAAATTGTTAGTATGTTCTTTGAGAGGTAAACTGTTGTTTTGGTACAGAACTCTGCCTCCCGGAACCCTAACATCATGGGATCAGTTTGGTGATTTGCTGGTGAAACATTTTCATGAACAGGCCGACCCTTTCTCATTGTTAAATCAGTTTACTATCATACAGAGACATCCACAAGAAGAGATACCTGATTTTAATGTCCGGTTTACCGGAACTTGGCAAAGGATTCCTGATGGTATTCGGCCTGTTGATGAATTAGTCGCGATGTACTACCTCAGAGCGTTTCACTCAGATATCGGTTGGGCGGTTCGGCAGTCTAATGTGATAACGTTTCCAAAAATATTTGAACAAGCAATTAAAGTAGAAGCTGATCTGGTTGCTGTAGGAAGACTGCCTCCAAAGGTAACTATGCCTCTTATTCCAGATTTGCCTCAATATTTATATGGTTCACAACCACACCCCATGCCAGCTATGTATCCTACACCATCATGGAGCTCTAAAGCACCTCAGGTTGCACCTGTCCCAGCTCCTCAGTTGCCTACTTTAACTCCTTTACCGCTCCCTCGCACCCAACATTCAACCATCTCCCGTTTCCACTCGCATTTCCAGCTTTGCCAAGCACCACCAGCTCCTTTGCCCTTACCAAGACCTCCCGCACCTGCAAACCCCGATCCATATACAACATTATTGCAAGAGGTGAAGTCCGCAAATTCTGCCATTAGAGCCATGGGAAATAAGATCACACTCATTGAGAGGAAGCAGGCCGAGAGAGATTTCCAGCCAAGGAGATTTCAACCTCCTCAAATTACTAGAGATCAAGTCGCCTCCACAAGCAAAACACCTGAAAAGGGCTTAGCTGTTCTAGAAAATGAAGATGCAGCCCATGCAGATGGAGTATATTGGTGTTCCACTTGTAATGATCCTCATGGAGAAGATACATGTATGGTTCACTTAAATTATGTGCAGACCTTGGCGGCCAGCTCTTCAGGTGACCATGTTAACATGATCTCAGAAGCAGGTTATAGTTTGATGACTGCAGTGGAAGACCAAGTTTCAGTTCTAACAAGGACTGGAAAGAAGCCTATGAATGTTGATCCTGCTGACTTAGAGCCGTTAAGAGTACCGACTGAAGTGAAGAGGCCAGTGAAAGCTCCTGTGCCAGCTCCAAAGTCTTTGCCCAAAGATCCAGCTTTTAACAGAGTTCAAGAAAAGGCAGCAGCTGCACCAGTAAGATCAGAAGCAGAGGAGCAGGCACGCAAAAAATTGAAATATCCATCACTGACCAAGAGGTTAAGAGTAGAAGCTACACAACAGTACAGAACCAGATTTGAGCAACCGGTTGAGAAGAAAAATTCTGCTACAGTTTCATACAATATTGTTGATGATCTTAAGAAGACCCCTGCTAAGGTAAGCCTTTATGACGCTTTGCAATTACCTGGTCAAGTAGATTTATTACAAGAGTCATTGAAATCTATGAAGGAGAGTGAAAAAGGGCCTACCCACACCGTCTATGCCCAAACTTTAACCACCTCTCATTATCGGTAAGAACAGACCTCCTCCTTTTTACTTGTCATTGCAAATAGAAGGTTGGGTTGTACACAATTGTATGATTGATTCTGGAGCTGCAACCACTGTCATGCCCAAGGGAGTCTATGAAGCTATGGGAATGGAGTATACCCGGAGTAGTCCTGGAGTCCTGCAATTAGATGGTACTCCTGTGAAAATAGTAGGTGTCATTAAAGATGTACCCATTATCCTGCATACGATGCCCTAGATCACTGTTATTCAGGAAATTGTTGTAGTAGATTTAGAGCCCTATTTTAGCATGTGTTTATCCAGGGAATTTACTGCAAAATTAGGGGGTTATCTAGCATTAGATTATTCCCATCTGGAAATTCCTTTTAAGAATAGACGTCTCAGAATACAGAATGAAAAGCCTTCCCCTTTTCACATCGAGAAGTTGGAAGATGTTGGAAAAGACATGCAGTCGGTCCATATGCTCACTGAAGAATCTGAAGATGCTGTTTTAATGAGTGAAGTTTTAAACAATCTTCAGTTGGAAGACCAATTTTCAATGCTTAACTTCAATGCTATGATGGAGACAGAGATTGGCTGCTATGCCATTCAAAAACCTGAGACTGAGACAAAGCAGGAATTGTCTAACCCAGTTGATCAGACTGAGGTTACAGATCAGTTATGGCAACTGTATTTCGATGGAGCTAGATGCAGGAATGGTGCCGGAGTAGGTATTGTGTTAATTTCTCCTCTCGGTATACAAAGGACTTATTCTTATCGACTTACATGGAGTTGCACAAATAACGCTCGCTGAATACGAAGCATTGTGCTTGGGTCTGAAGAAAGCAAAGAAGTTAGGAATAGAACAGCTCAATATTTTTGGTGATTCCGAGCTTATTGTAAACTAGGTCACAAATAGATGCATCTCAAAGCAGCATTATCTGAAAGCATATCGAAATCAGGTTTGGGATTTGTTTGAATTTTTCACTGCGCTTAATATTCAAGCTGTTTCCAGAGAGATGAATAAACATGCCGACTTATTAGCATCTCTTGGAGCTAACTTTTCTCCTGTCGATCAAGTTGTGAACAAACCCAAGACAGTGAGAATGGTATACAGACCCGAGTGTGCCGGACAAGGAAACTTTCCGGCGGGTCTTTGAAACCGATGAGCAGATTGTTCATTTCTTGATACATGAAGTCTGCAATGTTGAAGGCCAGAACTTTGGGAGATGAGGAAGCCGAAGGTCTTATTCAATTAAGGAATAACCATATTCCAAAGGGTCTAATAACTCTGGAGAGCTTGTTTGACCAACATGATCGTTCCAGAAAGCCTCGAATGGAGATTGATAGAAAGGAATTCATGGAGTTAGAGCTTCAGCCCGACAAAGTGATTAAGGTTGGCACTGACTCAACCCCAGAAGAACTGCAAAAAATCGAGCAGCTACGTAAAGAGTTTTTTGATATTATAGCTTGGAGCTATGAAGACTTGAAAGGCTACAACAAGCAGATTATACAGCATACAATTGAACTGGAAGAAGGAGTTAGGCCTTTTCGATGTAAACAGAGACCTGTAAATCCAAAGATTGAGGCGTTGATGAAGGTTGAGCTTGTTAAAATGCTGCAAGCTAAGATCATCTATCCGGTCAAGCACTCCACATGGGTCGCCAATCTGGTCCCAGTCCGTAAGAAGAATGGAGATATTAGATTGTGCGTTGATTTTAGGAATTTGAACCGTGCTTCATTAAAGGATCATTATCCTTTGCCGAGAATAGATCAAATATTGCATGTTGTGGTTGGGGCACAACGTTTTTCTTTGTTGGATGGATTTTCTGGGTATAACCAGATCTGGGTAAAAGATGAAGATCAGTTTAAGACAACATTCACCACGAAGTGGGGTACTTTTGCATACCAACGAATGCCCTTTGGACTCGTCAAATCGTCGGAGCTACCTTCCAAAGAGCAATGGATATTGCTTTCAAGGATTTATTGAATAGGATCATTGTAATATACCTTGACGACATGACAGTTTTTTCACATAAAAGGGAAGACCATTGTTCTCACCTGAGGCTGATTTTTGAGAAATGCAGAGAATTCGAAATCTCTATTAATCCAAAGAAGTCTGTGTTTGCTGTAAAAGAAGGTAAGCTTCTGGGTCATGTGATTTCTGAAGATGGATTAGCAATTGATCCAGCCCGTGTTGAAGCTTTGAAGAAATTGACACTCCCTGCAAACAAGAAGGAACTTCAATATTTCTTTGGACGAGATAAATTTCATTAGAAAGTTCATTGCTGATTTTGCTCGGTAGTTAAACCAATGACCGAATTGTTGAAGAAAGATGCAGTTTTCCAATGGACAGCTCGAAGAAAGGAAGCATTTCAGGAGATCAAGGAAAGAACAGTGCAGGCCCCCGTCCTGATTAATCCTGACTACTCTAAGGATTTCATCTTATATGCAGTTGGAGAAGATGACAGTTATGCTGCAGTTCTGACGCAAAAGGGAGATGATGGGAATGAAAGGCCCATTGCTTTTCTGAGCCAAGTCATTTTACCTCATGAAGCAAAGTACAATTTTATTGAGAAACAGGTATATCTCTGTGATGAAATCCCTGAAGAAATTCAAACATTTTATTTCCCAGAGCAGGACATTTGTTTATGTTATTCACCCAGATGTGAGAAATTTCATTCTTCAAGGAGAGTTGGGTGATAAACGTGCTGGATGGGTCACCAAGATCCAAGAATTTGATGTAGAAATTCACCCAACTAAATTAGTGCATGGTAAAGCTCCGTGCCGTGAGTTAGCAAAGATGGCAGCATTTGATGTATGCGAAGATCAGGAAGAAGCTCTTGCTGGTAATGATAATTTAACGAATTTCTTAATTCTGGAAAAGGATTGGATAGAGGACCTGATTGATTACTTCACAACTGGAAGATGTCCATCACAATTGAATGCTTCTCAGAGGAGGAGATTTCGGTTGCAAGCTCTGCGGTATGTTTTGTTTTCAGATGGTTTATTTTTTAAAAATATTGATGGTGTTCTTTTGAAGTGTGTTAAAGAAGCAGACAAGGATAGGATCTTGGAAGAGTTTCATTCAGGTCTCTCAGGAGGTCACTATGCAGGAAGACCGATGGCCTTGAAAATCATTCGAGCTGGTTATTACTGGCCGACTCTGTTCTCAGACTCTTTCAAGATTGCACAAGCCTGTGATAAGTGTCAAAGATACGCAGGAAGAGTAAGGAATGCAGCTCTGCCTTTGCATCCAGTTCAGGTTGAAGCACCCTTTCAGCAATGGGGGTTGGATTTTATTGGAATAATTGATCCTAATTCCTCAGCTGGTCACAGATACATCTTAACAGCTACAGATTATTTCACAAGGTGGTCTGAAGCCATACCTACAAAGATGGCCAATCAATCTGTAGTGATTTCTTTCGTTGAGAGTTTGATTACACGTTTTGGTGTTCCAGACGCCATCATTACAGATAATGGGACTCCATTCATTGGAGCTGAACTGGCTGAGTTTGCTAACAAGTTTGGCATTTTCCTTAAGACATCTTCCAATTACTATCCACAGGGAAATGGCTTGGCAGAGTCAACGAACAAAAATTTGCTCAGAATTTTGAAGAGGTCATTGGGAGAGAACAAAAGATCATGGCACTTGTTATTGAATCAGACGTTATGGGCAGACAGGATTTCCGTCAAGAAGTCCATTAAAACCTCACCATATGCCCTAGTCTATGGCAAAGAAGCAAGGTTGCCGGTTCATCTTGAGCTGTCGGTATTACAACAGTTGCAGTCTTTTCAAGATGATGAGACAGACCTGAGTTCCTTGGATCTGCGAATAGCACAGTTGTTGGAATTAGAGGAGCAGCATTCCAAAGCATATAGTGAATTTGACAAGCACACGCAAGGGATTTCGAAGTGGTTTTATAAGCATTCTGCAGCCCGTTCATTCAAGACAGGAGATTCAGTGCTGAAATGGAATGAGAATAAAGCTAAACCTGGCAATCATAAGAAGTTTGATGCATTCTGGGAGGGTCCCTTCCGCATTTCCAGCACAGGTGCAGCTAATTCTTTCTATTTGGAAGACATGGATGGTAGCCCACTTCCAATTTTAGTTAATGGATTTCATTTGAAAGCCTACTTTTCATGACTTCACAAAGTTCAATTTGAGTTTGTGTATAATATAAAAGGAAAAAAATATATATATCTAAAAAATAAAAAATAAAAAAATAAAGAAAGTAGAGAAGAAGAAAAGAGTATGTATATATGTTTTGCCTTTTGTTGTCACCTTGGCTCTTGTTGCTTGTGGGCTGTAGGTGCTTGTTTTTTTTCTTTTTGTCTCCTCCTTTCCCGGCAGTTGGTGGCTTTCTAGCACTTTCTTCTTTTCCCTTCCCTTTTTCTTTCCTTTCCCTTCTTCATCTTCCTTCTTTTACTTCTTTTTCTTCTGCAGTTACAAAAATAAGCCACGACTGTTGTTTCTTTTCCCTTTTTCTATTTTTCCCCGTCCCTTCTTATCCCTTTCCTCTAAGTTCAGTCTTTTATGCATTTATTTCACAGTCCAGTTCATTTCATTTCACAGCCTTCATACTTTTATTCCCACTCCATAACTTCGTTCATTTTCATTTCATCATTCCATTGCAGTCACCGCTTGCGCAATCGCAAGAGCTCACTCCATCATCGCGTTCCATTAGTCATTTCATAATCAGTTATATGCAGGTTTTTCCAGTTTCAATTTTTCAGCAGAACATGTATTGCAGCAGCCCGCCTTCTGTTCGGATATGACTCTGTGCCCAATGGACTAAGGCCTGGATTCTTGCATACAGCGAGCTGTATACCCCGCGAGCCACCAAGAATGTTGGCATTTTTGCCACATTGATTTTCATTGAAGTATTAATGTATACATTGTTGCAGATCTAACCTCTATTTTCAGTTTTGATGCGGTTTTGAGAAAAAAGGAGCGAAAAATGGCTAAGTCTAAAAACTGCAGCGATTCGCTGACATGTCGTGGAATCGCGGTCAACGCAGTCAACGCAGGCAGGTTGGGCGGAACCGTCGCGATATCGCGACGTGTTCCAAAATCGCGGGTCGGTCGGCTTCAAAGACTCAAGTTGAAAACTTGCAGCGCGTCGCTAACATGTTCCAGAATCGCGACGCTGGCGGCTTCGAAGGGGCAAGTGCCAAAACTTGCAGCGATTCGCTGCATGTTCGAGCAGAGAAGAGTCTAAGGAAGAAGTTGCAGCGCATCGCTGCACTTTTTTAGGAAGGGTTCCTGCAAGGCAAAGATGCAGCGCATCGCGACGGAAAATGGCAAATGGTACAGAGAAAGAAACATGTAGCGATATCGCTACATGTTCCGTTTTCACGGGGCAGAGCGCAGGGAAGAACCAAGAACCAAAGTACGTAGCGAAATCGCTACATGTTCCGTTTTCGTGAAACAAGCTAGCGATGGAGACATTGAAGCCAAAGATGCAACGATATCGCGACAGGGAGGATTTTCGCGGGTCTTCAGCAGCGAAGCGTACGACATTAGAATATGTCACGATTTCGTGACCCGTCGCATTTTCGCGACCCGTCGCGTTTTCGCGACCTGCGCATTTTCCCGCCAAGTGCAGTATGAACGGCCCGAGGGGTTTTTCTTGATTTTCGATGATTTAATGCTGACCCGAATTTAATGATTTGCGGATTTCCAAGGCATTCAAAGTAAAAGACGCGCCCAGGCCACCAAAATTGTAGATTTTATGCGTTCAAGGCTGATGTTCATGGATCAAGTCAATGGTTTCACGCTTATTTTCAAAAAATGAATTTAATGAAGGAGACCGCTATTGCTTAATGGTATTTAATCTTTGCTCCCTTAACGCTGCAACTAAGGGGATCGTGTTCCTAATGTCCGCCATATAATTGTAGATCACGAGGAGGATGGTGGCAAACATTTAATGTTGTAGAGAGGACGGACCTCTATAAAAACCAATGTAATTTTCATTTACAAAGGTTGGGAGTTTTTCTGCTAGAAACTGGAAGCGCATTTGCAGGATTAAAAGTGTTGGCTTCTAAATTCTCAAGTGTTGTGTGGATGATTTTCCTTTCTGTCCTTTCGCATTTCTAATAGCATTTATATTTTTAATGGCTGTTGCATTTAAATTCTGCATAATTGGATTTAAATACTGCTGTTAAGGTATGATTCCTGGAATGTAGTTTTGGAGGGTTTTTTTTGCATGCATCGTGCGAGAGTTAAGTTAACGCTTTCTGTTACTTGCTGTTGTTGTCCTTTAAGTTTCTTGCTGTTGTTATCCCGATCATTATCACTTCGGCCTGCGGCCATATTTCCCATTCCTTTCTGCAACTTTTTCAATTTCTTTCCCGCAACCCTTATCTTAAAACCAGATTTTAGAGTAGTGAAGGGAACCAGCCCACTCTGGAGATTGGTCTGGGAGCCATTTCTTGCTTCCAGCCTTTCAATGTTGGCCAGGTCTAGGGTGCACTTGTAAAATCCTTTCTTGTGGCAGATTTTGGACCAACACGGCTCTAGAAAAAACTTTAGTGGCAGACTTGTGACTTTGGTGCATATTTAAGGTAGGATTTGGTGATAAAAAATGCATCTTGCAAGCATGTGACCAAAATATTGATGTCATCGGATCAATGAAGTCCAATTCATAGATTTAAAATAAAGGACACACAAGTCATGTCTAGTTTCCAGCCCAATGTATGTAGTAGTAAAATTTATTTTTTTCAAAGAGTAGATAACTCAAGAAAAGAGATAGTAGTTCTTACAACCCATAAATTTCTAGTTCAAACCATCGTAGTGTGGGAAAGACCAATTATTTCCCACTTAGAGGTGTTTTTTTCTATGGAATTACTTCTATTCCACAATAACACAACCACTCTTTTGTTGAGCAATGACCTAGCCAACACACAATTTCTTAACAAGTTATATTGTATAGGTTAATTTTATCTAATTATATCATTAACCCACATAAATTCATACATCAAGGTCTCCTTATATGCTAAATTTTGATCCTTTAACACCCAATTAATTTGAAGGTAGTTACAAGGGTAAACTTATATATTAAAATGATTGAATTTAAAGGTATTCACATAACTAACCTTGTTTGATGTCAATATCTTCTTTGTTATCTAGAATTCTAATGTTTTTTTGATCATATTCCTTACACCACATTAGGGATGCCTAAACCATAATCATTTGACAACATTAAGGGGTAGAATATACTCAAAAAACCAATATCTTTCTTGAGAAAAATATAAAATTAGATTTAGCAAATACTTTTTTAATTATGGTAAATAAGATTTTGTTTGGGTCCTCAAACTAGATATAAAATCTTCCACATTGGGTACCTTCCTAACCCTAATAAGACGTATAAATACAAACCCTAACTAAATTACTTATGTCATGGACAAAAAATGCTTCAAGGAGCCAACCTTTCCTCTGAATCATTGATCACAAACTTTGTTGTTTTTTGGCTCTACTGATTTTACCTGATTTGACTCCCAAAATGCCTTTATCAAACCAAAAACCTCTTCACCTCCCTCCAAATCCAACTCTCCTATTCCAAAACTTCTTTATTTGATTATATGTCTACTAGATCATTTCCTTCATGAAAGATATGTTGTATCTTGGTGTACTTGAACCCACTTAGTAGATCTAGAATCTCTTCTATTATATCCATCAATTGCTAGTTGGGATTATTCTGGTCATTGAGGCAATTCACTAGTACCTATGAATTGCACTCCACTTCTAAATTGTTATGCCCATTTTCCTTGTCAACTTAACTTTGACAAGTAGTGCATTGAATTCTATCATAGTATTGGTAGTATCCCTTACCATTCCCCCTCCTACTGGGACAAGATTTTCTTTGGAATACCTGTCGATATTTAGTTTATGCCATCCCTTCCTTGGTAATTTACATTTTATCTTTACTCTATATATTGTATATTGTCCACTCCCTATGGTAGAAGGTAGATGAATGCACCATATTTCTAGGGTCTCGTGCTCCTAGGTATATGTTTCATTCACCTACACTTTGGTAATTTATTCTATCATTAAGGATTTGATTTGATTATAGACTCTAATCACATCTATTTTCATGTTTTAAAAGGTATGTCGATTGCATTCTAGCCAAATATTCCAAAGGAATATTTAGGATTTCATATTCCAAATATCCTATAGTTTATCATTTTTTAAGGAAATTCTCCATTGGGATAACTAGTCCTTGACCCTCTTCAATTAGACCCACCCAATAGAGAAGTCCCTTTCAATATTTTCCCAAATCTCTTCACTAAAATTGCACTTCTTAAATATATGATGACATGTCTCCTCCTCTTCCTCATTTAAAGTGCACTGTGAAGGCTTATAAAAGCCCTTCTTTCAAATACTAACCATTTTTAGCATTCTATTATGAGCAACAAGCCAACTGAAAACCTTTATCTTTGGAATTACTGTATTTCCTAATATTTTTGTCTAGACCTCCTCACTAGCATCTTCTTCAATTAATATTTCATAACCACTTTTAAATAAGCATTCTCCCTTTGGGCTTGTTAACCACTAATGATTGTTTGTAGACTTTAAAGAAATATAGGTAGAATGATTTAATATTTTCCTTTTTATTGGTTCTCTTCTATCCAATCCTCCAAGACACATCCAATGTTTTCTTCCTAATACCTATGGAAGGAATTACTCACTTTACTTGCATAGATGTTTCATGAATCCTGGGTTAGCATATTTTATATCTCATCCTTTATTAGAAACTACCCCCAACCAAATATCATCTCAAAATTAATGTGTTTTTTATATATAACCTTCCATTTCATTACCTTTCTCAGAACATCCTTACCTTCCAGTAGATGGTACCAAATGATTAAGTCTTTGAAATGCTCTTCCTCATTGAGGATTTTCTCAAGATCCCCGTATTCTAGGTATTTATATCAGATAATATTGGACCAAATGTTGTTTGGTTCTCTCATTAATCTGCAATCCATTTTCCCATCTAGTGTTGTGCACATCAAAATAATTCTCCTTAAATCTACACCTCCCTTTTTCTTAGGTTGATAAACTATTTCCCTTTCCAAGAGAGGTAGTCTTCTCTTTTCCTTTATTATTGAACAAAAGAAATTACTCTAAAGAGATTCTTACTTAGTTGCTATCACCCTTGGAATTTTGAATAGAGACATGACATATGTGGGGAGGGATTGAAGGGTTGCTTGTAGTAATTGCATATTACTAATCTATCTCATCCATTTCCTCTTCCATCTTGTTAGTTTTCTTTGGAATCAATAAAAAATAGGATTACAATGTTATTAATTTTTTATACCTATGAAAAGAGGTATTCTCAAGTATAGCAAGGGCAAGAAGCCTAGTTTATAACCCCAAAATCTCATTTAGCCTCCCTTGGATCCTTGCTAGGATATTGATGAAATACAAAAAAAAATTCTCCTTGTTGATTCTTTTAACTACAACCTTCTTGTATATCTCCTACACTTTCTTCTAATATATGGATTTAATAACACTTGTTGGTCCAAAAGGATTATATCATCCACAAAATGCATATGAGAAAGTGACTCTATAGTGTTTGCAACATTTAGACCTTATATTTACTTTAATCTAAGTTTTTGAACAAAGTTTGGCTAAGAGCTTCTACAAGCAGGATAAAAACGTAGGGGGATATTGAGTTGCCTTTTCTTGGACCTCAAGAAATAGCAAAAAACTACTTGGTGCTCCATTCACCATGATAGAGTACTCAGAGTCCCTACACAACTCATAACTAGATCTATCCAAGCCTTACCAAACCTAAAGTTCCAAAGCCTCTTCTAAAGAAAGCTCCAGGAGAACTTATCATATGCCTTATTCATGTCCAACTTAACTAACATCTCCTCATCTTGCATTTAACTAATGAATGTAGAGATTCTACAAGCAATATAAATAGGTAGGGGAATATCAAGTCACCTTACGTTGGACCTTGAGAACTAGCAAAAGAACTAGCTCCATTCACCAAGATAGATTACTTAGAGTCCTTACACAACTCATAACTAGATTTATCCAGGCCTCCTTTTATCAAAAATTCCTAAGCATCTTCTGAAGAAATTTCTAGGAGACCCTATCATATGTCTTATTCATGTCCAACCTAATTATTATCCCCTCATATTGCTTTAAACTAAGTAATTTAGAGCCTTATGGACCACTACAATCCCATCTAGAATCTAATGACCTTTGGAAAATACCCCTTAGTTATTTGAGATGAATCCTGAGAGAAGGATTTTTAGTCTCAAAGAGATCACCCTCATTAGTATTTTATAAACCATGTAACTTAGGCTTATTGATCTAAATTCAATGAAGGATTCTACCTTGGCCTTCTTAGGGTCAAGTGAGATGAAAGTATTATTATATTCCTTCAACACCTTCCTCTTTTTTGGGCTTGCCTTATAGCTATTATGATATCTTTTTAAGAACCTTGTCTAGAACCCATATGGTCTCGGGTTCTCATTCCCCATAAATAACATTGTATTTTTAATTTCTTCTTCCATGAAGGGTTTCTCCAATAACTTATTATCTTTTGTTATGATCACTTGAGGAATATTTGATAGGAAGTCATTGGAGGCCTCCTCCTACCTCCTCACTTCTTTTGTTAGGAGGTTATGGAGGAAATTAACCACTTCCATCTCAATTTTCTCCTCTTGATCTATAATCTCCCCTAATATAGAGTAATTAGGTTGATTCTATTCTTGGTCCTATGGATTAGGGTGATGACATGAACAAATTTGGTGTTTTTATCAACTTCCTAAAGCCTTAGGGCTCAAGACTTCTACCTCTAATGGATTTCTTCTACTGCTAAAATATAATGGTATTCACAAATATTCATATTTTCCATTTAAATAATTTCCCCAGTGTTCCCCTTCATTGTCATCCTTTACTCAATGTTTTTTAAACAATTCTCTAGTTCGAACTTCCTTTGAAAATTATTTTAAAAAACTTCACAATTCTAGATTTTTAGCTCACACTTAGAATCTTCATCGTTGAAGAAAATTGGAACATGCAGCTCACTATTATAGATGTACTCCACCATTGCCTAATTTTTTCTTCTAGATTTGGGTGTGTTGTCTACATTATTTCAAAACAAGAAGGGTAGTTTTTCTTGGTCCTATATCTCTCCATTTCCAAAATAAAAAAGTATGGTTGAATCCAATCTAATATTATGTTCTAAGTCTCAGTTGGAAACCCTTCATATACCATTGGTAGAATCAAAATACCTTGATTCTTCATCCTTTTGTTATTCCAAATATAGCTGCCCCTGTTGAGGGTGATGTCAAAAGTCACCCATAATTATTGTTTATTAAATTAGTTTTATGTTTTAAATAATTTATTAGGAGATAGATGTTGTTATTTCAAGTCTAGAATCAGTTAATAATTCAATCTATATTGTAGCGGATAGTTATGTTGAGTTAAAGTCAAGTTTTAGATTGATTCCTAGAAAATAGAGCCAATTGGGAGTTAATTTTTAGGTAAATTATCTTCATGAAGAGAGCACCTCAAATCAAGGCTAGTTAAGTGAGTTGTAACTATAATTAATTTCTAAATTTAACACATGCAAAAATATCTCAAAAATGGGTGCAATTAACTAAAAAGGCACCATGCAAGGTGGCCATGACTAGAGCTAGTTTTTAGAATTCTTGAGTTGTTTTAGGAGTTTGTTTGATCAAGGCTTATTTGTAATTATTTATTAATGTAAATGGACTCATTTTAATAAGAAGAATCAGTATTTTTCAGATCACACATTGGGATGCACTAATGTGGAGCAGTTTTAATTCCTGTGTGTGTATTTTTTATTCAATTCTAGATCCATCTTCAGTTTTTTGAACAAATAACATAGTTTGCTGATATTGGAGCTTTTTGTTAAGGATATTTCATTATTTGATATTAATAATTTGTTTAGTTTAATCACTAAATAATATTGGAACATATTTGGATGATATCCATGCTCTATTAATGCTAATTTTTTCTTAGATCATAATTGTTTTATTGCTGGTTTTTTGGATCTCTCCACCACTAGAATTTATATTAGGTATAAAATCAAAGTTCTTAATGTGATTTTAGTATTTGCAGGTGAAGCTATAGCAAGAAAGGATGAATATTTTAATTTCCAACATCCTTTATAAGAGTTTGGATCAGAAATACTTGTGGTTGTGTGCTTGTTATCATGGCAACAAATAGTACATTCTTAAATATACCTACATTCAAAGCAGATAACTTTGAGTATTGGACAAATCAATTGAAGAGGATATTTGTATGGAAGGGAGTTTGGAAAAGTAAATTTCAGCCATATGCTCCTCCTTATAATTGGAATGTTCATCCTCAAGACCAAAATAAGACATTGGAAGATGAAGAAAATAATGATGCTCAAGCTTTCTTCTACTTGCAGTGTGCAATAGATTCAAGCATCTATACAAGGATCATTGGTTGTAAGAATTACCGTGAGGTATGGGTAACCTTGGAGATATCATATTAAGGCTCAAAAAATATTGTAGTGACCCCGGGATGCACGCACCGCTCTTTACTCTACTTGCAATGTTATTAAAAACCCAAGATGAAATGGAAGACAATGAAAAAGCATATAACACGGAAATAACAAAGATGGATCTCTTTATTCGTATTGAAACTCGGTTACATGTCGGTCCCTCTTAGGGATACCCATTTCGATACAATAAGGTTACAAATAGGCAAAGAGTGCCCCTTTCGCGAAGAGGTGGTGCGCTTTCAAAAAGCTTCCCGGTTTCACATACGGAAATGTATGAGGGCTTATAGATGCCTCCTTCTCTAGGTCTATTTCCTAGAGGGATCCCTTTTGCTCTCGTATGTTGCAGATTCCATCCGATCAACCTATGGCCCTGTAAGCAATGAAACAACAACACACGCTTAGATGTCCGAGAATGCCTCCCCGAATGAGGTTGTTAGTACTGAATATAACAAATGAAAGCAAATGCAAATTAGACTAATGCTATGGATGCAAATGAATGAAATGATGCTATGCTAATGATATGCTAAAATAATGAATCTAATGTCTAAAACCCTAAGCTAAGCCTACGGGCCATTGTCCAAGACAGCGGCCGCTAAAGTGATTCTCGTCCTCTTTGCTCCAAAGCTATGGACCAAAGCTTGTATCCGATGTTGAAATAATGGTTGCTATGCTCTTCAATCTGTCAGGGCTTCATCATACTCGTGATCTCCAAGGGAACTCTCCAAGTCTCGAAAGCTCTCCTCAATGACCAAGATTGATAAAAGATTGATTCTTCGATAAAATATCTCTCTCTTGGTGCTCTTAGGCTTGCACCTTTTATAGTGTGAAACCCTAGGTCTATGTCCAAGCCCTAGGAATGAATTTCTCATGCGTAGTGTAAGTTAGCATGAGAAGCTTTTTGTCTTTTCTATGTTTGGAAGCTAGTTATCTGAAATATAACTGCCAACTTGAGTCTCCTATGCGAACTGGTCGTTAGCATGAGAAGCTTTTGTCCTTTGTTTATGCTTGGAGGTCAGTTAACTCAAGTCTAAATGCAAACTCAAGTCTCCTATGTGAACTGGTCATGAAAAGGAATGCAAAGTTACTCCCGCTCACCTTTATTGCATGCAGACTACCACTTCCACCCGTGATTAGGCCTGTTTGTCGATAAAACTACTTTTAGGGTTTAGCCACTATCATCTACAGTGACTAAGATCTGGCCATTGTCATCTACAATGGCTAAGGTCTGGCCACTCTAGGCTTGAGCGGCTAGGATCTGGCCGCTCTTGGCTTGAGCGGCTAGGCTTGGATGGCTTGAAAAGGCCCCAAATGAGTGGTGAGAACCACTGTTGATGCTTGGAAAGTCCAAGATTATGTCTTATGATCTTATGAATGTGTCTATGTGAGCAGCTCCCCTAAGCATGACATGATTTAGGTGTCTACAGATGCCCCTTTTTGCGATACGCTGTGTGGAAAACACAACGCTGAGCAAAAATGTAGACTGATCTGTTTGTAGGGTGTATGGTGATCAATGGTCTGATCAATGTCGGATGGCCCAATCATGCAAGATGGCATGCATCCCTTGAATCATTGCCTCAATGTTCGGAGGACTTAGCTCAGTGGCTTGGGCATGTTAAATTGCACTCATTCCTCAAACTCAATCGGGTAGCTTCAGCTGCTACAACAATTCTGACCGGTAGGAGAGCTACAATTGAAGATGTCATGTCTGCTTACGTTCCCAGCAAACAAGGGAAATTTGTGATTGTTGTATGCAATGATTCGTAGGATGAACATGATTTTGTTATGATCGAGTGATATTTTGTTGATTTTGATTATGATTATGTTGAAGTTTTGAACTACTTCCTCACACAATGAATTGGTGAAGAAATGACAATGAATGAAGCGACAAGTCGCTTGACCAATATGACTAATCTGGTTCCTTTCTAGCATTTGTTGCTTTTAATGGGCAATCCCACATCCAAGTGTGATTCCAATTGTTTATGATAATCATCCATCCCTATCCCGAGGAGCGGTCCAACTATCAATAGCCTTCTTAGGGAGTTAGGATGAGTGATTCTATTTATGTTTAGATTGTATCACTTTGGCTTAATGTTTTTGATATCATAGGGGAATTAGGATGATCCTTTCGCACCCGTGGAGCAGTCCGACCATCTTGGTCTTCTTCGGGATTGAAGGGTGGCACATCGTAATTCCAAAATGAGTTGTTTTTGCCCCAAGTGGCCTTATGGTTATCTACTCATCTCACCGAAATACATGGAGTGTGAATCACTGCAATCATCGAGTTGATAGAGTAGGTGACTGAATACGAGGCCTACCTGAGATTGTGCTTTTATGTGATTTTTTTGTTATTTTGAACATTATGATGATCTTAAACCATCAAAGTGTGTATATTTGTTATTTTTGTGTGATTTCTCAAGGAGGAAACCTCTTGTTTTGATCTATGGATCTGGCCGTTGTCAGGTCCAGCGGCCTCTGAGTTCCCGCTTGTGGCCGCTGTCGCCTTGAGCGGCCACGAAGTTCGGGCCACTGACATCAGTAGCGACCAAGGCGTAATTAAAGAAATATAAAATTTGCATTTTCTAGGGTTTGACCTTTCATTTTCACTGTTGAAGATTCACTTTTCAGAGCTCTGGTGTGACAGCGATGGTTGCGACTTTGGAGTTTACTTGGCATCGAGGACATGGCTGCATAGGGTGAGACATCAACTGCTGGAGGAGCCAGAGCTTCTCGGGTATTTCTCTTTTTCTAAACCCTAGCTCTCTTTTCCTTTATTTGGGTAAAATTGAACCTCACTAAGTAATTGGTAAAATGAACCTCACTAAACCTGTTTGGCAATGAATCAAAACCCGTAGCTAGGTTTAGCTTACTTTCTGCTCTGGTGGGTTAGTCCCCAATTTTTATTTTGTTTTTTTGCTAGTGGCTTTAGCCTAGGGTTTTCTGAATTTTTTGTTATTCACCTGTTGCTGCCATTTTAAGCGTGCTTGAACTTAGCTTTGTTTTGATGCCTGAGTGGGAATTTACCTTTAGTTTTTTTTGTTTTCCCTCTCTCTTTGCTATTTTTTATGTTATTTTGCAATATTTTGATTTTTTTGGTTTTTCTGGCCAAGGGTTCATGGGTTTGCCGTGTCGCCCCTTGGCCGTTGTCACTTAGAGCGACCGATTCTGAGCCGTTGTTGCTCAGAGCGGCCAGGTTTGAACCCCAACGATCAAAAATTTGACCATTGGGTCTTGGCCGTTGCTGTCTCCAACGGCCAGTTTTCGGCCATTGTAGGCGACAACGGCTAAATCCCTTAGCCATTTTCTTTGCATTTTTTTGCTAGTTTTTGGATTTTTATGACATATTTGATTTTTTTGAAATTTTTGAATTTTTGATTTGTTTGATTAGGTGTAATCTTGTCCTTTTTCTTAGACTTAGAATAGCCCATCCTCTTTTGCATCATTTTCATGTTTATTGTGAATTATGCCTTAGATGCATTGTAGTTATGTTTCATCTTTCTTTTGCTTTGCTTAGATCCTTACTGCTCGGGCTCGGGACCCGAAGCTCTTGCTTGACCTTCTTCCTCACTTGGATGACATGGATTGGGCATGGCTCAAGGCTCATGGGCTCCAGTATGTTACCAGATTACCTCACCTCATGTCGAACCAGGCTTACCTTACGGCTTTGGCCCATCGCTGGGACCCTCGGACTAATACCTTCCACCTCTCGATCGATGAGATGACCATTACGCCGGAGGATGTGTACAGGATCTTTCGGATCCCTTTTGATGGGGTGGCTATTGTTTCTTCGACCACTAATGATCAGGTGGTCATCTTCACTCGGGTGTTCGGGAGGCATTCTAAGAATGCTCTCAAGGACACTAAGTCTGGGGGAGTGTCTATCATCCATTGGTACTGGGAGCAGGTTTTCACAGTGAGGCATGTAGTGCTACTGATGGTCATCAACAATGTCCTCATCCCAGATTGCTCAGGCTTGAGGTTCCCTTGGAACCTCCTTGCGATGGTTCAGGACTTGATGGACAGTGAGGAGCCTATCATATATGCATGGGGTAGGTCTCTATTGGCTCAGTGTTATGATGAGTTGTACCACATCCATCGAAGGGGTCATGTCAGCATCGCCTGTAGTTGGCTTCTATAGGTCTGGGGATGGGAGCACATTAGGGTAGATCACCCTAAGGGGCTTCCTATTGAGATCATAGCTATGGATGGGAGGATGCAGTGCTATGGTGCTAGGTGGGCTAGAGAGAGCGAGGAGCGCAAGAGCCACACATTTTTGGGGAGCTGACTCATTACACTGACACTTTCATTGGACTCCGGGATGGAGATATCATATGGCACCCTTATCATGAGTGTCCTACTTGGGATGACCCTGATAACTTTACTGCTAGGATGCGGTGCGAGCGATGGCTCATTGGCCATAAGGTCAACATCCAGGAGCACTTCTTCTACTCTCGGGTTCTTCGTCAGTATGGGTTGCAGTAGGATGTGCCACTAGTACCATTTTTGTATAGGTGCATCGGAGTAGAGAGAGACCTCCCTCCTCGATAGGTTATAGAGTTGGTTGATGAGGAGGATGCCCCAGTTGTTGATCTTGGAGTAGCTGGTGGAGTCATAGAGGCATTTGCATGGTGGTGGGGTGACCTGATGTGGTATGGCGAGGGTAGTCTAGGCCGAGAGGATGATGGAGGAGATGGGGCAGACCCAGTAGGGTGTAGGGTTCATGCTAGGACTGTGGCATGGGGCCAGTAGGTAGAGCAGGTGGTAGCGGAGGAGCAGGAGGCTCCTGAGGAGGTGGAGGAGGAGATGGAGCCTAAGGAGAGAGATTCTCCTCTTAGGGCACAACTACATGATGTGGAGGTCGAGCTCTAGTCGGCCAAGATATAGGTACAATAGTGTGATGCCACCATAGCGTAGAGGGATACTACTATAGCTCAGCTATCAGACTAGATACGGGCTTTGTAGGCCACTCTAGGAGGAGCTACCTAGATGTAGGTTGTTGCTCCTCCTACTCTCGAGGATCCTTCGAGGGTAGCTCTCGAGACTGAGATCCATCATCTACAGGGTTTGCTGGATGAGAGTGATGTACAGATTGTTGAGGATGCAGCCTAGATTGTCGCTCTCTCGAGGTAGATCATTAGGCTAGGCACCATCCCTAGGGTGAGAGGAGCCACAGGTGGGTCACAGGTTAGCAGGAGTTCTACAGCAGGGCAGTCTTCCATCCGGCCTGGTCATGGGGCCCGACCTCGTACAGAGAGACCAGCAGGGTCTAGCTCGCACCATTCTCCCAGAGATCCGTCCATAGGGGGCGGTGTTGCAGGGGGCATAGGCCTAGTATTTGATTGATGATACTCTTGGTTTTGATTCATTTTTGAGGTCAGGCTGACCTATATGACTATCGCCCATGGGCATTTTTGTACATCCATGGACTTGACACACATACTTTTATGATATCTTTTCATTATGACTCATTATGTGTATCATTTATTGCTCATGTTTTTGTTGTTATTTTGTTTTATGATGTGATGTGATGATGGTATTATGATGATTTGATGTATATGTTAGATGATAGATGATATTGTAGATGCTTATATGGATGTGTAGATGCTTATATGATTTGATGATATGACGTGATGTATTTTGATGATGAATGATGAATTCATGATTGTATGCAAATGGATATTGCCTATATGTTTTATGATGTGCTTTATGATGTGATGATGGATGATTCATGACTTGTGTTTGTGGATGCGATGTTATTGTTAAATGCATGTTTAATTTTGCTTTAATTGTATGCATCTAACTTATGTGATGGGATGGTATAAACGAACCTGTATGCTCTAATCACTTAAAACATACGGAATGCATATGACATTGACAATCTTAATGGGTGATACCACAGAAAGTAAAAAAATAATCATGAATTTAAATAATCACTCTTATCATAAGAATTGATTAAGTATTCATATATGAGATGTAATGGTGTGTAATGTATTTTCTTGATAAGTTTCTGTAAATTAAAATATATAAAGTAGTCAGTGGTCGTCTATATACTATTTCTAATATATATGCGGTATCTGTCCTACTATGTTGATACCCCCTAATTTATAGAATCTTATAAAGAAAGTGATGGTGTGAATGATGTTATGATTTGTTGCTATTTAAGAATTTTTGGGGCTTTTCGAAGATTCAAACACTCTAGTTACCCTATCAACAGCTGTCTACTGACCACTCTAGACTTTTGAAAAGTAAGGCTTTTACCATGGACCTGGTTTTTCATGATCTCTGTGTGTGCAAGTGATTGTATATTTTGAGATAGAACTCAAGCATTTCCTCCGATGTCAGGCGGGATTCTTTCAGCCCATTGCTAAGATCAGGGATCCTCAAGTGTTCATCTCATCCTTATGTTGGACTTAGTTGGACTATACCACTAGGCAATATTGGGTTACCTAAGCTAGCTCATCCACATTCAAACATTGGTCTACACAAATGCATGAAGCAATTGTGATAGACATATCATCATGCATAAGGATCTCTCCTTCCAATTTTGTACAATGCTGAGAATTCCAGGGATTCAAGCTTTATTCCCTTTTTGGCTTCTTTTTGGCTTTGGATATTTGCTCATATGTAGTGATGAAAATCACTGTTTATTTTTATTGATTTTTCTTTGAGCGAGGATTTTTGTAGTGATGATAATCACTATTTATTTTGCTCATATGTAGTGATGAAAATCACTATTTATTTTTTATTGATTTTTTTGAGCTATGTTTCTTTGATTTTCTGATTTGTGTATCGGATTATTGCTTTGAAATCTGGATTGTATGCTTGGCCTTTTGAATATGTACTTTGCTTTGGGATTTTGCTTATTTTGATTTAAGCAAGGGATTTGGATAGGGTAAAGCTTGTCCTTTTGCCAATTCTCAACACCTTTAAACCGGTTGCACAGGGGGATAAGCAAGGAAGATCCTTTTCACTTAAGGTAACCTAGACCACTTTGCAACTTTCATCTTTTCCTTGTACCAACTAGGATTTTAGTGTTTCAATTAGTGACGGGATCTTGAATATCCAAGGCATTATCACAGCTAGACCTTACCTTCTACTAATCAAAGTTGTTTTCCACAAAATTTGATAAGATCACTAGGTGTGGTTGATTAACCAAAAAACCTTAGTATATTATGTATAGCAACAAATAATGGTTGTGTTGAAAAACACAATTACACACTGGTGTTGATGGAGGTATGGATTTGAATGATTTGTGCGACAAACTGTGGTATCACTTTTAAGGCTCTCATGACATATGCAATTGTAGTGGATATGAAAATGTAATGCAATGATGTGGATGCAAGATGTGAGATGCAATTGTTTTTGTATTTTTTATTTATATGTTGTTTTTGTACTTTTGTTTAATTTTGACCAAAGGGCTTATTATGCCTTTGGGGATTTTTGATTTTTGACCAAGTAGCATGAAGTACCCTTGGAGATTTTGATTTTGACCAAGTGGCATGAAGTACCCTTGGAGCATTTTGATTGAATTTGACCAAGCGGTTTGAATACCCTTGGAGCATTTTGAATTGATTTTGACCAAGTGTTGAATACCCTTGGAGCATTTTGAATTGAAGTTGACCAAGCGGTTTGAATACCCTTGGAGCATTTTGAATTGATTTTGACCAAGCGGTTTGAATTACCCTTGGAGCCTTTGATTGTATTTTGAAATTTTATGTTTTTATGATTTGTTTTGTGTTTTTGACATATTTGAATTTTTTGTATTTTATGACATATTTGAATGTTTTTGTATTTTATGACATATTTGAATGTTTTTGTATTTTATGACATATTTGAATGTTTTTGTGTTTTATGTGTAGAATGCCTTTAAGTGAATGATATTGAGAGGTTCAGGCTCCTCAACACCATCTAATGATATAAGGTGATATGCTCCAGGCCCAACTCTCTGTGAAATCATGTATGGGCCTATCCAGTTTACCATGAACTTATCTCGCAGATGCGATGACATATTCGAATTCTGTTGGTTTTCTTTGAGCACTAGATCTCCAACCTTGAATTCCCTTAAGTGGACTTTACTATTGTAAGCTCATGCAAGGTGATCTTGGTAAATGTGAAGATGCTCTAAAGCATTGACTCGACGTTCATCAAGAAGCATCAACTGATCAAGGTGGCCTTGTCATGCGACATCATCATCTATGAAGTCCTTTAATGCTATGCGTAGAGTCAAAATTTCCAACTCTAGTGGCATGATGGCCTCAGTGCCATATACTAGTGAAAATGGTGTTGCCCTAGTGGGCATCCGTATACTAGTCTTGTATGCCCATAGTGCAAGAGGCAACTGCATGTGCCAATCCTTGTGATTGTCTTGCACCGTCTTCCTCAAAATGGAGACTATTATTTTGTTTGAGGCTTCTGCTTGCCCGTTTGCTTGTGGATAATAAGGCATTGAAAAATTATGCTGAATATGGTATTTGTTCATTAAAGCACGCACATTTTTGTTCTTGAAAGATGGCCCATTATCCGATATTATCTTAGAAGGGACCCCAAAATGACTTATGATATTGTGGAGTATAAACTCCACAATCCTTGGTCCAGTTGTTGATGTTAAGGGGATCGCTTCCACCCATTTAGTGAAGTATTCTGTGGCTATTATGATGAATGTGTGTCGGCTTGAGGATGGGGGTGAGATCTTCCCAATCAAGTCTAGTCCCCACTACGAGAATGGCCATGCTTCTTGGATGGGTTGCAAGGCTTGCGATGGTAAGTGCGTTAGATTTGCATGATGCTGGCACTTACTGCATTTCTTGACATACTCGTAGCAGTCCTTTTCCATGGTGGGCCAATAGTAACCCATTCTCAAGATGCGCTTAACGATGGCCATGCCACTGAAATGCCCTCCACATGTGCCATCGTGAGCTTGCAAAATTGCCCAGGATGCTTCCTGGGGCTCAAGACAATGGAGTAATACTCCATCATATCCTCGTCTGTAGAGGATTTCTCCTAGCAAGATGTATCTTGTTGCTTTCTATTTGAACGTTCACCTTTCAGTATGTGACAAACCTTGAGGTACTATTCCAAGCTTTAGGAAGTCCCGTAGTTGGGAAAGCCAATCCTGATAAGCCATGACTTCTATAGAAAATATGGCTTGCTTTTCCTATATTTTTGAGCTGGTGAACACGGATTGAGGAACAACTCTATGGTGTATGGTTGCACCACACTCCATAGGTCCTTGGGAGATCAAAGACCCCCAAGGTGCTATTTGCAAGAAATCTCTGGCTGCGAAGGACCAATCCTGATTTGGCTCGATGTTGATCATGTTGACTGATTCTTGATTGTCAAGAGCTTCATGGCGTATTGTTGAGTGCGAAAGCACTTTCACATGAATGGTTGTAAAATCAGCAGATGGATTCTGAGGGATTAAGGATCCCAAAGAGGCCATGGTGTCTACAAATCTATTTGACGTACGAGGGATTGCCTCGATGTCATACCATTCCAGTCGGGCTAGGTAGGTGTCAACAAGTTCCTTGTAAGTTTTCAGGAGTGGGCACCTGCATTGGAATAGTCCTTTGACCTAGTTTACTATGAGCAAGGAGTCACCAAAGATATTCAATATTTTAATGCCCATTGCTATGGCTGTTTGGAGTCCCAGGATCAATGCTTCATATTCTGTATTGTTGTTTGTGCATGGGAAGTCTAGTTTGAATGATAAGGGCAATGGAGCGCCCTGTGGTGTGATAAAGACAATCCCTGCTCCGCCCCCTTGTTCACACTTTGAACCATCGAAGAATAATGACATGTCTCTTTCTTTCTTAGGTTCTTCGAGTTCTGGTGGATCTGATAATGCAAAGACCGCATCATCAGGCAATTCTATAGTGAGAGGCTTGTTATCCTGAAGAGGCACCTCTACTAATTGATCTGCTATGACTTGTCCCTTGATGGAATTTTGGCTTATGAACTCTAGATCAAATTCTATCAATAGCATGATCCACTTTGTGGTACGTGTATTGTGATATGTCTTGCTCATCATGTACTACAAAGGATTTTGTTTTGATATGACGTAGGTCGTATGGCTCAACATGTAGTGTCACAACTTTCGAGTTGCAAAGACCACTGCTAAACACAACTTTTCAACATACGCATATCCTAGCTCATAACTCACCAAGGTGCGACTAATGTAATATATGGCTTGCTCTTTATCTTGTGCATTCTTTTGGGCTAACATGGTGCCCAATGCGAAATCAGTAGCTGATATATATAGTAAAAATGGTATGTCTGGCCTTGGTGGAGCCAATATTAGCGGTGTTGCCAGATAAGTTTTGATCTCTACAAAGGCTTGATGGCATTCTTCATCCCAATGAAAGGGGACCTCCTTGCATAGCAACCGATTCATAGGTCGACATTTGTCTGATAATTGCATGATGAATCTTTTGATGGATGCTATCTTGCCTTGTAGGCTCCTCAACTCCCTAATGTTGGTAGGGGCGGCCATTTCCAGTATAGCCTTTACCTTTGTAGGATCGACTTCAATGCCTCTCTTGGATATGATGAATCCCAAAAGCTTGCCAGAAGTTACACCAAATACGCACTTCTTAGGATTCAATCGGACATTGTGTTCTATGAGGTGATCAAAGACTTGTCTAAGGACTTCAACGTGCTCTTGCCGCAATAGGGACTTGGCCAGTAAGTCATCCATGTAATCCTCTAAGATCTTATGCATATAGTCATGGAATATGTATGTCATGGCCCATTGATATGTGGCACCAACATTTTTGAGACCGAATGGCATCACTTTGTAATAGAATGTTCCCCATGGAGTAATGAAAGTAATTTTATGTTGATCTTCGGGCTTAATCTAGATCTGGTTGTATCCGAAGAAACCATCCATTAGGGAGAGCATCTCATGACCTACGGTTGCATCTACAAGAGCATCTATGTTTGGAAATGGGAATGAATCCTTTGGTGTTGCCCTATTTAAATCTCTGAAATCTATGCAGATACAGACTCTTTCATCAGGTTTCCCCATGGGTACCATGTTTGACACCCACTCAGGGTAGTCGATAGGAACTATGAATACTGCATCCAGTAGTTTTTGCAATTCGTTCTTCACCATCAAAGTGATGGTTGGATGCATTTTCCTCAACTTTTTCTTGACTGGCTTCTTCATGGGATCCAATGAAAGGTTGTGAATGACTAACTTTGGATCTATCCCTGGCATGTCTTTGTAAGTCCAAGCAAAAATATTTGGCCTCTCTTTGAGGAGAGGAATTAGGATGGCTTGTTCCTCTGGAGATAGACTTTCTCCGAACTTGACTTTTCTTGGTTGGGTAGGATCATCGTTGATGTCCACCTCAAAAGTCACTTCTATAGCCATATGTGACCCATCCTCTAGCTGATGAGGCATGGGTATCAAATGAATGTCATTGGTAGGATTTATAGGACCTACTGACTCAGGTTCCAAACCAACATGGAAGATGTCATACGCACAACCTGATGCAAAATGGAATGGCTGTAACATCTCTTCATTGGGGAAGAGGTCTTCAGGCTCTATGGGTGAATTAGCGTGATCCCAATCAATAGCCTCTATATCAAGATGCAATGATTTGGTAGGATCTACTAGATTATGAAGTGGAGTGGTCAAATCAATGGAGATCATGTTGATGGATGGGATGAAATCTCCAGGACCACATGGGTGTAATATTATCTCAAGGGTTTCCCTTCCATGCTCGCGATGAGGTTCTGGAGGAATGGGAATTTCTGGATCTGGCCCATGAGCAGGGCGGACAATAGGATCATTGGGCTCTAATCGCTCTCTGAATGTAGGTAGAGGGGGATTGACCATCCGGTGAATGGCAGCTAGGTCAACAGGTCTCCCAAAAAATCGTAGATGAGGGTCTATGGCACGGAGTTCCACCTCTCTCTCTACTAGCTCATTGACTTGCCACAAGTGGTGAGGTCCAAGATAAGCCATCTCGGTCTCATCCTCAAAGTCATCATCACTTATCCAAAAATCGTTAGCATTTGTATGCGGCCCCAAGACAAGGGGCTCATGTCTTGGCCCTAAGTAGGCCATCTCTATTTCATCTTCATATTCTTCGTCACTTATGAAGAATCCATTTGCATTTGTCTCTTGCCCCAAAGTTAGGGGTTGATGGCTTAGGCCTAAGTAGGCTCTTTCTGTTGAGTCTTCTGATTCATAGTCACTTTCCTCTGATGTATACCCACTCTCATCGTGGATGGACCATGTGAATCTTTGTAAATAGCGAGGCCCCTGGTAGGCTAAGCCAAGTTGCGCCTCATCATCACTTGCTTCATATCCATTCTCCTCATCCCACGAGTTGTACCCTATTGGGGTGGAATCAATTGAGATGTTTGGATGATAAATTTTTGGTGGCGGTATATTTACCGTGGCCACTTGTCTGTTGCTCAAATTTCCTATTCTTAGGGGGTGATAAGGAATGAAATCAATGTCTTCTCCTAACCCTAAGCTTAATCTATCCAATGCTGCTTCAAGAGAGTCATCTCGACCTCCGATATAATAGCCTAACCCAAATATGTCGGAGGGAAGCTGATATTGTGGCTCGTATGGCCGCCTGCACCCCTGCTCATATATGCCAAGGCCATAGCCATGCCAATGGAAACGCTCAAAGTAGCTTAGAGAAAACTCGGGGTTAGAGAGGTAACGAACATTGACCATGAATAATTCATCACTATCCTCTTCTATATCTAAAGACTTATGGGCACAATCTAGGTCGACGTAGGAAAAATTGGTTTGGTTGGGAGGGATTTCGAGTGGAACCACTGTTCCCACTGGCGGCCTCAAGTCCTTAGGCCTTCCCATGTCTTGTGCAGACTCAATGATAGGCATAAAGGTAATGTTCTGCACAAGGTACTCCCCTATGCCTGTGCTTTCCAAGTGTATTGATGCATGCGATGTGGATGACCCTACGGATGACACTGGCAAAGCAGGGTGATAATCACTATCTTCATCTTGATCTTGAAGATCTTCTTCTTCCATAGGACTTGGCATTTCAGCAATGGCTACAGTTGGCACTTCCTTGGACCTTTCTTCCTTAACTAAGGGTGCCTTTAGCTTTTGATTGTCTTTTGGTTTTGATGTTGATGGTACTTTAGAAGCATTGACTATTTTGAGTGCACCAGGAGGTGTTGACGTGCATGGGTCTTTTCTTACCCCTTTGTCTTTGTTATCCACTTGTGTGGTTGGGGATGAAGGTGCTACATATAGGTGGGTAGAAGGGATTACAAATTCTCCCAGAATATCCACCTGATTGATGTATTTAAAAGGCTCTTCATCGGCCAAAACCACATAGAATTTTTGTTCTCGTGCACATACTTGACACACTAGTGCAAGATCGAAGGAACACACTTCATGGCCCTTATCCAAGGATGCCCTAAGAGGATGTTGTACTGCATAGCTCCTTCCAAGAGATGACACATCATAGGGATGGTCTTATGCCCCACTTTGATGGGTAGGACTATCGTTCCCATAGTATTACATAAAGCATCATTGAAAGCTCTCAATGTGTAAGCTCCTGGAATGATATTGGACTTGGGGATCTTGAGGTGCTCTATTGATGTTGTTGTAATGATGTTTATCGATGAACCTGTATCGACCAAGACCCTCTTGAAAGGTAAGTTGTTGATTACCGCTACAATTTTTAGAGGAGGGCCTAGTAAGGCAGCAGGTACTGTCTTAATCTCATGATCATAGAATTGAATTATAGGTTCTTGGCATTCTTGTACTTGTCCCACAAAGTGAGTGAATGCATTTGCATCTTGCGGTTGGAGCTCAATTGTCCTTAAAATCTCCATTAGAGTCTCCCTATGCTTTGGGGACTGTTGTATGAGCTCATAAATGGATAACTTAGCTGGAGTCGTTTGTAGGTTTTGCTCCAATCTACTCCGAATAGTCACCATAGGTCATGTTGGTGGACCTAGAAGGTTGTCTTGTCTTTTCCTAGGAGCAGTTGGGATGTTCATGGGAGTTGCAGGCAATTGTGGTTGACCATATCGCCTAGTCCTTGTTTCTATGTTAACAATCTCAACCATCCCAACACATCTGTGGGTAGGTATGTCAGCTCGAACCTGATTGAATTGGGCCCCTTGCTCTCTAGGGACCTCATGATTAGGCAATGGGTTTTTGTATATGCCCATGTATCTGTTATCGAGAGCCAGTGGGTTGTCAACTTTGAGTTCTCCTGCCTCAATCATGTTTTGCACTTGATGCTTAAAACCAATGCAAGCCTCAATGTCATGCCTCGGTATCCTGTGATAAGGGCAAAATTGATCTTCCCTATATCCTTTTGTCTTAGGATGGTTGGGATCTATAAGAGGTATATCAAGAAATCAAATTCTTCTGGCCTTGCTCAACTGATTAAAAATTGATTGCATTGATTTTGTCAGAGGTGTGAAATAACGATGCGGCTTGTGTTCTTTGTTTCACCCCTGATTGTTCCTTTGGTTGTAATTGGCTGGCGGGGGATGTGCTTGATAGTTCTAGGGTTTTTGTACACCCCCATCCTTGGGTGTAGCCAATACGACTTGATTTACTGAAGCATGGTTGGCCTACTTCTACTTGTACTTGTCATTCTTACCATTCTCGTTCCACTCATTTTTATTTCAAAGTTTAATGGTTCCCTCATCTACTTTTATTTCTTCGATGAGCTTGGTCTATGCCAAAGATTTCTCAAACGAATGATACTACTAAATTTTTAGTAAGATGGAGATGTGTTTAGAGAAACTTTTGGTGAACATCCAAATGATCTCTTCTATGGGAACGAAGAATGATAATTTGGCCATAACTTTTCTCCATCTATTACCATTATCCATTACTGGATTATCATCATATTGTTTCAAGTTGGCCAGGTCTGAAAGGTTCACCTTATTCTTAGCACAAAATGAGAAATGCTTTAAGAATGTGTTTACTAGTTGTTCAAAATTGGTTATGCTATGCTTAGGTAGTTGGTTGAACCATTGAGTGGCAGCACTTGAAAATGTCATTATGAATGTTCTTAGCATGAGAGCATCATTGTCTTCAAGATGAAAACAAGCATTGATAAAATTGGTGACATGCTCTTGTGCATCCTATTCACACTTGAAATTTTCTAACCTAGGCATCTCAAAGTGCTTAGGTTATGGAGGGCTAGGGATTTATGGGCACAATGATTGGTTGTGTATTTTGCTCAATGTTGGTGAGTTTCCAGCTGCCTCTTGTTTCTCAAAGGTTTTCATATTTTTAGCAAGCTCTTGAAATACCTTTGATGCATGAATTTTCTCCTCTTGTAAGCCTATTCACATTGACAATGGAGGTAACTCTCTATCCATTTTATTCGTTCCATTTTCCCCCCTCCTACGAGGGGACTCAGGATTGTGATCCTAGTTTGTCGTGTTTGCCCTTTCTCCACTAAGATTTTGTTCATTGTTTGGTGGGGGATTTCGTTGTGGACTATTTTGTCTAGTGCGCCTCTCCTTAGGCGAGTCAACATGTCTAGTTATTTGGTGGTCACCACCATTTGTCTGTAAATTGTTAAGAGCTATCCGCTCAGCCTACTCTCTTAAACGTTGCTCATGTTGGCGCAAGAGTCTTTCTCTTTGTTTATCCTGTTCAAGAGCTTCCACTAGCTCTCGATCCTTACGTAATGCATTTTCTAACCATCACATTCGGTTAGTTTGTGCTGTCACAGAGGACTCATGTTTATCTAAATCTATTCTTGTTGTCTTGAGTCACAAATTCCTTGAGGAGGTTTTTGCTATACCTGTACTCTTGCTAGCTAATGTGACTTGTTCAGTGTACTGTTGAGTATCCCTACGATCGAACTCTGGGTACTTACTACGGGGTCCCTCTGAGGTACCCCCATAATGAGAGATGTGTTTAGAAGTCACAGTTCGTGAGCTTTTAGACGCGAAGTTATCAGTAGCTACAGTTATTTGAGTTGGTCGTGTAGGAAATCGATTCAACTCGTCTAGCTTTCTTATTTTCCATGGATGGTCTCATGGGGTCCCATTCACTCTTATGTAGATGGAGATGTAGCAATCTCGTCATTCCTATGTGAAGAATGAGTCTTAGAACCTTCTTTATGTCCATGTGAGGAGGAAGCCCTTGAAGCTTCCTCATGTCTTTGAGATGTTTCTGTGTGTTTAGAGGAGGCCCTTGAGGTCTCCTCATGCCTCCTTGATGAGGATGGTTGTGAAGCCTCTTTCTGTTTATGTGAATTTGTTCCATGATGTGGTTCCTTACTTGGGTTTTCTCGAGGATATCCCCCAAGGGTTGAGTTATCACCCCTTAGGCTCGTGGAGCTATGTCTCACAGTCTTACGGGTAGGTCGTTCAATGTTACTATGACTTCGCCTATGGGTATGAGTTGCTTCAGTCTCTCCCTCGATATCAGATTGAGGATGCTTACTTCTTGTTTTGACCATGTTGTCTATGAATTGATATTTTAGGTTGCAATTTAGGAATAGCCACACGATACGAAACAAATGTTTATCTTGATTATCAATTTAAGTGTGCCCTAAACTGTTTGGTGTGTTTTGATGTGTTGTTCTTTGGATTTCTTGCTCTTGTTCTTGGATTAAGAATGAGAAGACTCATCCATAGTGAAAATAAAGTACACCCGTGCCAAACATGATTTATCAAAAGAAGCTAGGGTACACCATTGAAGACCCAGTGGGGGGTTTGCCTAACTCTTCCACTCTGAACCAATGATTGTTCCAACAGTGGGAGATAGTTTGAGCACAAGTAACTTAGTATCGTAAGTTTCTCAATCCATTTCTAGGAACCTCTAAGGGGAAAACCAATGGAAGGAGATGAATTCCAATGTCACTAGACTGAATTGAAGGTTGGTTATGAAATCCAACTCCCCAATATTTAAATGAGTCGTGCATGTGTGGTGTTCATTTTAAGCTTGTGTTACATAAAGTGTATCATGTAGTAGCAATGAAAATTTCCTACATGCCTACGTGCAAAAATACCTTTCAATATTCAAAAAGATGCATGAACTACTATGATTTGTATGAGTGCACTTTATTTCATGCAACTATGGCCTCTAGCAGGGCCTCAAAGCAAGAAAACAACATACAATGTCTAGCACATTGGATTCTAGGGCAAACTTTTTAGGCATAAGCCATTTTTCCTAGCAACGCCTAGTGGAAAATTTAAAAGAAGATATAAGATATGCGAAATGCTTAATTCTTTCTCCTTTTATTGTTTCAATTTCCAAACATAAATGTGCTTTTAAGTTCTCTGTTTTAGACACATAAAAGCATGCAGAAAGCTATAAAATATTAGAGAATCTATACCAAACTTTGATCCAACTCAGAGAGTCAGTGTTTTGACCTCTGCTGCACTCCAATTCTGGTCGCTATTGACCAGAGTGGTTGGTTCTTGGTTGTTGTAGCTCAGAGAAGCTAAATCTCTATTAGCCATTGTAGCTCAGAATGGCTAGTTTCTGGTCGTTGTAGCTCAGAGCGGCTAGACCTGCACACAAAACTAAGTTAGTATTCCAAAAGCAAATGAAAAATCAATGGATTGTCCCATCATGATCACCATATGTAGCAACCTCGAAACGCACGCACCGCTTGTAGCACCCTAAAATTGGCACGGTTAAACCTTAGTAAAAAGATAAAAATTTGAATTTTAACCCCAAACTGCCCGTTAACCGCCTGTTACCCACTTTCCCCATTTTTCATGCCATTTTTAGGATTTGTTTTGACCGTTGGACGATATCATCGCAGATTAGATGAAATCATCCCCGATCTGACGAATTCATCTGGAATAGAACGTCCAGATGATTTCATCCCAAAACCAAATTTTCATAATTAGCTTCTGTTTCAATAACCTCTCCAACTTGGGCAGAAATGCGTCTGCGTAGTTGGAGATTTCCCTGTTGGAGATCTCCCAGATTGGGATGATCCCCAACCTCCTAACCTCTCCCTAATCCTATATAAACTAAGATTTTTCTAGTTTATCCCCTCGAACCCTTTAGCCGACGGATTTCCCTATACATTTACTTCCTTATTCACTAGAGCATCCCCACACCATCATTTGCATTCTGTATTTCATGTTTTCTTGCAGGAACTTTACTATTTTTTAGTCGAAGCTAGCTCGGATCATCGCAAGCGATTCCATACTATTTCGGATGATCTTGTCGAGGAGCGCAGATGATCTCGTACGATTGGAGGTGATCCTGACTGTAGTCCAGATTGGGGGCAATCAGAGCCTAGAGTTTGCATTTCCTTAGTTTTTTTATCTGCATTTTCCTATTATATTTCTGTACTATCTTAAATTATTATATTTATGCATCTTGGAGTTCACCTCATTTAGCATAACCGCATGATAAAGTTAAGAACAATCATTAAATTTATTACATTTTCCTTATTTTGTTATTTGAATCTATGATTTAGGCATGTTTGTTATTATTGCTATCATTTTCCTTTGCTTCTGTAGTTGCATATTTGGTATTTTGTACCTATTTCTATGATTGCAGGTTTCTGATGAATTCATCTCATGAATTCATCAGATTTTAGATGATTCTGTCTGATCTCAGATGACCGTCTATGATTTGAGATGATCCTATGAAATATCAGATGATTACGTATGAATTGAGGTGATCTGGACTGTTACAAAACTCAGAATCTTCATCAGACATCCGAAATCAGGTATGTTATGTTTTAGCTAGCATATTCTCTGTGATTAGCATTCATTCCTATTTTTTGTATTCATTTAAATCAGCATTGGCATATAGAATAGTTTAGATTCATCTTGGCCAAACCTAGGAGTTGAATGATTAAAGTGCAAAATGAACACATCAAACTCACTATCAACCTAGGCATGGAAACTGCCATTCAAAAGTTTCCTGGTGAACCCACCATCCATCGAAAATTCACCCTTATACCCCTCCCCGAGAGGCGGGACCTTCAAAGGGCCTCTCAGTCCGAGGTATTGTCCCATCCTTCTCGCATCCCCCTTCTGGGCATGGATCCTATAGCCTGAGGGTAAGGATGCAAAAAATTTGGAGCGATACATTTTGGTGAACCCGACGTGAAAACTAAAAACCTTTTGAAAACAAAAAATAAAAAAATAAAATAAATAAAAAACATAAATGCATTTAGAATCAAAGATTGCATATTATATTTAGATGGTAGATTATAATAAAAGACGAGTTGTCACCATTAATGTTGAAAATCAATTAGCAGCCATAGAGATTAATTCTTTACTTAGAGTAGCTCCAACATATAGAGTCCCACCTTTATGGGACGAGCTTAATAGGAGATTGAATCTCATTTCATCTAGAGCAACCGAACTTAGGCAAATCAAGAGGTTTGTCCTAGATAGAATCCTGGATCCCGATCAAGTGACTTTGTATCATGAGCTTCAGAGAGCTTGCCATAGGTGGTTAGCAGATAAAAGAGCCCTTGTGTCTTCTAAATTGTATACCTTTGAGGAATACCTCGATAATGCAGTTATAGTACATAAATTTCTGTCTCGTATAGAGGACCAAGAGGTCGTTCTTATGGATAGACAAAGATGGAATAGAGTTCCTAGAGCTGTGTTATATCGAGAGTATTGCCATGAGATTTATTTTTACAAGACAGAGTCTGAAACCGATAATATCACTATAGCACACTTTATCAAGTTCTTGAAAAACCACTTCCAATTTGAAGAGGAGCATTTCATGACTCCTGATGAACTTGATCCTATCAATGATATCTATAAACTATTTATAGAAAACTAAGCTATTATTTTATTATTGTTATTTCTTGCATTTAGTGTGTTGTTTATTGTCTTTATAAAATAAAATAAAACAAAAAAAAAAAAAAAACAAAAAACAAAACAAAATCATAACAAAAATCAAAACATTTTATTTTTAAGCATTATAGTAGGTATATAATTAAAATATATACCTCCCAAAATCTGTTGCAAATATATTAATATATATTTGCTAAAATCTAAATTTAGACATAATGACTAGACTCAGGAATGGAAAACAAATTGAAGTAGAAGAAGATTGGTTAAGAAAACCAAAAAATAACCCAGATGTCCTTCCTGAAGATCCAATTCAGGAAGAAGGAACCTTCGACCAACAAGAAGAAGAATTTGTTGTAGGAAATGAACAAAAAGAAAATGATAGAGAGGAAGGATCCTCATCCCCTAAAATATCTCCAGAAGGAGTTGTTACTTTTGAGAACATGGAACATTTTTGGAAGTTCCTCAATACTAATATTGGCACTCTTAATAGAGCAGTCCATATGGACAAAGATCAAATTAGTGACACTCAAGCAACCCTAGAAGACATCTATCACACACGCACTAATCCCTTGTCCTTCGTTGATCAAGAGAGTGATCAAGCTGGACCGTCCAATTTGGACATGGCTACTATAATTCAAAACACGCAACAACAACAGGTTACCCAACCACCTAGAGTGCCTGTTACCAAGCCAAGGGTTATCCCCACACAAAAGAAACCTTCATTCACTGCTCTATTTTTCCAAGCTATTGATCAATATACCTCAAATCAACAAAATCCTAAAACAAAACCAAATACCAATTTCCAACAATCGAGGATACAACATAATGCTACAACCAATCTTCTTCATAATACTCTTCCTACCAACCATTTGCATAACAACAATATAGCATCTAATCCTTACATCATGCCATCCTACGCTCACAAATCCCATACTCATGTACCACCGAACCAATATGGTGGACAAACTGGTAATCTGGAAGCCATGGTGAAACAGTTAGTCTCCCGCATGGACCAGATAGATCCCTACCATCCCTCGTACAATTATCGAGAGATGTGTAGTCAGCCTCTAGATCCTATAGTTGTAGCACAACCATATCCCAAACACTTTCCTATGCCTGTCCTACCTATATACAAAGGAACCGAAGATCCCATAGAGCATCTTCGTATGTTTAGGATAGCATGTCATGATATATCACATGATGACTTGTTATTACTAAAAATGTTCCCAAAAAGTTTAGGAGGGATGGCATTGGAGTGGTATTATCAACTACCCACTCATTCTTTGAGGAATTTCGAAGAAACCGCCGAATATTTTGTGCATCAATTTAGTGCCTATATCGAAAGGCATGTAACCATTAAAGATTTGTACAACCTAAAACAAGACAAAGATGAGTGTTTTGCTGACTTCTTAGCTCGATGGAGGCAGTTGATAGGAAAATTACACTTTGTGTTACCTTATCGGGAAATGTTGGATATTTTTATCAATAATTTACAAGAACAACTATCCTATGAATTATCAATCGCTACCTTGACCACCTTCGATCAAGCTATAGATTTAGCTCGAAGAGTGGAAGATGCTCTCATTAGAAGAGGTCAGCTCAAAAGGAAAGATGATGAGAAAACATCCAGAAATCAATATAAAAATAAACAAGTTGTGGGTGATGGAGTCACTGATAGCAGAAACATTGCCAATGTTAATACTACGAAAACAATAGAGAAGTTTATACTAAAACCTCCTGATAAACCACCTCAAGAATTTACTAGGTTAAATCAACCTTTATCAACTATTCTCCCGCAACTATTAGCACGAGGTTTGATCCAATTACCAAACATCCAGGAACCTGATCCAACCATACCCGGATACAGAGCTGATTTACATTGTGATTTCCATAGAGGACCTGGACACGCTACCAACTCTTGTAAAATATTAAAACATAAAATACAAGACCTGATTGATAACAATGAGATGGAGGTGCAAGCCTTTCAACCTAAACAAAATCCTTCTAATAATGCTCAAAAGAACATCCCCCAAAATCAGAATCAGAATGCCAATCAATCATTGGACATATTTCAACATCCTTTACCAAAGCATGGTAAAGAGGTGGCTAATCAAATTGAGCATCATAATGTTCCCCCTCCTACCCGATATGTAGGAACTATTAGTGGACAATTACCTGTTCACGATCCGCAAGTCTTTGACACAACTTTATCCATGGTTACGGCTAGACCTCTACATAATATTCGGACACTTGATCTTAGTGATACCGAATATGAGACTGAAAGTGACATGGAAATCACCTCAAATCAATCGAATAGTTCTGAAGATGAATCAGATCCTGTTCAACCCATCACAAGTTCTATGGTTCCAGAAGAACCATTTCCTAGAAGAGTCACTACTAGACCATCTTCTCACCAAATACTTTCTAATGAACAAGCCATAAATGCTAGACCAAGACCTATTCATCACCCGCAAAATAATATTGTAGGAACCATCGGAGCCGTTACCAGACAACAGGCTCAAAACTCTCAACAGGATCAAACTCAGAATGATGGATCAGCTCCATTTGTTTTGAAAAATCCCAATAAAGGGAATTATGCGCCTAATGTTCAACATAAGCCTCCTTATAATATTAATGAACAATTATCAAATACTACAGCTAGAATTTCCCTTTTGGATCTCTTAAGATCTTCTCCTACCCATAGGGATGAATTAATGCTCACATTAAGCCAAATGATGGTACCACAAAATATTCAACCTGAAGCCATGTCCAATACTATCATAACTCGAGAAGTCGATTGTATTGACTTTCGGGATAGAGATATCCCACAACATAGTCTACATAAGGATAACCCCTTATATATTACTGCCCTAATTGGGGATGTAGCAGTTAAACGAGTCTTGATTGATAATGGTTCATCTTTAAACATATGCACTTTTGACTTCTACCAAATGATTTGGGTTTAGAAGTGATGAAATGAAAAGAACCGATATGATTATAAAAGCCTTCAATGACGAAACACAAGAAACGTGTGGAGTTATTACTATACCCTTGCAAGTTGGTCCTAGAACCTTAGATACGACCGTGTTTATTGTACATTGCCCTGCATCGTACAATATACTTTTGGGTCACCCTTGGATCAACGCGATGCGAGCGGTTCCATCCACTTTACATCAGTGTGTTAAATTCGAATTTAAAAATCAGTTGGTTACCATTCATGGTGATCCTAGACCCTTTGATATGTGTGCTTTGGCAGAACCTGTTGGAGTTCAATTTTGCCCTGCCCTGTCATCCACACATCCTAATTCTCATCATCCACCCAAACGTGTGAAACACACACCCATAACATCATCTACTCTTTCAACTACACCTCTACATATAGCTCAACCATCTTCTGAACAAACCACATTAGGACCTCGAAAAGATCCTAAAACTACAACCAATGCTTCTTGTTTTACTCCTATAACTTCCATACCTATAGACTCATCCATCGATATCCCTATAACATCTACATCCACTACAGGCATCCTTTCCACATCCGATGATGTAGGAAATGTTCCTTCTACCTCTTATGCTCTTACTGATGAGCTCTTACCCGATTTATCTAAAATTCTTATATCAGAAGAAACCAACACTGCCATGCAAGCTTCCCTTATTTTAAATAAACTCCCACCCTCTCCTCGTACCTTGGGCCTCCCACAGCCTATGGGAAGTATCTACCAAGTCGGGAGTTGTGCTTTTATTTATAAGGGATATGATTGGGGAAGAATACCCAGAAACATCAAGACACATTGTGATGGATATGCTAGATGCTATTTTGCTAATGAGTATATTAAAGCTAAGCCTATAATGCTTAAATTGGGATATAAAGGGAAAGGTTTGGGACCTTTCCAGAATGGTATGAAAGAACCTTTTGAGGTCGAACCATGGCCTGCCCGATGTGGTGTGGGCCTATTTCCTAGTAAAGGTCAGCCCTTCCCATTTGAGGATGATGACCATCTTGTGTGTTACCAAGATTATTTGGATAAACGAGATGTCTTGCATTTAATGAATAAGCCTCTTACATGCAATATGCTATCCATAGCTTACTCCGAGATGATTGCCGAATCCGACGATGAGTTGGAGGGGGATATCTTTCATGATGTCTCCATTGAGGAATTGTTATATAACGGATTTTATTTCGATGGCTCTATACCTAGTATAGCCCAGCTTGAGGCTACGACTCCTCAAGACGAATTATCCAAGCTAACCTTGGAAGAATTACAAGAATTAGGCATTTCACCCGCCCCACCTAATTTTGAGAGAGATCTACATATGGAAGTAGAAAACATCATAAAAATTAACATTGGAACCAAAGACAACCCTCACATAATCAACATTGGATCAGAATTGAGTCAGGAAAAACAAGATAAATATATTGCATTCCTTAAACAATATGAAGACGTCTTTGCTTGGACATATGAAGATATGCCAGGATTAGACCCTTCTGTAGTTATGCATCACCTAGTAGTCCATCCAGATGCTAAACCTCGTTAAACAGAAACTTAGAAAAATGCATCCTAAAGTGGCCTTACTAGTCAAAGGGGAATTAGAAAAACTCTTAAATGTTATTTTTATACAAGCCATTGATTATGCTGAATGGATTTCAAATGTAGTTCCAGTAACTAAGAAAGAAGCCACTAAAGTTAGGGTTTGCACAGACTTCAGAGATATTAATGTTGCATGCCCTAAAGATGATTTTCCTCTTCCCAACATGGATCAGATCATTGACTTTACTTCTGGAAGTGGAATGATATCCCTAATGGATGGATTTTCTGGTTATAATCAGATCAGGATAGCTCCTGAAGATCAGGCTAAAACAACCTTTATTACCCCTTGGGGAACCTTTTGTTGGAAAGTGATGCCATTTGGTTTAAAGAATGCAGGTGCAACCTATCAACGAGCCATGACTTATATCTTTCATGATATGATGCATGATATTCTACATGATTATGTAGATGATATTATAGCTCGTTCTATCAAAGAAGATGATCATTTAAATGACTTGAGAAAAGTATTTGATCGGTTAAGGGAATATCTTATCCGACTAAATCCAGCCAAATGCATATTCGGAGTTAAGTTCAATAAATTATTAGGGGTTATAGTTTCTTTACGTGGCATTGAAATTGACCCTCTCAAGATCATGGCTATCACAGATATGCCCGCACCCACCAATATATCAGAATTACGAAGTTTACAAGGTAAGCTTCAAGCTATTCGTCGCTTCATCGACAAGTTGGCAGACAAAACTGGACCCTTTCTTAAGCTTCTTAAGAAAGATGTCTCTTTTCATTGGGATGATGAATGTCAGGAAGCATTTGAACTCCTTAAGCAATATCTCCTTAAACCACCGGTGCTTTCCCCACCTAAATCTGATCATCCATTTATTTTATACATTTTTGCTTCCGATTTTGCCTTAGGAGCTATGTTAGCTCAGCTTGACGATGAGAAGAAAGAACGTGCTAATTATTACATTAGCAGGACCTTAATCAGTTATGAAACTCGCTATACCATATTAGAGAAATTATGTCTAGCAGTTGTATTTTCTACACAAAAACTACGACATTATATGCTCAGTCAAAAAACGTATGTTATTGCCAAATTCGACCCTTTGCGATATCTCATGAGTCGACCATACTTATCTGGTCGTACAACAAAGTGGGTTCTTGCGCTAAGCGAGTTTGAACTCACATTTATAGGACAAAATTCTGTTAAAGGTCAAATCATAGCAGATCAATTAGTCGCTGCACCCTTAGAGTCTACCCATCCCCTCATCATTGAGTTTCCTGATGAATGCCTTAAACTAGAGGCAGACCATCCAGAGCAATGGTCCCTATACTTTGACGGAGCCCGATGTATGAGTGGGGCTAGTGCAGGTATTATTTTAATATCTTCATAGAAACATCTTATACCTTTGTCCTTCAAATTAACATTTGCTTGCACCAATAACACTGCTGAATATGAAGCTCTTATCCTTGGATTACGAGCTGCCTTGGCACTGAAAATTAAAAATTTATTGGTTTTCGGTGATTCTCAACTTGTCATAAATCAAATCAATGATGTTTATCAGACTAGAGATGATAAATTACGCCCATACAAAGCATATGTTTTACAATTATTATCCTTGTTTGATCAAGTTACCTTGGAAGCTATTCCTCGAACTAGCAATCGTGCGGCTGACGCTATGGCTACAACCGCATCTCTTTTGCCCTTGGAGTTAGATGACGAATATGCTACCATCATTATTCATCGACTCTAGGAACCCGCTTCAAGCAAATCATGCCTAGAACCTTTGGATGTGTTTCTAATCACCGAAACTACTCCTGAACATTGGTACACTGATATCTTTAATTTTCTCCAAAATGGGACCTTCCCTGATGGTTGTACTAGCAACCAGCGTAGGTTATTACGTAGACGAGCAAGTCGCTTCATGATTATTGGTAATACCTTGTATAGGAGATCTTTTGAAGGCATCTTACTATGATGTTTGAATCTAGAAGAATCTAGATCAGCTTTGAATGAAGCCCACAATGGATCTTGTGGGGGACATTTTAGTGGTAGCGCCATTGCTAAGAAACTCCTTAGGATAGGATATTTTTGGCCTACCATGGAAAATGATGCACATAATTATGTGCGACATTGCGACAAGTTCTAAAAACATGCTGACCTTGTCCATGCGCCTGCACAAGAACTACAGGCTATTTCATCTCCTTGGCCCTTTTCAAAATGGGGCTTAGACATCATTGGAAAAATCAACCCTGTGTCATCCGATGGACACAAATTCATCATAACCGCCATTGAGTATTTCATGAAGTGGGTTGAAGCTATGCCATTAGCTTCTTGCACTGGAACCCAAGTTTCCAAGTTTATTTTTAATCAAATTATTTGTAGGTTTGGAATTCTTGCAAATCTCATTTCAGATAATGGAACTTGTTTTAAAAATAAAGATGTTAAGAAATTATGTCAAAAATATAAAATTCAACATCGTTGGTCCACTCCCTATTATCCTCAGGGTAATGGCCAAGCAGAAGCCTCTAATAAAACATTAATCAAAATCCTCAAAAAATTGGTCAATAAATCTGGCCGCGATTGGCACATCCAATTATATCCTGCTTTGTGGGCTTATCGAACTAGCGTTCGTACCCCCACAGGCACTTCACCTTTTGTTTTGGTTTATGGTGTTGAAGCCATTTTTCCCTTTGAATTAGAAGTTCCTTCTTTAGCTCTACTACTTCAAGATACTGAAGTAGGAGATGAATATCATGCTGGCAGACTTAGTCAGCTAGAACTTCTAGATGAAAAGCGCATCAATGCTTTGGAGCATCTTCGTGCCTACCACAACAAGCTTAAACGAGCATACCTTAAGAAAGTTCACCAGCGATCCTTTGAGATCGATGACCTTGTCTTAAAAGAAAATCAAAAAAATACTAATGCAACTAAAGACCTTAAAGGTAAGTTTGAGCCCAACTGGCTCGGACCATATGTCATCACTGCTAAATTTGGATCGGGCGCATATCGATTAGCTACCTTAGACGGTAAAGATCTTAAAGAACCTATGAACATTATGCATCTTAAGCGTTATTATGCATAACATTGGGTCATTTCATCATTTGTATATATTGTATTTTTTGCATATTGTTTCATTTTTGCCATTTCTATCAAAATATTTTTCAAAAAACAGTAATAGTATTTCTTCTTGCAATTCATCAATCAAAATCACAAATATAAAAATATAAAACATCAAAATCAAAATATTCAAAAACATATTTTATTTTCGTACTTGTCAATTCTTGAAAGTATTGCAGTTATATTTTCAATTATTTTGGATAAATTAGCATTTATTTGGAATCCCGCACTTTCACATTCACATGAATAAATATCTTGATTTTATTTTTGATTATTAATCTCTCTTATATCAAAGTCCACAGTTGAATTAAATAAAGTTTTGAGCATAGAGAATTGATCTTGTTATTTACTTGAACCAAGTATATCTCCTCACATTAAAATGATTTCATTGCAAATTCGATATGATGCTACATAGTAGAAATGGTGTCTTGAGCGAAAAGTTTCCCCTGCTATCCTATCATGCACATGGTCTAGGATCTTTGAGAATTGACAAAAGGACAAGCTCACCCCTACCCAGAATAAAAATCCCTTGCTCTACAGCTAATCCGAGCAAGTATCCCTAGCATAGAAAGCAAAGAAAAGTTCAAAGAAAAAGAGAAAAAGAAAAATGTTATTTTGTATCATCACGGCAATATTTCAGCATTATCTCAAATATCAAGCAAAAATACAAAAAAAAAAATACAAAAAAAAAAGAGAGAAAAGCAAAAGCAAAAGCAAAATGCAATAAAATCCTTTCCCTACCCCTTGAAAAGAAAAGAAGGGTGAATGAGCTTGAATCCCTGGAATTCTCAATTATTCGAAAACTGTGAGGTAAGCCCCATAACAGGTGGTTTGTGCCCAACCCACTTGGCCTTGGGTAATCCCTAGCATGGTGATATGTCTGTCACATTAGCGACCTTCTTTTGTACAGACCTATGTCGGCTTATGGATTAGCTAGCTCTTGATAACCTAACTTACACAGTAGTCTGGTACGGTTACATGCATATAAATCATGGTCAACGAACATTCATTTGGTTAATTCAAATTACTTGTATCAAATTATCTTGCTCAAAATTGGTGAATGAACAATACAATTGCACACACATTTGTATTTGAGAGATTCTCTATCATTATGATAAATCAAGATCGGCAATGAACTCACATATGCACATGAGGGTTCCTTATAAATCTACATTTTTCTTTGAGATAATTTAAAATATTTCTGCAACTCTTTTGGAATAAATTTTATTCTTATTTTCAGAACATCTGTTTAGTATACTCACAATTACATACATTGTTTTCAAAAATCCAAAATTATTTTACACAACCTATTACAAAATCTAGCAAAATAAAGTCAAGTTTATATTATTATTTTCTGTTTATCAAAAATCAAAAATCAATCATGCAATAAAACCAAAATATCAAATTCTCTTTGGATTTCGCGATGATGGTATAAGTCTATACCTATAATTCTATGCCTAGCGCAAACCATTGTTCTAATTTTATTTTCCATTTATTTTAAAAACAAATTCATAAAAACATATGACTTGCATCATTATGTTACACAATTATGCTTTACAAACAAACGAACACTTATTATATTTCATGTCATTATGTCAACATTCAATCTTGCAACCATGGTATAATTTCTAAGGAATTGTTCAAAATTTTATCACACTTAGGAATTTATGCCTAGCAAAATCATATTTCTTTTAGTATCTCATGCATACTATTTTTATGAAAATCTGAAAACAAATCATCAAACCATCATCATTTCCATCATCACAACACAAAGTCTTAAGACAATCTCTTAAGCATTCTTTTACTTTTAGCAATATTTCTATACTGGGATTAGCTTGACGACCGAGCGAGCGGCGACTCCATGAAATGGTCTATAACAATGACAATGTCCTTTGAAATTATTGTTAGAAGTCCCTTTTATTTTTCATCAAATCACACCAAAACAACCAATTGTTTACATCAGATTATTTCATTTAAATTTTACAGCATGACATCAAATTATAATATTTCCAAATGACATAATTACATGAATCATCAATCAAACAAACAAACAATTCAAACATTGAAGCATCATAAAAACATATGGACAAGTTATATTACAAAAATATCATATATATATCTCAAAAATATCTGTACATCATATCACAATTGGATTGGTATGCCACAATCTATATCCTGGCATACTCAATCCTCTCAAAAAATAAATCCATCTATAATAGCTAGCCTCGAGAAGCCCTCGAGCTCTCAGCCTCATCTCCTCTCCCACCCTGAGGTGGAGGAGGTGGCCCCATAGAAGTCCGCCCAGTGTCGTGGGTCCTCGTCGTCGATCGTGAGGATGTCGTCGATGATCCCATCCTGATCGGCTCCGCAATAGGTGCAGCGTAATCTCTGGTTCTCTGGAACCATCTGATAGTATAGCTCCTCGGTAGAATGCGGTCTGAGCAATAGACCATGCCAGACTCCTCAGGTACTCGCTCCTCCACCCTAAGCTCTGAGCCATGTAGCCTCATCCTGTAGTGTCTGCACCTGAGCTCGAAGGTGGGCAACCTCAGCCCGGAGAGCCATCATCTCACTGCTCTCTCCCACCTCGACACCCTTGCCCTTATCGGGTGATGGTGGTCTCTCCCTCTACTGAGGAGGTAGTCCCTCCTCCCTCCTCCTTGGCTGTTGTGGTCTCTAGGGAGCCCGTGCCATCCTCTAGCATCTCTCCTATGGAGACCGTCGCTGCTCTACCCCATCGTGACCCCGCGTTGCCTCAATCATAGCCTACCGTCGCCTCCCCATTCGGTGCACCATGATATGCACTGGACCCTATGCCCTCATCATCCGAGGAGGGTGGATGCCTACGTACTAGGCATCGTATCCATCGACAACCCTAATATCATCACCATCCACTGGCTGGATGGGGGCATCATCCGCGTCCTGGCTCTAGAACCACTGCATGTCTGGAGCCCCGCTCAATGTAGTACTATCTTAAATAGTTTGGGAGTACTCATAATCCCTGAGAGAAGGGATCCCCTACTGAAGACCGAACTATCATAGTACCCGATCATAGCGGTGGAGCTCTACCTCTCCCCACTCCATCCTCAGCCAATAGACTCACTTGATGCGAGCCAGCTCCTGCCCATCCTCTACCCACTCGGGGTGCTCTCGCCATGGCCTCCAGGTGATCTAGTCTAGGATGAGGTCATCCAACAACCTCCGTGACATCGATAGATCTATCCACCACTGTGACCCCTCTTGTAGCCACCAGTAGAAAACCCGGGGCCTCTCTCGGTCAACCCCTATCAATGGGAGCCCTACCGGCCTCCACACCGCAATGTGCTCCCAACACCAAACCTGTAGCAGCGATGTCAAGACCAGACATCGACCTCCCTTGTATACGACCCCATGCAGGATCCTATACAAGCGGCATAGTACAAAGCTGCCCCATGCAAACCTGTACCCGTGGTCTCTCATGTCGCAAACTATGTCTGAGAGCACCCACGGTAGTCTGCACCCACTCTGGTGGCACAACAGTAAGCCACCGACCACCCCTACCAAAACTTGAGTCAGCCTAGATGCCCCAGGCATCTACCGTAGAGACTCGATGTTCACCCCGCCCTTCTCTAGGGTGAAGCTCGGGTCTCCTATCAATCTCATCATCGCCTGGCCCTGATTGGCCGCAGGCATCATCAGCCATCCCTGTATGGGGATCCTCATGATCCTCCATACGTCCTCTAGAGTGGGAGCCATCTCCCCTATCGATAGCCGAAAGCAGGATGACCCCGGATACCACCTCTCTGCTAGGGCTGTCAGTAGCCCCATATCCGTCGGTACTTGTGGCATCTCTGCCACATGTCGTAGCCCGACCTATGCTAGTTGGTCACGCTCTGCTTGGTCGAGAGCGGCCAAGTCATCTCTCAGCCCATCGTATTTCCATTCTCGGCTCTTTAGTAATCCTTTCTACAAAACAAACAATAAAACAACAAAATTCATTAATAAACCAATCATTAAAATAAAATTAAACACATTTTAATCAAGCTTAAAGATGATATCGTCCACCATTGGATGATATCATCCCAAATTGGGCAACATCATCCTTTGTTAGGATGAAATCATCTCCGATTTCGCAACTTGGGGATCGCCCCTTGTTGGACGAGATCGCCCCTAGTTCATCGATTTCGCCCTCGAACGAAATCGACGATCTAGAGACGATTTCGATGAAATAGGGACGATTTCATCCCGACGTCGTCGACGGCCTAAAAACGGCCGTGATGCCCCAAACAATCAAAATTTAAATCCAAAAATTGCACAAAGTTAATTCAAACCTAATCTACTAGGATTAGATCCTTACCCGTAGCCCGCGTCGGACCTCTGTCGCTCTGTGCACTGTCTCCACCATTTTTCTCTCTGCAGAGCTCTGGAACAGTAAAAATGAATAGTAAAAAAATGAATTAGGGTTTTACCCTATTTTCTTAATTTTATTTAAAAATCAACATTTTAATTTTGCTTTTTCATGTTTTTACCTCAAACGTTCGATTTGGGTAAAAACACGGAGGGGGCACCATAGTCAACAGTCGTACGATTCGACCTAGAATCATCGTCTAAAAAATTGAGTACATTTTTGCTTTCTCGTAAAATGGGAAAAACTCGTCTTTAACGCATTTTCTTCGAAAAATTCGCTAAAGAGGGGGCAAAATGTAGCACCCTAAAATTGGCACGGTTAAACCTTAGTAAAAAGATAAAAATTTGAATTTTAACCCCAAACTGCCCGTTAACCGCCTGTTACCCGCTTTCCCCATTTTTCGTGCCATTTTTAGGATTTGTTTTGACCGTTGGACGATATCGTCACAGATTAGACGAAATCATCCCCGATCTGACGAATTCATCTGGAACAGAACGTCCAGACGATTTCATCCCAAAACCAAATTTTCATAATTAGCTTCTATTTCAACAACCTCTCCAACTTGGGTAGAAACGCGTCTGTGCAGTTGGAGATTTCCCTGTTGGAGATCTCCCAGATTGGGATGATCCCCAACCTCCTAACCTCTCCCTAATCCTATATAAACTAGGATTTTTCTAGTTTATCCCCCTGAACCCTTTACCTGATAGATTTCCCTTACATTTACTTCCTCACGCATCTCAGAGCATCCCCACACCATCATTTGCATTCTGTATTTTGTGTTTTCTTGCAGGAACTTTACTATTTTTTAGTCGAAGCTAGCTCGGATCATCGCAAGCGATCCCATACTATTTCGGACGATCTTGTCGAGGAGCGCAGACGATCTCGTACGATTGGAGGCGATCCTGACTGTAGTCCAGATTGGGGGCAATCAGAGCCCAGAGTTTGCATTTCCTTAGTTTTTTATCTGCATTTTCCTATTATATTTCTGTACTATCTTAAATTATTATATTTATGCATCTTGGAGTTCACCTCATTTAGCATAACCGCATGATAAAGTTAAGATCAATCATTAAATCTACTGCATTTTCCTTATTTTGTTATTTGAATCTATGATTTAGGCATGTTTGTTGTTATTGCTATCATTTTCCTTTGCTTCTGTAGTTGCATATTCGGTATTTTGTACCTATTTTTGTGATTGCAGGTTTTTGACGAATTCGTCTCACGAATTCATCAGATTTTAGATGATTCTGTCTGATCTCAGATGACCGTCTACGATTTGAGATGATCCTATGAAATATCAGATGATTACGTACGAATTGAGGCGATCTGGACTGTTACAAAACTCAGAATCTTCATCAGACATCCGAAATCAGGTATGTTATGTTTTAGCTAGCATATTCTCTGTGATTAGCATTCATTCCTATTTTTTGTATTCATCTAAATCAGCATTGGCATATAGAATAGTTTAGATTCATCTTGGCCAAACCTAGGAGTTGAATGATTAAAGTGCAAAATGAACACATCAAACTCACTATCAACCTAGGCGTGGAAACTGCCATTCAAAAGTTTCCTGGTGAACCCACCATCCATCAAAAATTCACCCTTATACCCCTCCCCCGAGAGGCGGGACCTTCAAAGGGCCTCTCAGTCCGAGGTATTGTCCCATCCTTCTCGCATCCCCCTTTCGGGCGCGGATCCTATAGCCTGAGGGTAAGGATGCAAAAATTTTGGAGCGATACACCGCTCTTTACTCTACTTGCAATGTTATTAAAAACCTAAGATGAAATGGAAGACAATGAAAAAAGCATATAACATGGAAATAACAAATATGGATCTCTTTATTTGTATTGAAATTCGGTTACATGTCTGTCCCTCTTAGGGATACCCATTTTGATACAATAAGATTACAAATAGGTCAAGAGTGCCCCTTTCGCGAAGAGGTGGTGCGATTTCAAAAAGCTTCTCGGTTATGCACACAAAAATGTATGAGGGCTTACAGATGCCTCCTTATCTAGGTATGTTTCTTAGAGGGATCCCTTTTTCTCTCGTATGTTGCAGATTTTGTCCGATCAACTTGTGGCCCTGTAAGCAATGAAACAACACATGCTTAGATGTCCGAGAATGCCTCCTTGGATGAGGTTGTTAGTACTGAATATAACAAATGAAAGAAAATGCAAATTAGAATAATGCTATGAATGTGAACAAATGAAATTATGCTATGCTAATGATATGCTAAACAAAATAATGAATCTAATGTCTAAAACCCTAAGCTAAGCCTGTAGGCCACTGTCCAAGACAACGATCGCTAAAGTGATTTTCGTCCTCTTTGCTCCAAAGCTATGGATCAAATATTGTATTCAATGTTGAAATAATGGTTGCTATGCTCTCCAATATGTCAGGGCTTCACCATACACATGATCTCCAAGGGAACTCTCCAAGTCTCGAAAGCTCTCCTCAATGACCAAGATTGATTGATAAAAAAAATTGATGATGATGGATGGATAAAAGATGTCCCTTGGTGCTCTTAGGCTTGCACCTTTTATAGTGTGAAATCCTAGGTCTATGTCCAAGCCCTAGAAATGCATTTCTCATGCGTAGTGTGAGTTAGAATGAGAAGCTTTATGTATTTTCTATGTTTGGAGGTCAGTTATCTAAAATATAACTGCCAACTCGAGTCTCCTATGTGAACTGGTCGTTAGCATGAGAAGATTTTATCCTTTGTTTATGCTTGGAGGTCAATTAACTCAAGTATAAATGCAAACTCAAGTCTCCTATGTGAACTGGTCATGAAAAGGAATGCAAAGTTACTCCCGCTCACCTTTATTGCATGCAGACTGCCACTTTCACTCATGATTAGGCCTGTTTGTCGACAAAACTGCTTTTAGGGTTTAGTCACTGTCATCTGTAGTGATCACTATCATCTGAATTGGCTAAGGTATGGCTGCTCTAGGCTTGAGTGGCTAGGATCTGACCGCTCTTGGTTTGAGCGGCTAGGCTTGGATGGCTCGAAAAGGCCCCAAATGAGTGGTGAGAACCACTGTTGATGTTTGGAAAGTCCAATATTATGTCTTATGATCTTATGAATGTGTCTATGTGAGCAGTTTCCCTAAGCATGACACGATTTAGGTGTCTACAAATATAAGATCAACAAAGCTCTCCACATTAAGAATAAATGTTGAAAATATAAAAATCATGATGATGAGAATGTTGGAGATTATTGTATTAGAATAAATGGCAGTGCATAGAATGAGAGTGTATGCTGAAGTTATGAAATATAGAGTAGTAGTAGGAAATATTTTGATATCCCTATCTTCAAAGGGTCTCTATATTATCATTTCACTTGAGGGGTGAAAATATATGGACCAAATTAAGGTTGAAGTGTTAGTGAGTTCTTTATTGTCCCATGAGGATAAAATGAAAATTTACTCAAATCACTTGAATCATGCACTCAAGACACAAGTATAGGTTTTGAAACCAAATGCAAAGCCATAAAACCATGATAATTTTTTTAAAATTTTAGATTTAAAAGGAAAAAACCATTAAAATTCAAAGAGTAAGGGTAAGAAGGTTATCACTTGTCATTATTGTAAGAAATCGGGTCACATGATAAAAGACTGTAACAAACTAGCAACTAAAAACCAAGCAAATTCAAACCAAGATGGGGGTGAGAAAAATGCCTACCCATATGAGAATAATTATGATCAAATTAAATTATTCTCTTTCATGTAATTCAGGTTTGGATGATAAAAAATATACGTGGTTTCTTGAATAAAGATGTTCTAACCACATGTCATGTTTTAAGGTTTGTTTTGACAAGCTAGATGGTTCATTCAAGAGCCAAGTTCACTTAGGATATGGGAAGGTGATCTATGTAAAATTGAAAGGAAGTATGTATATGACCACAAATCATGGTAAGGATGATATAAGCAACATTTATTTGGCTCCAAGCATGAATCACAATCTCATGAGTGTTGGACAACTAGTAGAGAAAGGATTCAAGCTACTTTTCAACAATGGAAAATGTTTGATATATGACAAAAAGCAAGGTAAAAAATTAATTGGAAATTCTATTATGTCAAAAAATAGAATGTTTACATTGATAATAAATTTCTTAATTCAAAATTATTATTTTCTACCATTGAGTATATAAGCATGTTGTGGCACTCTAGATATGATCATTTAAATTTCAGAAGTTTGCATGTTCTTTTTAAGAACAAAATGGTTGATGGTCTTCCAATGATTGAATAAAAATTGAAGGAAGAATGAAAGGCATGTATACTTGGAAAATACAATACATAAAATTTTTTAACCAAAAAATGGAGAGCTACCAAGAAATTAGAATTGGTACATTCATATTGGTGTGGTCCCATGTCTTGTCCTAGCATAGGAAATAATTTGTATTTTATTTTCTTTATTGATGATGTTACTAGACTAATGTGGATTTTCTTCTTGAAGATCAAATATGGGGTATTATCAGCCTTCAATACCTTCAAGGTTTTGGTTGAAAAGGAATCAGGTTGTTCTATCAAGGTGTTAAGAACTGATGGAGTTGGAAAATTCTATTCACAGAAATTTCTAGATTATTGCTCTTCACATGGAATAAAAAGATATTTTACCACTCCCTACACACCAAAAAAATGGTGTTTTAGAGAGGAATAAAAGGATCATAATGGAGTTAGAAAGAACCATGTTGGAGAATAAGAAGTTGGATAGGAATTTTTGGATAGAAGAAATACAAACGATAATCTACATCTTGAATAGAAGTCCCACAATGGCAATGAAAAACAAGACACCCTATGAAGCATGGTATGGTAAAAATCCAATGATGGATCATAGTAGAATATTTAGTTGTTTAGAATTTGTTAACATTGATGATGGTAAAAGAAAAAAAAAAGACCCAAATATTGGGCCTCATATTTTTATAGGTTGTAGTGATGGTAGTAAGGCTTACAAGTTTTTCAATCCTGTTAGTAGGAAAATTGTTGTTTCTAGGGATTGCAAATTTTTTGAGAATGATGTATTTGTTGATCATAACCAGAAGAGTGCAAATATTATTATTGAAGTGGGGTAGGATTTTTATGGGAAAATAGAGTTCAATAAAGATCCTCCACAAGTTCCTAGTGTTAATGGCAACAATACTAGTTCTTCCCAAGAGACTAGTTTACCACCAACTTCAACCCAATTCAAAATTAAGAGGTTATTGCTTTTACATATAGCTAGTAATATTTTGGATCATAAATATCAAAGGAGAAAAACAAGACTTTAAACTCAATCAAGTAATAATCTTGAAGGCATTGAATATTACTTGATTGAGTTTAAAGTCTTGTTCATGGCCTCTACATAGTTCCTAGGTTCACTAGGATTAATTATCTTGCATTTCTAGTGAACCTAGGAACTATGTAGAGGCCATGAATGTTGAGATGGAGGCCATTGAGATAAATGAGACATGGGTTCTAATTAATCCTACTAATTAAATGGATATCATTGGTACAAAATAGGTCTACAATATCAAGTTTCATAGTGATGGAAGAATAGACAAACACAAAGCTAGACTAGTAGCAAAAGGATATGCACAAACATATGACATAGACTATAAGGAGACCTTTTCTCCTGTGGATCTCCAAGATACTATTAGATTGATTATTTCTATTGCTTATTAGAAAGGATGGTAATTTCATCAAATGTATTTCAAGAGTGCATTCTAGAATGGTGATATTGAGGAAGAGGTATATGTGGAGCAACCACAAGGTTATAAAATAAAGGGTAAATAGCTTTGGGTATACAAGTTGAAAAAAATACTTTATGGGCTGAAACAAGCTTCAAGATCTTGGTACTCAAATATAGATGGATGGTTCTCTAAAAATGGCTTTGAACGATAAAAAAACCAACTCTTTGTATGAAAATTGTTGATACTAACATGTTTTATGTTTACTTTTATGTTGATGATCTCATTTTTACAAGAAGTTCCAAAGCTATGATGTAAGACTTCAAGGAGAGCATGAAAAGTGATTTTGAGATGTACGATCTTGGAAAAATTAATTACTTTATTGGCATGGAAGTAAATAAAAAGGACGATGAGATCTTCATATGCCAAGACAAGTATGCCCAAAACATGTTGAAGAAATTTTTATTTTTAGACTGCAAGGCGGTTGATACTCCTATTTCTAGTTGGGAGAATATTATGAAAGAGGATGGGAGTACTCTTGTTGATGAGAAGACTTTTAGATGTATGGTGGGTGGATTGATGTACCTTACATCCACAAGACCTAACATTACCTATGCGGTTTCACTAGTTTCCCGGTTTATAAGCTTTCCAACTCAAAGGCATATGCAAGTGGTGAAACGAATCTTTAGACATGTGAAGGGAACCTTTGATCATGGTATACACTTTAATTTAACAAGCACTTCAAAGCTAGTTGGAATACGTTGATTCAGATTGTGGATGTTCTATTGATGACCAAAATTACACTATAGGAGATTGTTTCACCTTGGAAAGTGGGTTGATTTCTTGGTCATCCAAGAAGCAAAGTACAGTGGATTTATCTTCCATCGAATCCGAATATGTAGCCCTTAATTCATCTTGTACATAAGGTATTTGGTTGAGGAGATTTTTGAAGGATTTTGGTGAGACTCAACATGAGCCTACTAAAATATTTTGTGATAATAGTGGGGCAATACAATTTTTCAAAAATCCAGTTTTCCATGCAAGGACCGAACATATAGAGTTGAAGCACCATTTTATTAGAGACTTAGTACATGAAAAATATTTTATGATTGAGTATGTTAAGTGAGGATCAATTTTCTGATATACTTACAAGGATGCTATTTAAGGTGACTCATGGGAGACTCAAAGAAATATTGGACATTCTTCCTTTGACATCAAAAGGGGGATTGTTGAGGGTGATGTCAAAAGTCACCCATAATTATTATTTATTAAATTAGTTTTATATTTTAAATAATTTATTAGGAGATAGAAATTGTTATTTAAAGTCTAGAATCAATTAATAAGTCAATCTATATCAAATTGGATAGTTAGATTGAGTTAAAGGCAAGATTTAGATTAATTCCTAGAAAATAGAGCCAACTAGGAGTTAAATTTAGGTAAATTATCTTCATGAAGAGAGCACTTCAAATAAAGGCTAGTTAAGTGAGTTGCAAATGGAACTAATTTTTAAATTTAACACATGCAAAAGATCTCAAGAATAGGCGCAGTTATCTAAAAAGGTGCCATGCAAGGTAACCATGACTAGAGCTAGTTTTTAAAATTGTTGAGTTGTTTTATAAGTTTGATTGATCAAGGCAAATTGATCATTATTTATTATTGTCATTGGACTAATTTTAATAAGAATAATATTTTTTTAGAGCACACATTGGGATGCACTATTGTGGAGCAATTTTAATTATTTTGTGTATTTTTTATTCAATTCTAGATCTATCTTTAGTTTTTTGGACCAACAACATAGTTTGCTAATATTGGAGCTTTTTGTTAAGGATATTTTATCATTTGATATTTAGAATTGGTTTAGCTTAATCACTAAACACTCTTGGACCATTTTTGAATGATATTCATTCTCCATTAATGTTCATTTTATCTTAGATCAAAATTGTTTTATTGTTGGTTTTTTGGATCTCTCCACCACTAGAATTTACAACCCCCTCTAAAAGGTCTATTAGCCTTGTCTCTATAAAAAACTTTTCTAGATCTCTCATGACCTACTTGTAACTAGGAACCCTTCCTTTCTTCTCATTCAAGGTTAGCAGATACTAAAATCCTTAACTACCATCCATTTTTTATTTTCTAATTTTTGACTATTTTCTTTAAGTAAATTTTAAAGACTTTTTTATGCTGAACAAAATTAGGTACATAAATACCTATGATGAAGCCTACTTTATTTTTAATACTATGCTCAAAGCAAATTATAAGGTAATGCTAGTTTTGATTAACCAACTATTCATCAAAGATATTTGGATTCCAAAGAACTAGAAAACCTCCTAAAGTCCCCTCTACTAGAACTTCCAAGAAGTTGTTTATGTTATAGATCTTCTTGCCTATATTTTCTAATTTGTTTTCCCCTAAGTTTATCTCCTATAATAATACTATATCAGTACATAGATTACCAATGGAGGATTTTAGCAGCCTATGTTTGACTAGGAAATTTAGATCCCTCACATTTGAGGATAATAATTTTATCTTTTACGTTTGGCCAATGCCTTGGATACTTCTATGAAGGCACAAAAAAAATGGCTTTGTTAACCATCTACCACTTATTTTTTCACTTTCCTAGTTCATAAAGTATTTCCTAAGAGTTATCCCCTTGTCTAGTGCTCCTTCTCCCTCCCTAAGAATGTTGATCCTCCTCTCTCTTACATTCTACCTCTTTTCCCTTCTACTATGGTACCTTATATTTATTTGGGAAACTTTATTAGGCCTTATCCTTTGTGATTTTCCCTTTTTTAGCTTTTATATCATTTGCATTATTGTTTCCTTCTTTTAGACCCTCCTTGGGCTCTTATGTCTCTTGAAATATTTTCTCCTCTTCTACTATTTCCAAAACCTCTCATTCTGATTGTTATGGTTATGGTGTTGTCCATTGTATTTTCTTTTATAGGTTTGGCTCTATGGTGAATGAGTCATATTATGACTTCTCCTTTATTGGTCCTTGAGGATCCTCTTTCAATGGTTATTTATTTGCTCTCCAAAATCTTGCCATGTGCCTGCATGCATGGTAGAGGTGATATCAAAAGAGTATATTTTCATAGTCAACCTCTTGACAGTGCTTAACCAGATATGAAACCAAATCTATCATTTTAATAAGGTATTTTTATAGGTCCGCCCTCACATAGATGCGAGCAAAAATAGATTCAAATTGATTTGCAGTTGTAGGGTCCACTAACACAAACTTTTCTAAAGCATTTCTAGTATTTTAAAGACCTCTACCCAATATTCCATAGGTAGAATAAACTACTTTACCCACATTATGAATTGAGGGTTAAACCCTAGCAACCAGTGATGCAAGTATAGACCAACATTGCCTAGAAATCAAGGCCCTCCTATGTAGACTGATCATAACCTTCCTCTTGGGTGAATGATCCAGAAACATCTAGGAAAAAGAAATGAAGGGTCTTACCAATTCCTGATGCAGGAGCCTATCTTTAGAGGGTTTTTTTAAAAGGAGTTTTAAAGTAATTTTTTTATTACTCAAAATGGAATTCTTTGATGCAAAATATAATTTGCCGAAAATGATAATTACTAAAAAAGACAAATTTTTATGAAAAAATAATTTGCCGAAAATAATAATTACTTAAAAAGACATTTTTTGGTGGAAAAATAAATTTGCCGAAAATAGTAATTTTTTATTTTTAGGGTTTTAAGTTTTAGGGCTTCAAGCTTTAGGGTTTCTTTGGGGATATATATTCCCTTGGTATTGCATTGTAAAAGGGGAAGTGAATCTAGGAATGATAAAAGAATTTTTTTATTGGTTTATTTTCATAAACTGTAGTTTTTATGTGAATGGAAGATTTTACTGATTATTTCTATTTATTGCAGTTTTTATGTAAATGGAGGGTTTTACATATTATTTTCATTTACTGCAGTAGTTTTTATGTAATGGGAGGTATTATTTTTTGACCTCTTGCAATTGGATTTACATCATTTGGTATTAGAGCAAGTTGGATCTTGCTGGGGAGAAAAGAGAAGAAAAGAAAAGAGAAAAGGAGAGGAGAGTGAAGGGGCTCTAAAAAATAAAAAAAATGGCACTCTATGCAGTGCTTGCAGAAGGTTTGTAAAACCTTGAAGATAGAAATTGACACTCTGTGTAAGTGCTTGCAGGAGGTTTTTTTTATGTAAAAGCCTCAAATAAAGAGATTGGCACTTTGTGTAGTGCTTGTAGAAGGTTTGTAAAACCTTGAAAAAAATAATTGGCACTCTGTGTAAGTGCTTGCAGGAGGTTTTTATATGTAAAACCTCAGAGGAAGGAATTAACACTTTGTGTAGTGCTTGCAGAAGGTTTGTAAAACCTTAGAGAAATAAATTGGCACTTTGTGTAGTTCTTGCAGGAGGTTTTTTTCATTAAAAACCTCAAAGGGAAAAATTGACACTTTGTGTAGTGCTTGCAGAAGGTTTGCTATTTTAAAACCTCGAAGGAATAAATTGACACTATGTGTAGTGCTTGCAGGAGGTTTGAGATATAAAACCTCAAAAGAAGATTGGTACTTTGAGGAGTACTTGCAGATGTGTGGCACTCTATGGAGAGCAATTATGAGTTTGATCAAAGGAACTCGCAGGAGCAGAGTTCTTTTCAACCAGAGGAGAATGATGTAGGAGCCTATATTTAGAGGGTTTTTTTAAAAGGAGTTTTAAAGTAATTTTTTTATTACTAAAAATGGAATTCTTTGACGTAAAATATAATTTGCCGAAAATGGTAATTACTAAAAAAGGCAAATTTTGATGAAAAAATAATTTGCTGAAAATAGTAATTACTTAAAAAGGCATTTTTTGGTGGAAAAATAAATTTGCCAAAAATAGTCATTTTTTATTTTCAGGGTTTTAAGTTTTAGGGTTTTTTTTTAGGGCTTCAAGCTTTAGGGTTTCTTTGGGGATATATATTCCCTTGGTACTGCATTGTAAATGGGGAAGTGAATCCAGGAATGAGAAAATAAATTTTTTATTGGTTTATTTCCATGTACTGTAGTTTTTATGTGAATGGAAGGTTTTACTGATTATTTTCATTTATTGCAGTTTTTATGTAAATGGAGGGTTTTACATATTATTTTCATTTACCATAGTTTTTATGTAATGGGAGGTATTTTGTTTTGACCTCTTGCAATTGGATTCACATCACTTCCAAGGGAAGATAAAGAGGTATGGATTTCCATCTTCCATTGTTGTTTCTCATTGTTGAAAAAACATAAGTGGAGATATGGCTACTTGTTCTAGGGACCAAAAAAGGACTAGATAGGGCCACCAAGGAGTCAACAAGGGATCGATAAGGACTAGTAAGGGATCAACAAGGGACCGATAAAAGGCTAGTAAGGGAGTCATCAAGGATTCAAGATGATCAACAAGGAGTTAAAAATATCTAGCAAGGGAAGTGTTAGCTTGTGGTTGTAAATTTTGTAGAGATAAATACAAGCAATGTTATTTTTATTTTTTGGTTTTTGTGTGTGTTGGATTGTGAGATTGTTGGAGAATATTACATTATTTGGTACATGCAAATGTACCCTTATGGTACATTTATGGTACAAATATAAATATTTAATAGATTAGGGTGAGAATATATAGTTTAGGAGAGTGATTTATATTTCCTCTTTATGTAAGTGTCTATGTGCAAGATATGCACAAGTGTCATGTAAGTGTGTAATGTGCAGGATATGTACAAGTGTCATGTATGTTAGTGTGCAAGTGTGTAATAATAGAGTGTACAATTTCATGTATGTAAGTGTGCAAATATGTAATGTGAGGATGTGCACAAGTTTCATGTATTAGGAGTGCATGTAGAAGCACAAGTGTCATAGAGTTAAGTGTGCAAGTAATTAGAGAGTCAAGAGTCTTGTATACAAGTGGCAAGATGAGAAGCCAAAGGACATGAGAGTCTTGTCTTATGTAAAGAATAGAAAATGTTACAACTCCTAGATATGTGAGGAGTGCAATAGTCATGTACTTAAAGAGTCATCTTGTATGGCTATATTATGGAGATAAAGCTCCATACATTGTATTGGGAAAACAAACTATAAATGATCACCATAGCAAGCATTTATAATATTGAAGCTTGTATACAAATTTTGAGCAATTTTATTGTAAGTATTTTTCATTTTATTACATGAATGATTTTTGCCATTTACATTCATATTTGATATTATTGTGAATTCTATTATAAATTATATTGGTTAGTATATATTTTGATTGCTCTTATATTTAATTCTACTCTTGATTAATTATATTTGGATCTAAGATATTGTGTCTTAATTATATTGGGACTTGAGATAGTTTGGCTTAAAATATAATAGAGATGTTTGGCTTCTAGAAGAGGTCATCTTTCATTAGACCCCATCTTCTAGACTATATCATAATGGTATCAAAGTGGGTGAATATTTTGTGTGAACATTGAGAGTTGTTTTACAAAGGGAAAATTGTCTTCATCCAAGGACATGCCTTTATGATTAGTCATGCATATGTCTCAACTAGAAGAAACATGATAGTAGTAGCCCAAGATTATAATGTTCTGCACTATTTCCTAAAGGTGAAGGTTGATAATGTTGTAGAACTTCCAAAAGGTATCCCAAGAAGAAGAAAAAATGTGCAAGAAAGTGTAAAGAGTTGATTAAAAATATTGTGGATCATATTCTACTTTCTCTAAAGTTCCAAAGAGCTAAATAATAGTGCTTGGTTGGTGAGCATAGTGAGGTTCCATAGTATCTTCTAGAGAAGAGAATGCATAAGATAATCATGCCTTGGAAAATTAATGCATTTAAAAAAAACAAATACCTGAGAGAAACCTATGAATAAGAACAAAAATGTTTGAGTAGAAGAGAAATTTAATGCCTAAGAAGTCAATGAACATGAATGGAAGTTTTTAAGTAGAAATATTTGAGAAGAAGAGAAATTCAATGTGTGAGCAGAATGGATGTGAATGTGTAAGAAAGAATGTGTGAGTGGAGATAAAATAACTAGGGATATGTTCTACCTTGTCTGTTTCTTAATTCATTTTTTTAAGCACTCATTAATTTAATTTATTTTCCCTGGCAATGTTTGCATTAAAGTATGAGAAATTTTGCAACAAAAAAACACACAAACACATAGGTTTATTTCAGGCAAGAAAATTTTGAAACCTATATATAATACCCCTAACAACTAAGAAAAATAATTAATCCACCTCACAAAGGTTCTATTTTGGCTCCAAAATAATTATTATTTCCAAAGGATATGTAGGTATTCTATATTGTGCTAAATTTTTTCTTGAGAAGCTTTTAATGCCTTTGAAAAGTGAATGTTTCTTCAATATATCACCAACATAGTGGGGATATTGGTTATTGAAAGGTCATTTAAATTTTTGAAGAGAAACATCATGGATTCAGTTCTCTTTGGGTATATATGAAAAAGAAATGGATTTATCATTGAAATATATTTTTATAGAAATTAGATTTTTTTAAAACATCTAGGGAGATAAAAGGTGTATAAATGCATTTATTAATTGTGTTCTATGAAAGTCATGAACAAAGAGTGTGAAAGTTTAAAAATAAAAAATAAGTAAATAAATAAATAAAGTAAAATGGGAAAGGTAAGGAGACCATCTATTTTGAAGAGTAACTCATGCTTATGAGTTGGATTTCATGAAACATTTCTCTTACCCAACATGTATGATGCAGGAGCATCTAGGAAAAAGAAATAGAGGGTCTTACCAACTACCAAGGGAAGAGGAAGGGGCATGGATTTACATATTATACCATTGTTTCTTATTGCTAGAAAGACATAAGTAGAGATATGGTTGCTAATTATAGGGATCAAAAAAGGATTGGATAGGGCTAAAGGAGTCAAAAAGGGACAAAAAAGGACTGGTAAGGGGTTAGAAAGGGACTAATAAGAGACCAATAAGGAAGTCTTCAAGGATCTAGGATGACTAACAAGGATTTGGCAAGGGCCAACAAGGGAGGTGTTAGATTGTGGTTGTAAATTTTGCAAATAGAAATACAAGTAATGTTATTTTTATTTTTTTATTTTTGCATGTGTTGGAGTGTGAGAATTTTAGTTGCTAGAAGAGGTATATTTCATTAGACCCCCTCCTCTAGACTACATAAGTGAAGGTTACCAAGAAGAAATCCTTTGGCATAAAAGTGATCAAAGCTTCTCCTTTAAAATCCCATTTACTTCTACTCCAGTTCTTCAAAGCTACCAAAACTGGCCACACTCCTAGTAAAATTGTAGATTAAGCTACTTTGTAAATTCAACATGTTACCTCTTGTAACGATATCACTAATTAGAATGGAGGGAACCCCATCCTTCGTTAAAAATATTTTATTGGATTTTTGATGACTATTCATAGCCCAAGGCTAAGGCCAACCTAATATATTTCCTTTTACTTTGAGGGCAACTACAAACGAGGTTTTAATTTTTCCCTTTTTCTCCCTACTATGCCTTCACTCCTATAAATTTGATCCTTAAAATTGGACCCTTTATCAAACCCTATGATGTTCCCTAGGTCTATCTCATCTTCTGTCCCAACCTCTAAACTTACTTTCAGATATTTTCCTACAACTTCTCCCAATCATGCTCCTACCCCATCTCCCACTCTTTATCCTTCCATTGTTGTAATCACCAACTTTTCTATCCCATGTTAGTTCTCTATATATATTTTATTATAGGTTGATTGAGTTCTAATGCACTTTAGATATTCAATCACTTCTAGAGATTTCAACTACACCAATGAGGTTAAACAAATACTTATTTCCTTAGCTTATTTTTTTCTATAACATTGTTTAATGATCTAAGACTCTAAAAAGGCCAAATTTTGTAGGGTGAGAAAATAGAGCTTGAATTGATTAGTAGAATCTTTGGTTTAGATGGACTGTCAGGATTAATTCACATGAGCTTAGTCAAATAGTTAAATTTTAAAAGATCCATAATTGTTTTAATACCTATAAAGTAAATTTTGTTTGTACCCTAACAAGTAGTCTCATAAGCATATCACACATGGTGTCTTAGATGAAACCCAAATGAATCACCTTTACTGCATGTCTAGGCTTGTAGAACTATAGCCTGCTAGAATAGAACTTTGAACTTCTTAATAATGGATATAAACCCTTAACCAAAATATCAACTAGAGTCTTTTTCAAAGTTCCACTTAAAATATTTATACATCATGACATTTAAAATTTTATATTACCTTCATAAATTCCCACATGTTGAAATGTGACCCATTTTATTTGGGTTTCATGCTACAATTTCCAACTTCCAACATGTTAGGATTTGGTTTATACAATTCAAAAATATAAGTTATTTTAAATAAAATTGAGAATTTATAATAGAACTAAACATTAGTTTCATATAAAAGAAGAAAAAAATCAACCATCACATCAATAAGACTTGCATAAGCACCCCATTTGTTATTCAGACCAGCTCTAGATGTCATGCTATACTAAAGAAAAAATGTAAGTATTTTTTCAATCCAAAACCTATGAAAAGATGCACTTTATCTATAAATGTGTTGAGCATATTACCTATCCTAGTCATCTGAAAGGTCTGTTGTAGTTCTTCCAATAATTGCAATTATGCATGCCCATGTTATAAATTTTTTTGGTCCCTACACACTACAACAGAATATACTATTATATTTTTTAATGATATACAGTAAAATTCCCTTAAGTATACAAGATATATGAAGGCTAGTGTTAAAGCAAATATATATTTTGGTTAAAACCATTTTATTCTTACCATTCACACATTGAAAAGAAGATAGACCATCATGATCTTAGGAGAGATGCACTCATACTTGTGTACTTATGTATGTTTATACAATTTTAATGCTTCTACAAAACTAAAGTATATATATATGTATGTATATAAATTCTTTGTCATTAATGACACCAATGCTCATACCTATACTAATTATCATTATAATAGTTATCAACTTCAACCAAGAACTAGACAATGTTTTTTTTTTTTTAAATTCCCCTCGTTGACTAGTCATTTAATACCTTTCTTGATCAATTGTAAACTATTTGATATGAAGTTCCATATTGCCAAATCTCTAGGTAAGGTTCATTTCTTGAATAATTTTATTGCATCAATAGAACCTTATATATTTTTTTATATTTTTGAAGTAACATTTTTGCACAAGTCTTTCCTTGATATTTGGATAATAGTTTACTAAGTTTTGCCTCTAATTCCAAATTTATAAATATGTAATTTTATAAGTGGTTCTCTTTTAATATTCTCTCCTTTGCAAACCCTATCCCATTCACAAAAAGAAAACCTAAATTTTTCCTCACATCATTTCCAAAGAAAATCATTTTGAATTTTATCAAATGTAATGTTATAACTATTGGTAATATTGAAAGTGATATCATAAGGATAGATTGCAAAGTGGTCTTTATGAGTTATAACCTAACCACCATGGTTAAGAAGTTACCTTTCCAACCTGACAAACAAGATTTCATATCCATAAATTCAGTCTTAAAGCTTCTTCTTTACTTTGTTAGATAAAGGAATACTAAATAGATCAATGACAAAATTTCAACTTAAAACCCTAAAATATCCACAATAATCTATTGTAAATTTAGGGTAGAGTTAATAAAAAACTTGATTTTGTAATATCAACCAACTCTTAGTAGCCTTCCCATGATATGATAGTATTGATTACAATCCAAGGTCTCACTGACTAAGGGTTAACCCAAAAGAAAAGTATCATCAACAAATTGAATATAAGATTCAAAGGGACCATTTGTTACATTCTAAATATCTTTAATTTTTTCTTCCATTTTTTCTTTAAGAAAGCTCTCCCAAATGTCTCAACAAGAATAATTAATAGATAAGTAGATAGTGGGTCCATGAGATGATTCAAAGTATCTGACAAGAGATTCATTGTTCAAAATAGAATATTTTGGAGTGCTATAACAACATCTAATCGATTCACATCAACGGTAATCAAAACCAAATTTTCTAAGAATAAAATGTAATAAGTTCTAGAAAATCTATCATATGCTTTGTTCATATCTAATTTTATAAGCATACTTGGCTTTTTAATGGGATGAAAAAATGTATGCCCTTTTTTGTAATGATTACACCATTAAAATTTTATTTACCATGAACACAACCACCTTATTCCTCTATTATAATAGAATCTAAAATGCTTTTTAACCTATTTGCCATAAATTTAAAAATTATCTTATAAATCATATTGCAAAGGTTTATTGGAAAAAAAATTAAAACACTTTGTCTTGTCTTTATTCAGACTGAGGGTAATAAATGTGGCATCAATCTCACTTATTCTATCTATGTTTTTCCTAGCCTCTTCAAATGTAGCCAAAATATCACTCTTTAACATAATTCCAAAGTTTTTGGAAAAAATAGAAAATACATTAGGGCCAAGTGTTTTTGTTAGCATGGAAAGACAACATTACCTCTTGTAGGTTCTCCATAAATATCTTCATCATCAAACTTTCATTTTGTCCTTGTATGATAATTGATGGAATATTTTGCAAAAGCTTACTTTGAGCCTCTCTATTTTGCCCAACATATGAAGAAATATCCTTGTAATGATTAATTGTTTTAATTAATGATATTTTCTTCTTCCTCAATATTTCTTCCATCTAGAGTTGAAATATTTTTTATTTGAGAAAAAAATCTATTTTGGTTGTATCATGAAAATTTTGATATTTGTATACCCTTTTTTAATCAATATCTTCCTAGATATTTGGGAACAATATGAATCTTATTTTTTTGATACATTATTATAATAAGAAAGTAATTATTTTTTTTACACATTGAAGAACACAAGCTTATACTGAGAGGGGGGTGAACAATATAAGACCACTTTTTACTTTTCTTTTCCAAACAATATTATCCAATATAATCAATGGCAATATAAATAGTAGTAACCAAAACAATGCACAAATCATCACACACAATAGAGACACTAATTTAACATGGTTCACCCATGTGGTCTACTACAGAGAAAATCTTTCACTAAAATTTTCTCAAAAAATCTCTTGGGAATCCTTCCCCATTATAATGTTTATGGACCTCTATCCAAAGGAGACACTAATCCCCTAATCAAGTTTGTGGATATCTATCCACAAGATACACCAATACCCTCAGCTGGTTCGTGGATCTCTATCCATAGGAGAAATCCTTCTCCTCTTCTCTGGCTGGTGATCCTCTAGAAGACTACTACCTCCACTACACTGGCTTGTGGATCTCTCTCCATTGAATATTTGTGTCATCACTTAGAATACTTCTATCCTCACTACCTTGGCTAATGGATATCTATCCACTAGAGACTAATGTCCTCTGCTCTATCACCTCCAAAGCTTGCTCTCAACTCTGTCTCAAATATGTACTAAATACAGTCCTTCAGTCTAGCACAAATCTGCTCAATATCTATCTCTGATCTGCACTAAACATAGTCCTTTGGTATTGCATAAATTTTCTCAATCTCTATCTCTAATATGCACTACACTCTATCCTCAAGCCTTAATACAAAGCTTGATCCAATCATAAATTAAATCTGCTAGATCTATCCCAAACCTTAACTCAAGGTTTGAACAAATCAATCAATCAAATCTGCTCTTAAGTCTTCTTGAAGACTCACCTCAAATCTATCCACAAACCTCTCAAGGACTTATCCAATCTGCTCTCAATATCTGTATTCAAATCTACATTGTAAGCTTCCACAAAAGCTCACACTAATTTATCCATAAGTCTTCTCCAAGACTTGCCTCAAATCTGCTCAAAAAGTTCTCACTAGAACTTGCTCAATTTTCTCAACAAGTCTTCACCAAGACTTACCTCAAATCTACTCAACAAGTTCTCACTAGAACTTGCTCAATCTGCTCAACAAGTATTCACCAAGACTTACCTCAAATCTACTCAACAAGTCCTCACTAGAACTTGTCCAATCTGCTCAACAAGTCTTCACCAAAACTTGTCTCAAATATGTATTGTAAGCTTCCACAAAAGCTTACTCAACTCAACTCAATATATTATAGAAAATATTTTCAATCACACAAACAAGTTTCACACAAAATCTTGTTTGAATTCAAAAACATATAGAGAATGGTTAGAAACTCAATATATTTCACACTCACAAAATACTCACAAAACTCAACTTGATCTCTTCCAGAAAACCTCTTCAATCTCACAAACAAATTTCACTTAGAATTTTGTTTAACCATAGAAACATATAGAGAATGGTAAGAGACTCAATATGTTTCACACTCAATCACTTTTAATCTCTTTCTCAAATTAGTAAAGAACAATTTGTTTCACATAACTTGTACGAATTTGTCTTCTTCCTTTTTATTCACGTGTTTGAGTGGATGCAAAATATTTTCTTTATTATGCCTTGCATTAACCATTGCCTTCATACACATTTTTATTTCCCTTTTATATAGTGTCATAAGCGTTTAAGAGACGTCGGCGGTTGAGAGGTGGTTAATGATTTTTTAATCTTTAATTTTAAAATACCACCAAATCCCTTTTAAAATAAAGCCATATTCACTTCATTATAGTATGGTGCCCAACTTAAATATTAAAACTTAAATCTTTAAAGTTTATTTAAAATATTTAAATATTTAATTTTAAATTATTGAAAAATAATTTAAATATTAAATAATTTAAATCTTTTAAATATTCTTTGGGCCTTTAACCATGGTCTTTTAACCCTTAATATTATAATATTATGTCCTTTAGATCTAGGTATTTTTCTTTTCCACTCTTAGACCTTATATTTCCACCTTTAATATTATAATAATAAATATTATAATATATCAAAGTACGTCAATAAAACAGTTAGTGTGTTAATTTGATCGATAGCATTTAGCTGTCTGAAACTACATTCACTAATGGACGGCCATTTAGCTGTCATTTAGTTATCAGAAACTATGTTGACAAGTTCATGGGCATTCAGCTATCCAAAACTATAACGATCTGCTTGTTACAGAAGCAGCAATAGTGTAGCAGAAGCAGCAGCCGCCATCAGTCGGAGAGGGGAGCAGCAGTCTCCCATCAAATTCACCACTGTAGCAGCCGACACTGTAGAAGCCTGCATACTGTAGCAACCGCCACTTTAGCAGTCCGTGCACGGTAGCGGTCACAAAAATTTTGGCCCTAAAAAAAAAAAAAAAAATGGCAGATTTTGGAGGCAACAAGTTGTGACGGATGGAGCAGCAAGGAGGAGGAGCGAGAGGTCTAGGGGCATCAAACCCTAGGTGTGGGACTTTAGAGGGCAGATCAGCAGACGCGGCAGGTGGGGGCTCTGGCGAGATAGTAGGCCCCCAGGCGGAGGATGTGGACAAGGAAGTTCTATTGGAACCGGTCCAAGGGCGTTGGGCGGATGCGGTTGAAGATTTCTCTGAGGGGGACCAGGACTCTATGCGTCAGGATCAAAGGAAGACCCAAGAAGGAGACAAAGAGAAACACAGCAAGCTGGAGACCTTCATATCTTAATGCTCTTCGCGGTAAGCAAAAATTATCCGACTCTTGTTTTAATCTAAAATCTGTCAATGGTAGGTTGCACGTCCCGGATTCCTTAGCTCGAGCATGTGGCTATGGAGGGCGAGAACATCTCCGGTGGCTAAATTTATGGGGGTGAGGCCGGACATGGAAGTCATAAGGAGATGGGCCATCCAAAAATGGCAGCCAAGGGCCGGTATGATGATTAAGGCTTTACCCAAGAGTTTTCTTTTGGTGACATTTCAATGTGAACAGGACATGGAAAGGACTCTCCAAGGAGGTCCTTGGTTTTTTGGGAAAAGGGGCTTGTATCTGAAGCGTTGGTCCCCCGATTTCAACCCCCAGACTCAGGTGTTGGATTTGGCTCCTATTTGGGTTAAGATGCCAGGATTACCTCTGCTTTTTTGGAACGAACAAATCTTGGCTGGGATAGCTACAGATATTGGAGAACTAATAGCTATTGATCCTGCAACCTTGAGCAAAACAAGACTCCTGTCTGCTCGCATGTGTGTGTTGGCGGACCTGAGTAAAGAGCTCCCTAAATCCATTATTTTGTCGTCTATGTTTGGCCTTCATACTCGGGTCTTTGAATATGAAAATATGTCTTTTAAGTGTAGTGTTTGTGGGAAGGTAGGGCACCAGGGTATCCACTGCATTTCCAAGAACCATCCCCCACTCCAAAATACTGATCCTCAAACCCAGAATAATATCCCTCCCCCGCAGATTTCCATTCCTACCCAATCTGGGCCTCAAGGACGTGGAGCTCAAAATCCGAATATCAGAGACCCTGTTCGCCCTATTGTAAGCAAGAGGCAACATTTTAACCCTCCTCCAAAAAATTCCTATGCCCCGAAACCCTCTCACAGGGGAGCTGGTCCCTTTGATGGGAACCCTCAAGCTCAATCTGCTCCTAAGATGATACAGCAAGCCTCAGAGCCAAATCACAAAGGAAAGAACCCCATAGATCAACGCCCCGGGGCAAGTAAGTTTGATTGGGTGATACGGGAGGCCTATGGAGGCTCGGTGGAAGTGGTCCCATGTATTGTAGAGGAATTTATGGGAAGAAATTCCAAGGAGATCAACATCCCAGTGGAGAACAGTTTTGATGCATTAAATCATTTGAAGGGAGATCAGATGGACAGCCAAGAAGTGGAATCTGAGGTAGAGGAGACTCAAGAGAAGGATTTAGAGGAGAAAAATCGAGAGGAAGGAGCAGGAAACTAATAATACAGGCAAGGTTACTCAGGAGGAAGAGGTGAACCACCAAGATCGGTGTAACCCCAAAGCAAGGAAAAAAGAATCTACTAATCAAGAAGCTAAGAGCACGGAATCATCTCCACTGTCAAAAAGACCAGTTAACCTGGAAAGCCAGATTTTTACCCCAAAGACCAAGACTAACCTACCCAAGATGGTTACTAGAAGCCAAGTGAATCCCAAGGAACTTCAACCTAGAGCGGATGTATGGGGATATGGTTCGGTAGGAAGAGGGAAACCTAGCAATGCTGCCTTAAGGCAGAAGAAGCGAGCGAGGAGTGGTCGATGGCACTCAAGCAGTATTTCTCTTTGGGGTGAAGGCTCGAGGATCCAAAGCCCATAAATGAAGATTCTTTCATGGAATATTCATGGGAGTAATCCTGCAAAAATAAGAGCTTTGTATGCTCTTAGACAAGAACACAAACCGGATATTATTTTACTGCAAGAAACTAAAATGGAGGAGAGTAGAGTTATTCCTTTTAAGAATAGGACTTGGCGAGAAGCTGAAGTAGTAGGCCAAGAGGCCACTGGAACAGCAGGAGGGTAATTGGTTATGTGGAACAAAAATGTGATTGATAGTAGAGTGATTCCGATGTCTAGTTGGTTTATTTGTCTCTTATGTGTGGATAAAACCACGCAGGAAGAGTGGATATTAACGAATGTATATGCTCCGATTAGACAGGGACTGAGAAGGGTTCTTTGGAGTCAGCTAGCTGAATTGAGGGAGACGGTCCCCAACTACCCTTGGATTGTGGCGGGGGATTTCAATTGCTACCTTAATCCTGTAGATAAATTGGGGGGCTCTCAAAGAATAACTGCTGATATCTATGAGTTTAGAGATTTTGTTGAGCAACATGAGCTAATGGATGTGGACCTGCGTAGATTCTCCTATACATGGTCTAACAAAAGATTGAAGGAAAACCAAATTCAGATAAGATTAGATAGGTTTCTTCTTTCTCAAGAATTCCTGGAGAGGTTTGGGGACTCTTCATTAACGGCACTCCCAAGAATCGGGTCTGATCACAACCCAATTTTATGGGAAACAGGGGAGGACTCTAAGAAAAGATACATCAGACCCTTTCGATTCAAACTTATGTGGTTCCAACATTAGGATCTCAAGTTCAAACTTATGTGGTTCCAACATTAGGATCTCAAGTTCAAACTTATGTGGTTCCAACATTAGGATCTCAAGGATCTGGTTGCCCAATGGTGGGACAAAAAGTATAATGGTTCGAAACTGGCCCAAGTGGCATGTAAACTAAGGAATGTGAAGGCTAACATTAGAGAGTGGAACAAAACTTCCTTTGGCAATATTTTTGTTAAAAAGGCAGAACTAAAAGACAAGATCAATGAACTACGGGAGAAGGCTGAAGTCGGAGCGACTTACGAGAGGATCCGAGAAACCGGGAGAGGGATCTGTTAGCCGAATACCACACGATGCTAGGATTTGAAGAAACCTTTTGGAGGCAAAAATCCAGATTGCGTTGGTTAAAGGAGGGTGACAGAAATACAAAGTTCTTCCATGTCTCTACTCTTCGCCACAGGAGTACTAACAAAATTAAGGAGATCAAGATGGCCGATGGGTCTAACACCAAAGATATGGAAGACATAAGGAGGGAAGCAGTTGAGTACTTTAAATCATTGCTAGAAGATGTAAATCCGTCTATTGAAGAAGAGGACTCTCTGTTGGCAGCCATTCCACCCCTCGTAACTGATAATCTTAATGGATTCTTACTTAGTCCTTTCACAAAGGAGGAAATCAAGAAGGTCATTTTTGACATGGATGGTAACAGCTCCCCAGGACCGGATGGCTTCCCTGCGGCTTTCTTCCGAAGTTTTGGGATATCCTAGGCAATGATGTAGTGGAAGCTATAATTGAGGCTCAAAAGGACATGGAAATCCCAGGAGTTAATGCTACTTTTTTAGTCCTCATCCCTAAACTAGTGGGAGCAATGGAATTTTCCGGTTTTCGCCCTATCAGTTTATGTAACACTCTAATGAATATTCTCACAAAAACAATCGCCAATAGGGTTGAAGGTTATCCTTCCTTTCATCATTGATATGAACCAAGGTGGCTTTGTGAAAGGGCGACAAATATTGGATGGTATCATCACAATTCATGAGGTTATTCATTCAATGGTGACTAGTAAGGAAGCAGGTATGTTACTAAAGCTTGATATGAATAAAGCCTACGACCGGGTCTCATGGCGGTTCCTCACCAAGATTTTGGGTAAGTTTGGTTTCTGTCCCTAGTGGATTAAGTTGATTTTTAATTGTATCTCTACTACAAGATTTTCTGTCATGGTGAATGGGTCACCCTCCGGTTACTTTAAGAGTGAAAGGGGGTTGCGACAAGGAGATCCTTTGTCTCCATACTTGTTTATTATTTTAGCGGAAGCATTGGGTAGGAACATTTCAGCAACGATGGCAGATGGTCAATTGGAAGGTTTTAAACCAGCCTCAACAGCTGAGCCAGTGTCTCACCAACAGTTTGTGGATGATACAATCATTGTGTCCAAAGCCTTGGTGCCTCAAGCTAGGAAGTTGAAGAGAATTCTAACCAAGTATGAGACAGAAGCAGGACAATACATAAACTATAAGAAGAGTAGCATCTATTTCTTTAACACGCCTGGTGGGAGGGAGGAAAGAATAGCTAACCTCTTCGATTGTGGAAAGGAGCTTCTACCAGCAACTTATCTAGGCATGCCTATGTTCGAAGGAAGAATGAAGGCTACTTTGTGGAACTCAGTCATTGACAGGATCTCCAAAAAGTTAGCAGGGTGGAAGGGCAGCCTTCTCGGCTCCGCGAGAAAAGCCTTATTAGTTCAAACTACTTTACTGAGCATTCCAATTTACTGCATGTCTCTATTTAGAATGCCTGCAAAGGTCCGAGCTACATTGGAGCTAATTCAGCGCAACTTCTTGTGGTCAGGTTCAGAGGAGAGAAAGAGAATTTCGTTGGTAGCATGGAATCAGGTGTGTGCAAGCAAGGATCAGGGGGGCCTGGGGTTAAAGAGAATGAAAGAAATGAATCAAGCTCTGATTGGCAAACAGGTATGGAGATTTATCAATAATGATCAATTGGGATGGGTAAAACTTCTTAAGGCAAAATATATCAGAAATAATCAGGACTTCTCGAAAGTCGATAATCTTCCTAGAGGATCCTATTTTTGGAATTGTTTGCTCGAATGTCGGGAGGTAGTCGGGAAAGACATCAGATGGAGAATTGGTAATGGAATACAAGTGGACTTTTGGAAATACCCGTGGTTGGAAGAGGCCCCTCTGAAAGATAACTTAGACCTTCTGGTCCTCCAACATAAACTTTCGAAGGAAATGGGAGGAAAAGTAGGGGATTTTATTGTCTGTAGCACGGGAAACTTCTTCTTGGAAGAAAATCACGAGTTCATAATCCGTCGAGCAAGAGAAGGTGGCCCTAACCAAACTCAATGATGCTTTAAGGGTGTTCCCGATCATTCCTAGGGGAGGAAGAGACAAGGCGATTTGGGGCAAAACTACAAGTGGGATCTATTCGGTAAAAACTGCCTATAAGTTAATCCACTCAGGATTCAATGGTCGGACTCCGACTTCGTTATTTGGTTAAATAATTTAACCCCAAAAATAGCTTTCTTCTTTTGGTTGGCGAGTTCAAAATAAGATCCCGACAATAGATAATCTGCAAAGGAGAGGTTTCCAATTCATCAATCGATGTATCTTGTGTGAGAAAGCAATAGAATCGTAAGTCATATATTTTTAACTTGTGATTTTTCTTGTACAGTCTTCCAAATGATCCTGTCCAAATTTCATATAGATTGGGTCTGTCCAAATAGCATGTCTGACTTATGCATACAGTGGGCTTCCCCCTTCCGGGAAAAGCTTTTGACTTGGCTATGGAAGCTCAGCTTACCCCATTTTTTATGGGGGATATGGAATGAGAGAAATAAGAGAGTATTTAAAGGACGTAAGAAAGATCCCGGGTTATGTGGTAATAAAATAATCAGAGCTTTGAAAGAAAACTGGAAAACTTTCTTCTTCAAAAATGAGACCATGTCTCTAAGGGAAAGGAGGATTTTACGGAACTGGGGAGAGGAACTTCCAGACCTAGACATTACAACCAACCCACGGGATGGTGTCAAGTGGATACCCCCCACACAAAAGTGGGTTAAGTTTAATTTTTACGGGGCAGCTAAAGGAAATCCGGGGCTACAGGAGCGAGGAGGAGTTTTGAGAAATGAGGAAGGAAAAGTGGTCCTTGCCTTTCTCGAGCCTTTGGGAACTCAAACAAATCATTTTGCGAAGCCCGAGCTCGCATGCGAGCAATGAGAATTGCCAGACTTGAGGGTTATAAGGAAGTTATCTTTGAAGGGGATTCGCTTAATATAATCAAGGCAATTAAGGAGGATAAAGACCCCAGCTGGACCATATTGGAGCTTATCCTAGAAGAAAAGATTCATAAATCTCATTTAGTTAATGCCCGAATCCAACACACCTTCGAGAGAAGGGAACCGAAGCGGCGGATCTAATGGAAAATATTGCAGTTTCTGTTGGGGAGATGCAAATTTGGAAGGATAACTTCCCTCAAGAACTATTGGTGTTGGTCGCTAGAGAAGAGCTAAGATCAAACCTGTTAGAGCATCAGGAGATCAGAGGGGCTGATGATGAGTAATCCGACAGATGGAATTAGGCAGAAAAGGCATCCCATTTGCTGGGGCCTGGGAGGTGACAAGTGTACAGTACAGCAACCTAGTGTTAGTAAGTGCTAGGTGTTGTTTGGTTTTTGTTTTATCTTGAATAGTCAAGTGACAAGTATAGGATTGTGGACTCTAAGTATGGCTTAATGTGAGTCTTAGAAAGATCCATTTTGTATTTTGATTATACGGGCTTGATGCTAGAACCAGCCCATTTTGACTTTGTAAAAGGTTTGTGGACCTTATAACCACCTCTACCTTATACCAAAAAAAAAAAAATATTATAATATTATTTCCTTTAGGCCTAGGAATCCATTTCCTTTAGGGTATTTAACCATGCTTTTGACCAATCATGTGAATCTCTTAAAACAAATCTCTTGGGCTTAAGATATCAATATTTTAACATTATTTTTGCCAAATCTTGCACTGATTACTGACACTAACTCTTAACATCAATGACAACAAAACTTGCTCATATTTCCAACAATCTTCCCCTTTGTCAATGATGACAACCCATTTTCCTTTTACCATTTATTTTACCTTTTTCAGTTTTGCTCCCCCTGATTGAATGCTCTCCCCCTAACTCAAATCTCTTCACCTTTGTCATCAATGGCAAAGGGTCACCTTTGGGGCTTGGGGCTAAAGATAAAACTCTTAGTTCGGCCCCTTCCCCACCTCCTTTCCTTGAGGTGGTTAGTTATAGGGTGAGACTATCTCTACTCCCAGTATACACTGCTCTTCACTTTTGTCCAACTTCTTTTTCCATAATTTTGATGTGATACCTTTTTGAACCTTTTGAGAATCCTCTTTCTTACCTATCCTTGGAGGTTCTAGAAGTTCTACTCTACACCACTTGGATATATGCCAAAAATTATTGCACTTATAACACTTAATGTTGTGATTCCTTGAAGGTGTAAATATCTTGAAGTTTCTCTTGGTGAAGCCATATCCATTCCTATCATGTACCCTACAATTAGCTACCTTATAACCAAACTAATTACAAGAGTAGCAATACCCTTGAAAGAGATACATGTTTCTAAAATTTTTATATTCCTGTATTTCATGTGTCCTGCACTGTGTAGTCTTGTGCCCAAACCTGTGACATTAGAAGCAACGTCCATTGAAGAAACCTTTCCTTGACCCCATTGGTCTCTTAGTCTCTTCTACCCTCTCCTAGTTCATGTTCCATATATTCCTTATTTGTGCATTGTTTCTTTCTTTGTTGAATTTTCTATTTTTCAATTTATCCTTAGAAGTCTCACTCTCTCTTTCACTCTCTTCTTTTGAAGCTTCTTCTTCTTTGGTGCTTGAGCTTGACTCTCCTTTTTCTGCTTCCTGTTTCCCTTGTTATTCTTCAAAACTAAGTTCTATTTTGGTGACTGATGATCTTTGTGTATTGATAATTTTGTCCAAGGTCTTTGAATTTTTCTCAAACTTGTGTAGCTTTTCCTTAGAGTCTTTCACTCCCATCCTTAGTGAAACTATCTCATGTTCTAATTTTTCACACTCTAGATCTTTTGTCTTAAAATTTTCAGCCATACCTTCTTCCATTTTCCTTGTTTCTTCAACCTTAATTTTGAAGTTAGTGAGATCTTGTAAAAACTTTTCTTTTGTTTTCTCATATTCTTGAGCTTGAAACTTTAATCCTGAGTTCTCCCTTTTTAATTCTTTGAGATCAACAATAAGTCTTTCACATTCTAGCTCTTTTATCTTTAACTATTCAACCATACCTTTTTCAACTCTCCTTGCCTTTTCAATCTTATATTCTAAGTCAAAGAGATCTTATAGAAGATTTGTCGTACATTTCTCATCCTCTTGTATTTGAGCCTTTAATTCTAAGTTCTCCCTTTTCAACTCAACAAGTTCCTTAAGAGTGGATTCCTCCTTTTCTTTTTCTGAATTTTTCTTTTTTCTTTGGTCTTCAATAGGAGCATTTTCTTCTATTGTCAAAAGTAGAGTTTCTTCTTCATACCTATTTTGATTGTGCTTATTTTCCTTGAGTTCCATTTCATCTTCACTACTACTAAACCCATTGCAATAACCTGCATCATGATCGAGTTGACCACAAACAAAATATTCTTCACCATCTTGTGGACAATAAGCTGCATGGTGACCTGTCTTCCTACATTTGGTACAAAATTTTATCAATTTAGTCTCTTCTCTACTATTTGATTCATCTCTTGAATCTGTTTCCACTTCTTCTCTTAGAGAAACAATCTCTTTGAAAACAAAATCAAATTTATCTTCCTTTTCTTTCATGACTATGTGTGTTCTTTTATTTTTAGATCTCATGGTTTTGCTTTTGCCTTTCTTTGCCATGTGTGTTCTTGTAAGATATTTCTTCAAGTTGTTAGACCCTTTTTGAAGGAACCTGCTCTGATACCAATTGAAGAACATAAACTTATACTGAAAAGGGGGGTGAACAATATAATACCACTTTTTAATTTTCTTTCCCAAACAATATTATCGAATATAATCAATGACAATATCAATAGCAGTAGCCAAAGTAATGCACAAATCATCACACACAATAGGGACACCAATTTAATATGGTTCACCCAATGTGGACTACTCCACGGAGAAAATCTTTCACTAAAATTTTCTCAACAAATATCTTGAGAATCATTCTCCATTACAATATTTATGGACCTCTGTCCAAAGGAGACACCAATCCCCTAATCAAGTTTGTGTATCTCTATCCATGTGAGACACTAATCTCCTTAGCTGGTTCATGGATCTCTATCCATAGGAGAACTCATTCTCCTCTACTCTGGCTGGTGATCCTATAGAATACTACTACCTCCACTACACTAGATTGTGGATATCTCTTCACTGAAGATCTTTATCCTCACTCAGAAGACTTCTATCCTCACTGCCCTAGCTAATGGATCTTTATCCTCACTCAAGATGATTTCAAATTCACATAACAATGATACTCATGGTCTTTTTCACAAACCCTAATCAAGCACATGAAAGCTTACTCAAATATTTCCAACAATGTTTATCAAACAATCTCACATAACAATGATACTCATGGTATTTCTCAAACCCTAGTTCAATATAGTTCTCAATTTCTCACTCAAATATTCTCATAAACATTCACCAAATATGCACATGAAAGCCTACTCAACAATACTTATCAAACAAACCTTTTCACTCCAACTTAGCATTAATAACATCCAATCCAACAATATTTCACTCACAAGGAAGATGTGCCCATACATTTTTCTTGATGGAGAAATGACCTCAAAACCTGTCTCAACCACAATCAAATCTTCTTTGCCAATATTAAGGTTAGGTAACAACAATCTTTCTCAAAATCTCCTTGCAAATATTTTCTCATTAACTATTCCACCATACAGAAATAGCAAATCACAAATACACCTTATAATCTCCAAACTTAACCGAATATCATTCAATATATAAAAATTAATTTTTCATTCAACTTCCATATCAAAACAAATACCTTACACACCCTTATCACTCCAAACCTTAACTCTTTTTCTAAATACTCAAAAAAAACAAAAAAACAAAATCAAAACAATTCACATACAATAAAATATATATTATTTTTTCTTATAACTCCAATATCTAACTTTCCTTGTTTATATTACACAGCCAAAAACCTTAAACAGTAATTTTTAATATATATCCGTCTTACCCTTATGTCTCCCTTATAAAGTTATATAAACCCTTATAACTCCTAGGCTTACCTAACAACGCGTATTACTTCCTACCCTTCCATAACCATCCAAAATAGAATAAAATATAAAAATAATTTAAAACACACACGCGAATTAAACTCGAGTCGTCGGTTAGCGTAGCGACAATCTACCACCTAGGCTACAAGTCCACGTAAGACAATAATGACGCACTTAAGCTTTTGTTTTTTGTTGCCCTTGGAATATGTACGAATTCGTCTTCTTCCTTTTTATTCACCTTGTTTGAGTGGATGCGAAATATTTTCTTTATTATGCCTTGCATTGCCCAATGCATTCATACACATTTTTATTTCCTGTTTATATAGTGCTATCAAATGTTTAAGAGACGTCGATGGTTGAGAGGTGGTTAATGATTTTTTAATCTTTAATTTTAAAATACCACCAAGGCCCTTTTAAAATAAAGTCATCTTCACTTCATTATAGTATGGTGCCCAACTTAAATATTCAAACTTACTTATTTAAAAAATTTAAATATTTAATTTTAAATTATTGAAGAATAATTTAAATATTAAATAACTTAATTTTTTTTAAATATTATTTGAGCTTTTAATTATAGTTTTTTAACTCCTAATATTATAATAATAAGTATTATAATATTATGTCTTTTAGATCTAGGTATTTTTCTTTTCCACTCTTCGATCTTATCTTTCCACCTTTAATATAATAATAATAAATATTATAATATTTTTTCCTTTAGGCCTATAAGTATTTAACCATCCTTTTGACCAATCATGTGAAGTTCTTAGACCAAATCTCTTGGGCTTAAAATATCAATATTTTAACATTTCTTTTGCCAAATCCTGCACTGATTACTGACACCGACTCTTGATATCAATGACAACAAAACTTGCTCATATTTCCAACACACATAAGTATTTGGTTCATTCTATTGATTTCTACTATCTCTTATAAATTGTTGAGTTGGGTTTATTTTCTTTTGTACTTTAAATAAGATTTGGTATTCCAAATATTTATTTGTCCCTTTAGATATTTTATCTTTTGAACAAACTTGTCTATGGAAGATCCTTCAAACCTTGCTTCATCACACCATAACATAACCTTTTGGAAGAAATTAAGGATTTGGAGCCCCACAAACTAAAATCAAAATGGTTTTGAATAACCATTATTGGATAAATCACATCTCAAAACAATGGTTTTATGATTTGATCTTGATCGCAATAAAATATCTAAAGATATTGTATACTCAACCACGTATTGGGTAATAAAAATCCATTAAATATTTATGTTAGTTTTTTATGGGAGGTAGTCCAACCACAAGATGTAAGATAACTAATCTGAGATAACTATAAACTAATGGCACAATAATATGTAGGAAAATAATGAGATGAACATATTTAAATAACTCAAAAATATACCATTAATGAGAGTGATGAAAATAATACAATGCTACATAATGGAGGACATGAACACTCCATGAAATAATATGAAAGGACTACATTGTACCATACCACACACTCTCTATACTTACTACTACACACCTATATTAACTACTATACTCTCTATATTTACTACTACTCTTGAAAACACTCACTATGAGGCCTTTATATAGGAAGATATATTCCTTGGCCCTTACTCTACCTAAGACTCTTTTACATGTGGACAACGTACACATTTACAACTTGCACATTGATACCTGTGCATTTATTAGAATACTTGAAGTAACTAACTTTACTCTAAAGTAAACTCCTACTCCAGTGATGTACCAAAGGTGGTACATTTACATGAACCAAATGATGTAATATACTCTAACACCCCCTATATTACATTATTTGGGTATTTAAGACTTTAGTCTTTAATATGGATTTTCGATATGGTATTGGAGTTTGAGTTCTCCTTATATGTTGTCTGTGTTTTGTTCAAGCAAGTAGTTAGTGTCTTCATAAAAAGCTATCTTTGTTGAGAGAGATTTGACTTCATGATTATTTGTAGGATCTTCTAGTTCTTCAATTTCTTGAATCCTTTGAGCTAAGTGTCCCTTCTGATTCTCTCCTTGATATTCCAATTGAGAATAATTGTATGGTCGTTGAATCTTTTATTGATGAGGATTATTTTCAGCTTGATACTATCTTGACTAGAATACCTTGTTTGGTTGGCTTCCATAGTTTATATGATTTCTCTTATTTTTTTTTCTCGGATTGATTCTATAGTAATTATTGCTATGAACTTTTCTCTTGCATACATGACAATATCTGTTATTCCAAGGTCTTTGTCCTTTTGAATATGATGCTATGTTTCCCTATGGAGTATCTTTTAAAATCAATGCAGTGTTAGTCATTTCATCTTTCACTATGCTTTCTACCTCATACTCTTGAAGAATGTTGATTAGCTCATCAAATAAAGTATCTTTACTTAGTACCTATAAAGATGTAACTAGATGCTTGTAGCTATTTGAAAGTGATCTCATGGTTACTTGAACAAGAAATTTATCTTCAACCTTTTCTCCTAAGGTTAATAAGTTTCCCTTAATTTTTGCTACCTTCCTTAGGAATAGTTTTATATTTTCTCCACTGTTCATTTTAAGGGAATGTAAATGAGTTTGAATATGTAGGACAGTAGCTTTATTTTTCTCTTCAAATATTTTTTCTAGGGTTTTCCAAACTTCTATAGATGTTCTTGCTAAGCTTATGCAAGGTTGTATTTCATTAGTTATGGCAAAATTTATTAGCATTAATGCTTTTACATCACTCTCTTCAAACTTTTAAATCTCTATATCACATGAATTAGGTTTAGTGGTTATTCCTTTGACAATTTCCCAAAGCTTTTCAACTATTAAAATTTCTCTCACTTTGTTTTTCCATGAGGAGTAATTTGGACCTTTAAGTAGTTGAGATTCTGTAATTTGTTGTCATGATGATCCTTATATCTCCCTAATTTAGTTTTGTAGAACTCCTTATGTCTCCCTAGTTTAGAGTATGTGAACCAATTTGATAAAACCTTTATAGGCTTAGGTATTATAGAATCCTTATGTCTCCCTAGTGGTTTAGAATAAGCTATAAGCTTAATAAAGTGCTTAGTAAGTAATAGTTCACCTTTTGGGTTGATTTTGTAATATTTTGTGGATAACAATAATCAACTCCTATTTCACCTTATCTCTCCTAATGAACTATGCACTTATAATTTGAATTTCTCTATGGTTGAATTTATTTTGTCCCTTTAGGATGAGTATGAGACAAGTGTAAGTAAATAATTACAACTCCTTTAAGTAATTAATGAACTTCCTTTTATAGCCCTTGATATCCAATAGATTAATATTTCTAAATTCCAATAATCTATGTTTGATGTAGCACACCTTATAACTCCCTAATTTGGAATGTTAGAAAACAATAATAGTATTTGCAAATTAATATTCCAATTTACCAGGGTTGACAACCTTATATCTCCTACTTGGTTATTTTTAAATATCTTAATATTTAAATATAAACATTTTTATAATATCTTCTAAAATTTCTTTCTTGCTTCTTAAGATTGTTTTTTTAATAAAATAATAATCAACCTTATACTTAAGACCTTATAACTCCTTATTAGAGGAAAGTAAATATTAAATGATATAGAACTTTCACCTCCCTTCAACATATGATGAGTGAGCTTCTAAATTGATGTTGGTCTTCTCCTCTGGAATGAAAGTGGTATTTCCTTCTCAACCGAAATAATCAATGCTCTATTTTGCCACTGGTCTTCACTCCTCGAATGGTGCTGGTTTCTTCCTAAGAATTCAATGCTCTATTTTATCGTTGATCTTCACTCCTTGAACAATATTGATGACAATCTTGATGTGCTTTGACCCCGACTATGATGCTTTACTTAACTTAGTGCTTTTACTTCGCAATGTGTGTTTTACTCACAACATATTCTTCCCATAGTGGCTATTAATAAGCTCATGATCTTGGAATAAGTGCCAAGTGGCACTCAATATTGCTCAATGCCTTATATCCTTCGCTTAGACAATGTTTTCAATGGCTCTGCAACTTGTTACTCCATGCGATGATCAGTCTTGAACGTTGGTCGAGTGTTAAAGATGCTCTCTTCTTGAGCATTGAAGCAATTATGATAAGCATTTCTTCTTTGAGAGCTTGTTGAATACTCTTACAAGAATTAGTGAACATTACTATCTTTACTTTCTTCTGTGCCAAGTGACACAAGATACCTGATGTCATTAGGACAAGTGTAAGTTCTTCTTTACATGCACTCATGCTATCAAACACTTCACCTATTATCCTAATACCTTTGCAAGTTGTGTATAGGCTTTTCCAGCGTGCATCCAACTTGCTTTCAGTGTAAGGTGTCTTCCTTGATGGCAACAACGCTTGCTATGTTGGATGATCACTTACTTATTTCAAGATTTTCCTATGTAGTCTTAGGTAATTTCCAATGGTAATATTCCTTATTGCACTTTGATTTTCCACATATGCAAGGTAACCTTAGTGTTATCCTTTCTTCTTGTTGTCTCTCATTGTAACTTAGATGTCTTACATAGTCGATTTGAACTAATGCAGGTTTGTTGTTGTACACTCTTGTAGATATTGAGTCAACTGGGTTGACACTACGATAGGTGTATTTGGATACCTTCGATGGAAGGATATCGAGCCTTAATATGGCTCTATTATTTGTTGTTAGATCTCCTTTGTTGGACTATGTAAAATGCCCACTATGATGGTAAAAACATGGGCGATGTAGTCTCCTTTATAGTGCATCTTTTCCTTGATGGTGTGACCCCTTGGAGAATGTAATAGGCTCATTGTAATAGTGTCCTTAGACACTCTGGTTCATGCACTTGATTGCTATGTAAAGTATGGTGCAATGATGTAGATAAGTTGCCTTGAAATTAACCAAATTTTGAGACTTTTATGGTCTCTATTGTAAAATATCTTCTTGCATTTATGATGAGCAAATTTTCTTCTCCAATCTATGGAGGTACTATTGCTCTTTTGGTGGCTTCACTTTGCCATAAAATTTTATTGGTTTAGTGACTTGTAGACACCAAATCCTAGCCACTCATTATCCACTCATCACTATCAAATCATAGCCATCCATTAGTTATTTATATATAAAAATATAAATATTATATATAGTTAAAATATATATATATATATATATATATATATATATATATGAATAAATCTTAACCACCCATCATATCTTAATCCTGACCACTCATTCAATGCAACCCGTGTCACTTATCAAATTACAATATTAGCCCTTCATCATGTTTTAATCTTGGCCACTTGTTGGTGTCGTCGAAACCCTAACATGAATCAAGGGTAATCATGAAAGAAGATTCACTTTGGTGAATAGAGGAGAGAGATCGATCAATCGAGAACACATATCTTGAGAGGTCAAATATTTTTGTTATCACATTCATCGTTTGCATTTGTACAAACCCTCACTACCACCATATCCATTGTTCGACCCTCAAAACCTTTGCAAACCAGATACAAACATTATAGAGCATCTGATACATCCCACAAATACCTTAGGGTATTTCTTGAATGCTACAAGGAATATCTGAAATACTGTAGGGCATCCACATCAGTTTGCAAATGCTCCAGGGCATCCGATATACATTGTGTTGTGTCCACTGAGCCCTTAGATGCTTTAGGATGTTCACATGACCTTAGATCAAACCAAAAAAAGCGTAGATCCAATAATTCAGGTATTGACAAGGTTATGGTTTATTTATGAGTTATATTTTTGTATATTTTTTTTACAAATATGAAGTATTGCACTTAGGGTTTGTAGATATACTTCTTTTTTTTACAGTGTCTCACACGATGGAGCCCTCACATATACTATTGATCCATTTTGTGGTGTATTTTGTATGTAGGTGCAAGAGATATTGTTATTGATAGTTTTTACAGCTTGGAGTGGCCCCCTAGTGGATATGCAAGCCCACTCATACCTTCTTTGGAGTGAATAAGATCTAAAGACACCACCATCATTTGATCGAGGGTTTCATCCTTCTATTGTAACTATTGTATCAAAGCAATTATTATTCGGTAACCCCTGATTCAGGGTATATTGATGTATAAAGTGGAGATCTAGGTTCCTCGATTTAATAAGAATATATGATATCCATTTCATGTGTATATTATGGTTCGTTTTGATTTATTGCTATTATTGGTGTTGATATTTTTCCACTTTACAAAATGACGATCACGATGGGACCCCCAAAGGGTTTCATAATTTGATTTGCCTTGTCATACCTTGTGTTGCTGATCTACATTTTCTATTTTTACTGCAGGTTTTCAAAAACTCAATTGCGCAAAAATCACAAAATTTCACTAAGGTTTTTAGAAGCTGTGAGAATTCAATATGTGCTCATGCAAACACCATACCGCATCCGAGGGATGCCACAGTGCATCTGGTATATGCCATAGAGTATGCAAGAGATTTGGCACTATGTCTAGTAGATTCAGTGTCATGTTTGTAAAGTTTGAGAAGAAATACGTAAGGATTCCTGGTGAGTTGTTTTTAACCCCATCTATATTTTTTGCTTTTTAAAAGTGAAAAGGAAAATAAATATTCATATTTAATTTTTTAAAAAGCAATACACCAAGCATTTGTAGACATCCTAGGCATCTTAGGAAGTTTATTTACAAAAAAAGGGAAGTGCATCTTATAGTAGTTTATTTATTTATAGAAAAAAATCATATAAACTGCATTTAGGGTTAGATTTGCACTTGTAAATAGTTGTATTAGGATTTTTAAATTCATATTAGTCTATTTTTGAATCTAAATGTTAGAAATATTTTGAGGTGTTATTTGGAAATTCACCCACTACATTTGACTCAAGTTTTTTGTTATTAATGGTATTCTATTTCCTTCTTTGTTTGCCTTGTGTGTTTTCACGTATGTTTTAGGCAAAAAATTTGAAGCACATACTAGATGTATATTAAGATAGTTTTTATTTGCATTTTTATGTTCAAAAAAACACCATAGAAAATGAAAACTTAAAATAAACCATACACACTACATGCTCCACTTTTAACATCAGTGAGTTGGATTTCCAACCATTGATCGAGATCAGTGATGATGGGCTTCATCTCCATCCATTGGATTACCCCCTTGATATTGTAGTAGCCCATAATGAGTGGATTTCTATATTTCATCATCAAAAGATCCCCTAATTTTGGATGCATCCAGAGTAGGAAGTACTAGTAATACCCTTCTAACATGGAGCTCAATCATAAGTGGAACACAACTGTCATTCTTGTCTGAGCTCACCCAAGAGAGATGTGAAAGCCTATGGGGCCTTTCCCTAGGTATTAGGAAAGTAGCAAGAATTAGATAGCACGACCTCCCTTAAGAGGTAATTATGATTCCTTAGGTTTAACTTTGAGCCAATCATACCTTTAGGAAGCCATTTTTAGTCATTTATGACTCATCCTTCATCAAAGGGTGGATTCGAACACACCCTTTTAGTTGAATCCATAATTCACCTTGCATAGTGGTTCTAGGTTTAGGATTATTAACACAAAAACACACAAAACAAAAAAAATCATAAAAAAAATAAAAAATATTTGCAAAGACATAAGACATAATTGTTTGATTGATTTGTGTGTTTTTAAAATTTTCATTGAAATTATACTTCTAACACATGCACCATACATATTCGTTATCCTAACCTACTTATAGCTTATGGTTTTAACCCTAAATCAAGCCAGAGGTATGAGTCAACCACTCACCAACCAACCATTTCCATATATGGAGTGCTCCACTCCTTTCCCAACCACTTATATGGCTAACCCAACCAATGTGGCATAGACAAGATATCTTGACTTGTTTGTTGGATCCTATCATGTGACATCCACTTTGGATGTAGATACACTATAAAGGGAATTTCACACTGCCATCCCTAAAATAGAACCATCCACACCAACCGACCATCGTATTACCCACATAGATCTTGATAAAGTTGGAGCTTATTTAAGATAAACCAATCTAGTTCTAGAATAGCTTAACATCCCATCCCGACCTATTCCTCCTTCTCAACAAGAACTCTCACATTCGTATCCAAAAAATTTCAACCAAGTCATCACCAACCCTCTTTTTGAGGCCACATTTGCACCCTCACATCAAGCCCTTCCACAACCATTTAAACAGTGCACTTCTATTTTGTATATTTATACCACCATCCACTTTAACCCACTCTTTGAAGCACAAGTTGCATCACATATATCTTTATCCATCTCACCCACATCATCTGGGCTTGTTAATACAACTCAACATGATTTATTTCACTTAGTTGCAATTCCCTTTGCAACTTACCCTCCACCAACCTCAACTCACATTGCCAACACTCACAACACATCAACATCCACTCCCCATACAACTATGCAATCTACATCTACAATTGCTATACAACAAGCATGGCAACACTTAAACCAATTACTTGGTAATGCTAATCAAAATACCCATCCATTATTTAAATAATAATCACAGGTGGAAGATTTCAAATATCAATCCATTCCCACCCAAAACACCTTTTTCACCCCCAATCCATCTTGGGTATCGTGATCTCCTATGGTAACTATACCTACACCTCCAATCAACCACATCAATTCCATTATCACGAACCAACACACCCAAATTCCCCAAACCTCATATCCACTTCATCAATACCAATCATTCCATAACCAACTCCATCAAAACATCCAACATCACCACATACCCACCAAAATCAATCCATTGGCCAATAAAAACCTCATTTCATCCCAAAAATTCATCACCTAAAACACACCACCCACATACACCCATCACACAAACCAAGGCTTCCACACACAAGTGGAAGATCCTAAAATACAAGATTTGCAATAATAGATTGATAGCCTGATCATGCATACACCTGGTATGATGTACCAAAAACCCACTCTAAGACAACTAGTCAATCACCCCATTCATCCCTCGGTACCATCATCACCATATCCTATTGATTTCACATTACCAAATTTTGATAAATTTAAATGGATCGAGGACCCTAGGGATATTAATGCATTCATTCATTCATGTTTCAAAATCCAAGAGAACGATGCCTTATTATTTTGGACCTTTCCTAAGATATTATGGGGGATGCTTTAGAATGGTACAACCATTTGCTACATCACAATATTTATACATTAAAACAATTGGTGGACAAATTCTTAGAAAGGTTCTCCCTGAATGTTATAAAGAAAAATACCTTGATCTATTTCTATAATCTTAGACAATTTAAATAAGATTCGATCTATGACTTTAGAAACTGTTGGAGGACAGTCATTACCAAATTGCCATTCATTATTCCAATGGTAGAATTAACATGAATGTTCACAAGGTGTTGTCTAAAACCTATCTCCTTGTTGCTTCAATTACATTAGTATAGAACATTCGATGAAGCTCTTGCCCAAGCCCAAGTTATCAGAGAAATCAAGGTTCAAGAGGATGAGATTAAACCCAAAAAGAAATAATGGTAAAATAAGGGCCAGTCCAAAGGAAACTATATTGGCCAATGAAAATCTGTACAAGTGAACCAAGTGATATTGATTCAATCAACAATGGCTCAACAATCCCAAGTCCATCATCAACAACAATAATCATCACAACAATAACTGTAACAAGTGTCATATCAAGTGATTCCACCCCCACAACAATTGTACAACCTAATGTCAACTGTCGAAAACCATAAATGTCGACAATCTATCCGGTAAACTCGTAATTACACACTGCTACCCAAGTAATATACCTCCATATTCTGAAGGTTGTATGATGCACATGCAATCACCTTGCCAAAAGTTAAACTTGAGTATTCAACTAAACATGGCAAGGATTATAAGGAGCATTTGTTCTATCCCTTCCATTGCTAGAAAAGCCATGACATTAATAAATACTTTTCATTTAAAAACATTGTGCAAGACTTGCTAGACCTAGGGGCCATTAAGCTGGATAGTCCCTTAGCACAACAAAATCACAACCTTGGTATTTCCCAAACACCACTTCCTCATATGGAGGAACTGCAATAGACAATAGGAGGATTAAATCCTATAAATCCTCCTAACCAAGTCAACCACATGCAACAATACCAAGGTTTTGTGGGTACTGTCCACGTAGTAACCTGAGGTCAATGAAGTACAAATCATAAAAATCAACAACCTCAAGCAGTTCAAACTCTTGTGGCACCTCCAATAACTGTGTATCCACAACCTACCCATCCATCTCAATTTATTCATATTTCTACCAATTTATCTCAATCAACTCACCTTCTAACTCATCCATCTCAACCCATCCATCCTCAAAGTTATCCACAATAAATATGAGTCTTTAAAGACCCCTTGACAACACATGAAATTAACACAACACTTGCAAATCAAGCAGAGCAAACTAAGCAAGTGAATCAGATGCATGATATTCCACCTCACCAAGAGTTTGTGGGAATGATTAATGTGGTGACAGAGGACCAGGAATACCCAAATCGATCTACACAACTTGTAGCTCCTTTCAATATTCCCTCAATGCCATGAGTTTTGCTTCCACAAAATCAATTCATACCTACTCCATCTCATATGACATCTCCATAAAATCAAGAACAAGTGTACACACTACACTAGGATGGGAATAATCCAACTACCAAAATTGAAAATTCCAAGCTAAATTAGGAATATGAGCATATGGATATACCCATTAGATAAAAGCATCATGAACCATCCACACCAGCTTATATGTTGAGGACTTTTGATCCACATCAACTTAATTGTTCCCTGTCACCTGCATCCAGTCCACCTCTATCACCTACTAGTCACCAATAAATTTCATCAACATCTATCCCACAACCTCCTCAACAATACTAGCAACCATTACCATTGGACTTACAACAAATCTTGGATCAGCTAGCTAACATCGAGCTACAATCAAGTTTCCAATACACTCCAATTCTACAACAAATTTTAACTTGAATTACAAACATTGAGTTATAGTTGAGTCATCATAAATCTCATTAGCATCCATCTTAGCAACTTCAGCAGTTGCAACATCCACTTTTGTAATCCACACCTCAAGTTACACTACCTATACCACAATCTCAAAATCAACCACAATCAAACAAATGCACCAAACATCCTACAAATTTCCCTCATGACCACACATTGCTTTCAGAGTCTTACTCATTCATCTTCCAAAGGTTGTATGAGGCAAATGAAATTACCTTGCTAGAAATAAAACTTGAAGACCCAACCAAATGAGGCAAGGGATTTAAGGAGCACTTGTTTTTTCCCTATCATCAACAAGCGGGCCATAACATCAACAATTGTTTCACATTTTAAAAGGTGGTCCAAGATATAAAAGATAGGGGGCATCCCCATTCCTAGTCCACCTCACCCATCTCATTAAAAATACCAACATTGTACCTATCACCATCTGTTCGAGATCATGTTGACCATATTTCAAAATGTGTAGGAGGCAAAAATAATTATTTTACCTGATGTACATCCTCTTGATTTGAACAGACTTAAATCCAAGTCATATCAGGAAGATCATAACTACATCTATCACAAGAAAATAGGTCATGACATCAATGATTGCTTCGTATTTAAAAATTTGGTCCAAGAGTGATCCAAGATCTTATTGACAAGAGGGTATTTTCCATAGATAGTCTGCTCATCTCATCTGATTAAAACCTTGGTATCAACTCGAATAGCATTGGAGATTCTCAACGTATCGCACCTTTCCAATCATCCACATCATCAACCATAAAATAAATTGGGGATCCTTAAGGTATCATACCTTCCCCCCCACACAAAAAAAAACACAACACTATTCATACATCCATTATCACATGCATATAATTTTAGTAAAATTTCATCCACCATACTATTGGTCATTTGCTTAGTTTGGATAATTGTTAATCCAATAAGTCTTGTCACCTTAATTAGGGACACCTTCGATTTTACATCAGTCATATTCAATATTTCATAATCCATGCCACAATTTGAAATAAAATATCAACACCCCTAGATATTTTTGGTCACTCAACCACTCCTAGTGTTCCAGTAACCTCCATTGTATGACAAGTTTCCTCTAGTACCAAAGTACATTTTCACTAAGAATTTTTTTATTTTTGGGAGTTGACTCTAACATTCTCGAACCAAACACATTTAAAATACTTATTAATCACATCTTGTATCAAAGAGAAGATATCACCATGATCAGGTTGAACCTCAAAGTGAAAAAGTCATCTTTGATTTTCTCACTATGCACATAGTCAAAATCAAAATAGTGGTCTTCACCACTAAAAACACTTCCAAATAAAATAATGAGTAGTAAGGATAGGGTAAAATTCTCATCATACCTAGATTGAGAATCTGATTCCCCAAAGGTCTAAATATTTTACAAATCATACACCACAGATCCCCAAGTAGTAAGGATAGCACTATATTTCCATCCAGATGGTTATGTAGTCTGATTCCCCAAATTTTAAAGATCATTTCATTGGACTATGAAGCTAATCTCCATCGGGGCTATAAACACTTGACTAGAAGTGGAGTACGCTCATGCATGGTGACAAGTCTCTCTTGAAAAGACCTCCAATCGCACATAAGGACAAGCTAGCTTCCTGGTCTTCTCTATGATAGGTTTTATCTCACTTTACTCAATATGGGTAAATGAATTCACTTACACACATTGGTTCTTGATTGACTTGAGTCACTACCATACTCATGATCAGTAAATAAACATTCACTGCACACACATTTTGTCTTGGAGAATTTCAATAGAACTTAGTGAGTTTGTTCAAAATCACTAGTATGTTTGAGTCTCTGCAAAATAATCAGTCATACATTAAGCCAAAACAACATCCATATCATTATCACATCATTTCAAGAGTTCTTCACTCCACTTTCCACAATTAGATGTTGGTATCCTTGGTTAAGCAACAACGATAAAAATGGTCAAGCAAACGCTAAACTACTACAAATGATCATTAGAGCATCAGTTCACTTGCATTATTATCATAAAACATACACATTACATTATCATCCATCACATCATTTACACATGCATTAACACATACATTCACACAAAATCATACACAAAAGAAAAACCATATATAGATATATAAATAAACATCGCATATACAAATAATGCCCAAAGGTTGTATACAATGGAACACTAAGGTTCATATACAAAAGTGCACTAAAAGGCACTAGCTAAAAGGTAGATCCTTGTGATACTGAAGGGTCAGGACCTCGAGGATCCCTCAAGTGTGACTCACTATGACTAGAGTCATTACACCTAACAAATCCAGATATAGAGAAGGAAGGCTACATTGGCAGTATAATTCCATGTTGTATAAGGAGATCCTCAAGATCATAAATGTAGCCATCCCAAGATCAAATTTGGGACATGTCCTATATCTAATGAGAATCCCTCAATACCTGTTCTACCCAAAGCCTTGATATCACATCCTTACCTCCACCTACCACCTTCCATACCTCCAACTCTGTTCTCAATCGATCATTTTTGGCATCTTGTGCTGCTATCCCTGCATCTTGCTCTACCACCATCTATCAGAGTTGATCCTGCTCCACAACTAGGTTGTCTTACTCAACTTAGAGCTCAACCCACTCCTCCTCACTTTGACTAGAAGGTCTCTCCATAACCTCCTCCATACCATCCCTACCCTCACTATCACCTTCGATATCAAGAGACTACTTCGTTGTGGCCCTTGTCTGTCTCCCTCCATTGTTGGACCTACAATATCTCTAACATCAGGGAATCTCCTCTACCTCAGCTATCACTTTCCCATCATCTCCACTAACCTCATCCACCACCTAGCCTAGTGCCTATGGAGGCTATGAAGTGAATCGGGTATCATAATCAGTTGTGGTCCTGACATTTTCCATATCTGGTAGATCCATCTCCTCATCATCCTCATACTCCACTTGCCACTCCTCCACACAAGGTAGGCTCAACTCATCAAGTTGATGCCTATATAGAACTAGAGAATAAGGCACCCCCTATCATATTTCAAACTACCACAAAATCCATGAGCACCTCACTACCATGTCAACCCACCACCCATATGGCCTACCTAACCCACCATAACTGCTCCTCATCATTGGGCCACCTAGCATCTCACCACGATCGCTAGTAAACCTGATTAGGTGTCAATCCTACCCACATATCTTTGCACTCCTAGCCACTATGACCAGGATGACTTGATTGTATCTCCTTAGTTGCTCACCATCTCAATGTATAGGGTTGATACCTATACAAATTGTATGGTAGGACCATAGGATGAGCTACACTAAAATGCTCTCAACCCTAGATTTGAAGCAACACACTACAACCTAATCCCTGTCACTCATGCCTCTTAACCTTATACAATTCCCTATATGCCTAAGCTAGAAGATCAAGTACCCAAGTGTACACCTAAGGCTCATCAATCATATTGAATACCAATTGAATCATGTTCCAAGGGAATCGATACCTGTGCTATTCGACACCAACACATTGACCAGCAAGAACATGACATAGGTTGGTAGTGCCTCCAACTACCCCTGCACATATATCTCCAGGTATTTGATACAACCACCATTAATCCTCACATCCCTCCACCATAACCAAATATCTAACTCATCTCATATCCCCTATCATGTCCAACTTAGACATGCAACCCCTCCATGGAAACACAAAATATGCGGTACACATCTTCAAGCATCATAGTTATCTCCCCTATTTGGAGCTAGAAATTACCCCTGTCTGGATCCCACCTCTCTACTAAGGTAGAGAGTTACTCCTCATCCATCCTCACAACATCAATTCAGGTACACCCATCCAAACCCACCCACTTCAACCACTCCCAATTGGTCTTCTGCAGTGCCTTTCTCACCCCAGGTATGATAGGTGAAAATTGATGTCGAGCCTCTAGAATCCTTAATTGCAGCACCACACAAATGTAAACACACATCAACATCTCATCAATAAAAAAAATCTTTTTGTGTGTCCTCTTTCAGTAATAAAAAATATTACCAAATCATTCAATAAGGGCTAGAATAACTTACCTTGACCACCTACACATATGTTCTAGCTACTATACCTACTCCCTCCATAACCATCGCCTCACTCACACTCTTCATTGCTCCTCAAACTCTCAAATACAAGAATGAAATGAAAATTTACCTATAAATCCCTTTTATAGCTGCTCTAGCATGCTTGAATGACCTAGGATGTCTACCAAGTATGCTTAGATGCCTCTTTATATTTTTAGACTAGTAGACACCTCCTCATGTCTGTGCAGACAAGAACACAAGTCGACGTCTATCTTCAAAATGCTGCAAAGTATTTTCAAAAGGCTTTAAAACAAATTCAAACCCCACAAAATCACTAAAAAAATGATCCACGCATTCATTACCTTATATTATCACTGTTTGTGATAACATGGATTGATTGGGCATTTACCTTTTGATTACAACCAAAAGTCATGAAAACACCTAAAACACTTCAAAACATCCCAAAACGATCCAAAATTTTATAAAACTACCAAATTCACTATCTCAAGTATTCATCACATAATTCTATCATGTTTTGTGATAGCATCGATTGATTTGGGTGTTTAATTCTCAATTATGATCAAAAGTCATGCAAATACCCAAAAATGCTGCACAATACCCCAAAACAGTTTCAAATTTCACAACATTGTCAAATCCACTCATCAATGCATTCAACATTGTGAAATTCACTTTTCCTATCAATTGAACCTCGTATTTAGTGACTTAATCTATTTTACCTAGTGATTACAGTGATTGGTTATCCATGCAATTCGGTGGGATGGTTAGGATCAGCATAAGGATGCTTGCTCACATCTTCATTCAACATTATAAAATCCACTCATCAATGCATTTGCATCTTCATTCAATATTTTCAAATTTAATTTCCCTATCAAGTGAACCTTATAACTAGTAATCTACTCTAACTCACCTAGTGGTTGCAACAGTTGGTTATCCATGCAATTTGGTAGGATGGGTAGATCAACATAAGGATGCATGTACATATCATCATCTAGCATCCTCTTGTTTGAAAACAAAATTATTTTTTATCCCTCATTTCTTCAGTGAGACAATGTCCAGACTAATTTGCTCAATGTTGTCATTGATACCCTCTCTGTGGGATCACAAATACACAAAAATTCCTACATCATTTTGCATTAATGAACCTCTGGGGTCACTGGACAATGAACTAGGTTCCTTTACTTCATCATTTTACATTTTAATTACGTCCTAAGGTATATTTTTCAACAACATATAATCACCCTAGACTTGGGGTAACCAAAATTGACTTTAATTTCTAACATTGGGATACATCACATAGATTCATTGCACCATCCAAATCAAAAATCCTATTATGTTGGGGCAAAAGTAGAGTTAATCAATTTGTCACAATCCCTATCCTACCAGAGCAAAGGTAGGATCAACCAATCAAAAACCCTTTTTCTATTCGGGCAAAAGTAAAATCAATCAATCCATTACATCATACACATTCATGACATCATTCACATTCATTGCATCTGCTACATTTTGTCAATTGGCTCATGAGATTCATTCTTCACTCATTCACCAATTGAGGGGGTAAGCTAAAACCATAATTTTTTTAGAATCTTCTTGCGAACATGAGGAAAGAGTTCATTCCACCAAACCAGGTGTCTCTTGTTTTTGCACTGTATTGCATTTTACACAACGCGATACAAAAGGGGTATATGTAGACACCAAATACTAGCCACTAATTATCCAATCATCACTATCAAATCACAACCATAAATTAGTTATATATACAAATATAAATATTTTATATATTTGTATTTATATATTTATATATATGAATAAATATTAGCCACCCATCATGTCTTAATCCTAGCCGCTTAATCAATGCAATCCATGTCACTCATCAAATCACAATCTTAGCCCTTCATCATGTTTTAATCTTGACCACTCATTGGTATCGTCAAAACCCTAACATGAATTAAGGGTAATCATAAAAGGAAATTCACTTTGGTAAATAGAGGAGAGAGATTGATCAATTAGGAACACATATTCACCCTTCACATTTGCACAAACTCTTATCATCGTCATATCAACCGTTCAAACCCTAAAACCTCTTCAAACTAGATTCAAACATTGTAGAGCATCTGATCCAACCCACAAATGCCTTAGGGTATTCCTCGAACAATACAAGGTATTTTTAAAAATGTTGCAGGGCATACACAATAGTTTGTAAATGCTCTAGGGCATTTGACAGACATCACATTGCATCCATTAAGCCCTTGGATGCTTCAAGGTATTCACGCAACCTAATATTGAACTAGTAGAAGATCCAATGATTCAAGTATTGATAAGGTCATTGTTTGTTTTGAGTTATGTTTTCCTACATTTTATTTATATTTCCTAATTTTTGCACTTAGGTTTTGTATATTTGCTTCTTTTCTATAGAGGGCCTCACACGATGGAGCCCTTACATATACTACTGATCTATTTTATGGTGTATTTTGTATGCAGATGTAGGATATATTATTATTGACAATTGTTACAACTTGGAGTTGCCCCCTAGTGGATACACAAGCCCACTTACCACTTGTTTGGAGTGAAGAAGATCCGAAGACACCACCATAATTTGATCAAGGGTTTCATCCCTCTGTTGTAACTTTTGTATCAAAGCAAATATTATTATGTAACCCATTATTCAGGGCATATTGATGTATAAAGTGGAGATCTAGGCTCCCCATTTTAATACGAATATATGATATCCATTTCATGTGCACATTGTGGTTTGTTTTTATTTATTGTTGTTATTGGTGTTGATATTTTTTCGCTTTACAGTGAGCTTAATGGTGTCTCTAGATACTGAACTCTTACCCTATTTTGTACACTAATTTCTCCTTTGATAAACTCTTAATGCACATTAAGAAAATTAAAGGGTAAATAATATAAATTACAAATAATAACCCCAATTTTAATATGATCAATAATAGTTAGAATAGTGCAATAATCTCACCTTATCAGTCCTTAAATCATGCACTATTAATCTCTGCAACTTAATGTAGTCTTCTTTGTTTTAAATAAACAATAGGAACATATAGAACTCCTATTTTAATGTGTAGGTAATAACCTTAAAATAAACTTCCTTATGCACTCTCTTGAATACTTTACAATGAATCCACTTCTTGCAACTTTTAAACTAATATGGTGTACTTTAATAAACAAAAAAAACTAAAGTTCAACTAATGAACCTTTTGCACCCAAGTTGCTTACCTTTAAGATCTCTGAATATGGTGGATGTATTGGTGATTTGATTCACCAAATTGATGCCCTTAATTGGATGAACTTACTACCATTCTTGGTTGTTCTAAACAACTCTTTAACTCACCTTTTTACAGCTCCAAAAACCATCTAACTTACTACCCTTTAACTGTAGTAGGTGACTTTGATTAACCTTTATGATGGACTCTATAACTTCTGAAGTTTTACAACTAGTAATGTTATCCTAATTGCTGCCCTCTCGCAGTAAAATTTTGTATTGAAATGTTCTTCTTGAAACTCAAAAATTTGGTAGGGAATTCCCCCAAATCGCAGTTGAGTTTTCTTCGAGAACCCTTCATTATTTTGCTATAGATTTAGTAAACCCCTATCTTCGGATGCGCCTTCTAGCCTTCAAAGGTAATCTTTAAACCTTTCAAGTTTGGTAGTAATATTATGCTCTTTTCTCCTTCAACCTCCATGTCAAATCCTAACTTCAGTCTAGGCCTTCTTCTCAAGATTTTGAAAGTCTTGAGGTCTTCACCAATCTCCTCTAAAATTTGGTAAGATTCTTGCCAAATCCTTCTCCCTTGGGCTTGTTGTTATATGGCGATAATTTTATGAAGTTATTCCTTTGGTGGAAAATTTATCCAATGAGTTCTCCTAGGAAATCCTTTAATGGCTTTCTTTAAATTCTAAAATAAGGCTCTCAAAGCCTTCTCCTTGTTTCTCCTTGAGACCTTACCAAGGTCTTCAATATTGTAGTTTCTCTGGTCTTTCAAATGAGACATTTCCTTCAACCTTATACTAAGAAAGTATTGGTAATGAGATCTTCTTCTTGGATATCTTAAAACTGCTACTACTGGAATCTAGAACATGACCTTTACTAATCCTTCTTTACTTCTACAATCTACAGGTTTTAATGGAGATCACAAACCTCCAATCTTCTAGAACTACGAGTTTTGTAATTGGATCTTCTAAGGGTCTCTTCAACTTCTTCAGGTTGATTTCTTCAATATGCTATATGCAACATTTAATGGATATCACCAACCTCTAATCTTCTTCTGGACTCTTCTCAGGAGTCTCTTGAATTAGCAGTAAGGCTACTATGGATTTTTATTCTTTTGCACTTTGTAGGTCTTCAATATCTAGTAATGGGATATTTTATTCAGGCCTTCAAATCTCCATTCTTCTATTTGTTTCTTCTAGTGCTAGATTGATTCCAAGAAAAATATTCTTCCCAGCTCCGTGTAGGAAGCTTCCCAAATTATTTTGAATCTTCTTTCCCTGCAATAAAATATTAGGACTGTAATGGAAGAAACTCTTAAATCTAAAGATGAATCTTTACTAGTTGATTTGTCAATCTAGTGGAATTTATGTTGAGTCCTAGTCTTCACAAGTTTTTCTGCAACCTTGTAGAAAGACTTTAGCCAAATGTAATCTCTGAAATTCTATCAATGATATTTTAAGATTTCTCTCCATCTCACTTATGGCTCTCCCTATTTCCTATCTAACCTACCATATGCTTTGATACCAATGTTAGCTTTTGATGGGAGGTAGTACAACCGCAAGATGTAATATAACTAACCAGAGATAACTATAAACTAATGGTACAATAATATGCAGGAAAATAATGAGATGAACATTTGTAAATAACTCAAAAATATACCATTAATGAGAGTGATAAAAGTTATACAATGCTACATAATGAAGGACAAGAACACTCCATGAAATAATATGAAAGAAATACATTGTACCATACCACACACTCTCTATCCTTACTACCACACACCTATATTAACTGCTATACTCTATATTTTCTATTACTCTTGAAAACACTCACTATCAGGTCTTTATATAGGAAGATAGATTCCTTGGCCCTTTCTCTACATAAGACTCATGTACATGTGGACTACATGCATATTTACAACTTGCACAATGGCACTTGTACATTTATTACAATAATTGAAGTAACTAACTAACTTTACTCTAAAGTAAATTCCTACTCTAATTATGTATCAAAGATGGTGTATTTACATGATCCAAATGATGCAATATATAATAACTCTTTATACTATATAATCTTTTCAATTTATCCATGATTATTGAAATCTTGAAGTAATATCATCCCAAAATCCATTTGAATTGATAAATGAAGCAAAATCATACATTGGTCTAGACCATCTATGAGTATGACCCTTCTTTTCTAAAGCAGATAGAATTGTGTTGAAGTTCCCTATAAAAATTGATGGACTAATATTATGTATTGGAGTATATTGCATTATTTGAAACCTTGCAAGTACATTGCAAATATGTTTTAAATATGTGGAGTCTAGGAGTCATGTAAATATTTATCATGTAGTAATCATTAGATTTTAAGGAGTCAATACAAATTTTTCTCCAAATATGTAGAGTCATATCTTCTAGGTAGTTTGAAGAGATGATGAGATAGTTAAATTTGAAATTTCAAGAGCCTCTTTGTAAAGGCTATTTGTAGGAGATCTTGTGAGAGAAAAATTGCATTGCACTATCTTGTGTTGTAATGATATGTAAAACTTTTCATATATGTGAATATTGAGTGTTTATTTATTTATAGTAATGGATTGATTATATGTGAGATTGTGTTTCATTATTTTGTGAGCATTCTTTGTGTTGTATCCACACTTGGTTGTTTGAATAGTTTACAACTAATAGTGGTATCAAAGCCATGGTGTGAGAAGTTTTGGTTAAATGAGTCAAGGTGATAGAAGATTTTACTAAGCAAGCCAAGGTTAAGTTATCCATGGTGATGGAAGCTATGATGAAAGAGCCTCAATAAGAGGAGCTAAGAGAAAGAATAAATCTAATCCTATAATTTTTTTCTTATGATACTAAGTTTACTTTTTGAATTATTGTTGTTATGTGAATATAAGTAATGTAAAAAGTGTAGGGAGAAAGTCAAACCAGTGAGGAATAAGAGTGCAAGAAGATCCCTCTATGAGGAGTAAGAGTACAGGGAGAAAGTTGGACTAGTGAGGAGTGAGAGTGCAAGAAGAGCTCTTTGTGAGAAGTGAGGGTGTAGGGAGAGTGCAAGAAGACGTGTGAGAAATATATTGTTATTTATCAAAACCTGCCAAATGGGTTGAGAGAAATGTGCCCATTTTTTAGAGCTACCCAAAAACTGTTCAAAACTTGTAGAAGAGAAAACGTTAATTGAGAAGATAGATGGGAAAGAAATATATGATCACTATTTATAATCTATAGAAAAGATAACCAAGAAATGCAACTATTTTTTAATCCTGTGAAGAGTGCAAATTTCCAAAGAAAATGCCTATTGAAGATAGTTAGATCATTTACTTTAGAAATGAAGTCAAATGTGGAAGGCAATTTTTAGATGAGCTACTGCAAAAACTACTCGAAAGACATTAACCCAACATGACAGACCATTTTGGAGAACCGGTTGGAAGGAGCAATTGAAAATAAAACACCCAAGGACATGTCGGTTTGTAGAACACACAGTGTATGAAGGAGTGGCACCCTAGTCTGGAGATTGAAAAGAAAACATGACTTTCAAAAATTAGAGTGCCCAAGGTATATTTAATTTGCCTTGGGTTAATTTTAGTAAATTCATGATCAAAAAGGAACATAGTGAACTTAATCTATTGAAATAAAGATTAAAAAGAGACACATGTTATAAATTGAAGAAAATAATATTCTCTTAAAAGGAGAATAATTAAAGAATGACAAAAGGAACTTGTTTTTTGAAAAGACAGTGAATTCATTGGAAGGAACAAATTTGAAGGGAAATATTTGAAGAAATTAAAAGATTTTATTTTGATGCCTTAGTAAATGGAATATAAGGAGATTTGATACAAAGAAATAATTATAATAAAAGGTCAAGGTAAAAAAAAAAGGAAAGTGTAAATTGAGAAAGGAAATATTGTCTTGCATTTTGAGAAGGAAATTGTATTCCAAGATTAAATTCCATTTGATTTTACAAAGTACATTTGATTTGCAAAGGATCTTGTAAAATAAATATTTGAAAGGTATATTGTTAAAGAATAATTTTTTCAAGGCAAAGGTAAAGATAGATTTTTGATCAAGCTCCATAAGGTATGAAATATTGCTATCTCAAATTCCAAATTTAATTAAATATTGAAAGAAAAAATGGGGAGACAAAAGTAATTCATACAAAATATTTTTTATAAAATTTTAAAGAGGAAGAAAATTTCTTTTTGAAGAATCAAAGCTCAGGAAATTGTTTCATTCAAAACCATAAAAGTGAGAATCAAGGAAAAAAAGAAAAAAGAAAACCTTGAAAAGAAATTTCAAAGAAGGAAAAATATTGAAAAAAATCATTATTAAAAATTCTTATAAAAGAACTATAGTGAATTAATTAGGGAGTCAAAATATTTTCTACTTGATAATTACAAATATTTTTTAAACTTGCCATCACCCAAGTAAATTGAATAAATTAGATCATATTTTTAGTGAACCTACCTTGAGAAACATTTTTAGGCACCATGGAAAATACAAAGATCTTTCTCTCGGAATCTCTATTGCTAAAAGGACCAAACTTCACTCCCTGAAAAAATAAGATGAAGTCAATACTTATTGTTGAAAAACTTTAGGAAATAGTAACTACAGATAAAAGCATTCTAGAAGATATCACAAGTAGACAAAAATATAAAGAAAAATATGCAAAAGCAATGATGCTAATAACATTTGGAATATCAAATAAAATGCAAGCATGCATAAGCGAGGTTGAGACTTCGCAAGAGGCTTGGGATAAACTATGCACCATATTTGAAGGAAAAAATGAAGCCACTATTTTGCACTTGCAATCACAATTATACTCATTGAAATTTCAAGATGGTGAAAACATAGAACATTTTATTATAAGCATAGCGAATTTGAAATGAAAGCTGCAAACTATGGAAGAGAAAGTAGAAGAAAAGTTTTTTGTCTAAGTTACACTTAGAGCACTTCTAGAATCATTGAAAACATTGGTTATATCTCTCCAAGTGTCAAACAGAAAAATGTCATTTGATGAATTGATTAATATCCTTCAAGAATATGAAATAGAAAATCAAGTACGAGATGAATTGTATCATACCCCACCTTGGTAGGACTTTTGCCTATCAGACTACGCATTGATAAAGGAGGATTAATACTTAGCTATGATGCATTAAATTGGTTGAATTGGTTAATTAGGAATTTTTAAATGCTTGAAGGTTCTAGTTAAATTCATTCTTTTACCTTTTTTATTAAATGATGAAACAATTGGTTTCTATTTTTAATGAATGACTTTTTTTTATCGATAAAATGGGATTTTGAAAGGGTCTTCAAACCTTTTACAAAGAAAGAAAAAATGGGAGGTACTCCAACACGGGAAGACCTCAAACACCCAAACCAGCTAGAAGATCATAAAAAAATTAAGGGTAAGAAAAAGAGATTGCCCAAGAAACAAACAAAAATAAATATGACAGGCACAAGGATCATCCCAAATACCAAAAGATAAAGGATTAACCCAAAACACCAAAAAAAATAGGAGGAACATCCTGAAAAACCAACTAATCAAAAGTTGGTGGATGATCCTAGTCCTCACTTTCCTTTATCAGGGCTTCTGTAGCCAGGACCACCACCTTTTAGTTCTAAGCTTGTTGTTGACCTTACCAACCTGAAGAAGCATGGAGGTCACCAAGGACACAATGTAATCCAAATTGATCAGTAGATCAGTATCCTCTATGAATTGGACTAAGATCGTACTAGGGAAGAGGTCATCCTTGATACGCAGGGCTTTTATGGAAGCATCATGAGTCTTCTACTTCTTAAGGATTGAGGAAGAGAGATAAAGGAAAACCTTCTTTGGATCAATCACAACAACAAATTTACTTTTCCCTCCAGAATATTTGAACCTAGACGAACATCGACAAGGAGAGGGTGAGGCTTTAGAAGATCCAAAGGTAAGTTTCTTCTTACCACCTTTTCTAGAAGCAACGATGCCCACTTTCGCTTCATAATCACTCGGTACATCCTCTAGAGTGGCTTGAGGAGATCCTTGGCTAAGGGTAGAAGTAAAGGGTCGATTGTTGAGGTTGCCCATGATGGACAGGGTAGACCTTTGAACTTGATTTTGAATAGCATAGTTGTAAATTATCAGGTGCAATCCTTGGTGCTTTGGGTGAGAATATTTGCCTTTCCTCACACCGTCAACAAAAATCTCCATGGAGCAGAATAGGTACTCTAGGATGTTTATGACTTTGATGTCCCTCAAATGATTGAGGAAAGCCATATGAAAGCTACAAAGGGGTAAAGATGACTCGTTAATTGTAAAATACTGCATAACAAGGATGAGAACCCTATTCCATGGAGATGGGAGGTCCTCCGTAACAATACCATTGTCCTTAGCTAAAGATTTTCTTTTATATCTTAAGTGCAACAGCTATACAACCATAGAATGCTTATCCCAGCGAATAAAGTTGTCATTGACACCTTGTCACTCATGCAAAGCTAGGATCAAGGATGGGAAATATAAATGGTCATGCATTCTTCTTTCCTTTCCTCTACACACCTCGACCTGGGAACACCTTGTCACTCATGCAAAGCTAGGATCGAAGATGGGTTTGTCAATGGGTAAAGTACACAGAGGAGGACAAGGCATAATGCTTAGGTCCCTGGGACTCCAAGATCCACTGCCTAAATTTTTGAAACTCAAAGGTGGGCGGAGATTGGTGTAATTAACCTTCTATTCATTTTAAATAAAAATGAATGTTTCTATTTTAAATAATGAATGATTTTTATTTAAATAGAAAAAAAATATTCCTATTTTAAATAATAAAAGACCATTATTTTTTGACAGGGATGTTTATTTATTTTTAATAATGAAGGACCATTATTTTAAATAGAAATGAATGTTTATTTATTTTTAATAATAAAGGACCATTATTTTATATAAAAAAGGAATATATATCTATTTTTAATAATGAAATACTATTATTATTATTATTATTTTTAATTTACATGGTGGAATCGGTAGCCGCCATGAATCCGGGTAGGCTGTCCAGCTTTTATGGCCGCCACAGTATTCTGCGTTGTCCACCCCAGAAGCCACCACACAGATCTTCGCGCAGTCCGCCCCTATAACCACCATGCCACAATCATTTTAAACCTTTTACGTCGTTGAAAGCACCAGGAAAGGGACAAGCATTCAGTCCGACGAGGCTCGAGATTTGAACCTTGGACCTCCGCCCCCCTTATGGGGTTTGGATGAACCAATTGGTCTACACCTCGGACCTCGAAATACTATTATTTTAAATAGAAAGGAATTTTTATTTATTTTTAATAATGAAAGGCCATTATTTTAAATAGAAAGAAATGTTTATTTATTTTTATAATGAAAGACCATTATTTTAAATAAGAGAGGCATGTAAAGGAACGTCTCTTTATTTTATAAGGAAGGATTATTATTTTAGATAGAAAAGAATCATTTTAAAATATTGAAAGGAGATATTTTGATAAGAATAATATTATATTAAAATATCTTGCTCCTTGCCACCTGGAGTAGGTGAGCTTTTACTTCTGGTAGTTGGGGATTGAGTTTTATAATGGTAAGAACAAAAATTTTCTTACCTCTAGGTAGATGACAATAGAACATATATATTGTAAAGGTTGCTTAGGAGAACAACAAAAAGGGAGGATGGCTAGCTTTGAAGGGAACTCCATGGTTGAAAGGAGGAAGGACATGAATTTCGGGTAACCTTTGGAGATCACCTTGGGGGTAGGAATGTTGGAGGTTCGACAGAAGGTAAATTTAAAAACTACTAGAAGATGATTGTCAAGTTGGTTTTATCTTGTTTTAGCTATGCTTTATTTCTATTGTGATAGGTGTATGCTACCAAAACATTGTTGTATAAAAAAAAATTAAGATATCCTATTTCATCTGAAGTCACCCTCTCTTGTTGGCAAACATCGTTCAAGGTTCCCATTGACCTCTAGTATGGGACTTAATTGATTTTCATCCCTTACCTTCGTCTAAAAAGCATCGGGTGTCATAAGCATATTTCCGTCCCTTATGTCTTTATTGGGGGGGGCTTTGTAGTTTGTGATGAAGCAGTCTATGAGTGCTTCCTCTGCACCTTGCTGAGGAAGCAACTTGAGGACAAAGACTTCATCGAAACCATTTAATCCTATTCTTGTTCGTTACCCTATGTTTTTCATTATCGTCTGTACCTCGACTCCATATGTAACACTGCTAGAGAGGGGTTCAATGGTGGTTGCTTTGCTACTATGATCCAAAGATTTGATTGATCTTCTGGATATCCCCTTGTAATACCTCTCTCCACTATCGTCGATGTCAGGCATTGGAATTTAGCTATAGAAACCTTAATGTTTCCTCATGTGTGCATGTTTACCTCCTTTTTCGCTTGCAAGATTGATCATTGAGTGTTTAAATGGACATAGGGTTCTCTTTTAACAAGATTTTATTTATGTAAAAATGAAAATAAGCTTTGAGTTGAACCAGTGTTTAAAATGGAAAGAGGTTTTTTTTTTTAAATTTGATTTGGTTTTTATTTAATGAAAATGGGATTTGTTTAATTAAACTGTGATGAACCGTCATTTGAAAATGATAATTTGGATTTTTATAACCAAATGATAAACTGTATTTTATTTAAAGAAATTTAATATGTATTTGATGTGAAATATTTGTTCACTAGAAGATAGAATTTTCATTCACCAAAGAATAGACTGTATTTTATTTAAAGAATGCTTTAATATGTATTTTATTTAAAGAAAGATTTAATATATATTTTATTTGAAAGAATGGTTTATTGGAAGATAGACTTTTCATTAACCAAATGATAGACTCTATTTTATTTAAATAATGCTTTAATATTTTTTTTGAATTTAAAAGGTGGAATTGGTAGCCGCCACGAATCCGAGCAAGCTGTCCAAATTTTTTGGCCACCACAGTATTATGTGCTATCCACCCTGAAAGTTGCCACACAAATCTTCGTGCAGTCCGCTCCTATAACCACCATGCCACAATCATTAATATGTATTTTATTTAAAGAAGGATTTAATATGTATTTTATGTGAAAGATTGGTTTACGAGGAGAGAGAATTTTCATTAACCAAAGGATAGATTGTATTTTATTTAAAGAAAATTTTAATATGTTTTTAATGTGAAAATTTGGTTTAATGGAAGATAAACTTTTCATTAACTAAAAGATAGACTGTATTTTATTTAAAGAATGTTTTAATATGTATTTTATTTAAAGAAAGATTTAATATGTATTTTATGTGAAAGATTGGTTTACTAGAAGATAGAATTTTCATTAATCAAAAGATAGAATTTATTTTATTTAAAGAATGATTTAATATGTATTTTATTTAAAGAACAATTTAACATGTATTGTATTTAAAGAATGATTTAAATATGCATTTTATTTAAAAAAAAATTAATATTATTTTATTTGAAATAATGGTTTACTGAAAGATAAAATTTATTTAATTTAAGGAAATATTTAATATGTATTTTAATTTAAAAATGATTTAATATTATTTTATTTAAAAAAATGATTTAAGAGTTTTATGTATTGAAAGAATAAGACTTCATTTCTTGAATTAAAGAATGATTTAAGAGTTTTATATATCGAAAGATAGATGTTTTAATTAATGAAAGGATAGATGTTTAAATTAATGAAATGATAGATGTTTGAATATCAAAAGATAGAAATTAATGAAAGGATAGATGTTTGAATATCGAAAGATAGATGTTTCAATTAATGAAAGGATAGATGTTTAAATATCAAAAGATAGATGTTTAAATTAATGAAAGGATAGATGTTTGAATATCAAAAGATAGGTGTTTCAATTAATGAAAAGGTAAATTGATTTATTAAGTTTTAAAGGTTATACTTATATTTGAAAAGGTAGATGTGATTTATGAAATTGGAAGGATAAACTTATGTCTTAAATATTAGATTGGGTTATGAAGTTCTAAAAGATAAACTTATATCTTAAAAAGTAGATTTGTTTTAATAAGTTTGAAGTAGGAAGGATAGACTTCTTAGATTAAATGAGAGAAGGAATATATTTTTAGTTAAGTGAAGAATGGCCTTGTTTAGTTTAGATTAAAAGAAATTGTTTGATAAGTACTTGATTGATTAAGAGTATGGACTCTTAATTGGTTAAGGAAAGTGGTTGATAAGTACTTGATTGATTAAGAGTATGGACTCTTAATTGGTTAAGAAAAGTGGTTGATAAGTACTTGATTGATTAAGAGTATGGGCTCTTAATTGGTTAAGGAAAGTGGTTTGATAAGTGGTCGATTGATTAAGAGTATGGACTCTTAATTGAATTAATGAAATAATTCTTAAGTATTATTTTGGTACTGATGTTATGGATACATTAGTTCTTTAGAGAGATACTTATTCCTTCTAAATGATTAGAAGAAAGAAGTCATCCTTAGAGGAATGAATGCAAAATGTGTTTGAGGAAATTATGGGATTCCCTCGATTATGTAACATGGACTAAAAGAACAAATCATGGTGAAGACTTGAGAACTATAGGATTCTTATGCATTGGCATATATTTGGAAAAAAAGAATTATGTAATTCCTTTGTATTAGAGATAACTAATGCAATAAAGAAATATTTAAGGTTGGGTTTTCTCGTAAGGATGTTTTCCAGGATATATGAGGTATTATGCGTGTTTCAAATATCTTCATTTTTTATCTTGCATTTAATGTATCTTAGATAAATGGAATATATCTCTTACTAGTTATAGACATTATTTGATTTATCAGTTTAAATAGATAGACTTTTGCATTCCTATTTTAAGAAGAAAGATCAAGTGATCTTCGTGAATGGTCTAATGAATATTAGATGATTGGAGAATGACATCTATCAATGTATGCTATGGAGTAGAAGTGTCCTACCAAGAAGTGAAGTGTCTACACATGATTAGTGATACTTGGAATCTTCTCCTAGTTAGTAAGGACTTATATTCATTAGAAGTTAGAGAGTTAAAACTAAGGGATTATGGGATCCCTTGAGAAGGAAACTTAGGGTAAATATGGTTTCATAACTTCCCCCTAAATTTTCTAGGTGCAATACACATAGTATACCTACATAGACAAATTTTTTTATGGTGTGGAGATGAGTGTACCAGGAAAATATTATATGACATACATGCAATACACATAGTATACCTACATAAATAGATTTGTGTATGATATAGAGATGGACGTACCCTTTTGACAGATTAAAAGGGATAAGTTAGCTCATCACAAAGATGAGATAAATAGCTTATTTGTAGTTATGCTTAGTACACCTATGTACACAGGCTTATGCATGGTGTAGGGATGGATGTACACCTTCATAGAATGATATATGTAAGGTGAGGTGATATAGATCACTAGAAATTACAAAAAATAAAATTTCTCTCTCGAGTTGGTTGGATATTCAGGTTGTTACATTTGGTATCAGAGTTGTAGTTCGTAGGACTAGACACTTTCATAAAGGAACTCTAGGTACGATGGACTAGAGACTTCCTTGGAATGTGCTAAAGGTTTAGGTATCTTCATATTCAAGCCCTTGCTTAGTTTTAAGCTAAATACAGGAAGATATTGAACTTTCAATTGCTTTATAATCAAAGCACATGGTTGTAGGACTATAAGATTCCCTAGATAAGATCTAGGTATGATGGACTAGAAGCTTCCTTGGATAACCTAAAAGATTGCTTAAATATTGATTGTAGGAAAGGTAGCTTTACTTTGGTATGGCATCTTGTGTAAATAAAGTATGACCATTATCATTATCAAGTGATTAATAATGAATAAGCTTACCTAGGAATAATATCTTACATGAAACAAGCATAAGCTTAGCCATTAGCGAATGAAAGAAGATGAAATGAATTAGTTTGTAAATATAAAAGAACTAAACTCAAGTCCTTTGTGGTTAAGGAGAATGACACCTTACAATAAGACAAGCATGACCCAAATTACTACCAAAAAGGTAATAATGGTCGTAACCAAGATGACCTTATAGGGATACAAGTGTGACGGTGACCATTATTGATCTAAGTTAGTTATGAAAGATATAACTAACCTTTGGAAAGTACAATTGAAAGTAATTGTAGCTTATCCAACTCCTTGATGTGGTAAAGAGAAATGACACCAAGATAAGGAGGATAAGAAGAGGATATTCTCAAAATCTAGGGCTAGCTAGACATGATAAAGCTAAAGTTAGACCCTCAAAGAAATTTTTGGAAGAAATTTCAATAGAGGTATAAAACCTCACAATTGTAGTTTAGTAACTATAAATAGATGGAATGAAAGCGATGATTGGAAATTATTAATCAAGTTCCAAAAATGAAAATTTTAAGGGTAGACAGGAGGAGGATCCTACTACAAAATATCTTGAAGGCAAAAGCTCGTATAAAGGTAGAGCTAGCCAAGGACCTGAAGAATATCAGGGTATCCAAATTGATTGGTATAATCAGCCAAGGTATGGCTGTACGAATTGGAAACATATATTTTTTTTGAGGAATTACTCATTAGTAACCCAAATAGTAGGGTTACCTTTCATGTGCATGATACAACTTTTTGAATGATGGAATAACTTCAAAGCTAGCAATGAAACTTTAGAGGAATGGTTTTGTTCAAGCCTTAAACAATGACCAGGAAGGACTCCTATATGGTTATGTAAATTTTTTTTGTTAACAAGTGGAATTCATTCTTAGATTTTTTAATTGGAGAAGATATTGTTTATGTTCCTTATAACCACAATGAAGGATGGTTCCCAAGCAGGCAGGCTTTGGGAATGTCTAAGCAATGTAGCTCAAGACTATTACAGATACATCTGGTGGTGCTTTGGACATTTAATTATTCTCTTTTATTATGAGCATTAACCATGGATCCTTGTCAACCTGGATAATGAGTATAACATATAGTAGAAATTTTAAATCTTGGACATGCCTGTTGGGAATAATGAGATGTTTGAAAAAGAATAGGTAAGGAATCTATTCTTGAGAGGATTATGTGATCCTCTCCAAAACCAACTTTTCTTAATTAAAATTGATCTTACTTGTTGAGAAGGGGTAGACAGAGAATCTATCCTTAGTTTTGAATATACTTAGCAAGAAAAGTAGATGGAAAATCTATTCTTGAGAGGAGTATGAGATCCTCTCTCTAAGTTGTTAAAGAATGTACCAGATTTTGAGTTTAGTAAGCACTTAAAGGCATAAATATCCATCTAGGGAGCGGATCCTAAGATTAGGAAACAAGGAAATCCTACTCAGCTTCAAGACCTTAAAGAAGGCATATAACTATTTAACCTAAAATCATAGGGATTTAATAGATCAAGTTAGGGAAATGTGATCTCGAGATGAGTATTGCAGCAAAAATTTGATCAAAAATGGAAGATATCCTAAAGAGAATAAGATTTTAACTTTAGGAATGGATTCTTATGGTTTAAATATTCGGTATTCTTACCTAAAATTGGTAACGTAAGGAGATGTATTATGCATGAAATGTATAGTTTTTCTATTTCTCTTGCCTTGCAAGTATATAGATGAGGGAAAATACAAAAATGACCTTCTTTTGAGAAGGTATGAAGAAGGATGTTGTTGATTTTGTTGCTCGAATATTTAGAATTGCATCTCACATAGAGTGAAAGTGGTACTGAAATTATCAAGGGATGATAATATTTAGTTAAACCTAATGAAATAAGATAGACATTATCCTTGTTTATTAAATATGTATTGCAATGATATTTTGTTGCAGGGAAATTCATAGGACTATGTTTAGCCTAAGGGGGATAGTATGTCTTATCCCACCTTGGCATGAATTTTACCTATCAGACTACACATTGATAAAGGAGGATTAATACTTAGTTATGATGCATTAAATTGATTTAATTGGTTAATTATTATTTTTTAATGCTTCAAGGTTCTAGTTAAATTCGTTCTTTTACCTTTTTGATTAAATGAGGTAACAATTAATTTCTATTTTAAATAATGAATGAATTTTATTTAAATAGAAAATAATATTTTTATTTTAAAATGAATGACTCTTATTTAAATAAAAAAATAATGCTCTTATTTTAAATAATGAAAAACCATTATTTTAAATAGAAAGATTTTTTTTGGTGGAATGGATGCCCTTGCCTCCTTGAGTCTTACTCGAAAGTGGCATCCCTTCTGGGATGTTTTCCACAAATTAAAAAAAAAATAGAAAGGAATGTTTATTTTAAATGAAAGACCATTATTTTAAATAGAAAGGAATTCTTATTTATTTTTAATAATGAAGGACCATTATTTTTGTAGACACCAAAATCTAGCCAATTATCATCCATCCATGTTTCCCAATCCCCATAGTCCATTATTTATATCTATATATGTGTATTTGTTAATATATATTTAAATATTAATATTTTATATATTATATTTATATGAATTAATCCCAACCATCCATCATGTTTTAATCTTAGCCATCCATCTGCCTTAATCCATGCCACTTACCCAGATTTAATCTCCACCCTTCCTCATGTTTTAATCTCAACTGCTCAAATTGTGTCGTCGAAACCCTAACATGTCTAAGGGAAGATTATAAAGAGGAGTCATTTTGATGACTCAACCCCTAACACTTTTGAGTCCTTGGAACCCCTAAGTTCTTTGAGTGCCTAAGCCCCCCTAAGTTTTGAAGATCCCTAAGTCCACCTTAAAGGTCTTAAACCCTAACCCTATCATTTTCATCCTCGTTCCCCATCACCGTCATTTACATCTTTTGCATCCACTACTGCCCACCTCGCGCAAACCAAATCTGGTTTTGCAGCCTTTCCCTCAGCCACCAAATACCTTCTCGAGCTTCTCGAGTGCCCACCAAAGTCTACAGAGTGCCTACCAAAGCTTCTTGAACGCCCTTCAGAGCTTCCAGAGTACCTCTAGGTATTTTTGGTCATCATCAAGCACCTACAGGTGTTTCTCATCCCAGATCCATAGTCCTATGACCCTCGGGTGTCGTTAGGGCATCTTCACAACCCTCATTGGAAGTATTTAGGTAAGTAGAAAATAAAGACAATAATTTGTTAACAAGGTAAGAGTTCATTGCACTTATTTCATGTTTTTATGCTTTGTTTATAACTTTCATTGCAATATTAGGGTTTAGTGATTTTATTTCTCTTGAGGGTCTCATGTAATGGAGCCCTCACATATATTACTAATCCTTGTTATTGTTTTTTGTGTGCAGGTGTAAGAAAATTTATTGAAGGTTGTTGAAGCTTGGGTAGACCTGCATAGGATACACAAGCCCATCCACAAACTGAAGACACCACCATTATTTTTAACTAGGGTTTCGAAAAACCCTAGTACATGTAACAATTGTATCAAAAGGAATAAGCAGTGTAAAACCCCATATTTGAGGCACACTAATTGTAATACTTGATATCTACTAACAATAATAAACAAGTTCATTTGTATTATGCAATCATTATGTTACTTTGTTTATTTATCATTTCATAGTTTATATTTGGTGTTGCTTGATTTTATATTCAAAATTTTAAATAGAAAAGAATGTTTATTTATTTTTAATAATGAAGGACCGATATTTAAATAAAAAATAATGTTTATTTATTTTTAATAATGAAAGACCATTATTTTAAATAGAAAGGAATTTTAAATAGAAATGAATGTTTATTTATTTTTATAATGAAAGACCATTATTTTAAATAAGAGAGACATGTAAAAGAACGTCTCTTTTTTTTAAAGAAGGATTATTATTTTAGATAGAAAAGAATCATTTTAAAATATTGAAAGGAGATATTTTGAGAAGAATAATATTATATCAAAATATCTTACCCCTTGTCGCCTGGGGTAGGTGAGCTTTTACTTCTGGTAGTTGGGGCTTGAGTTTTATAATGGTAAGAACAAAAATTTTCTTACCTCTAGGCGAGCGGAAATAGAAAAGATATATTATAAAGGTTTCTTGGGAGAATAGAAAAAAGGGAAGATGGTTAGCTTTGAAGGGAACTCCATAGTTGAAAGGAGGAAGGACACAAATTTTAGGTAACCTTTGGAGATCACCTTGGGGGCAATAATGTTGGAGGTTCGATAGAAGGTAAATTTAGAAACTACCTGGAGATGATTGTTAGGTTGGTTTTATCTTGTTTTAGCCTTGCTTTATTTCTATTGCAATATGTGTATACTACCAAAACCTTGTTGTGTTGAAAAACTTTAAGATACCATGTTTCATATAAATTTTCTCCCTCTTGCTACGCAAACATCGCTGAAGGTTCCCATTAACCTTGAGTGTGGGACTTAATTGATTTTTATTCCTTACCTTTGTTTGAAAAGCATCGAGTGTCATAAGCATCTTTGCATCCCTTGTGTCTTCATTGGGAGAAGGGATTTGTGATCTATGATGTAGTGTATGAGTGATTTCTTCGCGCCTCATCGAGGAAGAAACTTGAGGACAATGACTTCTTTGAAATTTTTTAATCCTCTTCCTATCTATTGCCTTGTGTTTCTCATTATCATATGTACCTTGGCTCCATCTGTAATGCTAATAGAGGGGTTTAATGGCGATCGTTTAGCTGCCATGGTCCAAAGATTCAATTGATCTTCTGGATATCCCTATGTAATCCCTCTCTTCACAACCGTTGATGCTAGGCATTGGAATTTAGCTACAGAAACCTTAATGTTTCCTCATGTGTGTGTGTTTGCCTCCTTTACCACCTACAATATGGACCGTCGCATGTTTAAATGGACATAGGGTTCTCTTTTAACAAGATTTTATTTATATTTAAATGAAAATAAGCTTTAAGTTTGACCTTCATTTGAAATGGAAAGAGGGTTTTCTTTTAAATTATATTTAGTTTTTATTTAATGAAAATAGGTTTTGTTTAATTAAACTATGATGGACCGTTGTTTGGATATGAGAATTAGGGTTTTCATTAACCAAAGGATATACTATATTTTATTTAAAGAATGTTTTAATGTGTATTTTATTTAAAGAAGGATTTAATATGTGTTTTATGTGATAGATTGGTTCACTAGAAGATATACTTTTCATCAACCAAAGGATAGACTGTATTTTATTTAAAGAATGCTTTAATATGTATTTTATATAAATACATTTAATATGTATTTTATTTGAAATAATGGTTCATTGGAAGATAAGACTTTTTATTAACCAAAAGATAGATTGTATTTTTTAAAGAATGCTTTAATATGTATTTTATTTAAAGAAGGATTTAATATGTATTTTATGTGAAAGATTGGTTTACTTGTAGATAGAATTTTCATTAACCAAAGAATAGAGTGTATTTTATTTAAAAAATGTTTTAATATGTATTTTATTTAAAGAAGGATTTAATATATATTTTATGTGAAATATTGGTTTTTTTTTTTAAATAAAGGGGTAAAAATTTATTGATAAAAATTTTGGATTACAAAGTACAATTGAGCTTCCAAACAAGACTCAAATAAAAAGCCAAACAGGCTAAAGCCACTAGACTAGAATGACACCCGAAAAAGACAACAAGAACAAACCACATTAAGTATGTACATCCTTATGGATCAAGTCCCATAGGCATTGAGAATCCCCAGACAAGAGACTTTCCCAATTATCAATACTCCAAGGATCCAGCAACTCAGAAGCCCTTTTGGCCAGGTAATCAACAACCACATTCCATTCCCTTGGAATGTGCACAAAGGATATAAATTCAAACTCTTCACTTATTCTTAGAATTTTAATGAATACAGAGGTCAACTGCCAATTAACTTTCCCCACCATTTTACTGTTTAAAAGATAAACCACAATTTGAGAGTCAAACTCATAGATAATCCTATGCCAGCCAAGAGAAAACCCCCTTCGTAAGGCCTCAAGAATTGCAAGAGCTTCCATAAAATTCTTGGAGTGAACACCTTTATAAATAGAAAAGAAAAAACTGACACCACCAGTAGAATCTCTCCCAACTCCGCCAATGCCAGTATGTCTAGGATTACCCCTAGACGATCCATTAGTATTAATTTTTAAAACTCCTCTAGGGGGTGGCCTCCACCTACCATCTCTCCTAACCTTCTTGCTGAGCTGAGGAACCCTACTAGGGCTAGAAGATTTCACACCATCCCCAAAGAGACCAAGGGCTTGCTGTACCTTCTCCTCCCTAGAATCCAAAAGAGGGTCCACATCACATTTGCTATGGATGGTTTCCTAAACCATATACAAGATCCTTTGCCAGATTTGTTGAACAACCAAATAACTGCCCTGAAATATGCGTCGATTTTGTTCGAGCCAAATTTTCTAGATGATGCAAGAAGGGCCCAAATTCCAAGCCACCCGAAGGAAGGGGGCCTTGGCCGGAGGTCTGCCTAGACTACTCCAAAACTCCACTAGGGACAACACATGAAAACATGGATGGTTTCAAGCGCTCCACCAACAGTGCCAAATATCTCTGGCAAAGGAGCATTGGAAAAATAAATGAGAAGAGTCATCCTCATTCTTACTGCAAAGGACACAAAAAAAGGGACCTTGAAATCCTTCTTCCTCACATTATCCCATGTGAGGCATTTATTACGAGCTACCAACCAGAGAAATAAGTTACATTTTGGCCAAGAAAATTTGTTCCACACCTTTTTCCACCAAGTGACAAGAAGACTCCCATAATTTTGCTTATCAAGAACCTGATAACCATAGGCTACCGAGTAGGTTCCCTTAGGATTAGGGTTCCAAGCCATAATATCTTTACCCCTCAATGAATAACAAGGCCTCCCATAATAATAAGAGCAAGCACCTCTCTATCCTTATTCAGTCCCCCCTAGGGCCATTCTTGTGGATCTTTCCACCTGTACATCTCCATTTTTCCAAAAGACTGGATTTTTTTAAAGTCCTCCACATGATACTAGCCTGCTTCTAAGGAAAAAATGCTTAGGAAACGTAACCTAGGATATTGATTCAAGATATGAGGGTGACCATCCCAAGAATCCTCCCAAAAAAGAGCATTTGATCCCTGATTGCAAATCCAGAACAAACCCTACTTGATTAAATTAGCTTCTCTCCAAATTATCGACACTCCAAGGATCCAATAGCTTAGAAGCCCTTTTGGCCAGGTAATCAACAACCACATTCCATTCCCTTGGAATGTGCACAAAGGATATAAATTCGAACTCTTCGCTCATTCTAAGAATCTGAATGACTATAGAGGCCAACTGCCAATTAAATTTCTCCACCCTTTTATTGTTTAAAAGATAAACCACAATTTGAGAGTCAGACTTACAGATAATCCTATGACAGCAAGATAAAATCCCCTTCGTAAGGCCTCAAGAATTGCAAGAGCTTCCATAAAATTCTTGGAGTGAACACCTTTATAAATGGAAAAGAAAAAACTAACACCACCAGTAGAATCTCTCCCAACATTGCCAATGCCAGCATGTCCAGGATTACCCCTGGACGATCCATCAATATTAATTTTTAAAACTCCTCTAGGGGGTGACCTCCACCTACCATCTCTCCTAACCTTCTTGCTGAGTTGAGGAACCCTACTAGGGCTAGAAGAGTTCACACCATCCCCAAAGATACCAAGGGCTTGATGTACCTTCTCCTCCCTAGAATCCAAAAGAGGGTCCACATCACATTTGCTATGGATGGTTTCCTGAACCATATACAGGATCCTTTGCCAGATCTATTGAACAACCAAATAACTGCCCTAAAATATGTATCGGTTATGTTCGAGCCAAATTTTCTAGATGATGCAAGAAGGGCCCAAATTCCAAGCCACCCGAAGGAAGGGGGCCTTGGCCGGAGGTCTGCCCAAACTACTCCAAAAATCCACCAGGGACAGCACATGAAAACATGGATGGTTCCAAGCGCTCCACCAACGGTGCCAAATATCTCTAGCAAAGAAGCATTGGAAAAATAAATGAGAAGAGTCATTCTCATTCTTATTGCAAAGGACACAAAAAGAGGGACCTTGAAATCCCCTCTTCCTCACATTATCCCAAGTGAGGCATTTATTACGAGCTACCAACCAGAGAAAGAAGTTATATTTTGGCCAAGAAAATTTGTTCCACACCTTTTTCCACCAAGTGACAGGAAGACTCACATAATTTTGCTTATCAAGAACCTGATAACCATAGGCTACCGAGTAGGTTCCCTTAGGATCAGGGTTCCAAGCCAAAATATCTTTACCCCTCAATGAAGAACAAGGCCTCCCTATAATAATAAGAGAAAGCACCTCTCTGTCCTTGGTCAGTCCCCCCTAGTGCCATTCTTGTGGATCTTTCCACCTGTACATCTCCATATTTCCAAAAGGCTAGATTTTTTTTAAGTCCTCCACACGATACCAGCCTGCTTCCAAGAAAAAAATTCCTAGGGAACGTAACCTAGGATATTTATTCAAGATAGGAGGGTGACCATCCCAAGAATCTTCCCAAAAAAGAGCATTTGATCCTTGATTGCAAATCTAGAACAAACCCTGCTTGATTAAATTAGCTCCTCTTTTCAGAGTGTCCTAGATAACTGAACCTTTACCAACCAAGCTGACTCTAGGAATCTCAGCCTTAGAAATACCTCTCAAGTATTTACAAGATATAATTTTAGCCCAAATATGATCTTGAGAGGTACACCATCTCCAATAAATTTTTGCAGCCAAAGCCTATCCAAAAAGAGCTGTCTGTCGCAACCCAAGGCCTCCCTCTTGCACCAACATACATATAGAATCCCACCTAACCAAACTCCATTTAGATTGATCAAGTTTTCCATACCATAAAAAATTTCTTGACAAAGCATCCATGTCCTTGATGAAGTGAGAGGGAGCTATTTGTAAAAAACATCTATAAATGGGTAAAGCTTGAACAACAGATTTTTTAAGCAACACTCTACCTGCAGTGGATAGCCATCTAAAAGTCTAGTGATTCACCTTCCTTCTAAAATATCAAGCATAGACTCCCAAGAAGATCTAGGTAGAGGATGAGATGAAATTGGAATACCAAGATAAATGAAGGGGGGAGTCCCAACATGAAATCTTAAAATGCGAGCAATCCTGGCTTGAATAAGAGGAGGGGTATTGAAGAAGAAAATATAAGACTTGTCCTCATTAATCAACTATCTAGAAGCACCAAGATATATGTCAAGAGACTTTCTAATATTTCTAGCTTCCCCGATAGTGGCAACTCCCAACAAAGTAGTATCATCAATAAATTGAAAGTGGGAAAAAGGTGGCAAACTACTATCCCACTTCTAGACCTGAATGAGACCCTGCATGACTTGAGACTTGAGAAATATTCCCAACCCTTCCGCCATAATGATAAACAAATAAGGAGATAAAGTATCTCCTTGCCTCAATCCCCTTGAGGCCTCAAACAACTCTAATGGCTCATTATTAACAAGAACAGAGAATGAGGAAGAAGAAACACAACTCATCACCCATCTAATCCATTCCTCCTCAAATCCAAAAGCAACAAGAACTTTCCGAAGAAAGGACCATCTGACCCGATCATAGGCTTTGGCCATGTCCAACTTAATGAACATAGTTTTCTCCTTAGAAGTTACCATCGATTCAATAGCTTCTGTAGCAATAACAACCCCATCCAAGATTTTTTGGCCAACAACAAACCCTCCTTGATCCTTAGAGATGATTTTGCTCAACAATATCTTCAACCTCTCAGCAATAATTTTTGTGATGATCTTATACATAACATTACAGAGAGCAATAGGCTTGAACATATCCAAGGAATTTGCTCCCTCTTTTTTGGGTATAAGCACCACAAAGGTACCATTTAGGGCCCTTAGCATTTGTTTGTTCTTTTGGGATTCATGGACCACCTCCAAAAGATCAAATTTGATTAAATCCCAAAACTCCTAATAAAAATCAATCGAGAATCCATCCGGGCCTGGGGCTTTTCCTTTTTTCATCTTGAATACAACATTTTCCAACTCCTCAAGGGAAATTGGACCCATCAAGTGCTCATTAATCTCTCTAGAAATAATAAATGGAATACAATCTAGAATAAGCTTTTCATTCTCATAATCTGATAGGGAGTCCTTGAAGAGAGAGGAAAAATACCTCTTAGTATCTTCTAAAATATCCCTGAAAGAAGAGAGCAGGGCACCCTGAGAATTCACAAGAGAGGTAATCAGGTTACCATTACGGTGAGCCTTAACTAAGTTATAAAAGAAGGTTGTGTTCCTATCTCCTTCCTGAAGCCAATCTACTCGAGCTTTTTGTTTCCAAAAAAATTATTCCCTCATTTCCCATCCAGTAAGGTCTTTCGCAGCCTCAGATTCCTCAACAAGAAGCTCCTTTGTGAATCCTTGATCTCTAATATTCCTTGAATATTCTTCCATCCTCCTAAGAGCTGCCAGCTTAGCCAAGGAAAGGTTCCCAAAATTTAGTCTATTCCATATCTTCAATTTATGTTTTACAAATTGTAGTCGCTTCATAAAGTAATACATAGCAGTGCCATGAGGAGGTTTTCCAGTGGTCCACAAGCCTCACATGAAATCATGAAGCTTAGGATCATGAAGCCACATAAGTTGAAAATTAAAGGAGGGATTATTTTTTAGCCCTAACTCCAAAGCAGAGAGTTTGATATGCCAATGATCAGATCCCCTACCCCCCAGAATAACAGAACTAGCACTTCTGTTATTACCCATCCAATAACTAGATATCAAAAACCTATCTAGACTCTCTCTAATATGGAAGCTTCCCCACACCTTCTATTGTGCCAAGTAAAGATCCCATTATATGGCTTGATGTCAATGAAGTTTAGGGCCAGGAAATGAGCATTGAAGACAGAAGAAAAAGGCTCGAGACGGTCCACCCCACCATGTTTCTCCTTCAGACAAGTGATAGAGTTGAAGTCTCCACCCAAAATCTATGGGTACAGGGGAACCAAACTTCTCACAAAGCAAATGTGCTCCCACAAATTCACTTTATGATTGTAATCAACAAGAGCATACACATATGTAATTAGGATGGTTTCACCATATTCATTATCATGCCTGACCATCGAAATAGACCATTTGTTGGAAATCCAAGTAAGAGGGGATATCTTAACTGGATCCCATAAAAAACTGACACCACCAACATATTTACATGCACCAATACACTATCATTGCCCCCTTCTCGACAACTTGGGAGCAATATTTAACATATTATCAATAGCCAATTTAGTCTCCTGAATAAACACCACATCCGGATAATGCACACAAACCAAATCATGAACAACTTTTTGTATGGGGATGTTGTTCAACCCCCTTACATTCCATGAGAGGATAATCATTTTTGGGGGTTATAAAAATGGGAGTCCAATGTTCTCACCAAGCCTGACTCCACCAAAGTCTCCCCCATTAACTTAATTTTATCTTGGTACTTCTTCCGACCCACCTTCATATTCTTATTCAAAAACTTTTTTTAATTATTTTCTGTTGCAATCCCAACATCGTAGGAGTTTTGCAGTCCAAGGATGACTGCATCGCATGCTCGAGTAGGAGAGGGCATAACTAAATCTGTACCACTTTCCAAAATAGTTTCCCTTATAGGGCTAGACCCAACCATGCCCCCTATACTCAGATCCAAAGCCCTTTGTTCTTCATTTAAACCCCCTAGATCCGATTCCTTAAGTTCCCCCTCAAGAAAAGACGTCTGATTCGGCATTGTTATATTTGCATTAGGTAGCGACATTTCAGGTATTTCCATGCACTTATCAAGATCATCTAATATTTCAAAATGATTGAATAGAGCATCTAGCTGGCTATCCTTAAGGTCTTTGTTTGCCCTTCGTCCTTTGTTTTGGTCTTTTACAAGAACAAAATATTCCTTATCTCGTTCCCCTTCCTTTATCGGGGCTTTTCCTTTATCCAAAATTTGTCCAGACCAAGAGGGCCCAGGATTTGAAGCCACAGGCAAGACAAACTTAGGGAATTTTCTTTGCAGGTGGCCATATTCACGTCAAATCCAACAACAAAATGGAAGAGCTTCATAGTCAAGTTTTTGAACCCATGTAGTTGATCCAAATTGTATTTCAATAGAATATGGAATAGGATTATTTAAGTCAATTTCAACACAAATACGAGCAACAAATATTACCTTTTTATCCATTGTCTGTTGTGATGGTCCAAGCAGAAGGATAATCTTATGCAAGATATCAGTTCTCCAAAATTCCAACGGAAGCCATGGAAGCCGCACCCATACTAGAACCCGCAACGACCGCTCCTCTGATGGGTTAAACCCACATGCTAGGGTTTAAGAAAGAGTCCCACTTGGTTATAGAAATAATGACCCCCTTCAAATGCTTTGTTACGATCTGCAATACAAGAGAAAACCACCATAAAATAGTTGTTCGTACTCAGCATCACCTCCACATCGCCTTCAGGATTCCAAGTCTTCCTGACCCAAGCCTCCACAAAGGGGAGAGAAATTCGGATGCCCAAAAATTTACCAATAAGGGCATGTTTGGTTATATACTCCACATCTTCCGCCACCGAGTCTGGTTGAACCACTAGAACTGGCCTGGCTTCACATCGTTCCAAACATCCATTGTTCTTTAACAAGCGGTTCCCAACATGCACTGGAAAATCCTGTTCCTTCCAGTTATTTTTAGATGAAAAAATATCACGAGCATGTACTCTCTGTGTCGGACCCGATGCCATCACGATATTCCTCCAATTTTTTAGACCTCCTCCGAAAGCTGCTGCCATCCCCGCAGAGCATTTTTTCTTCATCAAACCCTAGCAGAGTAGTTTTTCCTCATCAAACCCTAGCAGAGCCCCGAAAAAATCGTATTGACAGTTACTCTTAATATTATCACAATAGATTACTTCATTCCATCATTTTCTTGAGAATAAAGTGTACAACTTTTTTATTTTATTGCTAACCTTATGTGAAATATTGGTTTACTAGAAGATAGACTATTAATTAATCAAAGGATAGACTATGTTTTATTTAAAGAATGCTTTAGTATGTATTTTATTTAAAAAAGTATTTAATATGTATTTTATGTGAAATATTGGTTTACTGGAAGATAACCTATTCATTTTTGATAGATAGATTGTATTAAGAAATAGATTTTGAAAGGGACCCCAAAACCTTTTACAATAAAAGTAAAACCGACAGCTCAGCAGACCCAAGCTAAAAAAACAAAGGGTGGACCTGCAAGGGAGGTCCTAACCTTAAAAACAAAAGAGCTATCAAAAAATGGGATGATCCCAGGAGGAAGATCCTTGCCAAGCAACAAGGAACAAAGATAGACAGGGAGGCCCAAGGATGGAGATCCTGCCAAGAACAACACCAACATCAAACTATTTTAGCATTGATGTTCGTAAAATCTTCAGCATTCTTGAAAAGGAATTTTAGGTGCCTATGCAGCTCATCCATAACATTCACAACTTGGTTATAAAGCATCCATGCCACCTTGGAAAAGTCAGCAACCACTGATAGAGTAACAATTGTGCTTGCAATGTGGCAGAAGACGTTGCTTTGGAGGACACTTGCTGACAAGGAATCTTTGCACTCAAGCATTGGCTCTTTGGGATGATTCACCTCATTAGCCTGGATAGGGAGGGAACTCTCAGTATTTCACTTTTTGAGGTGAGGGGAGGCTCGTATGAAATTTGGACTAGGTTCGCGCTTAACCTTGGATGAAGAGAGCTTGACATATCGATAATTGAACTCAAATTCGACGAATGAAGACTCCTCTATATGGTCAGAGACTAGGGTTTGCTTCAAAGAGGGGGAGACAAATTTAGGGTCATTATCATCATTGGGGACATCATGGACATGGGTATCATGACTAGGGCAATCAGTGGGATCAGGAGGGACATGGTCATTAGGGTTGTCAGTGGGATTGGAAGGGGTAAGGCAGCTAGAGACAACAACTTGCTTGGTGTAAAACTCGAGAGCATGAGCCTTGGTGGATGGGGTGAGTGGACTTCTAGTTTATGGAACTGGTAATCGACAACTCAATGGATATGAACAAAATAGTTGGAAATATTGATTTTCTTAATGTCCCGAAGGTGGTTCAAAAAATCTAAATGGAAGCTACAAAGAAAAATGTCGATTTTGTCAATGGTCATTTACTGCATAATTGGGATCATAACACAATCCCAAGAGGTGGACAAGGAATTTATATCAACACCTCCATAAACAATAACCAATTCTTTACCTTTATCCACGAACAAGTCCATCTCCACCACCATGGAGTTCTTGTTGCGTATGATAACCCATCCAATGAAGATAAACTATTCATTAATCAAAGGATAGACTTTATTTTTTTAAAGAATGACTTAATATGTATTTTATTTAAAGAATGATTTAATATGTATTTATTTAAATAATGATTTAATATGTATTTTATTTAAATAATGATTTAATATGTATTTTATTTAAAGAATGATTTAATATGTATTTTATTTAAAGAATAATTTAATATGTATTTTATTTAAAGAAATATTTAATATGTATTTTATTTTAAAGAATGGTTTACTGGAAGATAGACTTTTCATTAATTAAAGGATAGACTTTATTTTATTTAAAGAAAGATTTAATATGTATTTTATTTAAAGAAATGATTTAAGAGTTTTATGTATTGATAGAATAAGACTTTGATTCTTGAATTAAAGAATGATTGAAAAGTTTTATATATCGAAGATAGATGTTTTAATTAATGAAAGGATAGATGTTTGAATATCAAAAGGTAGATGTTTAAATTAATGAAAGGATATATTTTTTAATATCGAAAGATATATGTTTCAATTAATGAAAGGATACATGTTTAAATATCAAAAGATAGATGTTTAAATTAATGAAAAGATAGATGTTTAAGTATAAAAAAAAAGATGTTTAAATTAATGAAAGGATATATGTTTGAATATCGAAATATAGCTGTTTCAATTAATGAAAAGGTAAATTGATTTATTAATTTTTAAAGGTTATACTTATATCTGAAAAGGTAGATGTGATTTATGAAATTGGAAGGATAAACTTATATCTTAAAGATTAGATTAGATTATGAAGTTCTAATAGATAAACTTATACCTTAAAAAGTAGATTTGTACATCCAGGTGTTGCAGGTGAGTTGGAGAGGAGAGGGCAATCCTCCAAGGGAGGTCCTAGGTTCGAATCTCCACCCTACCAAAAAGCTGAATTGGGTACCGAAAATCCAATTGATAATGTTGGTGCGGGCAAGACCGGGTGCAACTCCCGGGTGACTTTGACGGTGTAGAACCCCCTGTTCGTGGTCTCTTAGACCAAGGTGGCCTCACAAGGGGTTTTTCGCCAAAAAAAAAAGTAGATTTGTACTAATAAGTTTGAAGTAGGAAGGATAGACTTCTTAGATAAAATGAGAGAAGAAATATATTTTTAGTTAAGTGAAAAATGATCTTTGTATAGTTTAAGATTAAAAGAAATTGTTTGATAAGTACTTGATTGATTAAGAGTATGGACTCTTAATTGATTAAGGAAAGTGGTTGATAAGTACTTGATTGATTAAGAGTATGGGATCTTAATTGGTTAAGAAAAGTGGTTTGATAAGTACTTGATTGATTAAGAGTATGGGCTCTTAATTGGTTAAGAAAAGTAGTTGATAAGTACTTGATTGATTAAGAGTATGAGCTTTTAATTGGTTAAGGAAAGTGGTTTGATAAATGGTCGATTGATTAAGAGTATGGACTCTTAAATTAATTAATGAAATGATTCTTATGTATTATTTTGGTACTGATGTTGTGGATACATTAGTCCTTTAGAGATATGCTTATTTATTTTAAATGATTAGAAGGAAGAAGTCATCCTTAGAGAAATGAATGCAAAATGCGTTTGAGGGAATTACGTGATTCCCTCGTTGTTTATGTAACATGGATTAAAAGAACAATTCATGGTGAAGACTTGATAACTATGGGGTTCTCATGCATTTGTATTGGTATATGTTTGGAAAAAAAGGGAATTATGGGATTCCTTTGTATTAAAGATAACTCTAAGTTTTCCTGTAAGGCTTTTTCCTAGGATATATGAGGTGTTACGTGTGTTTCAAATATCTTCATTTTTGATCTTGTATTCAATGTATCTTAGATAAATAAAATGTATCTCTTACTAATTGTAGATGTTATTTAATTTATCAATTTAAATAGATAGACTTTTGCATTCTTATTTAAAGAAGAAATATCGGGTGATCTTCGTGAATGGTCTAATAAATATTAGATTATTGGAGAATGACATATATCAATGTATACTATGGAGTAGAAGTGTCCTACCAAAAAGTGAAAAGTGTCTGCACATGATTAGTGATACTTGGAATCTTCTCCTAGTTAGTAAGGACTTTTATTCATTATAAGTTAGAGAATTAAAACTAAGGGATTATGGGATCCCTTGAGAAGGAAACTTAGGGTAAACCTAGTTTCATAACTTCTCCCTAAAATGACCTAGGTGCAGTATGTGTAGTATACCTACATAGACATATTTGTGTATGGTATGGAGATGAGCGTACCAGGAAAATCTTATATGACCTACATGTAGTACACATAGTATACCTGCATAGATATATTTGTGTATGGTATGGAGATGGACGTACCCTTTTGACAAATTAAAAGGGATAAGTTAGATCATCACAAAGATGAAATAAATAGCTTATTTGTAGTTACGCTTAGTACACCTACGTATATGGGCTTATGCATGGTATGGGGATGGGCGTACACCTTCATAGAATGATATATGTAAGGTGGGGTGATATAGATCCCTACCGATTACCCAAAAATAAAATTCTCTCTCAGGTTGGTTGGATATTCAAGTTGTTACAAATTTCCAAACAATATTTTTATTTCAGAAAAAAAGGTCACCATGTAACACAAGAAATCCTTCTACCTTGTATTCATAAAATTATCAAGAACAAAAAAGAAGATATTGTCATATATATAACAAAGAAGGACAACACCATATTGTGCAAATATAATTCACTTAATCAATGGAATTAAATGCATATAACTTTTCAAATATATCAACAAGGGCAATATCACTCAAATTAGCAATGATATACACAAACACAACAACAATATCCAAAAAGAGAACAAACATAGCATGTGATACAAGGGATTTGAGCATTGATCAAAAAGATAAATAATATGTAAATAGTGTACGTGTTGATTATAATTGTGTTAATGCAAATTATGATGTATATAGTGATCCTCCACAAAAAATACACACTAATGGTTGTGAACAAAAGAATTTTGATCATGCAAAAAATGTGTGTGAGATAGTATTTGTGATGTCAAAAATGTTGATAAAGACAACTCTAAATATGTTTCTCTAGAGAATTATGATTTGAGGCTTTTTGAGTTTGATAGTGATAGTTTTAGATGTGTTCATAAGAGTGTTTTTACAAAAAATGCTAGCTTTGATTGTGCAAAGTGTGTTGGTCAAGATGGACAATGTGTTGTTAATGATTTGAAGTCTTCCATTAGTGACAAGAATAGTGATGGTATAAGTCGTTCAGAATTTACCAGTAATGATCTAAGTTATGATAACTATTCTAGTAATGACTTATTGTATTCAAATAAAGACAATGATGAACTTAAAAGACACAAAAAAAACTGATATGGAATAGGGATATAATGAAATAGGGTAAGGAATGAAAGAACTTAGTTCAAAATACAAAGATCTCATATTTACAGGACAAGCTAATGAGATAGTTTTTGTGAAGAGGAATGGTAATACCATATTTGTAATATGGAATATTAGCATAGGTGAAATTGAATGTGTAATAAACAACAACAAAAATCCATTAAAAAAGAATCAGAAAAAAGAAACAATTTTAATACGCATGGGCATAAAACAAAGAAACTTTGGTTTATCTAGTGTTGTAAAATTTATGGAGAAAATAATCAATCTCAAAAGATTTATCAAGGAAAGAAAAACAAAATATATGTGTATTATGGATGGATAAACATGATAAAATAGAATAGAACAGTAGAAATGCTGAAATGTTTCTACAAAAAGAAAAAGAGTTCGATAAGCATAGGTTCATCCATAAATGATACTTTATAAAAAAATACCCTATAATGATTGTGCTCACAGAGAAAATAACATTTAAGCATGCAAGAAAAAAAGTATGATAGTTCAAAAATTGACCTAGGAATAAAGTTCAAGTCACAATCAAAAACACATAATAAAAAGACAAGAGCCAAAGTTAGTACCAAAATTAGTGCTAGAACTAGAATTGAAAAGAAAGCAAGAGTCAAAGTCACTATTAAAGTTGGAATTAGAAAGTCAGAACCAAAAATAAAAATCAATAGTATACCAAATAATGTAATACGAGAGGTGTTGAAGTACGTTACATTATTTGGTACCTTGCAAGTACATTTCAAGTACTTTGTAAATATGTGGAGTCTAGAAGTCATGTAAATATTTATCATTTAGTAATCATTAGATGTTTGTAATTAAGATTCAATAAATATATTTCTCCTATGAGAAATATGTAGTCATATCTTCCAAGTAGTTGAGAATATGAAGATATAGTTCAATTTGAAATGTCAAGAACCTTCTTATAAAGGTATTTGTAGGAGCAGAATATGAGTGATCTTGTGAGAGGAAATTACAGTACATTATCTTGTGTTGTAATACTATGTAAAACTTGTCATATATGTGAATATTGAGTGTTCATTCATTTTCAGTAATGGATTGATTATATGTGATATTGTGTTCCATTATTTTGTGAGTATTATTTATATTGTATCCACACTTTGTTGTTTGAATATTGCACAATTACGAACATTATGAATCATCATTGAATTTGATACAAATAAATTGAGGTTATTTTAATATCTTTTAAGAGGAGTAAGTAAAATTGGAGCACATCCATTTATAACCCTAACTTTGATATTTTCCTTTTTCTTGCAAAAAATACTAGCAACCTAATTACTTTTTCATTCTAACAATTGTTCATCACATTTGGGTTTATCTCTTATTGTTGCATACTTCCTAAAACTTGTATAGTAGAAATTTCTATACAATATCCTATCTTCCACATCTTTTTGAATGCATTCTTACATTTCTTACTACTTATTTTTGTTTCATGTATTAAAACAAACTTAGGATTGTAACAACATATTATTTGCCTAATAGCTTTTTTTTATGGGTCTTATTCATACCCCTAATATTCCAAGATACCATTTTCATCATCACGTTTTATTCTTATCTTTGGGCTTATCTCCACTTCTTATTAACACCTATGATATTAGCTTTTGGTTTCCCATGTTGATCTTTGTAAGTTTCCTTTTTTATCTTTGTTTTTGCCTTGAGAAGATAGGACCTTCTGTATATTAATTATCTTTACCATGAAGTTTGTATCATATAGATAATGTTTGTCATATTTATGTATTGAGAATGTTTAATTTCTTGATTATCTTAAATTGGACCAATTTACAAGTCAAAGAGGATTGGAATGCTAGTATAAAGTCTCATCACATCTTAGATCAATGAACCAAATAACTTAGCGATAGTATAGTGGACCACATCCTATTTTAATAGGACCATTACACTGATCACTCATCTACATGGGAGGATGTCATTGAAATGTAATAGCTATACCTTCTCTATTCAAGTGACTTTTGAGAGGAAGTTCATAAAGATAAAAAAAATTTATGCCCTTCAATTTTACTTTTTTTATAAGCGAAAAACCCCTTGAGGGGCCGCCTTGGTCTAAGAGACCACGAACAGGGGGTTCTACACCGTCAAAGTCACCCGGGGGTCGTACCCAGCCCTGCCCGCACCAACATTATCAATTGGATTTTGGATACCCAATTCAGCTTTTTGGTAGGGTGGAGATTCGAACCTGGGACCTCCCTTGGAGGATTGCCCTCTCCTCTCCAACTCACCTACAACACCTGGGTAAAACTAATTTATAGTGGAAAACACATCTTTCGAGATGCCACTTTCAACAGGTTGGGCATAGGAGGAATGGAGCCTTGTCGGCCTCTACCAGCACATAGGACATTCCAAACTATACCATATATCTGTGGGATGGAGACAAGGGGAATGGAACCTGGGTCGGCCTCTACCAGCACCCAGGGCATTTACCACTACACCACAACAAGAAGATCTTCAATTTTACTTTATAGTTATTAAATATTTATGTATATTTATTGATTTAAAATATTTTGTGATGTTTAGTCCTATGTAATAGACTCATTGTGTGTGTGTAATAGTGTAAAAGTAGCAATGATAAACCATATCAGTGAAATGTTTTTCATAAATGGTAAGCTTAAATATTAAAATTCCTATCGACCATGAATAATAAACTCAAATTATTGCTTACTATAATAGCGTAAAGTTTTGGAAATATTACTCTACTAAGATGTATTGTGTAGATAGTAGAGGTGGAGTTTTGGTATTATGAAGACTATTGTAGGAAAATATCAAGAAAAAATATGTTGAATTTTTTAATATTTGTATTTACAAAGAAAATTGAAGAAGATCTAGAAAATGAAAATAAAAAATTCAGACTTTTTATGAAAAAATAACAAATCAACTGAGGTGAGAATTGAATCTGTTTATAGACTCAATATTCAAAGGAGAGAGTTATGATTTGTCAAGGGTGGGTGACTTGAGTACAACCCCTTTTTTGCCAACAAAAAGTAACTCATATTATTGCTTTGATATTGAGGTGATAAAAATTAAAAATTGTAGAAATTCACAAAGAAGAATTCGAAAACACATTTTCATATTAAAACACTAACCAACAAACCAAATTATAAAAGTGTTATACTGCTAAAATTATAAAATTATTTTGTTACTAGTGCAAGGATTGAGAGAGTCTAAATTTACAAGATACCATGCTATCAGTTTCAAAAGCCTTAGAGAAAAGTTATAATTTTATATATTGATGATGGGATTCAAAAGAGTTAGGAGAAAGACAGAGAGAAAAGTAGGGGAGAATAGCAAAGAAAGCCAACAAATATGGTAGAAGGGTGATTGAAGAGGAAGAAGAAAAAAATCAGTAAGAAGAGAGACAAACTCTCAAAAAGAAGCAAGAGGATAAGAAAAAAGTAAAGGAGAGGAATAATTTGCAGAGAGAAACTTAAAGTACTCAAATGAAGAGAAGAAATAATTTGGTTGGTAGCTTCTTCAATGTGAGTGTTTAAATTATAAGCAACCATGTTGAGAGTTATAGTAAACTTTGTCACAAGAAAATATAGTTTAAGGATTTAAATTAAAATTGCACCAAGAATTTTATATATAGATTTGAAATCAAAATCGTTTGTATCTATGCATTTAAATTTTAAAAAATTTTGAATTTGTAAATTTAAACCTGAATTAAAATGTGTTTGCATATGTGCCTTTGAATTTTTTTTTTTTTTTTTTGGGGTAACAATAAAATTCTTTGAGACTAGATGTGAATCTAGACTTTCTCTAATTTATTTTGATTTTTTTGGAATTAAGCTAAGCTTCTCCAAGATTTAGTTTTGCATCTTATGCAAAAAAAGAAGCCTTATTTTGTAAAATAATAATAACATCAATAAAACAATAATAAACTTCCCTTACAACTTTATGTGACATGATAGATTGAGATATTTATTTAGGATGAGGGGTTTGGAAGGTGGTCAATAGGTGTTTTTTTATGTTCCCCTCATATATTGTCCACACTCTTAGTAATAAATTAAAGCGTTAATTTTTAATGTGGTAAAAATTATATTATATATAATTATTTTGTAATTTTACTTAATTAATATTTTAATGTGTTAAATGTTTGTGTTAATTTGTGTTGTTAAAGAATCAAATGACATTAATTCAAGTAGTTTGATTTTTCAACATTTAAAGAGGTATGTATAATTACTAAGCTATTGTAATACTACTATTTGGTTATGATGTAATAATAGGGAAGAGTTGGTGTTAATCCCATATAATCCATTGAAAAGAAAATTTGTGCGGTTATTTGTCTTGGCAAGGGAGATGTTGAAACCCTCTTCCTTGCAGAGAGGGTTTCCCCCATGAAGATGCCATTCAGTACGACATTGATTGGTGGAAGATCTTTTGGCTGCTAGATCCTCAGTATGACTTCGTTTGTTGGATCTTCTTATTACTGGATGCAGTTGTTGTCATATGGGTCTATCTCTTTGTTTTTTTTGGTTTTAGCCCTTCCTTAACACAAATTTTAGGGGGAGATCTTATGTCTTCAACGTTCATTGGGTTTTGCTTGTGCTGGAAACCATTACATCTGGTGGGTTTGGTTAGTCTGATAAAGTTGTTGGGGGTATTTACTAGAGGCATGTGTTGGCCAATTCATTTCTCCTTCTCATATTTTTTGATCTTGCCCCACCTAATACAAACTCTTGTGGTAGACAACGTACCTTATTACAATGGAGTATGAAGTGTGTTATCAACCCTTGTGTCTGGTGTATTGCAATTGGCCCTTCATCTGGTAGGTTTGGGTGTTTCTTTCAGTGGTTTCCAGTAATTTCTTTAGCCTGACTCGTAGATTTTATGGTTGGTGCTCTACTTTCCTGCTTTCTAGTGGGATGTTTTTCTACTCAACTATTTCATGGCTAGTGGTATTTTATTCTAGCTATTTTGAGGTGTTTTTGGTTTCGGGCTCGTTTTCGCTGCTAGGCAAGATTTGTGCAACCTTGATATCCCGTTTCAAGCGGGATTGTTTTTATTTGAGTTTCCCAGCATATGCAATGATCTTGATCAAATATTTTGGTTGGGCATCCCATTCTCTTGCAAGCAAAAAGTTTTGATCCAAATTTTTGTTTTAGTGGTTCATTTTTCTCGTTGGACGAGATTGTTTCAGCTTAGGTTCTAGGTTCCCTATAAAACCCTATGTTATGGTTTTGGGTCCCTTCAAAGCCCTATGGTCCTCTTTGAGCCCTGCTTCTCTCAAGGTTTTGGGTTCCTAGTAAAACCTTGTGTAAAGGTTTTGGGTCCTTTCTAAACCCTGTGGTCCTCTAGGGGGCCATATCTTCTTCTAGCTTGGTTGTTGTGTTCTTCTTGTTGGGTAGGAAAGTTTCATTCAGGCGGGAATTTCAAATTCTTGGTACCCAATTCCAAATTCAGTGTTTCAGGCAGTAGGAGAACCTCCAGTTCCTTATTTGAATTTTTATTCAAATCGTGTTTTGTTTTAGGTTGGCCTCCGATGCTCATTGGATATTTAAATCAGGGCAACTTTGCTTTAGGTTGGCCCCCAATGCTCTCTGAATATTTTAAGTCGGGGCAGTTTGATATTTTAGTTGTTTAATGGATAAATCTAAGGTTTGGGGAGCCTTTCAAAACCCCTATTGTAAAAGGTTCGGGGACCCTTTAAAAACTCCTTTTATCTAATAAAAAAAATTATGCAGCTAAAGAAAAAACATGGTTATTATGCATTTCATAGTTATGAAAACTTTGATTAAATTGCCAAAATTTTGATTTTTCTGATTTAGCTAGAATTTTGATTCAAATCACATCAAAATTTGATTTTTTAGAAAAATCAACAATTTTGCCAATTTTTCAAAAAATTATGATTTTCGAGAAAAAAAATTGGTTGTAGCCATAGGAGTAGAGAAAAAGATATATTTTTATTTTCAATTTTCTTCATTTTTACCTATTGAAAATTGGAGAAAGGGGTTTGCCTACATGCTACCACACCAAACAAAACACACTAGAACATCCTAACAACCATTTTTTTATAGTTTGAAGGATTTTGGTTGCCATATATATAATTAATTGATGAAATTATCCATAAAAAAGATAAACTATTAGTTCAAAATTATTGCTCAATATGCTTGTATATAAAAGTAATATTTAAAATCATAGGTGACTATTTATTTTGTAGGTTCATTAGACCACCTGGGTCTTAAGAGATAGCAAACACTTAAAACCAATCACAATCATCATCTAAGTTGATTTTTTGGTGTTTTATTCAGCCTATGAGTTGTTGAAGTCCAATATTAGTAATTATAGCATCCTTTATGCACCAAAATGTAAACAAGGTGAAGAATTCAGTTCCAGATAGTGAAGGTATTAATGGATAAGTGCGAAGGGTATTGCCCCTCGTTCCTGCAAGGGGCACTACCTCTTGACCCCCAACATAGGTGCTAATGGATGTTAGTAGCCAAGGCATGGGCACAACAACAAACATAGATTAGAGATTTTGTAAGGGAAAAGAGCAAAGGCATTCAAAGAGATTGAGGTATTATATTTATCATGACTCATGACACATTTTGTAATTTGTACCTTTTTTATATTATAAGCAATACAATAATATTTGAGTTTGGATGCATTAATTTTTTTTTACTTAAGATGTGTTTTGTCACTTTCATAAGTAGTTTAAGGTTTTAAGCTTGTATCACTTACAATATTAATATTTGATTTACATAATGATAATTCATTGTGATATGCATGAATTTTTTTTTAATGAAAATTAACATTTTCTTTTGTTTTTTTTACCGATTCCCAATTTTTTTACTCTAATTCTTATTTGATTTCAATTTTCACTACTACTTCCATAGAATATGTACAACATCAAGTAAAATAATTAAAATTTAAAAATATATATTTTAAATAATTTTTTTTTATATAAACTTATGTATAAAATATTTTTTTTTTTTTTTGAAAAAATGAAAAACTTGTATTAATACAAAGAGCAATTACAAGCGGGAGAGAACACATCCCAACCAAGAACAACAAACAACACTACAAGAGTAGAGCACAAAGTCAACCCAGCTCAACACAAAACAAAGAAGTCAACTGGGCACGAAAAAGCGACATGTCACGAAATCGCGACATGTCGCGAGATCGTGACAGTCAACCCCATCTCCTCCGCAGCGGTGCCAACAGTCACGAAAACGTGACATGTTGCGAAATCGTGACATGTCGCGATATCGCGACAGTTTTCACCATTCCGCTGGTATGCCAAAATTGTCGCGAAATCGCGACGAGATTTTCTTGCAGCAGCCATCGCCAAAAAGTGTCGCGATATCGCGACAAATTATCCACTTTGCACCACATCAGCAAAATGGTCGCGATTTCGCGATGGGTTTTCCTTATGACACCAGATCGCCAAAAGTGTCGCGATATCGCGACACTTTTTCCTTTCGGCGCATAGTTCTCAAAACTATCGCGATATCACGACGAATTTTCCACTTTGCTCTCCATCTGCAAAAGTGTCGCGATATCGCGACAAGTTTTCCAGTTAGCCCCAAATTGCCAAAACTATCGCGATATCGCAACAATTTACCATGCGCCTTCCCCGAGGTCCGCGATGGCGCGACATGTCGCGATATCACGACAAAAACCCGCCAAATGCCGTGAGGGCGCAACCTGTCGCGATATCGCGACAGCTTCCAACTTGAAGCTGCGACGGCGCTACAGGTCGCAATATCGCGACAGAAATATTCCTTAGCATAAAAAACACTGCACATCATTTCAAAAATCATTCAAGGCATTGTCGAATCTCTGCATCCTCCACAGGCATGTCACTGTGTAGCTGCATCCCAACCTCCCTTTCAGCACCCATCTTAGCAAGGAAATCGGTCGCCTTATTGAGATCTCGATTCACATAGACAGGTATCACATCATCTAATTCCCTCCAAAGCTCTTTAATTTGGGAGACTAAGATCCTCAACCTCCAATATTTCGAGACAAAGTTTCTCATACAGTCAAGAGCACCCACCAAGATTTGGGAGTCAGACTCAATAATAATCTTCCTGTGTCCCTATTTGACAGCCTAGAAGGAGGTAGATTTAATGGCAAAGGCCTCGGCTTCATTGTTTGTGGCACATACCAGACCCTACAGTTCCCAATAGAGCCAAGACCCAGCATGATCGCAGCACACTACTCCAATTCCAACACTTCTCGGATTGCCTTTAGCAGCTCCATCAGTATTGATTTTGATCCATCCTTCAGGAGGAGGTTTCCAACTACCACTCACCTGCCTTTGTTGAATAACAGCTCCCTCTTCCAAAGGCTCAGAAGCAGATTGAATTTCCCCCTCGGCATGAATGGCAACCGTTTCCGCCACTTTGCTCCAAATGACTTGCCATATTTCTTCTAGAGAGGAGAAGGTTTCACGAAAAATACGGGCATTTCTCTCCAACCACACCTGCCACCAGATAAAAAATAAACCAAGCTCCCAGCCAATTCGAAGAGCTTTGGATTTAAATCTACCTTTCTTCCAGCTTTCCCATATATTGTTTCGAGACAAGACCCCATTAGCCTAAAGTTTAAAGTGGGAGAACCAGCGTTTCCAGATCTGTCTTGTGAAAGAACATTCAAACATTAGATGATTCGTAGTTTCCTCCTGCTTGTGGCATAACACACATTGAGAAGGGCCAATGATGCCTCTGAGTCTGAGATTGTCATAGGTGAGAATTCCATTATGCAAAAACTGCCAGGTGAAGAAGTTCACTTTCGGCCAGCCCTAGGGATGCCATATCTTTCTCCAATCATGAACCAAAAAAAAGTGTGGGGGGGGCTCTGGAAGGATCTCATCATATCCCTCTTTCACAGTATAAACCCCAAGGCTCCCATAGCCCCAGGCCAGTTCATCCTCCTCATCTCTCCCAGTAAGAAACCATTCTACCAAGATTTTTCCCAAAGTAGGTACCAACTCCGGAGGGATTGGTATTGGCCACTCATCCAGCCGCTTAAACTTTATGATCTTGTAGTCCCCCAATTGACTAGTGTTAAAGTAGCTCTCAATTTGGATCCATCCCTTATCTTCTATAGCAGATTTTATCGGTTGCAATTCAGGAAACACAGCAATAATGGGAGGATTCTGGTCCCAGGAATCAGTCCAGAACCGAGCCTTATCCCCTCTCCCCACTTTCTAGAATAATTGATCTTTGATGAGTTGAGCTCCAAGCTTGAGTGCCTGCCACACTGATGATCGAAAACCTTCCAGAGGAAAGCGGCCCACATCATTAGGATGGACAGAACCCAAGTATTTGCTAGAGAGGATTCTGTTGAAGAGGGATGTTGGCTGAGAAATCCACCTCCAGTACAGTTTGCCAGCCAAAGCCTTGTTAAACTTGGAGCTTCTTAGTCCCAACCCTCCTTTTTCCTTGGGTTGGGTAACCTTGTCCCAGCCAACCAAGGCCCATTTCCTCTCTCCCTTGGCACCTTCCCATAGAAATCTTCTAGCCATTTTATCCAAGCTCTTTCCAAATAGGCTGGGAGCGACCGAGGATGGAGAATTTATAAATTTGCATGGCCTCGAATAATCGATCGTAGAAAAGTTAGACGACCCCCATAACTTAACCATCTATGAGACCAATGGTTCATTCTATCTTTGATGCCATCCAATAGGTCCTTCCAAACATCTATTTTCAGTTTTTTGAAATGGAGAGGGACCCCCAAGTAAACTACTGGGAGAGAGGCCCGAGTGAAACCTAAAATCTCAATAACTCTGTCCTGTAACCGTTGATCAATATTGAAGAATATCACTTTGGATTTATTGTCATTGATGACTTGATTAGAGGCTCGGAGGTAGAAATTTAGAGTATCTCTGATTCTTCTTGCTTCCCTAAGGCGGGCCACTCCCACCAATCCAGTATCATCTACAAACTGTAAATGAGTCAAAACTTCGACCCGACCTTAATACCTGTTATCTGACCTTGAAGTCTTCTTCTTAGAAAGAGTCTACCCAATCCTTCAGCCAAGATGAGGAAGAGATAATGAGAGCAAGGGTCTCCTTTTCGAAGGCCACGAGAGGCACCAAAAGGAGGCGAGGGAAGTCCCTTGATAAGAACAGAGTATGAAGGCGTAGAAATACAGCTCATGACCCAGTCTGTCCAGTCCTGAGAGAAACCAAAGGCTATCAACATCTTTGCCAAGAAGCCCCACTCCACCCTGTCATAAGCCTTGGACATATCTAGTTTAATGAACATTCCTTTGTTCCCAGAATGGTGCATTGTATGGATAGCCTCCTGTGCTAGAATCACTCCATCCAAGATTTGCCTCCCTTCAACAAAACCCCCTTGCTCTGGGAAAATTATATTATGCAGGATAGGTTTTAACCTTTCAGCCATAATCTTAGTGATTATTTTATAGATCACATTGCATAAGGCAATAGGTCTAAAATCAGATAAATGAACCCCCCTTCTCCTTTTGGAATTAAAGTAATGAAGGTATGATTTAGAGCCTTGAGCATTCTTTTATTGGTTTTGGACTCCTCAGTGACAGCCAGAACATCTTCCTCCAGGGTATCCCAAAAGGCCTGGAAGAACTCAATAGGGAAGCCATCAGGACCGGGCGATTTGCCAGTACTCATCCCAAAGACCACCTTCTTAAGTTCATCTCTATCTATGGGTCTAAGTAGGGCCTGGTTCTCTTCAGGAGAGATTATAGAAGGAATGACGACAATAACTTCATCTTGGGCTTCCCCATCTTGCTCCATACTTTCCTTAAAGAGTTTTGAGAAATACTCCATTGAGTGGGAGTGCATACCAGGAAGAGTGTCAAAAGAGTATCCATTCTCATCTTGAAGGAATTCCATATTATTCGCTTGTCTCCTAGCACAGGCAGAGCGCTGAAAAAATTTTGTATTTCTGTCTCCTTCTAATAACCAAGTATTTCTTGCTCTCTGTTTCCAGTAAATCTCTTCTTGATTATGAATATCCTCAACCGCTTTGTGCAAAGCATCATCCTCGGATTTAAGGTGCTCGAAAATTTTTCCTTCCCTGTAATGTTTTTGCACCTCATCCCATCTGGCCAACAAGGGGGCCCGTTGGTGCTGGAAGTCTGATTTGTTAGTTTGCCTCCACTGTTTCAGTTTACACTTGACAAATTGAAGTTGTTTGTGAAATTTGAACATTGCAGTCCCAAAAGGTGGGCGGCCATCTTCCCACCACTGAGGAATTTTTCTTCGGAGATCTTTTTGCAACCAAAAATTTTCAAATTTAAATGGTTTATGGTACTGCCCTGTCATAGCCCCTCCCTCCAGCAAAATGGGAAAGTGGTCTGAAACTGGGCCTTCCAAAATCTAAAATTTAATATTCCATTTCACAAATGCTTCCTCCGAGACCAGAAACCGGTCTAGTTTTACCTTCCTACTGTGTGGCTCTCTTCTCTTATTAGTCCACGTAAAATAAGTGCCAGGACCTTTGATATCAACAAGGTGAAAGGCCTGGACTTGAGCAATCAGAAGCCTATCCCCTGGATCCAAAACTGGGATACCACCTTCCTGATCCCCGGCAGATAATTTGGCATTAAAATCCCCGACAATAATCCAATCGCAATCTTCCCGGGAGGATCTCATTGAATGAACAACATTCCATTGAAGTCGTTGGCCATCAATGCTTTGAGCCCCATAGAAGTTTGTGATTAAAACCTGTTCAGATGTAACAATGTTCTTAAAGAGAGATGTGAGAACACCCCTCCAAGATGTATGTTCTATTGCTATCCACACCAGAGGGTTCCAAAGAGTAACAATCCCCCCCGAAGCTCCTTGGGCCACCACATCCATATATCCAGCGCCCCTCCATATTCTACTAACAGTTTTACACATAAGATCTAAAGACATTTTTGTTTCTGAAGGAGCAAAAAGTCTGTTTTGTGTCTTCCTAAAATTCTTTGAACAGTAGATTGATGGGTTCTACTATTTAAACCCCTTACATTCCAGGATTGTATAATCATTGGAAACATTGGGAGCAATAAGAGTCAATTGTTCTCATCGATCCTCCATTGATCAGCTTGTCCCCTTGTGCTACTAGTAGATCCTTATTGGATTTTCTACCAGCTCCTTGGGAATTACTATTCTTAGACCTCTTTTCCACCTGGGTAATCCCCAACGCTGGTCTTTCTCTATTCTTTTCTGCACTTCCCATGTTGACATCCTTAATAACTGGTTGTGCAGGGGAATGGATTACCATAGCCCCTAGGTTCTCTGGCTGCAAAGTCTCAGGGGTTTCAATCACCTGTTCTAAGATAGGAGTAGATGATAGAGGGGCATGAGAGTGGGTGTTATTATCCTCAGCATTCCCATCCACTCCTTCCATGACTTGGTCTTCTTGGTCTACAAGGGATTTGAAGATTTCATATCGGTTGGTTGGCTTGGTTTGAGCCTGCTCTTTGCCATTTCTCTTTTTGTTTTTCCTCCGCTTCTGCTGTTCAAAGCCATCTTTCTGGGCATCAGAACCTTGGGGGATATTGAGGGGTTCTTTGACCGGAGTGAACTTACCCTCTCTAGGGTGATTTGGCGCTCCCGACGGAGCTTCCGCTTTTGTGGTCAGGATATTTGGGCAGAACCTAGCCAAATTGCCATGCTTATGGCAGATTCTTCATCTAAAAGGTAAGGCTTCATAGTCTAACTGATGTATCCAGGTTAGTCCTGCCAACTCCAATTCCACCTCGGCTGGAAGTGGCTGGCTAATATCCATTTCTACGCATATTCTAGCAAAGACAGTAGTATTTCCCTCAATGGTATCTCTGGAAACTCCCAAATATCTACCTAGAGAATTACCAATCAACTCAAGAATCTGCTCACCCCAAAACTCCATCGGGAGAGCGTACAGTCGAATCCAAACCGGGACAGCCATGGGCTCAATGCGAGGATCAAAACCCACTCTCCACGGTTGGACAAATAATCCTGCTGGGCCGTGGCTCCTCTTCTCTGATTCAAATGCTCTGTTTTTATCTACTAAAGAAGAGAAACTAATAATAAAATACCCATTGCTTATAGGCCATAGAGATTACTCACCAATGGGCTCTCAGTTCTGTCTCACCCAGGTGTGTAGAAAGTTCAGAGTGGGCCGGATACCCATGAATTTGTAGATCAGATCATGGGTAGCACGGTATATAATCATATCCTCAACCAGTTTTGGTTCTATGAAAATCTTAGGCCTGGAAGCAGATTGTGGAAGGCAGCCGTTAACTCTGTTTGTAGGTAAACCCTTTCCAGCATTCTTAAATAGCATTTGATAAGCACTTCGCTGAGCTTCATCGGAGGAAGATGCAGGGTTTTCTTTTAATATATCGAGCATATGAGCTTTTCTTCCCATCGATAGATCCTGGAGGAGACCCCATTGGGCCCTCCCGAGGCAACGAACGATCCTTCAAAGAGTGTAGATTCAATCCACCGGAGGTCCTGGAAGAATCTTCCCACCAGAAACCCTGGAGCTTCGCCCGGTGCCTGCACAGAAGGTTTCCTGCAAAATCGCCAGTATGTATAAAATATTTTTAAAGATAAATTTATATTGATAAAAAACATAAGTATATTTATATAGATGTTTAAAATTTTATATTATATTTGTATATGACCATTGTATTATGTAATTAAATTAAATTGTTAAATCCTATCACAAATACAGAATGTGCCTTCATTCTATGGAAGAAGGAGAATTAAAGCATAGTTGGCATCATTGTTTTATTATTTATGTTTACATGTTGGCGCATAAAGCATATAAGACAATACATCTAAGTGTAGTGTCTTGGGGATCATGCAATGGTTCAAGCTTTGGTTCTTCTTTGGGAGGATCAAGGTTCAAACCATAGCGTGTATGTGGTTGTGTGTTAATCCCCTATTGATAAGCTTAGCTCTTAGCCTTACGAGGTCATGGTTAGGATGGAAATGCTCAACCCTAAGCATTAGTCGTAGGAGTTTCCCAAGCTATCCAGATCCAAAAAAACATATAAATGAAGTCTAATTTTTTTTATAAGTTTAAGGTTCAAGGTAATGAAATTAAATAGGTGACTTAGATCTACTAATAAATGTTTTAGCAATAGATTGATTTATAGGTTTTATGCATTTAGCAATTATGAATAGGTAGAGCTAGGGTAAATTTTTCTAAAAGAATGATTCATCTTTTAGAACCATATTTTTGCATAAGTTGTTTGATTCAAACTATTCTTATCATTTTTTGTGTATAATTTGAAGAGCTTTAACTTGAGTGGTCATACAAAAGAATTCAAGCAGTATTGAGGGAGATACAATAATGTGAAGATAATTATCTAGAACAAATGCAACGTTAGGGATTTTTTTCAAAAAAATATTTCATATTTTAAAAGCCATATCTTTGCAAAGGGTTGTCTAATTAAGATGATTCTTGGACCAATTTATGCATAATTTGAAGAGTTTTAAAATAAGTGGTTATATAAAGGAATTTGAGTAGTATTGAAGGAGATATGAGCCTATGAAGTCAGACATCCTAAACAAGGACAATGATAATTTTTCAAGTTGCGAAAACAAAGCTGTAAATTTTTGTTAGCTAGAGTTTAAATGATGGAAGGAGAAATAGAGGGCTAGGGCATTAGTAAGGTAGGACATTATATTTAGGCATAGAATTTTTTAGCTAAGTTTCATTTATCCCTTCATTATCTTAGAAGTTCTACATGCAAATTATTGTAGGTTTATTTTCAAATAATATAATTACAAATTTCACAAAATTCGTCAATGAGGTTCCTATAATGGAACATTAGAGGTCTGAATGGGACCTCAAAGCAAAGGGTTTTGTATTATTTAAGAAAGAAGGTTTTTCCAGATATAATTCTTCTACAAGAGACAAATATGGATAGAAGCAAGGTAGATGAGGTAAGAAATGTGGTTTGGAAGGAGGTTGACTTTGTGGCTAGTTCAACACAAGGAGCCTTGGGGGGTCTCCTGTGTCTATGGAACCCCAATAAAGTCACTGGCTCAACCCTTTTGGTAACAGATAGAATTATTAACATGTTGTTTTATTGCAAGTTTTTGGGTTGAAAATGGATTTTGACCAAAATTTACATCCCTAACTCTAGAACAAATTGAAATTGTCTTTGGTTTATGCTTAGTTTAATGAGAGAAGCTTAAAAAGAAAAAGGCTTAGATTATAGTAGGAGACTTCAACTCTCCTTTTTACTTGTCGGACAAGAAGGGGGATACAACAATATCGATAAGTATGGAAGAATTTATTAATTTTGTCAATAATCAAGAGCTCATGGACATAGAATTGAAAGGTTCCAAATATATGTGGAGTAATAGATGTCTGGGGACCATCACATACCAATTATATTGGATAGAGTTTTAATTTCCAAAGAGACCATTCCTCTATTTTGGGACTCTTCTCTCAACTCCTTGGCCAAGATTACATTAAATCATAACCACCTTCTCTTTGATAATGATTCTAATACTCCTTTCTTCTTGAGATCCTTCAAATTTGAAGCCATGTGGCTCTCTCATCTGTAACTGGAGGTAAGTATTAGGAAATGGTAGAACACTATATTCTTTGGCCCACGTATTAATTAGGTGGTTTCTAAGTTGAGATTGATAAAAAATCTAAAATATTGGAACAAATCGGTCTTTGGGACATCCTAAGAAAAATGATCTCAGATCCTAGTTACAGGTTATTCAATCTTCATTAGAAGTGGATATCCTCTCATATAATAATAGACTTGAGGAGATAATAATCGTAGATGAGCTTCATAATATCTTGAGCAATGAGGAGGTTTTTTAGAATCAAAAGTCTAGAGCTCTTTGGCTCAAATATGGATATAGAAATACCAAAAAAAATTATTCCTTAAATCTTCACCATAGAAGCCATAACTAAATCAGGGAGATTCATAAGTGGATGGTTCTAAAACAAGGGATATCTAGGAAATTAGGGTAGAGGTTGTCTTCTTATTCTAATCTCTCTTTTGTAATATGAGTGCAAGAAGTGCTTTTGTAGAAGAAAAAATCCTTTAGAACATTCCTCACCTGGTGATGGAAGAAATGAATGATAATCTCAACAGTCTACTTAATGATGATAAAATTAATAAAGCACTCTTTTCCATGGAAGGACTAAAGGCCCCTGGCCCGGATGGCTTCCCCCCAATATTTTTCTAAAGGTTCTAGCATATCTTTGGCAAGGAGATCGATGAAGCTCTACATGAAGTTCAATCATTAGAGTTTTCCTTGGGGATTTAAACACCACTTTCTTGGCTGTAATTCCAAAATCAACATGTGTCATTGATTTTAAAGACTTTTATCCCATTAGATTTTGGCTTACAGGGTTAAACCTGTCTTGTATCATTTGATTGATTCTGCTCAAAGTGGATTTATTTCAAGTCATCAGATCCTGGATGGAGTTATTTTGGTTCGTGAACTCATACATTCAATGGATAAAAGTTGTTGAGTAGGAGCTTTTATAAAATTGGACATGAAAAGGCCTATGATAAGGTCTCATGGGACTTTATCTTTAAGGTCCTCCAAAATTTTAGCTTTGATAGGAGATGGATCTTTATTAGATTTTTAGTGCTTGTCAATGGCTCCCCTGCTAGGTACTTTCATAGTTGTTGTGGTATTCATCAGGGAGACCTGCTCTCCCCTTATTTATTTATTCTTATAGAAAAAGCATTGGGTAGGTCCCTTAAGACCTCCTCCTCTGTGGTTGGTATCAAATTGGCCCTAAGCATGGAATCAATCTTGTATCATCAATTTGTAGATAATACTCTTCTCTCATTCCTTGCCTCAATTCCTCAGGCCCAAGAAATCAAATAAATCCTCGTTTGGTATGAAGAGGCAGTGGGGTAGAAGGTTAACTTTCTGAAGAGTAAAATATTCTTCTTGAATTTCCCAATTCTTAGGCAAAGAAAAATAACATGGAGATGGGTTGTGAGATAACAAAGTTTCCATCGTCTTACCTTGGGCTTCCTCTTTTTAAAGAAAGGTGCAAGAAATATTTATGGGAGCCGATGGTGGAAAGGGTGCAACACAAACTTACCAAATCAAAAGGAGCTCTATTAAGCTAGATAGGTAAGCATTTTTTGGTGAAATCTACACTTCAAAGTGTACCAATTTACTTTATGTCCTTATTCAAGATGCCAGATAAAATAGTGCAGAAGATCGAGCAAGTTCAAAAATTCTTCTTGTGGTTTAGGTCAGAGGAGAAGAATATATTCCACTTAGTAGCATGGGATCATATCTATAGTAGAAGGAAGTTTGGAGGCCTAGGTTTGAGAAGGATGGACCAAATGAATAAGGCCCTAGTTGCTAAACAAGGTTGGTGCCTAACCCAGAATGAACAGGTTGATTGGGTTAATATTATAAAAGCAAAATATCTAAATAATGGGGAGGACTTCCTATTAGATGATGTCCCAAACTCTAGGTCGATATTTTGGCTTAGTCTACGTAATTCTAGGAGCAACATTAGAAAGAGAGGAAGATGGAATGTGGGTAGTGGCCATCTAAATAATATTTGGTTAGATACTTGGCTGATGGACCAACCATTGTCTTTGCTCCCAAAATTTGTAGTGGTTGAAGACTTCTACAGACGTACCTTTGGTTCTAAGGTTGAATATTATATTGAAACTACAAATCATAGGAAAAGATGGAGAGTTTTATTCAATCCTGACTTATCAATGGCTGAGAAAATAGCCCTTATGAAGATATCAAACCTCCTAAAGTTCCAAGTCATCAAATCTACTGATTAGGTTGATAATATTTTCTAGAAGGTATAAAGTTAAGGAGTATTTTCTGTGAAATCGGTATATTTCCTCCTAGAGGACCCTAGCCCCTCTTGGTTCTTGAGCAGACTAGTTTGGCAGAAGGATTAATCCCTATGATAATTTTTTTTCTATGGCTTGCTATACATAATAAAATATTGACCATATATAATTTGTAATCCTGAGGTATGATTATTCCAAACTAATGTTATCTCTATGGCTTGGATTTTGAGTCAGTACAACATGTTTTTATTTTTTGCATGTTTTCTAAGGGCATTTTCTCCTCCTTTTTCAATTTGGTTGGTGTTTTTTGGGTATGCCCCTTTCAAATTTTTAATCTTTTATACCAGTGGGACCCTCCCTTATTTTCTTCCTAACTTCATCTATTCTGGATATTTAGCTTGGCTCACATCATGTGGTGTATCTAGAAGGAAAGGAATTTAAAGGCTTTTAAAAATGAAGCCAATTCAGCTCTCTCTATCTACACCAAGAGCATTATGGCAATAGTGTAGAACATCTCTACAATCTCTTTGGACTTAGGTTCCTCTACAGGAGAATTAGATTTGGAGCGCGATCTAGGGTTTAAAACTTTTTTGAGGTCTACTACCCATTTAGATTCGAGTGGGAGAAGACAAATTTCTTGGGAACCACCCCCTATAGGTTAGATTAAACTCAATTTCAATGGGACCTCCAAGGGTAACCTAGGAGAGGTAGGTGTAGGTGGTTTAATTAGAAACAACAACGACAACTCCTTCTCACCTTTGCTGAGAAGTTGGGACCTAAATTGAGTCATTTTGCTAAAGCTCATGCTCTCTTCCAAGGGATTTTTTTGTTGAGTGGCTTCAATTAGAGTAAGGTCATCATTGAGGGTGATTCCCTTAATATCATAAATCTAGTGAAAGGTTCTCAAACTCCTAGTCCTTTTATTGCTAATAGGATTTTTGAGGCAAAAATAATCCTTCGGGTCTTTGAGGATGTGATTATCAAGAACATGTACAAGGAAGGTAATAAATCAGTTGATTTTCTAGTAAATTTGGGGTTGATCCAATATGGTCCAACTATTTGGAGAGAGGATTTTTCACTAGGTATCAATGATTCAGAGACTAGAGGTATCTTTGCTGAGCTAGGGATAGGCGGATCATATTTTGGAGGGCCCTGTAAGGATAACCCAAACATAAGCAAACAGTAATGGCTAAGGGTCTATTTTTTTATGGGTCTTTATACGTTTTTTTTATTTTTATTTTGGTTGTTTTCTGTGCATGGGTGACCTTGCATGGGTTGATCTATATGGGTTATGGGGGCTGGTTGTAGACCATCTAGTCTTCCTTCTATTTGTTTATTTTTTTGTGTTTGTCCTAGTGGTGGTTGTGTTGGTTTTCCCTACGTGGGTTTTGGATGTTGGTATTTTTTTAGCTTGCTAACATCCATCTCCCTAATAGGGTGCTAGTTGTTCCTTTTGTAAAGGATCCTTTCAAAATCCCTTCTTGCAACTAATCAAAAATATATATAATCACTATAGGATATACTGGTAAATTTTAGTAGATATCAAGTTATAGTTTCTTTCCCATGGAATAATTTACAATTAAACCCGTAGAGGCATCCCTAATAGTAGAGGTTAGGAAGGACCTCACATATCAATGATACTTGTTGCTCAAAGATGATAAAATCATTGGTAAATTAAATGAGTTTTTGTTAGGGGCTTCAGCTCTAAGAAAATGGATTGATAGGAGATGAAAGTCTCCAAGAGTGAGTTTATGCTTTCTTCCCAAAGGTTTTTTCTTAGCCATTTTTTATTCTAGGGAGGAAAGAGATAGAATATTGAAAGGGGGTCCTTGGCTTATAGGAAGATAAATAATATTTCTTACTCATTGGTATAAAGGCTTTGCACCTAAAACATAAATCTATCCCTAGTACCATTATGGGTCATGATGTATAGGTTACCCATTAAATTTTGGGAAATAGATACCTTTAAGGCAAGAGGCAACACTCTAGAAGAATTTCTTGAGATTTCAAAAACTACAAAAGATGGAGTATTTGGCTTTTTATACCTAGATATTGGTTATGATTGATATCAGTAAACTTTTACCAAATTCAATCATTCTTAAGTATAGGGGTAAGTTGTGGACTCAAACCATGGATTATGAAATTGTACTTTTAAATGTAGATGTCATAAGTTGGGGCATATTGAGAGATCATGCCCTAAGAAGAGTCCAACTGAAATATGTGTAGAGAACTGCAAGAGAAACTTACAAATGGATATGGATGAAGATGGTTTTAACTTTCAAAAAATAGGTCTAGATAGATGAAAGTAAATAAATAGTGGATACTAGTAAGTAAGGATATTTGAAGAAATACCAATTATTTTAAGGTTTTAGCCTATAAATAAAAAGCAAATCAAAGCTTAAAGGATATGGTACAACAAAATCATAATATTTACAAGGAATCATTTACTCAATATGATCCGAATTTAGGGATGAAAATTCCTACTAAACCTAACGAACGTGTCTCATCAGATTTTGAAGACTCTATTGAAGTATCATGCACCATTCAAGAGAAGAAAAGTGTTAGAGAAAATATAGTTTTAGATGTTAATATCTCTACCATTAACAAGAAAATACCAAAAAATGAGCAGGATAAGTCAAAAGCTTCCTTAGTAGAGCCAAGAGAGGATAAATTTATTGAAAAAGAAAATTGTGAAAGAATATTGAGGAATAGAATAATAAGACCTACTCCCGATATTGGCAAGGCAAAAAGAGAAAATTTTAAATTATCAAGTGAGATCTAGGGAAGCAAGAGCAAACATATAAAAAGAAACACAATCTAAGTTGGTTTAACTTCTACTTATCAAAAAATAAATGATATTGGTATTTTGTAGAAGGGACCAGTAGCCCCTAATGAGACATGATTACCATCTCATGGAATATAAAGGGTGTCAATAACCCCTCAAAGTAGAGGTGTATCAAGGACCTTTGTTCAAGTAATAAGCCTAATATTCTTTGTATCCAATAGACTAAAATGACAAAGGAAGAAGTTTCCAAAACTATGAAAGCAATATGGGCACGATATGAATGGGATCTTGTGGATTCAAAAGTAGTGACAATGTAAATTCTAACATGTTGGAATATAGTTAGAACCTCTTGTAAAACCATTTATAAATCTAAGTATTGGATACCCTCAATAGTCACATGCTACTTTGCAGATATTGGTTTCATCCTTATCAATGTCTATGGACCTACAAATCAGTGAGGCAAATCAAAAGTATGGAGTGGTATTGAAGCCTTTATGATAATTAAAGACCAAGAAACCCAATTCATGATCATAGGATATTTTAATGCCATAACCAAGCTAGATAAAAAAATTCGTGGGAATTAGAAAAATAACCTAAAGTATGAGAGATTTCTCATCTTTTATTCAAAACAATAATCTATAGGAGGTTGAGTTTGAAGAGGACAACTATATATGGACCAACAACAGGACATACCATAACCTAATAGCAAAAAAATTAGATAGTCACATACTCTCATATCATTGGCTAGATGAAGGCACTTGTGCTAAAATTAATACCTTGACAAAAATTGGTTCATATCATTGGCTATTAAGAGTTAAAATGGTGATGAGTGAATTCAAAAAATATCATATTTTAAATATAAGCAGATGTGGGAATACTATCCTCAATTTTTTGATATGATAGTGCAAACGTGGAATTCTTCATGAAATGGTGGGATGTATACACTTCCAAAACAAATTAAATCAATGATATCTAGATTAAAAGAATGGAATAAGAACACTTTCAAAAATATTTTTGAGAAGAAAGAACTAAAAGAGAAACTTTCAAAATTTACAAAATGTGAGCATAATAATCCAATCTTGGAGGAAAGGGATTTGCTTAGTGAATATCATAATATTTTGAGTAAGAGAAATTTTGGAGATTAAAATTGAGACAAACTTGGTTAAAAGGAGATAAAAACATAGTTTTTCATAGGATAGCAATAGTAAAGAGATCAACATCCAAAATTAGTAGAATTAAATCAGTAGAAGGGGTTTGAACTAAAGACCAGAGCAAAATCAGAAAGGAGGTAAGGTTTTTATACCGAGGATCAAATGAGATTGAAGTTATTAATGATAAATTACTACAAATACCTTCAGTTATAACAAATGAAGACAATAGCAAACTAGTGGAACCTATTAATTTGGAAGAAGTTCATTTAGCTCTTTTTTCTTTTGATAAGGATAAATTCCCAGGTCTGGATGGACTCTCTATAACATTCTATAAACATAACTAGGAAATAGTGAAATATTATTTATCGGTGACAATGAAACAATCTAAGGTAAAATAACACATACCTTATAAAATAAATTCAATATATCTTATCCTAATTCCAAAAACGAATGATGCAAAATTGTTTGATTTATTTAGGCCCATAAGCCTATGTAATATGGCATATAATATAATCTCCAAATTGATGGCTAATCAGTTAATACCAACTATTAGATAAAATTATTTCAAAAGAGCAAGGAGGATTTGTGAAAGGGAGATAGATTTTGGACAGGATCATAATAGCTCATGAAGTAATGCATTCAACAACTTCTAAAAAAGAGAGAGCGATGATCTTAAAACTTGATATGAATAAAGCCTACGATAGGATTAAATGGGATTTTTTTTGTAGTATTAGAAAGTTTATATTGAGGAAGAAATGGGTTGGATGGATTAAATCTTGTGTCTCTACAATACCATATTTAGTATTGGTCAATGGACTAGTAACATAATTATTTAAAGCCAAGAGGGGTCTTAGGTAGGGATATACTCTATAACCATATTTATTCATTATTACGATAGAGGTTGTAGACACAAAAACCTAGGAACTTAAAAAACTCCGTTCACATTGCACATTCCAAATCCGCATAATAAAATATATGCCTAAGTCCAAACTTAGGCTTACAAATCCTGCACATTAAAAGTATTTTCTAGATTTTATAAATCTAGAAAATCTTCCTAGGATACCTTGCCCGATAACTGGACATGTGTCCTACCCACATCGCCCACATCTATGTCACCCTTGTTCCTTCACATGGGACATCTCTCACATATTACTCCACTTACACCTACCCATTAGCCACATCACCCCAGATTAGTGAGATACCCTAGGTGACTCACTATAACTGCCCCTTCCATTTTACAGCCCTGTATTGCCACTTGGTAATCCTGTCTTGCCACTGCCCTTTTCCCTCCAAAATATATTATTACCTACAAAATCAACACCACCCCATCAACCAAAGGATGCTGAGAGAACACATTGTCAGGCTACCAAAATCATACCAGGAGCTTGCACACATCTCGAGGAGATCAAATACTAGAAGCCCCAAAGTGTCCTTTTGTATCTTTCTACCATCCAGCCTCAACTGCCCATTTGCAGTTACACAATCACAATCGTCCTTCCATGGTTACCTTATCGTCCTTTCGTGGTTTCCTAGCCACAACCGCCCATTCGCGGTTACTTAGAACACATTGAAACCTTTAACGACCTAGATCAGTGAGCTCTTAATTTGTTAGCAAGGTACTTAGGTTTCATTTCTATGTTTTCTGCAAGCATTCATTCAAGGGTTTTATTTGCATTGGTTTTCAATCATGTATATAGGTGCTACTGACCCTTTTTTGACTTCCATGTGTGCAGGAGATAGGTACTTGAAGAGCTATTGAAGCTAGGAGTGGTCCTACATCTAGGATACAAAAGCCCACTCATATTTGGAGCTGTTGCAGAGTACCGAAGAACATCCAGTAGTTTTCTAAAGAGTTGGAAGACCACCATTCAAATTATTGTATTTAGAAAAAGAGAGCATTGTAATATCTCCCCTGAAACATTGGGATAAAGCATTGTAAATTGGGAGATTCAAGCTCCCATGTATCAATACAAAGAAAATCATTTTTCATAATCTCTTCTTTTCCATTTCATGTGTTTTTTATTCAGTTATTTTTGCTATAGAGGTATTGAGAAGGAACTTGAAGAAGGCATACAAATCTAGGATGATAAATGAACTTAAGACTAGTAATAACATCAAAAAAATAAACCATCAACAACTTGTTAATGATACAACCCTTTTTGGGAGGGCAAGAAAAAATGAGATTAGATCTTTGAATGACTTATTAATAGAATATAAAAATGTGTCGGGGTAGAGAGTTAATAAGATAAAATCTAAAATTTACTTCATAAACACTCTAGCTAGAATCAAAGCAGGAATATGCAAGCTACTTCAAATGGAGGAGACAAATTTGCCAACAACATATCTATGAATACCTTTATTTGAGGGGAGAATAAGGATAGAATTGTGGAATCTAGTTATAAGTAAAGTTTAGAATAAACTACCAACATGGAAAGATAGATGGTTATCATTAGCAAGAAGAGTGCAACTAATTAAATTAGTCTTATAGGCTATTCCAACATATTATATGTCCTTATATATTATGCCAAAATTGATAGAAAACATTTAATCTATATTATGCAGTCATTTTTGTGGTTAGGATTATATGATAAAAGGAAATTTCCTTTGATGAAATGGAGCAAGGTTTATGATGATAAAACTAGGATAGGTCTCAGTTTAAAAGTTCTTATAGATGTAAATGTAGCTCTAAGGGGTGTACAAAGAGAGTCAAAGACAATAGATAGAAATTCTTCTAATTAGTTATGTTAAGTCTAATAATATAAGCTTAGTCTTTATTGTATTCTCACTATTAGATGGTTTTGCACTATGGAATGATTTTAAAATATCAATTGATCTAGTCATTAAAGGTCTAAGACGGATGGTGGAAATTGGAGTTGTAATAATAAAACCACTCAATCTAGATCCAATTTTTAAACCATGGATGAGATTACTTCAAGATAAATATGGTGATAAGGTTTCAAACATTGTGAACAAGGATCAGGAAGGAAGATACAAATGGAAAGAAGATGTTTTTACAAGTATATTGGACATTGTTGCTAGAAGGCAATTGATCAAAAATATAACAACAATGATTCTTTTGAGGAGAGCCAAGGATAAGTTCATTTGGGAGTTGAATAGATTAGGAGAATACATAGCAAGAAACAAATATAATATAAAGCACCAACAAAATAGGAATACCGCAAGAATATGGAGATATATTTGGGATATCTTGAGAATTCCAAAAGTCAAAATGTTTGTATGGCTAGTACGTCATGGGAAAATTTTATCCTAGAATAACCTAATGAAAAGGGGGTTTCATGGCCCCTCAAAATGTGTTCAATGTAAAAAGGAGAGTATATACCATCTCTTAGGACATTGTTCAATAGTTTTGGAACTATGGCAATAGATTCTTAATATGTTTGGTAAATACATGGTGATGAATGGTAGAATTGAAGAATGGTTAAAGCAATGATAGAGCGCTTTTAAAAGTGAGGTGTTACAGACAAATTAGGATACATTTAAAGATACAATACTTTGGATTATATGATTGGAAAGGAATAAAAAAATATTTAAAATAAAGGAAAGCAATTTAGAGGTAATGAAAAGGAAGATTTGTTTAGCCATATAGGAGTTTAAATAAACCCTATCAACTCACCTAATTCCTAATCTTGAGGTAGAGAGCCTTAATAGATGGATTCAAGTCATCAAATGGAAACATGATGTCAGGTGCAGGAGAAACAAAAGGAAGGTAAATAATGTAAAGTGGAAACTGTAGATACCAAATTTTAGTCATCTGCACTTGAAATTGCACAAAATCCCCAAATTGCCCCAAAACTCCAAATTTTGCTGAAATTCCTCCAAATTGCACTTTTCCTATCTAATTCATCCAATTTCCCCTAATTTCTAGCAATTTTCCCTAATATCCTCTAAAATTCCCTAGCCTTTTTAATTCTATTTATTTCCTCCAAATTTTTCCTAAAATTCTTCTAAGGTTCCCCAAAATCTTTATTTTCTTCTAATTTCTCTTTTTTCCTAAAATCCTTAATTCTTCAATTTCCCTAATCTTTTCTTAATCCTCTCCTACTTTGTTTAGTCCCCCTAATCATTATTATCTCCTTCCTAATCTCCTAATTTTTGCCTAACTTCCCTCATTTATTTCTCCCTCTCCCCTCAAAATTACCATAACCCATATTATCCACCTAATCCCTCCACTAAGCCCCCATTAGGCCCTAATCACCCTTCCTTATCCATAAACCAAACCCAAGGAGAATGCAAAATTAATTTTAAAATATATGTCTAATCCTCAAAATCCAAGGCAAGCCCTCCCTCAATCCCTAGGAAATCTCCTAGGAAGTCCCCCATATCTCCCTACATCCTCCCTCTCCCTTTTCTAGGAATTTAAAATTCCTCACAATCCCTAGGAAATCCCATGGGAATTCCCCCTCATTTAATTTCTAAATTCTCCTACATCCTCCTACACTTCCCCATGCAATTTTATGAATTTAAAATTGTCATGCACCCCAAGGTCAACCTCCCTCATAAATACCACATGTTCTTCACACCCTTCATGTCACATTTTAAGGCAATTTAAAATCTCCAAGTACCTCCCCCAAAGCACACAAACCCTCATACCCATCTCATCACCATGAGGTAATTAATACCACTTGGGTGGGTGAGATATCACTCCACCCAAGGGCATTCAATGTGGAGGTTGCACATTCCACCAAGCAGAATCCTCCATATCTGCCTAGGTCCTTGTACCTCCCACATCTCCTCCACCCCACCCTCATGCCACCTACCCCTCCCCTCTCCAAATTCCTATAAATCCCTCCATCTATTTTCATAATTTTCAAGAGAGGAGGTTGAAGAGTTGTTATGCTACAGAAATTGCACCAAATCACCTTGTTGCCTTTGGGAAGCCATTTGCCACCACTCTACCTCTTGAAGAGCCCAACAATGGTTCTTATGGAGGATGATTGAAGATTCCATGAATGCTTTGATCACCCAATTTTCTTGAACCAGTCGACTTCCTACCACTTCACCTGCACCAAAAGCACTCTAGAGGCCACTTGCACCCCTTGGTACGAGAATCTTACCCCCTCTACAACTTGGTCTCAACCATCTCAGACGATTGCATATCCCAACCATCTAAGACTTCTGCCAATTGTTTGAGACTTCTACACAGTACCAACCATTTGAGACTTTTACCAACCATCTGAGACTTCTACATAGTCCCAATCGTCTGAGACTTTCACCGTCTAATATTTTTGGCTATAAAATCTCAAACAAAGCATCCACACAGGTAGTAGGTAAATGAAAACATAGCACACATTGTTTCCTGACTTTGCAAGCACTTAAAGTGGTTTTGTAAACTTTCTTTCTATTTTTGTAACCATTTACATGTTATTTTCAATAATTTATTATCTCTTACTTTAACAAGGGCCTCACATGAGGGAGGCCCTTCAGATGCTTCTGATATCATTTGGTTTACATGTTTGCAGGTTTGCAACAGCTGGCCAAGGCACCCAGGTGGTCCACATACACACACCAAAACCCACCTATCACCCAATTGTGACACGAAGAAGGATTGCACCTCTTAGCATGTTATAAAAATGGGACAACCCCCTTTGGTTCTCATTCTAAATACATTTGATGTGAAAAAATATCTTTTTAGGGTCATTTGTACTCAAAAACACTTGTTATCTATCAAATACATGTTTGTTTGCTTTTCTTTCATGGTATTTGCTAGGTGCATTTTTCATGTTTATAGAAACCACCAAAAGTAGAGTTGGCCAAATTGAAATTTGATGGAGCATCTAAAGGAAATCCAATACCAATAAGAGGGGGAATAATTAGAAATAATAGGGGTAATATTTTCTCACATTATGCTTTCAATAGTGGATTTAAGACAAATAACGCAGTTGAAGCTTGGGCGGATTTGAAAGGGTTAAAAATATGTAGACATTTAAAATGGAATAGAGTATGGATGGAAGGTGATTCACATATAGTAATAAATGCAATTTTGAGGAAAGCAAAGGCTACATGGAATATACAAGAGATCATTGTACAAATACATGACCTTGGTACAAAATTTGAAGGAATCATGTTTACACATACGTTAAGGGAAGGGAATAAATGTGCACATAGCCAATAGAGGGGTTTTAAAGAAAATATCATGAAGTTAAATTATATTTTCAATGGTTAGAGGAAGTAGTAAGTTTAGCTAAAGTTGATAAGAAAATGTTGATTGTTTGAATCAAATAATGATTAAGATTTAATTTAATGTTTTCTATTGGTAATATTTGTTGTATTTTATAACATTAATGTGTTTTCATATAAACTATTTATTATAGTTCTTATGGTTGCACTTATGCTTCAAGAAGAAAACTAACAGTCTATATTTGGTAAAGCAGACTATAATAGAATGAAGTTTTGGAAATATTACTCTACTAAGATGTAGTGTGTAGACAGTAAAGGTAGAATTTTGATATTATGAAGGTTGCTACAGGAAAATGTCAAGAAGGATGTTGAGTTTTGGAATATATGTATTTACAAAAAAATTGAAGATCAAAAAAATGAAAATCAAGAATTTAGACTTTCTATGAAAAACTATGTAGGTATCTAGCTATAACAACTTAATTGAGATGAGAATAGAATTTGTTTGTAAACTCCTAAAATCTAAAGGAGAGAGTTATGATTGAATACAACCCATTTTCTCCCTATATATATTTGAAATAACTAGATAAGCTAGGTTTTCCAAGAAATAAAATTTGATTTATTTTATTTATAGGCAAGAATTCTTAATGTTTGTGATTATGCTCAACTAAGTCCAACTGTAGTCACTTCTAGGCTTCTAAGAATTGATAAACATTTGGTTTTCATGACACAAACACTTTTGTAAATGTTATATATGCACATATTTCACATTTTGTCCACATATGTTGGATGCATTATAGAATGAAACACACATATTCCACAGCAAAGACATGTAACAAAGGTTACCAATAGAATTGGTATTTTCTCTGTAAATGGAGATCGGTTGTGTTTCTTAGCTAAAGATGGGTAGACAAAATTAGCGTTTGAAATATCATGAATACACTACTCTTTCTTTGGTCTATGTACTACAATTATAGTGAATTAGAAGAAATTAAACCTAGTTATCTCAAGTATTAAGAAACAGGTCATAGCCAATAAAATGAAGGTCATTCTTCCTCAAATTATTGATCCCTGCCAAGGTTCTTTGTTAGAGGTAAATCTTGGATGGCGTGATTACTATTTATGAATTTCTTCACTCCATAGATAAAAGTGGAAGAGATGGATATTTGTTGGAATTAGACATGAACACGATAGAGTATCCTAGAATTTTTGTTTAAAGTTATGGGTAAATTTGGCTTTCACCTTGCTTGGATAGACCTCATCAAAGGATGTTTGTGCTCAGTTATGAATTTTGTCCTAATTAATGGTTCTCTAGCAAGTTATTTCAAAAGCCTATGAGGCCTAGGACAAGGGGACCCCTTATCTCCTTATTTGTTTCTTATTATGGTTGAAGCCTTGGGAAGATCTATTTAGGTAACCCCAGTCTAAGGGGTTAATTTCGGGGACTCCTCATGCAATCCCATAACCCAGCAATAAGTTGCAAATGATGCTCTTCTTGCTTCAATATCCTCTATTTCGGAAGCAAAAGAGATTTATTTTATTTTATCTTCTTATGAGGCTACCTCTGGACAAAAGATAAGTTTCAACAAGAACAAGGTATTTTTTCTAATACCTCCCTTCAAATGCAGGTAAAAATCGTGAAAATATTTTAATGTTCCATTGGGTAGCTCCCTTGTGTTTATCTAGATTTATTGCTTTTTAGTGGCAGGTTACAAGATTTTTTTTTGCTTCTTGTGGTGCAAAGGGCTAGGAGAAAGTTGGCAAGCTACAATTGTGCCTTCCTCAGCCAAGCTGGTAAGACATAACTCGTTAAATCTACCCTCTAAAGTATCCCAATATTCTTTTTGTCGTTATTCAATATGCCATAGAAAATTTGCCAAAATATTGATAGTATTCAAAAGACCTTTCTTTGGACATGCATGGAATAAAAACACACAATTCCCTTGGTGGATTGGAAGCAAGTTTGTTCTAGGAAGAGCAAGGGTGGATTAGGCCTCAGGAAACTAAAACAAATGAATTTGACCCTTATTGCAAAACAAGGTTGGAAGTTTTTCAAAATGGATAAAGTTGGATGGGTAGAGATTTTAACAGCTAAATATCATGGCAGAGATGGTAATTTCCTTGATATTCAGGCCAATCCAAAGAGGTCTAGTTTTTGGAAACATCTTCTTGATTCTAGGTTTATTATTCAAAAAGGCTTGAGATGGAAGATCGATGATGGGAGGAAAGTTAACTTTTGGGAAGATAGTTGGATTCGTAATGAGCCTTTGATTAGAGACCAACTTCTAAACTTCTTAGAGCCCTTTACTACACAATCCTATGGATCTAAAGTTGTTGACTTTCTTGAGGTAAACGATGGAAAAAGGGATTTGGAAAAATTTATATTTTGTTAACCCCTCCCCCAAGAAAATTTGTACTCTAAGTTCTTTATCCAATATTCTCATAATTCATCTTCTAAATCCTAACTCGTCAGTTGATTTACCTATTTGGAAAGTGGATAATAAGGGCCTTTTCACAGTTAAATCTGCTTACTTTATTCAGTTTGACAAATAAGAGGACTGGTTTCTAGCTAGTAAGATATGGTTCAAACACATCGTACCTAAAGTTATTTACTTCTTTTGGTTGGTTTCCTAGAACAAAATCTTTACTATTGAAAACCTTCACAAAATAAGCATGCCCATTTCGAATAGGTGTTATCTGTGTGAAGTTGTTTAGGAGAATGCTAATCATTTATTTCTCGAGTGTCCCTTCTCCTTAGAAGTTATCCACCTTTTTTCTCATCAAATCCAATTTTACCTAGGTCATTCCTAATAACATTCTGGACCTATGTTTGTAGTGGGTTGCCTCCTAGAATCAGTTGCTTATAATTTGTTGGTCTTTTTATTTACCTCATTTTTGGGGGGGTATTTGGAATGAAAGAAACAATATAGCCTTCAAGAATGTTAAAAATGATCTCCTACATGTGGAAGCTAAAATTTTCAATTTCCTATGGAATGTCTTTTTGTTGAAAAGTAATTTTGTGGATCGGGACAATGGTGGGAGCAGCAGGAGCGGCAACAGGAGCAGCAGGAGCGGCGACGAGCACGGCGACGGCGCAGATGCCGATGCAGGGCTGGATTCGGATCCAGCGCAGAGCGCTGGTTTCTGGGCGGGCCCGGATCCTGGGGGCTCAGGTACGCCCGGGCCCGGGCCTGGGCCGGGCCCAGGCGGATCGGCGGCATGGTCGGTCGAGGGTCTAGGGTGCGATGGGTTCGGTGGGGTCGGGATTTTGGGCCCGCGGCCCTTATCCAGCGATCCCGTCTCGGAAGGCTTTGGGAAGGCCCCCCCGCCCCTGGTCAAGGGCGGGCCCCGGGCGGGCATAAACCCTCTTATCAACAAGTTATGGCGGGCAACAGATCTCCTGGTCGGGCCTTGGGAGTCGGGCTTTCCCTCCAAGGTACTCACATTTCCATCCAGGAGGAGGTTTACTCTTCCCTGGTTTCCGATTCTTCATCATCTCTGGTTGGGAAGTTCCTGGGCGGGCGCCCAGACATGGAGACGATCCGCAGATGGGCGGCCACCAGATGGAAGGTCTCTGGTCATATCCAGTTGGTCGCCCTGTCCAGAGGCTTTTTCATTATCAAACTTAATAACAACGAGGATGCTGAGAAGATCCTGTCGGGCGGGCCCTGGTTCTTGGGTCGCAAAAGCCTCTTTCTCAGACGTTACGGTGCAGACTTCCACCCCAGCACCCAAAGCATCAACTTCGCCCCGATCTGGGTCCGCCTCCCGGACCTCCCCTTCCATCTGTGGCGTGAAGACGTCCTCAAGCTCATCGCCCAGTCGGTTGGAGATACGGTGGCTTTTGATCCTGCGACCAAGGCCGGTTCTCGCATGGTGCATGCAAGGTTACGTGCCAACGCCAACCTCGAATCTGAGCTCCCCTCCTCGGTGACCATCTCTTATGGGTCCTTCTTTTGGTGCCAAACCTTGATCTACAAAAACAAACCTGCCTTTTGCACCTCTTACAGCTCTCAAGGCCACCTCCCTCATCAGTGCCCGACTTCCAGGAAGACGGCAGGCCCTATTCCCAACCCCCAACCCAGTTCTGGTCGGGCCCCCTCCCAGGATCCTTCCCATCCCACCCCTAGCACTCCCCCCAAGGAGGTCTCCCCTTCGGGCCCCCAGGCCCTCGGGCCCAGCTCGGAGATCCCTAGCAACCCTTTCGGGGCCCCGATCCCCGATCCTCCCCCGCAGGTCATTCTGGCTCCGCAAGCCCCGGCTCCTTCCGAGATCCAACCTTCCCCCCCCAACCCCTTCGACCCCGGCCCCCGGCCCTTCCCGGAGCCTACCCCTTTGGTTTGTGGGTCCGAACTATCTAATGATGAGACCGACGGCAGCTCTCCGTCTGAGTCAGATGAAGTCAGCCCCAAGAGGACCCGGAGCAGATCCTTTGCCACAGATTTTGGTTCCAAAGGTAAACGAGGACGGCCCACCCGGTGCGAGCAACGATCAAGGATCACCGAGGATGATATCGCTAGCGGTTCCCAGACTACGCTCCCTGATGCTGCCTCGAACTTTCGCAAGGCGGATGACACCCGATCCAAACCTCCCACCCGAGTGGAAAGGGGGCGAGGCGACCCCAAAAGGGTGCCAAATGAAGCTAATCTCCTGGAACATTAGGGGACTCAATGGAGTCCCCAAGAAAAGGATCCTCGGCCAACTCCGAAGGGATCACCGTCCGTCCTTCATCCTCCTCCAGGAGACCAAGATTGATGACGCCGCTGCTCGGCGAATAGCCCATTCTACCTGGCGCGACTGCGAACTTCTCTCCACCCCCGCGGCTGGTTCAGTCGGGGGCCTCATGTGCATGTGGGATCCCCGATCTTTCGAGGGAAGGCTCATTTCTTCCTCGCCCAGAATCATGAACATCCTGATCCATTGCCTCAACTCTAAGCGTTCGTGGATCCTTTCCAACGTCTACGCTCCCAACAGTCCCGTTGAGAAAGCAAGGCTCTGGCAGGAGATCAGTTCGATGAGAGATGCTTTCGCTCCCCTGCCCTGGATCCTGGCCGGGGATTTCAACAGCCCCCTGTTTTCCTCTGACAAATGCGGGGGCACAGAGGCCAGAACCAAAAGCATGGATGATTTTGGGGCCTTCACTGCCCACAACGAGCTCATGGATGTCAGTCTGAAGGGAGCCCTATTCACGTGGTCCAACAAGAGAGCAGGCCCCAATCACATCCAGGTTAGGTTGGATAGAGTGTTCTTGTCCAAGGAAGCCCTCCCCACCTTTGCTGACGCCTCCCTCTTGGCCCTCCCCAAAATCGGGTCCGATCACTGCCCCCTCCTCCTCGAGACTGATCATCGACCCCCCCAAGAGACCCTTCCGGTTTGAGTCCATGTGGCTTCACCACCTTGACCTCCGGGCCCAGGTCGGCTGCTGGTGGGCTCCCCCTGCCCCTGGCCACCCCGTCGAGCGGGTCTCCCATAAGCTGAGACGCCTCAAGGAGCACCTCAAGACTTGGAACAAAGAAGTGTTCGGCAATATCTTCGAAAGCAAAGCGGCTATCAAAAATAAACTTGAGGACATTGAATCCAGATTCCAAGCTGGTTCTCAAGAGCCTGGCCTCAGGGAGGAGGAACGCACTGCCCTTTTCGAGTACCACAATGTCCTAGCCAGGGAAGAAACCTTTTGGAGGCAGAAGTCGCGTGCTCTTTGGATCCAAGATGGCGATGCTAACACCAAGTTCTTTCATGCTTCGACCCTTCGCAACGGGGGCTCCAACGGGATTGCCGAGTGAGTCGACTTCAATGGCAGCATCATCAACAAGGAAGCGGACATCCAAGCTGAGGCTGTCTGCTTCTTCCAAGAGCTCCTAGGCAATGGTCCTCCTATGTCCCCTGAGGCGGCCGACTCCCTCTTGGCCCACATCCCGACGTCCGTCCCAACCGCGGCTAATTCTAAACTGGTCCAGGCCCTGTCGGACTCGAAAATCCATTTTGCCACCTTTTCCATGAAGGCTGAGGCGGCTCCGGGCCCGGACGGGTTTCCTCCCCAATTTTTCTAGACTTTCTGGGATATAGTAGGCCTTGACGTTTGCGCTGCCATCCGGGACCTGCAGTTTGCCAGATCCATCCCCAGAGGCATCAACTCTACATTCATAGCCCTGATCCCAAAGACCCAGGCCGCCAGGTCCCTGTCAGACTTCCGCCCCATCAGCCTGTGCAACGTCCTCTATAAAATTCTGACCAAAGCCATGACAACCCGCCTCAAAGACATCCTTCCCCTGATCATTTCCCCCTGTCAGGGAAGCTCCGTCAAAGGCGGCTGATCACCGACGGGGTCATCATCATGCATGAGGCTATCCACTCAGTTGTCCTATCCAGAAAGGCCCACTTCCTGCTCAAGCTTGATATGAATAAAGCCTTTGACAGGGTCGACTGGAGCTTCCTGTCCAAAGTCCTCCTCAAATTTGGGTTTCATCCCTCCTGGGTCCATCTCATCAGCAAGTGCGTGTCCTCCCCCTGGTTCTCTATCCTGGTCAATGGGTCTCCGACCGGGTTCTTTCCCAGCTCCAGAGGTCTCCGCCAAGGTGATCCCCTATCCCCGATCCTCTTCATTATCCTGGCCGAGGCCCTGGGCCGCACCATTTCGAACACTGTAACCCGCGGTCTTATCTCGGGCATCGGGCCGGCGCGGGGATCTCCCCCGTGTCCCATCAGCAATTTGTGGATGACACCATTACGGCCTCCGCGGCCTCGGTCCCTCAAGCTAAGGCCCTCAAGAGAATCCTTGCTTTGTACGAGGAGGCGGCTGGACAAAAGATCAACCTGCGCAAGAGCAAGATTTACTTCATCAACACCCCTGTGGCCAGGCAACTCAAAATCGGGCGGATCCTTGGCTGCTCCCCCGGCTCCCTCCCTTCCTCCTACCTCGGGCTTCCTCTGTTCACAGGGGCGTCTTCCAAAGGGCTGTGGAGTGGGTTGATCGAGCGGATCCAAAGGAAACTTGCCCCCTGGAAAGGCCACCTCCTTTCTCAGGCCGGCAGAGCCACTCTCTTGGCTTCCGTTCTCCAAAGCATTCCTATATACTTCATGTCGGTCTTCAGAATTTCGGCCTCCATTGCTAATCTCATCGAGCAAATCCAGAAACGGTTTCTCTGGTCGGGAGGCGAAGACAAAAAAAGGATTCCCCTGGTCTCCTGGCCCCTAGTCTGCCGCCCCAAGGCTGAGGGAGGAATCGGGCTCAGACGGGTGGTTCCCATGAATCAGGCCCTTCTGTCCAAACATGCCTGGAAGGTCCATACCAATACCCCTGACGAATGGGTCGGCATTGTTCGGAGGAAATACTGTCACAGTCACCCCTTCCTCGGGGATTCCCAGCCCCACGACGGATCTGCCTTCTGGAAGGCCCTGCTCTCCACCAGGGACATCGTTCAGCTTGGGACCAGATGGCTCCTTGGGGACGGCGCCAAGATCGACTTTTGGGAGGACAGATGGATCCTCGACGAGGCCCTGAGCTCCGACAGAGATCTCCTTCTTCTCAAGCCTGGGCTAGCGGGCCGCGGGCCCAGAGTGTCTGATTACATGGCCCTGTGCCAGGGGCAGATCACCTGGAAACCCATCCTGGACCCCAGGTTCCCGCTTCAAGCTGCCAGACTCCAACGCATCCTCAGTGCGACAGTCATTCCTTCTTTCGGTGCCAGCGACAGAATCGTGTGGCATGGCTCTCCTAGCGGCATCTTCTCTGTCAAGTCCGCCTACCATATTCAGAGAACCCCCGGGGCTACCACCTTCCCGACCCAGATGGTCTGGGCCAAGAAATTGATCCCCAAAATCAGCCATTTCGTCTGGGCGGCCGCCCAAAACAAAATCCTCACGCTCGAAAATCTGATCAAGCGTGGCTTCCAAATCCCCAACAGATGTTTCCTCTGCTGCGCCGCGTGGGAGTCTACCAACCACCTCTTCCTAAACTGCGCCTTCTCTTCCGAAGCTTTGGGCCTCATCCTTTCCCAGTTTTCCGTTCAGTGGGTGGCCCCCAATTCCATCTCCGACCTGCTGTCCCAATGGCCCACCCCCTTTGCCCATCCCCTCCTCCGCTTCCTCTGGAAGGCCTGCCTTCCCCACTTGCTCTGGCAGCTTTGGCTTGAGCGCAACCGGCGTGCCTTTTCCGCCCCGGCCTGCTCCCCCCAGAGGTTGGCAATCAAAGCGGTTTCCTTCGCCTCCGAGAATTCCCGCTTCCTTCCCTTTTCTGCGGAGCCCAGGCGCCCGAGCGAAGCCTCCCTCCTCTCCTCCCTCGGCTTCCAGATCTCCCCCCCCCGCTTTCCCCTCCCGCCCCTTCCCCCCGATCCCTGATCAGATGGACTCCCCCCCGGGTGGCTCAAGCTCAACTTCGACGGCGCTTCCAAAGGCAACCCCGGTCCCTCTGGGGCCGGCGGGGTTATCAGAGACAGCTCCGGGAATCTAGTCTCTGCCTTTGCGGTCCCGCTAGGCAGACAAACTAACAACGTTGCTGAAGCTGCTGGCATGCTCAATGGCCTGACGGCTCTCAGGGGCCCCTCCCCAATTATTATCGAAGGGGACTCTCAAGTCATTATTAGAGGTGCCAAGCAGCCCGAGTCCTGCTCCTGGCGATTTCAGAACTCCATCCGGGAGGCCCTCTTTCTGCTACAGGGTTTTCCTGATCACACCTTCCAACATGTTCTCAGGGAAGGCAACAGGGCGGCTGACTTCATGGCGAACCTTGGCATCACCGTTGGAGAATTCACCAACTGGACCTCGCACTTCCCTGCAGGCCTAGTTCAAATTGCGCTCCAGGACCACCCCGATCCTGTCATTTGTCCAGGTGTCTAATCTCCTCCACGGCTGGGCGACGTTGTCCTCCCGGTCTGGGCCTCCGCCGTTCAGTACTTCCCGCCCCCGTGCCAGGCATAGCGGCCCCGGCAGCGCTAGGACCCTTTTCCTCCCCGCAGCGGCCCACGTCACCGGTCTCGTCAGCTACCCTCGCCGGCCAGCTGGCAGCCCCGACAGTCTTTCCTGTTCACGCATGTCGAAATTCCCCGCTTTTCCTGCGGTGATCTCAAAATCGCTCGTTCCCCGTGCCACGGCAATCCGTTCGAAGTTATCTCCGACTCAGCTCTTCCCCGGCGATCCTCCGCTCAGCATCCGCCAGATGGCGCCTCGGCTGTGGGCCTGCCCCACCCCCGCGTGTCAGAACCTTGATCCGCTCCCTCACCCTCCTCCCCGTCGTGTCGATCATCAACGCGCGCGCTACTTCCCAAAGTTGGCGGCGCTTCCCCTCCCCAAGCCCCCGCCAGGTCTTTTTAATCCCCCCGCTGTCCCATCCTGCTGTCACATTCCCCCTCCCTTGTGCTTGCGTCCCCGGTCTGGCATTTTCTGGCCCCCGTGTCCCCACCCTGCCAGTTCATCCCTCATGGCGTCCAGAACTATTTTTTTGGAGCCCTCTGTTCTCGAGCTGAGCGGCCCTGCCCGCCTTTTCGTCGACGCCAAGAATTATACTGCTTTCTTCAACAAGTTTTCCGGCCACGATGACGAGATTACCCAGGCCTTTCTGGATTCTTGGAACGACGGAGAAGTCACTGTTAAGGGCGTGCATTTTAAAATTTCTAAGGACTTCCTCACAGAAGTCACCGGGCTGCACCACGAGGAGAAGGGCCGAGTTGTTCGACGCGATAAGCATAACTGGGAGGAGGAGCTTTCCCGGTTTCCAGATCATCAGTGGGATAGGGGGAACTTGCTTCGATCTCACCTGCCGGCGCCATTCGATGACGCCATTGTCCCGGTTATGCAGTACATAACCTGCGACGACCCCGAGCAGCGCCTCTTCAGCTTCCACATCAGCTTTTTTAATCACCTTCGCGGCGCCACCCTCATTAGCACCCCCCGTTTCCTCCTTTACTCGCTGGGCCTGACCATCGAGCGAGCCCGCAAAAGCCATTCACGGCCCCTGCACCAGGGGCTCATGGCGGTCCTTTACCGCCATGCCTTGGCCAACCAGCCTCAGTTCCACTCCATCCCCCCCTGGCCTCTGCCCTGGCCCCCGAGTCAGGTGTTTCTCCCCTGGAGTCCCCCAAAGACTCCCCCGCCCCTGATGTTACTCCCTCCCTGAAGCGTCGCAGGCCTACACGCAAGTGTAGGACGTCGAGCAAAGGCCCGGATGGGGCCCTTCCCCCTAGCTCTGGCCGCAAGAGGGCCTCCCCTGGTCCCAGCCGGGCTTCAGAAAGCCCCAAGTTCGTCAAAGCAGAGGACCCGGAGCCCACGGTGATAAGCTCCGAGACAGACGACGTGCTACAGAAGACGGCGCTTCACGGTCTCCTGGACACTGCGGTGAGCTCTCTCAATACAGCTGCCCTCGCAGCGTCTCATGCCGCCAAGGCGCTGTCTGAGCTCCGCCGCAGGCTGGAGGAAAGCGTTGCAAAGGGGCAGCGGCAATCCGAGCGAGCTGAAGACGGGCAGGGGCCCGGACAACTAGACCCCGGTCTTCGCAGTTTTTTGCTCTGTTTCTTGGGTTTGGTTTTGTGGAGGTTCGCGGTTGCGCCCGGTTTTGTTGGGGTTTTTGTTGTTTGTAGGCTCCAGGGCCCCGTGGCAAGGCCCTTTTTGTTGTTGTCTATTTTTTGGGCCCCAGTTTGGGGAAATCAAGTCTGGTTGTACGGCTTACTGCTTCGGCTCATATTGTAAATAAGGTTTTGGGATCCTTTTAAAAAAAACCCGTTGTACATATTTCGTTAACTATCAAAAAAAAAATTTCAATTTCCTGAAAGAAAATATTTTCATAATCCCTATCAAAGATGAAAATGGTCCCATAGCGAAGGTAAGCTTGCCAGCCAGCTAGGTATCCTAAATCTAGAAGGTATTTGTAGTCTGCCCACCTGCAATTCTAGAGAGCTTGTCAAATGGTAGCCCCTGCCTCAAGGTTGGATAAAAATAAACTTTGATGGGGCAACTAAAGGTAACACAGGTACTATAGGGACTGGAGGAATCATCAGCGATGACAAAGGGGTTATTCTTTTGGCATTTTCTAACTTTTTAGGTGTTCAGTCCATTTTTTTTGCTGAAGCTCAGGTGCTTTATCAAAGGGTCATGCTCTTGGAAAAGTTAAGTGCAAAGAAGGTTGTGATCAAAGGCGACTCTATTTTCGCCATTAATATTGCTAAAGGAAAACATTCCCTCCACTAGTCCATTGCAGATTTAATAGAAGATATTTATCGTCACACTGAGAATTTGGAATGTGTTGAATTCAGGCACACCTTTGGAGAAGGAAATCAGGAAGTTGGTATATTTGGCCAACCAAGGGGTCAATCAGAATACTCTTCAAATCTGGATGAAGGATTTCCCTACCTTTTTGACTTAGTGTGTTTTGGTTTCGAATTTTGGTCTCTTTTTGTCCCTAGTTGATAAGGTGCTCCCTCTTGCTTTTTGTTGAAGGTCTTTTATTATTTCTGCCTATTTGTGATTGCTTTGTTGTATCCCCCTATTTCTTGGGATTGTTATCCTCTTGATCCGCTTATTGTTCTTGTTTCTATAGTGTCTCTCATTGCTTTGTTGTATCCCCCTCTCCCTTGGGATTGTTATCCTCTTGATACGCTTAATGTTCTTATTTCTATTATGTCTCTCCTTGTAAAAGGTTAGGGATTCTTTCAAAATCCCAAGTTTTCCTACCTAATAAAAAAACTATTGGTCAAATAGAATAAAGACATAACTCCTAGTGATAGAGCAATAACATTTTAATAATTCATATATTGCTTGACAAGACTTGAACCTAAGTCTCCACCTTGAAAGCCTATGTTTTTAACTAGTTGAGATTATACCATTTAATATAAATGAAAGTTTTTTTTGTGTTGAAGTATGTATGATGCCAAGTACAACTAGGGGCACAACGAGAACCACTCTCCCTGTGATTAGAACTTGGGTCTCCTTGATGAAATCCCAAAGACATACCAACTTGATGCTCCCAAAGACATAATAAAGGTAAAGCTTCTAATTAAATATTTTAACTACAAACTTTAAAACTATAACTTGTTCTATGAATAGGTCCGAGGTGTTGACCAATTGGTGCGATAAAACCTTGCAAGGGGAGGGACATACGGGGTTCAAATGTCGGGCCTTGCTAAACTGAACACTTGTCCCTTTTTTGGTGCTTTCAACAACGTACAAGGTTTAAAATGAATGTGGCATGGTGGTTATAGGGGCGGATTGCGCAAAGTATTGTGTGGCAAATTTCGAGGCGGACAACTTGGAATACCATGGCGGTCATAAAGGTTCGAGGTGGACAACTCGGAATACCATGGCGGTCATAAAGGCAGATAGTGTACGCGAATGATCGTGGCGGCTATCGATTCCACTATGTTAAAAAAAAAACTTGTTCTATGGATTATTATCTCTATAGCAAAAAGAAAAGGATATTGCATTAAACTAAACTAAATTACAAAAACATATATTGTTTGTCTTTTAAAGGCTTAAAGCAAATCAAGTTTATATCATAAACTAACACAGGTGTTTAATAAATAATAGTATCATCAAAGAAAAAAATTTAAAATTACTAAATTGTCTTGTGAAAAAAGATTACTTATCATAATAAAAATAGAAATTTTGATTTTTTTTCTAAATCACAAATAAAATAAATTAGAAGCTTGAATAATGTTAGGATTCGTAAACAAATGTAAACAAATGCTAATAATAATGCTAACCACTGATCTCAAATGAAAGATTAAAATGAACTATAGAAAATTTGAGTGCATTTTAAGGTTATTAAATTCTTTTTTTTTAAATAACTTATTATATATATATATATATATATATATATATATATATTTTTTTTTTTTTTTTTAATTTTAGTAATATATTGTAAACATCAAGGGATATTCAAGAAGGTTGTATAGGCAACTTTTGGATGTGCTGGCAAAACCAAAGAATAAATTACATTGGAAAAACCTTTTGTGTTTGAAAGCAATGTTTTTTTTTATGGCCACTTTTTGGAATTGGAATTTAGTCTTGTACAACTTTACAATGACTATAAAATATCTTTGTATTATAATTAATCAAAATAATAAATTATAAAATTATAAAAAAACTTAGAGATCAATTTATAAATTCTTAAGGACTATCAATATCTTACATTAAAAAAATATTTAATAATTTTTTAAGTTGAATATAAATCCACAACATGTTATGTCTTAGGCTACAACGTCTTTACATTAATCTTAAAAATATAGAACTAACCCATAAGTTACCCAAGAACAAGATAAAAAAACAATGATTTTTATTAGAGTTAAAAAGATCTTTAAGATGGAAATAGAGTATTTATTTTTTTAATAAAACTTAAATAATTTTTTTAAGTAACATTTAATTAAGCATGTTAATATAGACTATAATGATAATGTCAATAGGTTTCTGGTTCAATAATAATTATACTAGAAAAGACAACTTTTTCACAACCCTACTTTAAAACAATAATAATGATGTGTAATTGATGAATAAATAATTAATGTTGCATTTATTTAAATTTTTAATGAATTAAAATGACCCGTTCGTTAGTACATTCTGTTCGTGTCATTTGACATAAGTTTTGTCAAAAGTTAGTTGAGTTATTTAACCTATTGAACTAATACCATTTGTTTATAGGTTTTTGGTTATAAACACCCTTATATAACTAGCTATGCCAGTTATGGCAATAAATATCTTTTCTCAACCATGGATCACACAAAATTGTTAACAAACCATTTTATCTTTATATATTTTCTATCATTTATTGGTTGTTTCTTTCACATCTTTAAAGTAGGTTACTTTTCAAGGCTTTTCTTCATTCTTTTTAATTTTATGTAGCATTTGAGTGGTCCATACCTTCTCTAACAAACCCTCTACACAAAACCAAGTAATTTTATTGTTTGTTTTGCTAATACATTAAAAACTTTTGGTAAAGTTTGATACATTTGTTACATACTAACGAGTATCTCTATTTAACATACCTTTAAATAAATTTGTTTATATGTTTTATTCTCCCAGTTCAATGAGGCTCATTTTCAATTTTTTTTTCCTTTGATATTTAAGCTCTTATTAATATGTATCTACAACTTTTCCCTGTTTCTAACTTATTTTAATCACACAACCCTTTTTCCACTAGCTAGACTCTAGCCATCTTGTTTAATCTTTCACTCAGAAGATGACTAAGATATACAAACAGCCAACCATTTCATGAATAATTAATATGTATTCAAATTTTGCAAGAAAAATCTTTTGTTCTATTTTTCTTATGTTTTATAGGACAACCTACCTATCTCTTCTAAGATTGAGTGAGAGGTAACTATTTTTGTTTTGAAAAGATTAGCATTAAATCTGAAATTAACAGTTCCCTTTACTTCTCCATTCTATCTACCAAAAATTTGAATAAGACAAACATATAGTTCGAAATTTCGAATAATCACATTTTTGTAGAATACGTAAACATCTTGAATGTGTAAGGAAATATATCAATCCAGTGAATTATCAAATTCAATCTGTGCTTTAAAATTTATACCATATTTTCTATTATTAAAACAATCCCAATTTGCTTTTGTAATATAATTGCATGTTAAATCAAAATGTGACATTGTCAAGTAGGAAACCAGCCTAATTCAACATAAGCAAAGCTCCAAGGATATCTTTGTAGGAATAAAGGATTGTAATCAATATAATTGATAACTACTTGACTTTCACCATGTAAACATAATAATAATAACAATAATAAAATTTTCATAGACCGTAAATAAATATTTCATCTAAGTATTCAATTGACAGAAAATAAAAAGGAAAAACTTTTGAAACGAAAGATATCTCAGTTGAGAAACTTATATATCCCTAGCTGGATGTTAATGGTGATATATCCCTTTAGTGGGGCCATTTACTTGCATGTGACTTGAAGGTTTGTTCTGAAAATAGAGGAGATCATCCCTTCCCTGCTCACATGAAAGCCACCCCATGGATACACATTTCAGGCTGCCTCACGATGTAAATGCGATCACCCACATTTCCATAAGCATCTTGATTGCGATGCCAAGTCCATAGTGCATGAGTCGCATTCTTCACCTGCACCAACACATAATGCATCACATGTTAAAAGCAAGTTTTCTTTGTTCAATATCTTGCTTGTTTGCTAAGATGTTGAATCTGGTAATTCATCTCTTCCTATCAATTTTTCATCTCTATTATACCTCTAATATGCCATGGCCAAAGCTGGATTCTCTGAATGCACTCCAATCCGGTTGCCTATCCCAGCAAAATTTACCCTTTGCTGGACCAGAGGTGTAATTAAAAGGACATACCCCTCCATACTCTGGTTTGTATACTTCTTTAGGACAATATCCAGGTGCATCTGCATGATTGGTTGCAAGTTTCTCAATGTTTCCACCATCTCCGATTGTGATATAAACTGGACCACAAGGATTCAGATTGTAATTATAAACTCTGTTTGTCCTCTCATATGCATGTACCTGCCCCACATTTAATTCTGTATAAGATTTCATTGAAGCTGAAGTAGAAAGCCAGATGCCATAGAACTACAACCGCCCAATAATTGACAGTTCTAGCCATGAAATGTTAAAATTCTATCCTTAGAATGTAGCAAACCATAACAAAAAATATTCTCTTACTGTATTAATTTCCCTTTTTAAACACTTAATAACTTACATGCCCATTGAAGACCAAGTCCACTCCATATGCATATAGGATATCTTCCAGTTGCTGTCTCATACACTCAAACTCTTGATAATGGTTTGTATAACTATTGTACCAAGGAGGGTGCCATGATGCAACCACCCAGGGAGTGACTTCTCTGTCTATATTTGCAAGATCTTGTTTAAGCCAAGCATATTGTGCACCTGGTCCATGAAGCATGATTATGTTACTTTTTATAATAATAACACCCAGTAAGCAAGAACCCAGATAGCTCAAAGGCATGATGCTGAAATTATAAAAAGTTCCTATTGCTAGTTTGAAATAATATATATTAGCCTAGCTAATTTCAACAGATCAGACTTCTAGCCACAGATCTGTCAAAGGCATGATGCTGAAATTATAGAAGTTCATAATGCTAGTTTGAAATAATATATATTAACCTAGATAATTTCAACAGATCAGGCTTCTAGCCACAGATCGTAGTATTGATATATCTATCAACTTAATTTGAAAAACACCACTACAATATAGAAAGAGCATAACTTACCTGTTTGATTGTAGTCGATATAAGCTGCAAGCATGATAAAATGTACACCACCAGCATTGAAGGAATAATACAGACTACTGTTGGACCCAGACTCCTGAGATGGAACTGCAAATCGGGCACTATAGGAAGCAAAAGTAATTCCTCCAGCTTGAGGTTCTATGTCATGATTTCCTCCTAACACCATCATAGGTACATGTGACAGCAATGGCTCCATGAATCTGGACAGACATAAAGTCAATGAATTCTTGACTTATTTTCTCATCACAAAACCATGAACCTAACCTTTTATGGAATAAAAATCACAATTGAGTTGAATGTTACGAGCATAAGAAACTAATATTTTTCGCATCCTTTTATCTTAGCTTTGCAGCATTGTAGAGAAATATCAAAAGCCTCCTACATGCATATGCTTCTCTTGAGCAACAGAACAATAGTACTAGATAGTTGATATATTAGGGTGAAAATTGAAGAGTTTACTGTTGTAATGTATTTACCTGCCCCATGCATCCCAGCGAGGCTGATATGTCTCTCTTATAGGAGTGTTTGGAAAATCGCATTCATAGCACGCCACTCCTTTATTTCCTATGGTACGGTAATTATTTGCATAAACCATGTCTCCAACCATAAGAACCAAGCTGGGATCATTTTCAACAAGATGATCAAATGTGCTAGATGAATTTTCTGTAAGGCCCAAGTCACCAATCACTGCTATTCGATTTAAATAGTTATGTGGGCCTGAAGTGGGAGGAGTGACAAACTCGCGCTCTTCACTTAAAGCAGACAATGAAGTGTCTCCACATCTATAATAGTATTTTGTGCTTGGTCGAAGCCCTGGATCATTGACACAGTCAAACATCACTTCTTCAGCTATGTGAAAACCCTTAGATAAGATAAGATAAAATAATTTTATTAATGACCACAGATGGCCAAAGTAGGCCAATGGGAGTTGTTGAAAAGAGATGTTACAATGCACAGTAGGAACCAAAAAGTACTGCAAAAATAAGGTAAACTAGAGTAAAGAATCTAGTGTAAACTACATTCAAGTGGAACACAGTCTAGCATAAAAATACAGCCTCAAGGGTCCCCCAAAATGGATAAACCCTAACATGCTAAAAGTAAAGATGAAGAGAAAGCTAGAAGTTGAGGTACAACAGAGTAAAACACTTCTATTTGTAGAGTGAACTCAAGCATTTGCAGCAACATTAAATGGTTGTCTGCCAATCCCAGAGTGAAACATACTCCTAATTTTTCAGAAGCAACGAGCAAGCTACCAGTAAATGAAACTAATCCAATTTATCAGTGTTCTCTTGGACTTCATTGCAGATTCCATATCAGAAGGCCAGGCATCGGAAACAGAGAGAATGACTAAAATACAGTTTAGTGGGGTAAACAAAGCAGTTGGCCTTTTGAGAAACAAGCATGTATAGAGTCAAAGCAAATACGATAGTTTCATAATGTTAATGCTCTCAAAGGAAATCATGATCAGTTGATACTTTTCAAAGAATAATTTAGTTGTGAAATAAAGGAACAAGACTAGTAAAAACTTGAAGCATATCTAATTTGACATAAAAAAATAACAGTCTATAGATGCAAATGATGTAAAAATAGAAACAAATTATTTTGATCTAGGAAGAAGCATTGCAGTCGTGAAGTGTTGGACACTCTCCAAGCTATCTCCAATACAAGCAGCAAACGCCATGCTTAGATCTCCATAAATCTTGAAGGTAGGTGAAATGTGGCTTGTCATAGGAGGCATGTTGAGAACGAATATTTTTGATCCAGCTCATGGAGTTAACCACTCAGTTGTGACAGTGACAAAATCTGGAGAAACATGTTAAGCTCGGGTTAATAGGTGATCCAGAGGACTTTGACACTGTTTGTGTGTAAAATGCATTTGTTTATAGAAATTAAGATTGGAGGGATGTATGAACAAATTCATTGTAGAATATTTGTTGGAAGTATACTCTTATGTTGGCACAGCAATCAGGCCAGCCATTCAATCACAGGTTACAACAATATCTCTATGAGGTATTGTGATTCAATGTTAGAAGCTAAAGGCAGGGGTCGGGTCATTTCTTATGATGCCTTCAAGGGGGAGAAACTATAGCATTCAAATTGGTCTGTATCAACGGTCAGGAAGAATAGCAGATGCTGATTTTAGTGGCCAACGAAATGACCATGGACAACAGATACCGGTTGAGTTTCATTCTAGAACAGTTTTTGGGTAAGTCTGTTGTGACTTTGACGATTGTATCAGAAAGGTAGCATTGCTGAATAGGTATTATTTCAGAGTTGAGACTTCAAGATTTGAAGAGCTTTTGTCTGAGGGGTAGTGCAGAAAGGAGACCACCACTGAGCACAGATATTGTTAGGGCACAAATCCCCATCATTTTGGACTTGCACCTAGTATGTGCACCTGTAGTGGCTGGTTGGGTGCATGTACAATGCCCTATTGACACCGGATGACATACTGAATGTATAAATGGCACATCAAATGTATTTAACACTACATAGGTGCTTTTGACATGCACACCAACCTCCTCGTACTCTCATACCTTCATATCCCAACTTTGGAGGTCTACACAGGGTACTCTGTAAAAATACACCTTGCATACCCCGGCACCCACAAACCCATACAACCTTTGTCTATACATGTCCTGTGAAGATATTGATGTAATTGATGCCTCAGGCTAATGAGGTGGTTGAAAGTTGAAAAACCATAAATTTTTTTTGAATGCATACAAATGTAGCATGAAACTGATTGGGGAAGAAACAGGGTGTCCTAGGATCTCATCTTAGGGCTTCTCTCCATTTTGTCTTTTTCTCACAGGTCAAGAAAGTTCTACCATTTTTCTTTCGATTTTCTGATCTTGCTCTATCAGCATTTGTGTTTGTGAGATTTTAAATTCTTATAGCCATAGCATTTATGGTTTCATTCATGGGCAAATATTGCTACTAAAGGATTGGAGTGGAAGGCACCTGAATTTTCTCTATGTTTCCTCCTCTAGATACGATCCAATTGCACTTTATCCTACATTCAAGTGTCAAGGGCTTGATCATGCGTACTAAAATGTTAGAATATCTGTAATCTGACCTTATTGACCAAGGCCAACAGTACGGGTACACCTGATGTTTGCCTATGGGCAAGTGCAACATAAGCCTAAGGGCGTTCTACATGTAGGCCTATAAGCATCTTATGTGTAAGCCTACGGGCATCTTATATGTAAGCCTATGCGCATCTTTATGTAGGCCTATGGGTAGTTTTCATGTATTCAACCTTAACGATATTGGTTAAACCACCTCTATGGTTAACCTTAAATTAGAGGGTTTAATATATTATAATTTAACCTTCAAGTCAGGTTATGTCAGCTTGAGGTTAGCATTTAACTAGGGAGCATATCACTATATATACCCCAATGACTGATCCATTGTATTAATTTGTGATGAGAGATTGCAAGGGTGCCTATGGTCGCCCACTTCTTATTTCTATTTCAGCTATCCTTATCTTTATTTCATCTATCTCTCTCTATTACGTCTTTATTTCGGCTATCCTTTATTCTTTTGAATGGAATTGTGGTGAAAGTATGCTTCAGGGAATCTCTAGAAATTGTTGTAAAATCCAACATGGTATCAATGTAGATTCGAAGAAGCACCTTCCATTTAGGTAGAAGTTTTTTGGTTCCAACAAACCAAGTAGTAAAATTAGGCATAAAATATCCTAGTTTCTGGAGGGAAATTGGTAGAATTTAAATTCAAAAAATTGAATTTTAGGCGAAAAGTTTCAAGCACCAAAATCCAAAATTTGCGTTTTTTCACTTTGGCACCAGGTTTTGAGCGTCGGGTAAGTTTGGTTCTATCTCTGGATTTGATCATGCCATTGTGTGTGGCACATCGATTGGTTGCATGGCTCGATGACCCAAGGCTCTATGTTCAAATAGCGCAAAGGAGAAAATGTTTTTTGTTCCTTTGTAAAGCGCTCCTCTTTCACACCATATGTGGCATGGTGTTTTATTAACTCCAACATGACGTATAGCGCGCTGGTTGGTATTCTCGTTTTCTTACATGACGTTCCAATTTCAAACCTCGTCGTGGAAGTTCTTTTGCATATCTTTTTTGGCATATTCTATCTTCCAAGTCTATGAATTGATCCATATCTAAATCCGATAGTCAGTTGTGGCGCAACTCTCTCTTGTTGGCCAAAGGTCTTAATGTCGAAACACGTCGAGGAAGATTTGTTGCTTGCCTTTCTGTTGAAGTAAGCTCATTCCACCATATGGGACATAGTGAGCCCTTATCTCCAACATGATGATTAGCCTGCCAGTTGGTAAGCTTCCTTCTATCCAAAAGGTCCAGGATTCGATCTCTCCCAAATGATTTTTTTTAATGTGTTCTTTAAAGAGCATTTCTATTCACTCTAAATATGACATGCTATAGTCCTATCTCCAACCTGCCCGTTGGTGTGGCGGTTCGCATCCTTTTTTGCAGATGTAAGGTCCTGTGTTCAAATCACAGGATGAAAGTTTTCGTTTCGTGTTGAAAGCATGCCCCTATTTCATGCATCACATAGGATATTGTGACACATTCTCTCCAACAAGCCCTTTGGCATGACGATTAGCAAGCTTTCTTGTAAGGAAGAGGATAGATAGAGAAGAACCCCTAGGTGTCATCTCCTAGTTTAATAAAAAGAGAGGAATTCATCGAATAATTCAATGAAATTCACGTAAGTCGATATTGGAATTTGTCCAAGAATGAGGTCAAAATGCCCTATTTATAGGGTCTTAGTGTTTGAGTTTTCTTCAGTTAGAGTGTCAGCTGATGGGCAACGGTTACGTCGGCCAGAAAAAATTTAGGTAAACATGAAATGTAAGAAGGTTCTAGAAGGTCATTGGACGTCAGCTGCGGGATCAATTTGACTTTGACCCATTTTTTATGAGAGCGTTGATTGCTAACATGCAATGCTCTAGGTGGTGCTTTCACTATTGTGGGAGTACTCTAGTGAATTAGAGTAGCGCTCTAGTCTACAAAGTAGAAAAAAGAAAAATTCGAGGGTGTTGGGGATGGACAAGGCTATACTAGGCAGTCTAGTGAGCCTAAAGCTTACTGAGGGCCGCAAACAAACTTGATCCTAATGGTTGGTTAGCGGGTAGGAGACCCTAGGAGGCGATCTAAGGCCTACTTACCTGACCCACTTATGCTTATCCCTAGGTATTCATCAACTAATGTCAATGTTGATTCTCTAGATACACCATGCACTTTCAAATATGACATCAAACTCAAAAAAAAAAAAAAAAGATCAAACATGTACCAATAAAGCGCACACGATGAATAATTCCAGAGCTTTAACAGGAGGCCATGAAATGGATAAGTTCGGTTGTAGACATGCAAGTCCCCTCTTGCAAAAAAGGCATAGTTGTCGCTTTCCATGTCATAAAAAACCTTGCTTTCCACCAATGATGAATCCAACGATGTCATCTTGGGTCCAATTTGGGCATCTCTGATTTCTCAAATTCACATTCAGAATAATCAAATCTAATTAAAAGATGATAATGAAAATGAAACTGCAATATTTAATGGTATGTGACCTATGTTCCAAAAGTGCTAGATGGCATGACGTGTGGAGAGGGCGAGCATGATATGCTCAAGGAAAATGCAAGGTATGTGCTTGCTGAAGCGAGAGTTGTAACTTGGCAAATCATTGCTTCTTGTGCAGAGATTGGGGTCCACAAGAACTATTACAGGCTTAAATGGACCATCCAACATCATTGCAATTCCATTTGCCATATTCCTCCTCAAACTCATACTCATGGATCCCTTTGTTGCCTCCTTTCCCAACGACCATGAGATCCATACATAGTATGGTAACTATGTCATTTTTCCATGGTGATCAAAGGGTCCTCTAGATCTAGGAATATCACACATATCTAGCTATTTGCTAATAATGTTAATTAATTTGACAAAATCCTACTACTACAAGGAATGACTTGTAAGTTTCAATCAATTACACATGAAGACGGGCACATTGAACTCCACATAGAGAAACCTGCGGCCTTCGCTTTGTCCTTGACATTCATGGTTCAATTAATTCACTTCACTTAAAAGTTTAGCCTTCCTCTTGTTTTATTTTGCAGACTTTTCCTCCACTCTTTCCATTTGCTTCATCATGAAGTAATCTCCTATTTTCTCTCACTTTGGATCCATAATTACCTATGATAGTGTGCCACAATAGCAATTGGACTCCCTTGTCTACATAGTTTGAATTATACAAAATGAACATCAACTCATATCTCATAGTGATATTAAATCTTACTGTTCAAATTTCTGAATTTTAAACCTATTATCAACCCTATTAAATATCCTCTAACATTCTTGAATTTGAAATTATGATTAGGAATTAATATACATCAACACAACAAATGTTATATTGATAATGCTAAAGAAGGATAATATACATTGTTATCAAGCAAATTGGGCACATTGTGCCCCCTATCACATTCAACCATACATCTAAGCAAGATACAGTCTTAATTTCCTTCGCATACGGAGATAACCAACAACAAAATTGCAATCCAATCACTCGCCCTCTCCCTTCCCCTTCCCCTCCCCCCTTCACATAGGGAAGCATGCCAGCTAAATTCTATTAACAAAACACATAATCATGTCCATTGCTACAGCTAGCAAGAACACATAACTAATTCAACTTCTCCACAATGAGAATGCCAATAGAACTCAGGCCCATGTTGACACTTATATCATACCCTCCGTCCTTGATCAACTTAACATAGGCTAAATTCTCATGTTCCATTCCGTTGTTTGCATCGACCCCATTTTCTTATCATGGTAGTGTACGTTCTTTCAAGTACCATTGACTGAATCATATTGCATCCCAAACCAAAATAGTACTTTTCATGGGTCACTACCAATGAGAAACTTACAAAACTATTTAACCATTAAGAAAACTTTCTTAATCCGGGCGTCAATTAATCCCAAACCTCCTCTGCTTCGAGGTTGAGTACAACAGACCATGGTTCCTACGGAAATGCAGAATAAAATGGGAGTGGAAGGAAAAAGAGAAGGCACCTGTGATGAGCACGCGATGAATAATTCCAGAGGTATAATTTAGAAGGCCTTGAAATGGATAAGTCTGGTTGTAGACATGCGACTCCCCTCTTGCAAAATGGGCATAGCTGCCGCTTTCCGTACCGTAATACACCTCGCTTTCCACCGAGGATGGCTCCAACGGTGTCACCTTGGGTCCGATTTGAGCATCCCCTGTTTCCCAAATTCAGGATCACAGTAATCCACCTAATCAAGTCCAAAATACAAAAATGAAAATGCTAATGAGAATGAGAATGCAATATTAATGTTAAGCATAAGCGACCTGTGATCCAAGAAAGCCACATGTCATGAGGAGATGTGGAGAGGGCAAGCATGATCTGCTCAGGGAAAATGGAGGGCACCCGTTTGACGAGGCGAGGGTCATAACTCGGTAAATCTTCGCTTCCTGTGCGGAGACTGGCGTCTAGAGGGATTGTTAAAGGCCTAAATGGACCATCCAACGTTGACGGAATTTCATTTTCCATATTAACTCCTGTGAATGCCATTGCTGTTGCTGCCTCCTTTCCCCACCACCATGAAACCCACAACAAAACACAGACACAGTACCGTAACCAGGTCATTTTTTTAGTACTGAAAATCACTGATGTGAAGGGCCTTTGCATTTGTCTATGTCTATCTGCTATTCTGAATTGCAATTGAACAAAAGATGCCCATAGTTAACTGGATTGCAATCGAAATGATCCCGTCTCTGAATATATATGTATATATGTGGGATTCTTTTCTATCCCACATACATATTCCAAATCCTAGATATGGCGTTTCTCTAAAACTTGCAATGGAAGGAATCTCTGTCTGCAACGCCATGAAGTTTTTATCCTCCTCTCGTTGCTTTGGAGATAAGGATTGGATGACGATGCTCTGACATTTTGTCGGGAATAATTTCCACATCACGCAAAGCCTGTTTATATGGTTTGAAGGCCTTATGGTCATTCAAGAGATCCTCCGGATCCCTGCATTCCTCTCTCTGTACGACTTCGAGACAGGTGCCTTATCTTCTGATCTATAATCGCAAAACTTGATCGTGTCATCGCGTCCTATTTTAAAATTGGATAACACTTCAATTTATTTTTCAAATTTATTGTTTTTCAATCAAATTTAGATTTCTGTTTTTAAGAAACTATATTGGCTTGGAGTCACTCCCTTCAAAATCATATATTTATTGTATGGTAAATTAAATTAAAGTATATCCATCCTTGATATTTTTTAATTTTTTTTTTCTATTAAATATTTTTTTTTTTTTTGTCTTTGTTAAAGTGTTGTGTTTCTACAATAAGTTTTTTGGACATCATTTTTATTAAGATATAAAATCTCATTTAATTAGTTGTTCTCTAAATTTTGAAATGAAGATCAACACCATGATATATTCACATTTTCAAAAAATTATCTCCAAGATAGTGAAAATTAATAATATTATTATTTTTTATCCAATCCTCACATCCATTTTCATTGATAATATTAATTATAATTTGTAATATCCTTTAATTGAAATATATTTCCTTCCTTTTTCAATTGCAATTTTAATCTCTTTAAAAAGTGTCATAGCCTCTACATAGTTGTTAGTTGAAGTTTCATAATATTATGAGAAAGGAGAATTTTCCCTTCATTATTTCAAAAAACATCACCTCCATCGACTTTTCTTAAATTATCTTTAGAATCAACATCAAAATAAATTTTAATAATCCTTACATTTCCATTTTACCTAAGATTTATTAGCAATTTTTTTATATTCAACAACTAAGGATGGATACAAGATAAAGAATTCTTGCAATATAAAGGAACTCAATTGGCATATAATCAACCCATAACTAAAAAATAAATGAACACTCAATATTCACATAGATGACAAAGTTACATAGTATTACAACACAAGAGAATGCATTGCAATTCATCTTTCATACAACCTCATGTGTTGCTCTACAAATAGCCTTTACAAAGAGGTTTCTGACATTTCATCTTCAACTTATCCCTTCATCTCCTCAAACTTCTAGGACATATGACTTCATATTTCTTATTGGAGAAATATATTTACTGACTCATTTACAAACATCTAATGATTACTAAATGACAAATATTTACAAGACTCCTAAACTCCAAATATTTACAATATACTTACAAGATACTTGCAAGGTACCAAACCAACACATCTCCTTGTATTACATTATTTGGTATATTGTCCATCTTTGTTTTTGGTTCTGACTTTCCAGCTTTGGTTTTGGCACTAATTCTAACTCTTGCATTTAATATTTTGTCTTTCTGATTCTAGCTTGAACAGTATTCCCAAATCAATTGTTGAACTATCATTTTTTGTCTTTTTTTATTATGGCTTGGACTTTATTCCTGGATCAGTTGTTGAACTATCATTTTTTATCTTTTTATTTTGGCTTGAAATTTATTCTTGGTCAATTGTTGAACTATCATTTTCTTGATTTCTTGCATGTGTAAATGTTATTTTCTCTGCAAGCACAATCATTATAGGCCTTTTGATAAAAAGCATCATTTATGGATGAACCTATGCTTAATAAGCTATTTTCTTTTTATATAAATATTTCATCATTTCTACTATTCTATTTCATTTTGTCATGCTTATCCATCCATAGTGTACATCTATTTTATTTTTTTCTTTTCTTGACAAATTTTTTAGACTGATTATTTTCTCCACAAATTTTACAACAATGGAGGATCCAATGTTTCTCTATTTTATGTCCATGTCTATTATGACTCTTTCTTTTTCTTGATTTCTTTTTAATGAATTTTATCTTGTTGTTATTTGTTACACATTCAATGTCACCTTTGTCAACATTCCCTATTGTAAAACTGATATTAGTGTTCCCTATCACAAAATCACTTTCATTAGCTTGTCTTGTAAATATGAGGTTTTTGTATTTTGAGTTAATTTATTTTATTTCTTGTCATGTTTCATTATATCTCTATTTAGTACAAACTGCTTTTGTGTCTTTTAAGTTCATCATTGTTCTAATTTGAATGCAATAATTCATTACTATAATAGTTACCACAACGGATAAATTCTAAATGGCTTAAACCATCACTATTTCTATCACTTATTGAAGACTTCAAATAATTAACAACATATTGTCCATCAACTCTGACAATTTGACCAATACACTTTGTATAATCAAAGCAAACATTTTTGTACTAACTTTCTCATGAATACATTTGAAATTGTCATTGTCAAACTCAAAAAGTCCCAAATCATAATTCTTTGGGGAAACTCATTTAGTGTTATCCTTTTTAATATCAACAACATCTGAATGTTCATTAATAAAGATGAATTAATAGTGTCGTCAAACTCTAGCAATCTGGCTTTCATCATGACCATCACACATATTGAATATCTCAAAAATATTTTTTGTATGATCAACAAAAAAGCTCTTTGAATCACAACTACTTTTTGTATCAATATTTTAAAGAGTATTGCTCAAACCATTAGTGTTTGTATTCTATGAAGGATCACTATATGCATCATAATTTTCAACACAATAAACACATATACCTTTTCCATACTTTTTGTCTTCACAATCAATGCTAAAATCCCTTGTGTCACATGCTATGTCTATTTCCTGAACAAGGTCACAATTCTCTACCATCATGGGATTTAGATTACATGTATTCACATTTTTCTTTTGATGAAGATTACTAGTGTCACTCTAAAGTAGTCCACGTGTTATGGCTTTCATTTATTACTTTGAGTTTACTACTCAATATTTCATCTTGTTCTTGTTTAGAATATTTTTTTCCATAAGTGCTTTGTAAGCTATTTTATAGTCCTCCTCATAGTTAGATTTTGATTCTTGTACCTCTTGTACCTATTGTACCATGTACCCTTTTTTATTTTCCCATTTTATATATTGTTGTTGAGTTCATATATATTGTTGTTGATTTGATCTATATTGTCTTTGTGGATTTCTTTGAAAAGGTCTATGCATTTGAATCCATTGATTGAGTGAATTATATCAGCAAAATTTGGTGATGTGTCTTTTAATGCATATATGATGATATCTTCTTTTCCATTTTGTTTGATTCTATAATGTTAAGATAAAAGAATTTCTTCTGTTACTTGGAGATCTTATTGCTGAAATGAAAGTATTGTTTGACAACTCATCTCTTACTTGATTTTCTATTTTATATTCCTAAAGGATATTAACTAACTCTTCAAATGATACTTTTATATTTGATACTTGAAGAGATGTGACCAATGTTTTAAATGATTTTGGAAGTGCTCTAAGTGTAACTAATACAAGAAACTTTTCTTCTACTTTTACTCCCATAGTTTGTAGTTTTGATTTTTAATAAGCTACCCTTCTAAGGAAGTGTTCTATACTTTCACCATCTTGAACTTTCAATGAGTATAATTGTGTTTATAAGTGCAAAATAGTGGCTTCATTCTTTCCCTCAAATATGGTGCATAGTTTATCCCAAGCCTCTTATGAAGTTTTGGTCTCACTTATGTGTGCTTGTATTTCATTTGATATCCCAAATGTTATTAGCATCGGTGCTTTTGCATCTTCTTCTTTATATTTTTGTCTACCTATGGCATCCTTTGGATAGTTTTTATCTTCTGTGAATATGTCCCAAAGTTTTTCAACAATAAGAAATGACTTATCTTATTTTTCCAAAGAGTGAAATTTGGTCCTTTCAGTAACTAATATTCTAAGAGAAAGATATTTGTATTTACCATGTTGCCTTTAAAAAATGTTTCTCAAAATAGGATCACTAATAATAATTTCTTGAGTCTTCTTCAAAAGAAATGATCTAATTTCTTTTGTAATTTGCTTGGATGATAGCAAGTTTGAAAAAAGTCTTCTAGTTATTAAGTAGAAAACCTTTTGACTCCCTAATTAATTCAATATAGTTCTTATAGGATTGTTTTTTAAAGAATCTTTCCAATATTTTCCTTCTTTGAACTTTATTTTCTTATAAGTTTGTTTTTCAAGGTGTTTTTTTCTTGACTCACACTTTTATGGCTTTGAATAAATAATGAATTTGATTCTTCAAAAGAAAAAATTCTTGCTTCCTCTTTTAAAAATTATCAAAAAATATTCCTTATGAATTCCTTTTGTCTCCCTAATTATTTTCTTTCAATATTTCAATAAACTTTGGAGAATGTAAGTTGAAGTAGAAAAATTGCATATCTTATGGAGCTTGCTCAATAATTTGTCCTTGTCTTTGTCTTCAATGTTTGCCTTCAAAATATTCCGTCAACAATGTACCTTTTATATTCCTTTAACAATATATTTTACACTTTATAAAATCAAATGGACTTCAATATTTGAAACTCTTAGAATGAATTTTCCTTCTCAAAATATGCAAGCCAATATTCTTGCAATGATTTATTTTATTCTTTTCTTTTCTTTATTTCTACCTTGTCTTTTGTTAAAACCTTTCTTATTATCAAATATTTTTCAACTCAATATTCTTTTTACTTTTAATTTCTTTGGACAAATTAACTTTTTTTCTTTTAGTATTTTCTTTTCTTCCTTTTAAATTTCATCTTATTCTCAAATATTTCACTTTAAAATATTTTCCTTACAAATTTTTAATCTCTTTTCAACTATTTCATTGGCTCTATTTAAACAAAGTTATTTTCCAATCTTTAATTATTATCCTTTTAAAAGGGTGGTGCTTTAAAATATTCCTCTCTTAGTAAATTAAATCACCATGTGCCTTTTAAATTAAATCTTAGGCAATAAATAGCATTTACCTTTGCATAAACTTGAATTTAACCTTTCAAATTTTCCTCGAGTCAAAAATTAAAATGTCACTTCTTTGAAAATCATGTGCTTTTTATGTTGGAATTTCTCTGTGCATTATGAATACACCCTTTGATTGCTTCTTCCTACTATGTTCCATCTAGTTGCTCTCGCTTTGATGTTAAACATCCTCCAAGTATAAATATTCTCCTATAACAAATCACTAGTATCTAGCCTAACTATCTTTTGGAAGCATTTATTGTTGTAAATTTTGAGTAGTTTTGGTTGTCATTGATGTCAAAAGAATATTGGTTTCATCAAGTGGTTTTTCCAAAAGCAAGAAGGTCTTGAAAAGGAATAGGATATAATATTTATTTTTAATATTATATGCCTAAATAGGGCCCAAAGGATGAAGAACCGAGAAAGGAGAAGCAAGTTTAAATTAAATAATAATATTATATTATTATAATATTGTGGGCCAAATATCAAGACAAAGAAAAACGAAGTTCAAATTAAAAAACCCATATGGCAGATTGAGTGGTTAAAGGTTTAATTATTTAATTTTAAATAATTTAACCTTAAGGTTAAAATTTAAAATTAAATAATAATAATTTAAAGGCCCTAAGTTTTAAATATAAATTCGAATTTTAAAAATTTGAATGTCCTCGCCGACGTTGGAGAAAAAGCATTGAAATACATATAAACAATGCCAAAAATATTTGGCATTAATAACAAGTGTGAATCGACGTTTATGCAAATATTTCGTGTGCCATAAGAGAGGATTCACATTTCAAAGAAGGTTGAGGGAAATGAAGCAATAAATGCAGTGAGGTGTGTAGACTTCCCACCGATGACGTTAACGCAAGTGGCAGTTGGCAGAGTGCTAAGACCTGCAGGAAGGAGATCACGATTCGATCCACGCGATCGACATTTTTCATGTGAGAGGCCTTCGTTTTGTCGTGGGCACATTTTATGAGGAGAATAAGGGGAAAGCGTGCACCGTTTTTCTCATGTGGGCATGCAGCTCACTTGGTGGCCTAGCTTGAGCTAGGGTGTTGGGAAGTACAAGGTCGCATGGTCGAATTCGTTGAAGATGTTTTTATGGGCAAGAAGAATTAAAGGTATGCTATTTAATTTTTATTCTCTAAGGTGTTGAAAATTGAAATTGTCTAGAGATTGACGTGAGTGCCAAGTGTCGGGGGAGTTATAAGGTAAGAGAGAAAATTTTTATATTTTATTTTGGTTTTTGGTGATTGAAATCTATTTTATAAAGTGTGGAGTTTATAAGGTGTATAAGGGAGATTGCTATGCATTTTGTTATAAGGGAATTATTGAGTTAGATTGTGTGTGTTTGGAGTTATAAGGTAAAGGTAAAAATTAAAATATTTTATTTTGATTTTTGGTGATTGAAATTAATAAAGTGTGGAGATTATAAGGTGTACAAAAGGTTTTGATATTTTGTATGGAAAAATTATTTTGAGAAAATTATTTTGTGGAGATATTAAGATAGTTTGTGGCTATCTAACCCTAGTATTGGCAAAGAAAATTTAATTGTGGTTAAGACAGGTTTTGAAGACATATCTCCATCACAACAAAAGGTATGGGCACACTTACCTTGTGAGTGAATTATTGTTGGATTGGATGTTTTGAATGTTAAGTTGAAGTAAAAAGTATTGTTTGATTAGCATTATTGAGTTTGGTTTTGAGATATCCAATATTGATTGTTGAAGGTTTTTCCGAAATGAAGGTTGATGCTAAAAACCTTGTTTGATAAGCATTTTTGGAAATGTTGAGTGAGCCTTCATGTGCGTTATTAGAGTGTGGAAGATCATGAGTATCATTGTTATGTGAAGTTGAGAACTATCTTGAACTAGTATTTGTGAAAGAACATGAGTATCATTGTTATGTGAATTTGGAATCATCTTGAGCCAAGGTTGAGTTCCATAATGTGAGTTGTTGAAAGCTTTGTGAAACATTTTCCTAGGGTTTGTAAGCAAGCTCTGTGATTGGTTGAGTGGATTTGATTGGGCACAGTTGATTGAAAGTGTTGGAGTGATAGTTCAAGTTTTGTGAAACAAATTGTTCATTACTAATTTGAGAAAGTGATTGAGTGTGAAACATATTGAGTCTCTAATCATTCTCCATATTTTTTTGTGGTTAAACAAAAGAGTTTGAAAGTGATTGAGCATTGTGAGTGTGAAGCATATTGAGTCTCTAACCATTCTCTATATGTTTCTGAGAGGTCAAACAAAATTCTAAGTGAAACTTGTTTGTGTGATTAAAAGAGGTTTTCTGTGATAGACTGAGTTGAGTTGAATAAGCTTTTGTGAAAGCTTGTGAGTAGATTTGAGCAAGTCCTAGAGTGGACTTAAGGACATATTTGTGTGAGCTTTTGTGGAAGCTTACAATCATATTTAAGGCAAGTCTTGGTGAATACTTGTAGAGCATATTTGAGGTAAGTCTTGGTGAAGACTTGTAGAGCAAATTTGAGGCAAGTATTGGTGAAGACTTGTAGAGAAGATTTGAGGCAAGTCTTGGTGAAGACTTGTGGATAGATTAGTGTGAGCTTTTGTGGAAGCTTACAATGCAAATTTGAGGTAAGTATTTGAGAAGACTTGAGAGTTGAGTTGATTGATTGATTTATTCAAGATTTGTGTTAAGGCTTGGGGTAGATCTAGCAGAGTTGATTTGTGATTGGATCAAGCTTTGTGTTAAGGCTTGAGGATAGATTTTGATGCAGATTTAAGGACAGGTTTGTATCATATCAGAGATAGAGATTGAGCATATTTGTGCTAGATCGAAGGACTGTGTTTAGTGCAAATCATAGATAGATATTGAACAGATTTGTACTAGACCAAAGGACTGTGTTTAGTATAAATTTGAGATAGATCTGGGAGCAAGCTTTGGAGGTGACAGAGCAAAGGATAGTAGTCTCCAGTGGATATAGATCAATTAGCTAGGGTAGTAAGGACAAGTCTTCTAAGTGAGTATAGGAGTCTTCAGTGGAGAGATATCCACAAGCCAGTGTAGTGGAGGCAGTAGTCTTCTAAAGGATCACTAGCCAGAGCAAAGGATAAGGAGTTCTCCTATGGATAGAGTTCCACTTACCAGCTAAGGGGATTGGTGTCTCCTATGGATAGAGATCAACGAAATTGATTAAGGGATTTGTGTCTCCTTTGGATATAGGTCCATAAACATTGTAATAGGTAAGGATTCCCAAAAATATTTGTTGAGAAAAATTTAGTCAAATATTTTCTTCGTGGAGTAGCCTACATTGGGTGAACCACATTTAATTGGTGTCTCTATTATGTGTGGTAATTTGTACATTGCTTTGATTACTGTTGTCGATATTGCCATTGATATATTGCATAATATTATTTGGAAAAGAAAAGTAAAAAGTGGTCTTATACTGTTCACTCCCTTCTCAGTATAAGCTTGTGTTCTTCAATTGGTATTAGAGCGGGTTTCTTCGAAAGAGTTTAACAGATTGAAGGAAAAAATTTTAAGAACACAAATGGATTCTCAGAATGGATCATTAGGGAATTCAACACCATTGTTTGATGAGAACAATTATGCACTATGGAGCACAAGGATGAAGTTTCATCTAATGACACTAGGAAATGAAATATAGGAAGCAGTTGAGAATGAATACATACCACCAACAACTCCATATACAGATAAAGATGATAAAATTCTACATCATTGCAATTCAAAAGCAATGAATGGAATTTTAAGAGGTTTATGTGAAACAGAGTTTATAAAGGTTATGTATTGCACATCAATAAAGAAAATTTGGGATAAGTTGAAAGGCATATATGAGGGAGACAAAAGAATCAAAAGGGCAAAGTTGCAAAATTTCAAGAGAGCATTTGAAGACCTAAAGATGAAGGATGAGGAAAACATTGTGGCATATCTACTTCATGTGGATGAGGTTGTTAACTCCATGCAAGGACTTGGGCTTAAGGTTGAGGAACCAAATGTTTGTGATAATATTTTAAGGTCACTTCCAAAAATATTTAGTGAAAATATTTCAACTATAGAAGAGGTAAAATATATTGAACTTTTGACATGGGATGAATTACATAGCATTCTCATAGCTTTTGATATGAGAATAAAAGAGGAACCTATTCTCTAGAAGGAAACAACCTTCAAAGTTACTAAGAAGATAAAGGGTAAGAAGTCAGATTCAAGCAATGAGTCATCCAGTGATGAAGAAGCAAATAATGGCAAAAGGAACAAGGACTCAAGAAATTTTAAAGGTATGAAATCAGTTAGATGTTTCAATTGTGGAAAATATGCTCACGATGCATCTGATTGTCCAAAGGCTAAAAATAGCAATGATGAAGAAAAATGGGATCATAAGAACAGGGGAACAGGAAAACACAGCTACCAAAAGAAAAACAGGGATGGACAAGGCAAGCAAGAAAAGAAAATTTTCCAAAGGCATAAGAATATTTTCTATGCATACAAGGCAGGTAAGATTTCAAGTGATAGTGATGAAAGTTCCTCAAATAATGATGAAGATGAAGTTCTATTTTTGGCAGAAGAAAAATATGATGTTAGAAAAAGGGCACCAATGATTCTCATGTATTTTAGATGTGGTAACTTTGGTTATCTTGAAGATAGTTGTGCAAGGAATGGATTCAGTTTTAGTGATGATGAATATGAAGATATACTTGAAGGACTAGAAGAAAGTTTACTTTTGGCAATAGAATAAAAAGGAGGTGATCCTATTGAAGACAAGTCAAGAAGGAATGAAGATCATCCCTGTTAGATTCTACTCCTAACCACCATACTAATCACATTATTAGTTAATTATTTAATCACTATCTCTTTCACAAAGGTTGTGACCTTTGATCACACCTTCACACTCGTAGAAATAGGCATTTCATTTGGTATAGTTGAGGCATCGAAGAATATAATTATTAATTAATTGTTGGGTTCCCCATACAATACAACAACGATTCCTTAATAAAAGCGATTCCTTTTTATTATTCTAGTATTATAATCAATATTTCTCTATTGGGTTCACTACATCTGGTATCAGAGCCTCGTCAAAGGGGAAGAAATAATCAAACAATTTTTTTTCCCTTCTTCGTTTTATCGCGTGGTGCTGATTGTAATTTTCTAGAGCAAATATACAATTCACAACATCACGAATCCCCTGCATACGTGACAACCCTGTGAGTAGAAGAAACCAGCGGTTTTTAAGCATCCATTTTTGACTAAAAACATCTAAAATACCTGCCACAAATCGAAAAGAACTACTATACGATTAATAGGATTCACAAAATGTCGCTGCTCGCTGGGGAAAAAAAAAATTCCAACCAATCTCTCACCCCGCGTTTCTGGCAAGCGCATTCGAAAACTGGTGAAAGAAAAAATAAATAACCTAAGGTTTAAATAATTCTAGCATCATAAATTCATTTCCAATCACCATTAAATCTTTTTTCATCATCGTTTAGAAGTTTTTTTGTGTGAGCATCGTTTTCCGACGAAGCCTAAGAAACTGGTGAATTTTTTTTTATTTTATCAAAGTTCTGACTAAGGTTATCTAAATTTTTGATCGCCGAGAAAGGTTCACCGACGTCGTAGATAGCAAAGAGAAGGAAGTTTAAAAAAGTGCATCAAAAATTAATATCGAATTTTTCAAGCAAAATACGACATCACAACGTCTTCGTCTCCTTTCCCTGCTCCAGAATACCAAGACTTAGTCACCGACAAAACTCAGTATCCTAAATGTCGAAACTACATTTATTCGATGTCCATGTATTAACTAGGACCTCACCTGCAGCAAACAGCGAGTCCCTACAGCAAACAGAAAACCACCAACGAGCATAGGTGAAAAAACAGGGCAGTTAGGTAAACTAAAACCCACCATGAATTTCATAGACCGAAGGAAAACAACCGATTGAACAACAAAAACACAACCATTTTTGTTCACAGCCATATGCGAACAACCAATTAAAACACCAAACCAAGCTTGCATCTTTCCAGACGTTCCACACTCACGCGATCCATCGTATCACAACCTCGTAAGACTTGTTACTATTGCAAATTCTTGCTAAAAGTTGTCAAGGCATTGAAAATTATCGCTAATTCTGCAACTTACGAAGGTTATAAAATCTCCAAAACCTAACCGCAATGGCCGAAGGATGACTTTTATGCAATTTTTAATGATAATTTTTCAAGAAATTTTTGTGACGACTTTCAACACATTTTGCAACACCTTTTCGCCAAACGACTATGCAAATGGTCGATGGAAGAATATCTCATGACCCCAACCTACTTTTGCTACTTAATATTGCCCACCTACGTCAAATCACGTTAGTGACTATATATAAAATTCAGTTCTAGTATATCGCCAATCGCATCACAGGGTTGGACGAATCAGTCCTCATAAGTGGGTTCATCAATGGATTGAAATAGGAAATTAGAGTGAAGATCATGATGTACACTCCTCGCACCCTACAGGAAGCCATTGGATTAGCCTTGTTAGCCGAAAATACATTCAATGTTCAACGTCAACATGGGGAGCAACCTATTGATAAATCGACATTCATGCACACTATTCCAAAACACAAACCCTTGCCAGTTAAGTACCTTAGCCTACAAGAAATGGAGGAGCGACGAGTGAACGACCTCTGCTATACTTGTGATGAGCAATTTGGGCCCCTTCATTGTTGTGCTACACAAACATTGTATTTATTGAATATAGTTGATCCCTGTCACTCCATAGAGGAAGAAGATGAGGAAGATGTGCACGACATGACCAAAGCACCTGATCATAACAATGAAGGAAATGAGGTCGATGTGCAAGAAGTGCTCGATACACCACGAAAATATGAGGTAGACATCCATGCAGTAAACAATGAAGGCAAGACATACACTCTCAAAGAACTACACATAAGTTCATCGTCAAGAGTGAGTTCTCATCGTATAGGCATCTTGATTCAGAAAGGAGGAAAAAGAGTGAGTGCACCTTTATTTTCCCTTCATTCTACACAGGAAGAATCGGTTAAAGCGGAAGCCTACCTTCAGGATAATTCTCCTAAGGAAGATTATGCTATTCTTTCTAGCAACCGCCCACTAATGCTTCGACCTTCAATATATCCTTGCCTTCGAAAAAGTGACATTAAAATAGTACAAGAACTTGCACAAATCCAACTAGGAAAACAAGCAACGAAGCTCCTTACTTTGAGCTTTGAGGACAAATCTCTTTTTAAGGAAGGTGGCATGTTAGGATTCTACTCCTAACCACCATACTAATCACATTAGTAGTTAATTATTTAATCACTCTCTCTTTCACAAAGGTTGTGACCTTTGATCACACCTTCACACTCCTAGAAATAGACATTTCATTTGGTATAGTTGAGGCATTGAAGAATATAATTATTAATTAATTGTTGGGTTTCCCATACAATACAACAGTGATTCCTTAATAAAAGTGATTCCTTTTTATTATTCTAACATTATAATCAATATTTCTCTATTGGGTTCACTACAATCCCAAAGGCAAAAAAATAGAGGAAGAATCAGAGAAAGGAGAAGTTAATATTGAGGGTGAGCTTATTCATGCCCTTGATGAGGGAGGTAAGAAATAAAAACTCAAAAATCAAGCTTAAATTTTAAGAATATGATGAAGAGAAAGGAAAGCTCATAGAGGATATAACTAACTCAATAGCTAAGACAAGGAGATTCAAAGATAATTTAGAAGCAAATGTTTTAAAATGTGAAAAGTTAGAGCATGAGGTAGCTTCACTAAGGAAGGAAGTAAAATATTCTAAGGAAAAGTTACACAGGTCTGGGAAATCTCAAAGAAATTGGATAAGATTATCAAGACACAAAAACCTACATCAAACAAGACAGGTCTTGGTTTTGAACATATACAAAGAAAACAAGGAGAAGATTCCATCTCAAGCTTTGAAGAAGAAGAAGCTTTAGAATAAGAGATTGTAATAGAGAGTGAGACTTCTGAGGATGAGTTGAATAACAAAAAATTCAATAGGAAAATGAACAATGCACAAATGAGGAACAGATGGAACAGGAACCAACACAGGGTAAAAGAGACTAAGAGACCAATGGTGAAAAGGATTGAAAATCCAACTAACTTCATATTATTTACAAACTCATTATATAGGCTCTAATGGCCCAAAATACATAACCAAACCCATCAAATCATGGATTTGATCCAATATGCTTAACCATAAGCTACAAAAGTGCAAAGGAGAATGCACGTAACTTCTAAGTTAAGAGGAAAGGAATAATGCTAACTATAAGATCCATTTTAGCTATCTTGAAGTACACACTTCCTACTTTGAGTTCACACTTCCTAACTAACACTCCTAAATGACAACTAGAAGATAACTAGTGCCCACAAGTGCATGTGAGAAGGAGACTCACTTACAATATTAATTTGCAAGAAATAAACTATGCAAACCTAGCTAGGAATTACTAGAGGGGTCATATGAGTGATCAAACATCAATCCTCATCATGCCTCCCCACAATAGAAGCATTGGCCTCCAATGCTTTCAGAAGAGTAGGAAAGTCACGGGACATCTGATGAAAAGAAATCCAACGAGCCTGATGCGACAATTGTCCTCGCCGAGCCACAAGATATGAGGTGGTAGACCCCTGGCGAGTCTGTCGAGTCTTCGTGTCATAGATCTGATCGAAATCCAATGGTAACTGAGAATCAGGAACCACGTCCATAGGATGACTGATAGCTGGTGCGGTCTCCAATGTAGAGTCAAAGTACAACTTCAAAAGATCTACATTGACGACGTCATGAATTCCCAAGTGTGCGGGAAGATCAAGGCGAAAAGCATTCTCGGACACCTGTTGAAGAATAGTATAAGGCCCATAGCGAATCGGTTTGATTTTACTATGAGTCTTATCAAGAAAACGCCGCTTGTCAAGATGCAACCAAACTTTGTCACCAACCTGAAATGGATGAGGAATGCGATGTCGATCCATGGCCTTTTTTTGTTGCTGTTGTGTCTTTTGCAAAATCTCAATCACCTTTGATTGAAGATTGTGCAAGTGCTGAATAAATGAGTGTGCCTTGTCTTGCTCCTTCTGAAGATGTGAAGTGACAGGAGAAGGCAAAGACAAAGGTAACTCATAAGGTGCCAAGGGCTGAAATCCCATACAAACCTCAAAAGGTGAGTGACCTGTAGAAGAATGTAGGGCCCTATTGTAGGCATGTTCAATATGAGTGAGACTCAAGTCCCACTTTGTTGGTGAAGCGTGATGATAGATTCGTAAACTTTGCACAAGGGTACGGTTTACCACTTCAGTCTGCCCATCTGACCGCGGATGATAGGCGATGGAAAAGTTAAGGGAAACTCCCAAAATTTTCCACAAAGAATGCCAAAAGTGACCCACAAAGCGTGAATCACGATCCGATATAATGCTGGTAGGTAGACCAAAGGAACGCCAAATGCTGTCAAAGAACAATTGGGCTAAGTCTGCTGCAGAACTTGTCTTGCGGCATGGAATAAACTTAGCCATCTTACTGAATCTGTCAACCACCACGAACACACAATCATGTTGTCGCACTGTCATGGGAAAACCACTAACCAAATCCATGGAAATGCTTTCCCAAGGATGGGAAGGAATGGGCAAAGGCATTCCTAAGCCAAACTTCCCGTTAGCTGGTTTTGAACGACAACAAACTGCACACCGTTTGAGAAATCTCAACACATCCCTCTGCATTTTAGGCCAGTAGAAAAATCTTTGCAAGTGATGAAGTGTTTTGTGCTTCCCAAAGTGACCACCATAAAGTGTAGAATGAGCTTCCTTAAGAAGTGACACCCTAGGCTCACAAGGAACACAAACCTTGTCCAATTTGTAAAGAAGTCCTTCTTTGATGTAGAAATCTTGGAAAGGACGCAAATTGGAAGAAGAAGGCTTACTCACTTGCTCAAATATTTTCCCAAAATCAGGATCCTGTGAATACTGATTAGGCCAAGTCTTAAATCCCAAGTGTGAAGTGGACATAACTGTTAAGGCAAGAGCGGCAGGAGGCCTACTCAAACAATCAACAATAGTATTACTCTTCCCCTTTTTGTACTTGATCACCAAGTGAAATTGTTGGAGGTAAGAGGCCCACTTCATATGTCTTGATTCTTCAATTTTACTTTGAGATTGTAAAAACTTGAGAGGCATATGATCAGTGTGTACTACCGTATCTTTTCCCAAAATATAATGTCTCCAGTACTTGATAGCTTGAACTAATGCATACAACTCCTTGTCATATGTAGAATAGTTCAACTTAGCAACAGAAAAAGTTTCTGAATGATAAGCAACTGGATGACCATTCTGTTTGAGCACAACTCCTAAGGCAACTTTAGAGGCATCCGTTTCAATCTCAAAAGGTTGAGAGAGGTCAGGTAAAGTTAACACAGGTGTTGTACAAAGTTTCTTTTTGAGTTTCTCAAAGGCAATATCTTGGCTTTTCTCCCAATGAAATGGAACTTTAGACTTAGTGAGATAATGCAATGGAGTTGCAAGAGTGGAATATTGAGGAATGAACTTGCGATAAAAATTCGCAAGTCCTAGGAAACTCCTTAACTCAGTGAGAGTTGAAGGAGGGGACCACTTAAGTAAAACATCAACTTTGGTGGGATCTACCTGAATTCCACTTTCACTAATCACATAACCAAGGTAAGAAACTGAAGTATTGCCAAAAGAACACTTGGAAGAATTGGCATATAATTGATTCTTCGCAAGAAGATCAAGTGTATGATGGATATGCCCAAGGTGTTCCTCCCAAGTTTTTGAGAATATCAATATATCATCAAGATATATTATTACAAATTTGTCAAGTACATCACGAAATACATCATTCATCAACCTCATGAAGGTTGCAGGAGCATTAGTAAGACCGAAGGGCATGACCAACCATTCAAAGAGGCCCATCTTCATTTTAAAAGTTGTCTTCCATGTATCCTCAGCTTGGATACGCACTTGATGATATCCACTTTTGAGATCTATTTTTGAAAAGAACTTAGCTCCTTGGAGCTGATCTAATAAATCATCAATGCGTGGTAGTGGATATCTATTCTTTACAAAAATTATGTTCAAAGCACGAAAATCAATGCACAATCTCCAAGTGCCATATTTTTTAAGAACCAACAAAATAGGTGAGGCACAAGCGTAAGTACTTTCCTTAATGAAACCCTTAGACAACAAATCTTCTATTTGCCTTTTTATTTCTTCATTTTGCAAAATAGATTGTCTATACATGGGAGCATTAGGTAGTGAAGAACCAGGAATGATTTCAATGTTGTGATTAATTGTGCGAATTGGAGGAAGAGACTTTGGCTCCTGAAATATGTGTGAGTAATTTTGCAATATTTTATCCATTGAAGAGTGTTGCTTTGGAATGGATGTGGATGTAGGAGTGTTTTGAGAGCGAATGAAAATTAGAGCAACGTCACCACCTTTTTTAATTGCCCTTTTTGTTTGCTTGGAATTTAGAATGATGTTAGGAGTGTTGGTGCTTTTAATGAGAAAGACCTTACCATATTTTTGAAGTGTGTAGGTTCTTTTGAAAGCATCATAAATAGCTCTCCGATCATACTGAAAAGGTTGTCCAAGCAAAATCCCACAACAATCCATAGGAGTCACATCACAAGTGACTTGATCTATGAAATGTGGGCCAAGTGCAAATTTTAATGTGCAAGTGTGAGTGATTTCTGAGCCCCTTCCACTATCCTTCCAACCCAAAGAATAAGGTTGAGGATGAGGCTCCATAGGTAACTTCAATCGCTCGACAATGGACCTCGCAATTAGATTTTTCTGCGAGCCATTATCCACTATACAATCTGTTGCAAAATTATGGAGCAAATGAGCTCGAGTGATGAACAAAGCATCACGAGCGCCCCCTGATGAACTTACATTTACCAAGGTAACCTCATTGAGCTTACCTCGTAATTTCGTGTATACTCTACTTTCTCCTACTGACTCAAGGGGACCTTTGGAAGCATCCTCCTCTTGAGTAGTGATGACTAAACTCTTCTTTTTAAGCTTAAAACAATCAGCTTTTTCATGACCTTTTTTCTTACAATAGTTACAAAAATTTTTAGAAGAAGAAGGTTTGGAAGAAGAAGAAGAAGAAGGAGTAGAAGCGGAAGGAGAAGGAGAAGAAGGATATGGAGAAGAAACATTCTTCTTTTGAGCAAAATTCTTCTTTTGTGAGAAAGAACTATTCCCTTTTGATGAGTTTGCAACCACTTGAGTAGCAGGTGCGCGGAATGCCTGTGAATGCGCTTTGAACTTGTCCTCCGCAAGTTGCGCCTGGTTGAAAACTAAATCCATTTTTTCCATAGAAACAAACATAATTTCCTTGTATAAATGTTCCAAAAAACCACTTTGAAATTTGAGAATCAAAGCTTTAATATCTTCCTCCACATTCAAAAGTATCGTGTACCCGTTGAATTGAAAGATATATTCCAGCACAGTCATATTAGTACCTTGTCGAAATCGAAACCACTTAATGACCAATTCCTTAGAATAATAGGAAGGATAAAAATTGGTCTTAAGAAAGTCTACAAGCTCATCCCATGAGGTGAGTTCATCATGACCTCTTTTTCTTTCAACAAGTACTTTAGCTAAACCAGAAAGTTTTAGCTTAGCATATGGAACCATATCCTCATCTGAAAGCTGAGTATAAGAAAACCAAGAACTCATGTCAAGAATCCAACTATTCAAGACTTCTGGGTTCTGGGATCCATCATAAAGTGGCACTTCACAACGAACTCTCAGGCGAGAATCATGAGCAGAAGTTGAAGCATTGTGGACAGAAATATCATTTACCTTCATGGCAAGGTTACCAAGGACTTCTGCCATGGTAGTATCATTAGCTTTATCTGCTAAAGCATTTACAACATGTGCAAGTTCTGCCACTTGGGCAGCCAAGTCAGAAGCCATGTGAAACCGGGTATAAGCCAGGAGTAAAAGGGAAAAGCACTAAAAATCAAGGTAAAAATTGGAGATTCCTTGTTACAATGTTGTGCCCTGAATTGAAAAATACTCCTAAGGCTCAAAATTTAAAAATTTAAACTAACCTAAGGTTTAAAATTTATATTTTATTAATTTAAAAATAACTTAATTAAAAATTAAATTTTAATTAATCAAAGATTAATTAATTTAATTAAGTTATTAAAAATTAAATTAATAAAAAATAAAAATTACATGCAAAACCTTAGAATAGTAAAATTAAAAAAATTACAATAAGTTTACCCTTGGTTTTGCCGAAACTGCACTCCACCTCTGTTGCATGAAATTTGAACTTTGCATGTTTTTTTCATTGCAGTAATTGGAATCTTGGACCAACCAAGCTTTTCAGCTTATTGCGAATAGCCACCCATCGGCCAAAGTTTGGCCTGACAAGACCAGAGCCTGTCAGAACCAACCAGGTTGCCGGCTGTGGCTAGCCGCCAGCACAGGCCTGACGTGGTTGTGTGGTTGTGGCTAGCTGCTAGCACAGGCCTGACACGGCTATGTGGTTGTGGCGGCTCGACTGGGATAGCCACGACCATAGGCACTATCGTGCTGCCGATAGTCTGTCGTCGACTGTCAGTCGACGATACAGTCGATGCAGCTCTATCGCTCGACAATGTCTGTCACGCTCGTTAGGTCGGTAAGGCAGCAGGACCGTGTGCGTCAGCCTGACGCACATGAAAAGTCCTGCTTGCCGGCCGATTGCCGAATCTCGGCCGAAAAGGGTAAAACAAAAGGCCCTTGGGCTAATATTTTTTTTTTTTTCAATAAAAATAAATATATATTTTTATGAAAAATAAAATAAATAAATAAATTATATATATATGAAAAAATATATATATATTTATATATTTAAATTTTAAATAAAATTTTAAAATAACTTCAATTGTTATTTTAAAAATTAAAAATTTAAATTTTACAATAATTTCAAAGAAACTAAGGTAATTTTACCTAAGAATTTCAAGAAATTTGTAATTTCTTTTCAAACCAGCAAGACCCCTTTAGTAGCTCTCCTTTCAAGATCCAGTCGACACACGACCAGCGTTTGAAAGGCAACCAGATCTAAGTCGACACACGACCTAGTTTTAGATGATGCTCGATCTTCAAGACTCCAAAATGGCAGGAACAAAAGGCTCCCTAATTCGTATTTCACCGTAGGAGTAATCCAAACCTGCCAAGGGATTTTTGTAAGAGAGGAATCGGGGTAAATTTCTCCTATACCTCTTGAGCATATGGAAGAAAGTTGGAACGAGGATTTTGACGCCTAAGGAACTTCCTTCTGCGAATGGTCTTCAAGCTCCCCTTGAGCTTGAACCGAGTCCTCAATGAGAAAGAATTTCTCATGAAAAATAATCTATCTCCTACCCTCTCACCTCACAAGCCCTAGTGCAAACATAAACTAGGCTCTGATACCAATGAAAAGGATTGAAAATCCAACTAACTTCATATTATTTACAAACTCATTATATAGGCTCTAATGGCCCAAAATACATAACCAAACCCATCAAATCATGGATTTGATCCAATATGCTTAACCATAAGCTACAAAAGTGCAAAGGAGAATGCACGTAACTTCTAAGTTAAGAGGAAAGGAATAATGCTAACTATAAGATCCATTTTAGCTATCTTGAAGTACACACTTCCTACTTTGAGTTCACACTTCCTAACTAACACTCCTAAATGACAACTAGAAGATAACTAGTGCCCACAAGTGCATGTGAGAAGGAGACTCACTTACAATATTAATTTGCAAGAAATAAACTATGCAAACCTAGCTAGGAATTACTAGAGGGGTCATATGAGTGATCAAACATCAATCCTCATCAAATGGGGTCAAGGCAAGGTAATTTCAATGGACGATGCTTCTCATATCATAGGTTTGGGCACAAGGCTACACAGTGCAGGACACATGAAAGACAAGAATATGGAAATTTTAAAAACAAGTAGATTTTTCAAGGGTATTGCTACTCTTGTAATCAGTTTGGTCACAAGGCAGTGAATTTTAGGGTTCATGATAGGAATGGCTATGGATCCACCAGGAGAAACCCCAAGATATTTGCACCTTTAAGGAATAACAAAATTAAGTGTTATAAGTGCAATAATTATGGACATACAACAAAGTGGTGTAGAGAAGAAATTCTAGAGACAAGTAGGAACAAGAATAGTCAGAGGAATCAAAAAAATTAGTTAAGGAAGAAGGTGGACAAAGGTAAATATCAGTGTGTGCTGGGAGTAGATATACTCCTACTCCATAATTAATAGCCTCAAAAGGAGGTGGGGGAGGGGCTAAGCTAAGAGTCTCATTCTTAGCCCCGAGCCTTAAAGGTGGCCCTTTGTCATTGATGACAAAGGGGGAGAGATTTGAGTTAGGGGGAGAGCATTCAGTTAGGGGGAGCGGTTTCTTAGGGAAAGCAATTTTTGAAAAAGAAAAAGGAATGGTAAAAATAAAGGGGTTGTCATCAATGACAAAGGGGGAGATTGTTGGAAATTTTGAGTAGTTTTGGTTGTCATTGATGTCAAAAGAATATTGGTTTAATTTCACCGTCATCAAGTGGTTTTTCCAAAAGCAAGAAGGTCTTGAAAAGGAATAGGATATAATATTTATTTTTAATATTATATGCCTAAAGAGGGCCCAAAGGATGAAGAACCGAGGAAGGAGAAGCAAGTTTAAATTAAATAATATTATTATATTATTATATTAATGCGGGCTAGCAATCAAGACAAAGAAAACGAAGTTCAAATTAAAAAATCCATATGGCAGATTGAGTGGTTAAAGGTTTAATTATTTAATTTTAAATAATTTAACCTTAAGGTTAAAATTTAAAGTTAAATAATAATAATTTAAAGGCCCTAAGTTTTAAATATAAATTTTAATTTTAAAAATTCAAATGTCCTCACTGACGTTGGAGAAAAAATATTGAAATACATATAAACAATACCAAAAATCTTTGGTATTAATAACAAGTGTAAATCGACATTTATGCAAAGATTTTGTGCGCCATAAGAGAGGATTCACATTTCAAAGAATATTGAGGGAAATAAAGCACTAAACGCAGCGAGGTGAGTAGACTTCCCACCGACGACGGTAGTGCATGTGGCAGTTGGTAGAGTGCTAAGGCCTACATGAAGGAGATCATAGTTCGATCTACATGATCGATGTTTTGTATGTGAGAGGCCTTCGTTTTATCGTAGGCATGTTTTGTGAGGAGAATAAGGAGGAAAGCGTGCACTGTTTTTCTCATGTGGACATGCAGCCCACTTGGTGGCCTAGCTTGAGCTAGGGTGTTGGTAAGTGCAAGGTTGCATGGTCGAATTTGTTGAAGATGTTTTTGTGGGTAAGAAGAATTAAAGGTATGCTATTTAATTTTTATTCTCCAAGGTGTTGAAAATTGAAATTATCTAGATATTGACTTGAGTGCTAAGTGCTTGGGGAGTTATAAGGTAAAAGAGAAAATTAAAATATTTTATTTTGGTTTTTGGTGATTGAAATCTATTTTATAAAGTGTGGAGTTTATAAGGTGTATAAGGGAGATTGCTATGCATTTTGTTATAAGGGAATTATTGAGTTAGATTGTGTGTGTTTGGAGTTATAAGGTAAAGGGAAAAATTAAATTTTTTTTTTTGATTTTTGGTGATTGAAATTAATAAATTGTGGAGATTATAAGAGTGTACAATAGGATTTGATATTTTATTTGCAAAAATTATTATTGAGAAAATTATTTTGTGGAGATATCAAGATAGGTTGTGGTTATTGATGAGGCAGAACATTGCCTCATACAAAGACTGCTTTTGATAACTTTTTAAACTATTTGGAACCACTTATGATATGATTTTGTACTAATTTTAGTGATACTATGCATTATATGATGATGTTTGCATATTGGAATGATAAAGTGCATATGACCTGTTTTGACTGTTTATCTATGTTTTATAATCTGTTTCAGCTGTATTATTTAGTATATTTTGCATTAAATTAATGTTGTAATATTAAGGTGCTGCTATCTATTTGGTTTTATGCTTCTTTCACAAGATTTTCCCACCGTCTACTCACTTTGAATAATCAAAAAGGTGCCAAGAACTTTGTCAACAGTTGACTGTGCAGAAAACATGAATTTTTCCATACAAATTCCAGCCAGTTGTACATATACAACATGGCTTGGAATTTGTCCACTCTAGCTGGTGCACAAGATGGAATTAGTCTTCTGGGCACTCTTGGAGATTATTTCCACCGTCACAACTGTTCGCATGCACTTCTGGTGCAAGAATTGTTGCAAACCCTGTTCTGCTGCCTAATATTCTAGAGCAGCTCCGGAATGAGCGCAGAAACAACAGTTTTGGTCAAAAGTGCCTTTAAATGCAACAAATGGGTAGTAAATGGTGGTTACAGTTGTTTAAAGGATATCCCTATCCTTTCCAACACTTGTCCTTCAACGGATGCATTCCAGCAGATGAAATGGATAAGGAGTAATGGATCATATCCCTGCATTCTGGAAACAGTTTTGCCACAGTTGTAATAGTCCTATATTGTAGCACAAAACCTTATCAATAATGTACCCTACTTGTATAAATAAAATGCTCCCATTTGGTTGAGCATATAGGAGGATATAGGATCTAGAGGATAGAGATTAGTAGAAGTTTAAATGTTGTAGCCTTGTATTGTAGCAGAATAGTATTCTGCAGGATTTTCCCCTGCACTACTGTTATGTTACTGCAAATTGAATAAAGGTGCAGTTTTATCATTCATGTTTGCTTCTGAGTTCAGTGTGAGGATTTGATAGTGTAGAGCAAGTACTTTTTCCCTCTTTTGGTTCAGGAAGCAAGGGCCACTTCCAGGCCCAGAAGAGGGATTATTCCTGCCAGAGTTCTGCTAATTTCTTGCTGCAGTAGGTCAACAGGAATCTGACAGCTTTTTGCATGGTTAATATTGAATTAAACTTCATCTAACATGTGGCACATGAATGCATTATAGTTAAGTCATCTAGAATAGATTTTATAGCATAACATTTTTTGTTTCAGCTTCAACATTTCTAGTCTGTATTTCCAGTTTGCATCAGAGAATTTCTTGTTAATTCAGTTTGCTCCAGATTTGCAATATTTGCTTACCAACCTTTGAATTTCATCATTGTCTTAGGATTCATTTTCTGCAGGTGTGAAGTTTCAATTCTAAAAAAATTTCATTTGTTGTTATAGTTAATTCTGTGATTTCAATTTTGTTATTTTAAATTTTGTCAACTGAATTCTATCATTTTCAATAGTTTAGATTTGCTTTTCTACAACTATGTGAATTTCAATTATGCAAGGATAAGTAGGCACTCAGTTTTAGTTTCTAGGAGATTAAAAGGGACACTTGACACCCCCAAGCACTAACTGTTTCACCAATAAAGCCATCTCCTAATTGAACTGATCCTTGAAATGCTTGCCTTTCCTATCGTATATAGCCTTGGACACCGCCCTGGATTGACAAACATAATGATTAAATGATGAAGAGTTGACGACACTCATCATTTTTGGCGCCATTTTCGAGGATACTTAGGTGTTGTTAGGAGAAGCATAGCAGTCCAGGAACTATCCTGTTACAGGTAACAGTTCTTGAAAACTGAATTCTAGTTCATTTAGTGGATGAGCATGGATGAATAGGCCAAGAGACGAAAGAGGAAGGTTTATTAGAACTGGCTCTTTTCCACCAAGGCGTTCTTCATGATCTGGTGAAGATCTGCCTGTGTATGAACTTCCTGAAAGACTTAAATGAGAAGCATCTTCTTCATCAACTAAAATTATAGAATCTTTGCAAGAAGAACTCTTAGAGGCACTTACCTCTAGACATACCCATAGGGCTGATCCATCTGAACCAGTTGAACAAATTAAAGTTGAGGAAGCACCTATGGCAGAACAAGGAGAACATGATAGGGATATTGTTGGTCATGATGCTGACAATCCTCCTGTTAGAACTTTTGAATACCCTATTCGTCTGAATCCTACTCAGAATGCTCCTATGAAAACAATTTCACCCTCAGTATTGCCAATATTTAGGGGAGTTGTTTCTGAAGATCCTGATCAATTTCTGTTTGAATTCAAGGTCCTATGTCAGACTTATGACTATGTCAATGACAACCAAAAATTGAAGTTATTTCCCTCTACACTTAAAGATGCAACCTTACGATGGTTTATGAGCCTTGAACCAGATTCAATCCGTACTTGGGATCAAATGGAAACTGCATTTTTGGATAAGTATCAGGAGTATTGTAGAGTGAGAAATAGGAAGGATGAGTTATTTCGGATTAGACAAGAAGAGGATGAAAACTTAGAGGATTATCTTGATAGATTTACCTTTATCCAAAAGAGATGTGGTCCTGTGGAAACTGACTTATTAAAAACTATATTTCTGAGAGGTTTGCAGGATGATTCCAGAGAAGTATTGGACTTAATGGGAAAAGGAGATATAAACCAACTTGAGATTAATGATATTGTAGAGTTGTGCAAAAATTATTCCCGCACTAGGCAAAGAAGAAGGAAGAGGAATCCTGGTAATACTGATATAAAATATTTGATGGAGGAAATGGCTAACATGAAAACTGATATTCTTGTTCAATTAAATACTGCATTAGGGGAAAGGAATGCAAAATCCAATTCTTCACCACCCCTAGCTATCTATTGTCCTAGATGCAGGAATAAGCATGCCCTACATGATTGTCCTTTGGATAGAACCTCTATCTCAACTATTTGTGGCATTTGTTCAAAAGAGCATAACATTGATAAGTGCCATCTCCTGCCTCACCTTAAAAATGTTTTGCAAACCCAAACTGAAGAACTTAATGTTATTGGGCAGAGGCCAGGAGGCAACTTTTCACAATACCAGAATGCCCCTCGTTTTCCTACAAGTTGGGGATAAAATCCTTGGAATATGCCTTGGGGATATTCAGAACCACCTTCACAACCATGGAATCAATCTTGGTCAGCCCCTCAAGACTGGTCACATTCTGGTTGGAATCAACCATGGAATCCTGTTAATCCACCTTGGACACAGAATCAACAATCTGGGCAGAGATGGGGGCCATAATACCCATCATATCAAGGGCAATAGAGGTATCAAGGACAGACTCAAAACCTATTGCCAACTCCTAATCAGAACTTTCAAGGAAGAATGCCACCACAACAATCACAACCAGTTAAGCAACCTCCACTTCTAGCTCAGCCTGTGGCTAACCCCAATAACAACAGACAAGCAACCCCTGTTTATGGAGCTGAGTCTGAAGAGACTGCTGCAGTCCATGTCCTTGACTGTAGTAACATCCAGTTACATTCAGGGAAGGTTTTACCTGACCCTACACCACCCACTATTGAAGAAATTGATGGAAAGCAAGAATTTTCAAGTCCAAAAAAACCACAAACAAAGCAAAAAGAAGGAAAAACAGAAAGTTTACAAGGAAAAATTGAACTTGCCTCAGCAGACCTTCCGTATCCTGAAAGGTTTGACCACACTATCACTCCTCCTGAATCAGAATTAATCATAGAATTGAGGAAAATGTCTATCTCACTCCCTTTTTTGTAGGCAATAAAGGATGTACCTCTGATTAAGAAAACCATTCAGGAGTTGTGCATTAGGAAACCTGGCAGGAAGAAGAAAGCCTTTCCTAAGACTATGCAAGTAGAAGGTAAGTTGGCTGACCTGCTCTCTGGAAAACTAGTACCCCCAAATATGGTGATCCAGGGAGTCCAGTAGTTACAATTACTGTTGGGTTAGTTCAAATTCCAAATGTACTTATTGATTTAGGAGCTGCAATCAACGTGATGACTAAGGAAACCATGCAAAAATTGTAGCTCAATAATCTTAGTCCTACTACCACAATTTTGGAAATGGCAGATAGGTCAGTGGCCAAACCGGAAGGAATTCTGGAGGATGTTGCCATTGAAGTGTCTTCTTGGGAATATCCTATAGATTTCTTAGTATTGCAGCCTAGAAACTCAGCTAATGGCTATCCTATTATTCTAGGACGACCTTGGCTTGCCACTGCAACTGCATTTATAGACTGCAGGTCAGGTGAGATGACTATTTCAAATGGTGTAGACCTAAAAAATATTTCCTTGTATCCACCAGCCCAACCTTCAGCCAAATTTTTTGGACAGATATGGTATCTTGAGTCTGATGAAGAACAGGAAACTATTGTCACCTTGGCCACCGTTGTAGTAAAGGAACATATTGAAGAACTTAATTCACCATAAAGAGAAATCTTTGAACATGAAACAGTTTTGGTGAAAACATTGCAAGAAGAAGGCCTTAGGGATGATCAAATTCTTGTCCATCATTTGTTATGGAAATATGAAGAACAAACTGCTGAACATCTGTCATCTATTCCACTACAAGAAAGCTCCTTCACATTGCCACATGGATGGCATCATCATATTCTGACTTCTTTCACCTGTCCTATGCAAATGATCCCATCAGGTATCACATTTACACCCGAATCAAGAGTATTTCATACTCTGCAGCCACATCATTGTCCCTTAAATGCTTTAATCAGTAAATATGAGGTTGTCAACTCTGTTTATCCAGGGATTAAGCAGATTGAGATACAACCAGGAAAGTTTTTGAACATTAATAGTTGGTTGACTAATGAGCAAGAAGCCAAATTATTTGTTGTTTTGCAGAGACATGTTCGGGCTTTTGCTTGGAGTTATAAGGACATGACTGGCATTCACCTCGATGTGTGTACACATAGAATATACACTGAAGATGTTAAACCTGTGAGACAACCTCAAAGACGTTTGAACCCTGCTTTGAAAGATATTGTCAAGGAAGAAATTGAAAAGCTTTTAGATGTAGGATTCATCTATCCAATATCATACAAGTAGATGGGTTTCTCCATTAGTCATTGTTCCAAAGAAAAATGGGAAAATGAGAGTGTGTGTGGATTACAGAGAGTTAAATAAGGTAACACATAAGGACCATTTCCCATTACCTTTCATAGACCAAGTATTAGACACCCTTGTTGGCAAGAAATTTTTCTATTTTCTTGATGGATTCAGTGGTTATAATCAGATACAAGTTGCACCTGAAGACCAAGAGAAAACTACTTTCACATGTCCTTGGGGAACCTTTGCTTATAGGGTTCTACCTTTTGGTTTATGTAATGCTCCAACAACATTTCAAAGAGCTATTTTGGCCATATTCTCTGATTTGACAAATGAGAGTGTAGAAATTTACATGGATGATTTCACAATATTTGGGGATAGTTTTGAATATACTTTGGAACAACTTGAAAAAGTTTTAATACATTGTGAAACATACCATTTGTCTCTTAATCCTGAGAAATGCTTCTTAATGATGGAGGAAGGGATTGTCCTTGGTCATCATATCTCCTCTTATGGGATCAAGGTTGATCCTAAAAATGTGGAAGTCATCAAAAACCTTCCTCCTCCAAAAACTCAAACTGATGTGAGGAGTTTCTTGGGACACATTGGTTTCTACCGCAGATTTATTGCCAATTTCAGTACCATAGCCAATCCAATGTTTGCATTACTAATGAAAAATTCTGAATTTTCTTGGTCTACTGAGTGTCAAAAGTCTTTTGAGGAATTAAAATAAAAGTTAACAACTCCCCTTGTATTGAGAGGACCTAATTGGGAATTGCCCTTCCATATTCAAACTGATGCTTCCAATACTGCTATTGGAGCTGCATTAGGGCAAATTGACAATGGGGAGCATTATGCCATTTATTACATCAGTAAAAACTTGATAGGAGCTGAAAAGAACTACACTACTACTGAGAAGGAATTCTTAGTTGTAGTATATGCTATTAATAAGTTCTGACACTATATCACAGGATATCAGGTATTCATTCATACAGATCATGTTGCCATTAAATACCTGATGAATAAACCTCTGGTTAGTGCAAGAATTATTCTTTGGTTAATACTATTGCAAGAATTTGATATCACTATAGTTAATAAACTAGGGAAAGCTAATGTAGTTGCAGATTTTCTGTCAAGATTGCCAAATGAAGATACAGGAGAGTTGGTTGAAGATGCATTTCTTGATGAGAAACTATTTGCTATTTCTGTGCAGTCTCCATGGTTTGTAGATATAGCTAATTATTTGGCTACAGGAAAAATTCCTCTTCACTTTACTCCTAAACAAAGGAAACAGTTAATCAAGCAAAGTTCTTCTTTTAAATGGATAGGAGGTTTACTTTTCAAATGCAGTCCTGACCATGTTTTGCGTAGGTGCATCCACAAGGATGAGGTATATGATATCCTACGGGCATGTCATGATGAACCTTCAGGAGGACACTATTCATTCAAGAGTACAATTCGGAAGATCTTGGGTACTGGTTATTACTGGCCATCTTTGCATAAAGATGTGAAAAATTATGTTAGACATTGTGATGCATGCCAAAGGATGGGAAAACCTACCTTCACTAGTGAAATGCCATTACAACCTCAAGTAGGAACAAAACCATTTGAGAGGTGGGGGTTAGATTTTGTAGGACCCATTGACCCTCCTTCCCAAGGGAAAGTGCATATCTTGGTATGTACTGACTATGTAACCAAATGGGTAGAAGCCCATGCTTTTAAGCATGCTCGAGAAGAAAAAGTTGTTGATTTCCTGTATTCACAGATTTTCCTATATTTTGGGGCCCCACAATCCATCACCACAGATCAGGGACCTCAGTTTACTTCAAGAGTTGTTGAAGCCTTCACTCAACTATATGAAATCAAGCATAGGAAATCCTCACCTTATCATCCACAAGCCAATGGTCAAGTTGAAGTAACAAATAGGGAACTAGAGAGAATCTTAACCAAAACCATAGCTTCCCATAGGAGGAATTGGATGGACAAACTACCTGAAGCAATTTGGGCTTACAACACTACTTGGAAATCCACTACTGGATTCACACCATATGAATTGGTTTATGGTAAAAAGCCTCTTTTACCTATTGAATTTGAGTTATTGACTCTTCGAACTGCTTTGGATGTAGGTATTGATTTGTCATAGTCACAAATGGATCAAATTCTATAGCTCAATGCATTGGATGAGCTACGGAGGGATGCATTGCACCAGACTGAGATGATCCAAGCACAATAAAAATTGTGGCATGATAGTCACATTCAGTAGAAGAAGTTTCAGCAAGGCGATTGGGCTTTGTTGTTTGACTCACGATATGAAGACTATCCTGGCAAGTTGTAGACTCGATGGCTCGGACCTTATCAAGTTGAGGAGGTATTTGCAAATGGAGTTGTACGTCTTTCACCAATAGATGATTCAAGAAGGAAGATGGTGGTTAACGGTCATCGTCTTCGGATATATCACAAACCGTTAACCAAGGAGGAGTTTCTCAAGCAAGTAGGAAACTTAGATGTATCAGTATTGGAAGAAACCACTTCTTCCAAGATGGACTCAATCAAGTGACATGAACCAAGATATAAAAAAATATATATAAAATATAATAATTCATAATGTGAAAACCTCTTTGAGGCACATCTGAATTGGGCTTACATGAAAACCGGTTTTTCCGGCATGTTTGCCTCACGGACCCACCACCATTCCATCCATTCTCACCATTGTTTCACTATTTACCATTCCATTCATTCTCACCATTGTTTCACTATTTACCATTCCATTCATTCTCACCTCTGTCATGTTTTTCAGATTGCACCTATTACATTCTGTGAGGAGTCAATTTAAAATCAGCAAAAAACATCTGTACAAAATATAGATAGAATGGTTTCTTTAGGTATGTGCCTTTTTCTATTTTAATATTGTAAATATTTATTATGTAGTGTATGATATCCCTAGTTAGTATAAAGCATACATAAGGTCTGGTTCCAGAAAGTTATCAAGGTAGTCTAAGGCAGAAAAGGCTCTTCAAATGCTCTTGAAAGGTACTGCTCTGGAATGAACTTGCTGCACATAACAAGTTTTCGAATGAAGAAGCTTTAGAATTAGCTTTGGAATGAAAAGGGTATATGCTCTGGAATGGACTATGCGATAAAACCGATTGGAATAAATTAACAAAAAGGTTAATTCATTAATCTCCGAAATCACGTGGCTAAAAAGTCAAATAAATTAAATTTTTTGAAGGTTTTGCACCAATTGGGTTGGAAATAGTATTTGGAACGCAGGTTTCAAATTCGAGTTCCAAAGCAAATATTTGAGGGGGCATGGAGTTTCAAAAATTGTCGCATGTGACCAGTATGGCACATGATTCAAAGCTTGTTGAAAAGGGGGACTCTCATAAAAATTTAATTATCCCATATCACTCAATTATATATACACGTAACATGTATGATGATATAACTTTGCATGCAATGAATTGCCACCATGTGCCAAGTTCACGTTACCTAGCACGTTTGGAAGTTATTTTGGCACTGCACTCATTTACTCTTCACCCTCGAGCATTACTCTTTATAGACTCAAGTATTCCAAAGTTGAGAAAAACTTGTAGTAAAATTTTTAGGCCTAAGATACGTAGAACACCAATCATTGATAATGGGAGGACAGAAGAATAAAATTGAGCCAGATAACATAGAATATTTGTAGAAATATGGGGAATGCATGCAAATTTTTACTGAAGGGGGATTTATGCCCTTCTTGTGCAAGTTTGATGGGTATTCAGAAGGGTTGGCTGCTGAGTTCGCACGTACCTTCTGCAACAACCAAATTCATATCAGTGACATGACCATCCAGGTAAGCCCTAAAATTCTCATCCAGGTTATTGAATTATCATTGCATGGGGTTCAAATTGGAAAATCAGGGAAAAATACTTTAGTTGAACTTGTAAATCAATTCAGGGGAAATGAGGATAGGCCCATTGAGTTTATATTGAGTAATAATATCTGCAAGGGGGTCAAAAGAACAAGTTTACAACCTCCTTGGGATGAAGTTGCAGTATGGGTCATTAGGTTTTTGACCTACGATGGGCAATTCCCTGTCCTGTCTGGACATCACATGAGAATTCTAACCCATCTTCGCCATGGCAACTCAAACCCTGAGCTTAGGGTAAACCTTCCTCTGTATTTGTATCAGGAGTTGGTAAATATGGCCAAAAAGTACCAAGCAGGAAAAGGGTCTCCCAAACACCATGGCCTAATCAATATTATATGCAGGCATCACTTTAGGGGAAACCCTAGAAGCTTTGATAGGTTTTTTCATGCATGGAATGAGTTGATTGAGGAAGAGGCAGTTGAAAGCCCTAGATCTGAAGAAGAGGTAGAGGTTGAAGGACCTGAATCTGAAGCAGAAATAGAAATTGAAAGTTCTGAACATGAAATTGAAACTGAATCCTCTAAAAAAGAAATTCCCTCCTCACCATAGGGACCTCCATCCTCCAGGACGAGGAAGCAAAGAGAGAAATAGTCTAAGATTGATCCTGTAGGAAAGAGGAGAAAGGTTACATTTTCTGAAAATGTAACTATTTTTCCCACTCAGTCCACTGAGCAATTTGGAAGTTCAAGCAGGGAAGGGCAGATGGAGAAGGGAACACCTGAAGCAGACCCTACCCTAGGATTGACAAGCCCTATTTCACAATCTAAAAAGAAACAAAAGCAATCAGCTTCGGGATTGAGAAGGTCTTCAAGACTTCAGAAATCCACCAACATAGGTGATGTGGAAAAGGAAGAAGGAACTGCACATGTTGATACCCTGCAGGTGGAAGAAACTATGGAGAAAGTTGAAGATATAAGTACCAAGGGCATAGATAGTGCAACAGATATGGCTATGCCTACAATGTCCCTCAATTACCCACCAGATTCAGAAGATAGAACCATAACAAAGGAAGCAGGGGGACACACCACTATTGCAGAAATGTCTGCACCACTTGTAGATTATCCTGATTCTGAGGAAGAGTCTAAGGCAGCTGAAGAAGGAAAGAATGATTTGAGCACTGAAGAAGAAGAGGAAATGGACATCAGGACTCAGTTGCATGCATCCAGGAGTGTAATTAAAACACAGACATGATGGATTGAACAAAGTGAAGCTTCCTTGAAGGAAAAATATGATATTATTGCTAAGTTATGGCAAGAGATAGAGGTTGTAAAGGCTAGACTCACACTTCTAGAGTAGCAGCCTCCTCAGACTGATTTAGGGGATGAATTAGCTAGTCTGTTGCTGAACTTAGTAGGAAATCCAGAAAGAAACTCACCTGGCAGAATTGCAATAGAAGAAGAAGAAGTTGCACAAGAAGTACAACAGAGTCCAGGGGATGAGCATCCAGGGACACAGTAGATAACCGAATCAATAACACCTACAGAGGGAGAAATAATAGTACAAGAAGAGGTAATTCCACAGTCTCCTCAAAATCTTGTTAATTTGAATGCATCTGAGATTGAACTAGTAGAAATTGGAACACAGACAGAGCCCCCTGTAATTGAAAAGGTGGATGTAGGCATCCAAGTTAATGTCATTCCACAAATGCAACCAATAGTTAGGTCACCAGAAATAGTTACATTAGCAAAATATAATGAATATGTGGCATATTGGATGGCAAGATGTCATCAATTAGAAGGAAAGGTCTCATCATTACAGACCTTAACAAAAGAGCTAGAACAAAAAAATTCAAAAATTAAAAAATTGAAGGAACAAGTGCAGGATGTATGCCAAATTGCAGAGTGTATGGTTCAGTGTCGGAGGCCAGCTAGATTCTACAGCTTAATGTTGAAATAAAAATACCTTCGTTGGCAAACGATGAGGATCACCTCTGGCCTCTCTCACAAATTGGAAACACCTAGTGAGTTTCTGGAAGCTTTTTGGCAAAGTTCTGTAGAACACCAAAATTTGCTATGTGAATTGTTCCTGCATAATTTCTTTTTGCCAACCGAAGTTATCTTCCTTCCCCACATTTTCACTGGTGATCCTCAACTTAGGGCTTTTTAGTCTACACTCCAGAATCAAATTTATTGGGAGCAGGAAAAGAAAGCTAGCAAAGCCATGGAATTGCAGGCAGTCTTGCTCATTAGGCCTGTTCACCTGAACCACAGAACTACCACTAATGAGCACTACACTCTAATGAGGGATGACAGAGTAAGAAAAATATATCTGGGGAACTTGCAAAAATGCATAGATGGTTTTCAAACTTTTTGTGCAACATCATTTGCTGATGCTTTGTCAGCCTGCAAAAGCAGATGGGGAGAGCTACCTATATCACTATAGAAAAGAGAACCCATCTCTCCAAATAACCTGATGTGGTCTAGAAGAAGGGCAGAATGTATAATCCAGACCATATTTGAGGTAAAGGAGCAATGGATAGGTCTCAGGTACAGGAATCCAACAATCATCACCCCTGTTCCATATTTCTTTGATAATGACCCTCAATCAGACGATCAATTCTAGGAGTGGCTCAGGGAAATCAAAGAGCACAAAGGATATTACAAATTTGGAAGCAGACTATGGAAATATGTTGAGCGCTATCTTGACATAGATATTTGTGTTGCTGTAGCAGAACAGAATGCATGAGGACATGCATTATAATAAGTTGGGGGAAATGATGAGGCAGAACATTACCTCATACAAAGACTGCTTTTGATAACTTTTTAAACTATTTGGAACCACTTATGATATGATTTTGTACTAATTTTAGTGATACTATGCATTATATGATGATGTTTGCATATTGGAATGATAAAGTGCATATGACCTATTTTGATTGTTTATCTATGTTTTATAATTTGTTTCAGTTGTATTATTTAGTATATTTTGCATTAAATTAATGTTGTAATATTAAGGTGCTGCTATCTATTTGGTTTTATGCTTCTTTCACAAGATTTTCCCACCGTCTACTCACTTTGAATAATCAAAAAGGTGCCAAGAACTTTGTCAACAGTTGACTGTGTAGAAAACATGAATTTTTCCATACAAATTCTAGCCAGCTGTACATATACAACATGGCTTGGAATTTGTCCACTCTAGCTGGTGCACAAGATGGAATTAGTCTTCTAGGCACTCTTGGAGATTATTTCCACCATCACAACTATTCGCATGCACTTCTGGTGCAAGAATTGTTGCAAACCCTGTTCTGCTGCCTAATATTCTGGAGCAGCTTCGGAATGAGCACAGAAACAATATTTTTGGTCAAAAGTGCCTTTAAATGCAACAAACGGGTAGTAAATGGTGGTTACAACTATTTAAAGGATATCCCTATCCTTTCCAACACTTGTCCTTCAACGGATGCATTCCAGCAGATGAAATGGATAAGGAGTAATGGATCATATCCCTGCATTCTGGAAACAGTTTTGCCACAGTTGTAACAGTCCTATATTGTAGCACAAAACCTTATCAATAATGTACCCTACTTGTATAAATAAAATGCTCCCATTTGGTTGAGCATATAGGAGGATATAGGATCTAGAGGATAGATATTAGTAGAAGTTTAAATGTTGTAGCCTTGTATTGTAGCAGAATAGTATTCTGCAAGATTTTCCCCTGCACTGTTGTTATGTTACTGCAAATTGAATAAAGGTGCAGTTTTATCATTCATGTTTGCTTCTGAGTTCAGTGTGAGGATTTGATAGTGTAGAGCAAGTACTTTTTCCCTCTTTTGGTTCAGGAAGCAAGGGCCACTTCCAGGCCCAGAAGAGGGATTATTCCTGCCAGAGTTCTGCTAATTTCTTGCTGCAGTAGGTCAGCAAGAATCTGACAGCTTTTTGCATGGTTAATATTGAATTAAACTTCATCTAACATGTGGCACATGAATGCATTATAGTTAAGTCATCTAGAATAGATTTTATAGCATAACATTTTTTGTTTCAACTTCAACATTTCCAATCTGTATTTCCAGTTTGCATCAGAGAATTTCTTGTTAATTCAGTTTGCTCCAGATTTGCAATATTTGCTTACCAACCTTTGAATTTCATCATTGTCTTAGGATTCATTTTCTACAGGTGTGAAGTTTCAATTCTGAAAAAGTTTCATTTGTTGTTATAGTTAATTCTGTGATTTCAATTTTGTTATTTTAAATTTTGTCAACTGAATTATGTCATTTTCAATAGTTCAGATTTGCTTTTCTACAACTGTGTGAATTTCAATTATGCAAGGATAAGTAGGCACTCAGTTTTAGTTTCTAGGAGATTAAAAGGGACACCTAACACCCCCAAGCACTAACTGTTTCACCAATAAAGCCATATCCTAATTGAACTGATCCTTGAAATGCTTGCCTTTCCTATCGTATATAGCCTTGGACACCGCCCTGGATTGACAAACATAATGATTAAATGATGAAGAGTTGACGACACTCATCAGCTATCTAACCCTAGCATTGGCAAAGAAAATTTAATTGTGGTTAAGACAGGTTTTGAAGACATATCTCCATCACAACAAAAGGTATGGGCACACTTACCTTGTGAGTGAATTATTTTTGGATTGGATGTTTTGAATGCTAAGTTGGAGTAAAAATGGTTTTTTGATTAGCATTGTTGAGTTTAATTTTGAGATATCCAATATTGATTGTTGAAGTTTTTTTTCTGAAATGAAGGTTGATGCTAAAAACCTTGTTTGATTAGCATTGTTGGAAATGTTGAGTGAGCCTTCATGTGTATGATTAGAGTTTGTGGAAGATCATGAGTATCATTGTTATGTGAAGTTGAGAACTATCTTGAACTAGAATTTGTGAAAGAACATGAATATCATTGTTATGTGAATTTGGAATCATCTTAATCCAAGGTTGAGTTCCATAATGTGGGTTGTTGAAATATTTGTGAAACATTTTCCTAGGGTTTGTAAGCAAGATTTGTGATTCGTTGAGTGGATTTGATTGAGCATAGTTGATTTAAAGTGTTGGAGTGATAGTTCAAGTTTTGTGAAACAAATTGTTCATTACTAATTTGAGAAAGATATTTAAAGTGATTGAGTGTGAAACATATTGAGTCTCTAATAATTCTCCATATGTTTTTTTTGGTTAAACAAAAGAGTTTGAAAGTGATTGAGCATTTTTGTGAGTGTGAAGCATATTGAGTCTCTAACCATTCTTTATATGTTTCTGAGAGGTCAAACAAGATTCTGAGTGCAACTTATTTATGTGATTAAAAGAGGTTTTATGTGATAGACCGAGTTGAGTTGAATAAGCTTTTGTGAAAGCTTATGAGGAGATTTGAGCAAGTATTAGAGTGGACTTAAGGACATATTTGTGTGAGATTTTTTGGAAGGTTACAATCAGATCTGAGGTAAGTCTTGATGAAGACTTGTAGAGAAAATTTGAGGTAAGTCTTGGTGAAGACTTGTAGAATAGATTTGAGGTAAGTCTTTGAGAAGACTTGAGAGTTGAGTTGATTGATTGATTTGTTCAAGCTTTGTGTTAAGGCTTGAGGTAGATCTAGCAGAGTTAATTTATGATTGGATCAATATTTGTGTTAAGGCTTGAGTATATATTTGAAGATAGAGTTTGGTGTAGATTTGAGGATAGGTTTGTGCCAGATCAGAGATAAATATTGAGTAGATTTGTGCTAGATCGAAGGACTGTGTTTAGTGTAGATCAGAGATAAATATTGAGAATATTTGTGCTATATCGAAGGACTATGTTTAGTGTAGATCAAAGATAGATATTGAGCAGATTTTTTCTAGATCAAAGGACTGTGTTTAGTACATATTTGAGATAGAGCTAAGAGTAAGCTTTGGAGGTGACATAGTAGAGGATAGTAGTCTCCAATGGATAGATATCAATTAGCCAGGGCAGTGATGATAGGTCTTCTAAGTAAGGACATGAGTCTTTAGTGGAGAGATATCCCCAAGCCAGTGCAGTGAAGGCAGTAGTCTTCTAGAGGATCACCAGCCAAAGCAAAGGAGAAGGAGTTCTCCTATGGATAGAGTTCCACGAACCAGCTGATGGGATTGGTATCTCCTGTGGATAGATATCCATAAACTTGATTAGGGGATTGGTGTCTCCTTTGGATAGAGATCCATAAATATTGTAATAGGGAAGGATTCCAAAGAATATTTGTTGAAAAACTTTTAGTGAAATATTTTATTTGTGGAGTAGCCCACATTGGGTGAACCACATTAAATTGGCATCTCTATTATGTGTGGTTATTTGTGCATTACTTTGATTACTACTATTGATATTTCTATTGATATATTGCATAATATTATTTGGGAAAGAACAGTAAAACGTGGTCTTATACTGTTCACCCCCCTCTCAGTATAAGCTTGTGTTTTTAATTTATTATGCAACAAATGCCTTCACCTTTGGAGAATTCATGCTCAAAAGTGCTTACGTTACTCTGGTTTATCTCACATAAATAGATAAGAGCCTAATGTTCTCCTCTACAGGTTGTAAAGCAAGTTTTTACTCTTAACTCAAGTTTCTCATTGCTTGGTTTAGCTCTTCTCTACAGGTTTGTATGTACTACTAGCATGATCCTCCTGAGATTTCTCCTCTTACTTCTCCTCACAAAAGAAATTGCAAATTTATATCTCTCCGTACACTCTCACTCCACTTATAAAGGACTTGTAGGTATATATCTCTTCCTGCACTTTCACTTACAAAGGACTTCAAGGTATATATCTCTTCCTACACTCTCACTCCTCTTCATAAAGAACTTGTAGATATGAGAAAACACAAATGTGACACAAAAAAATGGTGGATTGAATGAGACTCACCTATAACACTTTCATGTGGCTCTCTCACTATAACTCTCTCATTGTGTATTCTCTCACATTGGCTTATATTAACCTTGGCTCTGATACCACTGTTAGCGATTGTTCTATAATCAATAATCAAGGATGGATACAAGATAAATAATTCTCACAATATAAAGGAACTCAACTCATATATAATCAACCCATGACTAAAAAATAAATGAACACTCAATATTCACATAGATGGAAAATTTACATAGTATTACAACACAAGATAATGCACTGTAATTTCCATTTCATACAACCTCATGTGTTGCTCTACAAATAGCCTTTACAAAGAGGATCTTGACATTTCATCTTCATCTTATCTCTTCATTTCCTCAAAATCATAAGAGATATGACTCTTCATATTTCTCATAAGAGAAAATATATATTGACTCCTTAATTACAAACATCTAATGATAAATGAAAAATATTTACAAGACTCTTAGTCTCCAAATATTTACAAAGTATTTACAATATTCTTGCAAAGTATCAAATATTATAAAATACTCCAACAAGATCAAAGTAGATCCTTTATTTTAATGTAATTATCATATATGAGTCTTCCATGTATGTTTAAATCTTGTAACCAAGTTGTTGCCACCTCTTTTCCCACTCTTGAGACTTTTTGTGATGAGCACCATATCTAAAAGAGGCAATAATACAATTCTAAACTTGGACATGATTTTGAGATTTTTTTTTTTTAAATTCTATTTTTCCTTTCAAGCCATAAATTCCAACAAATAATGGTAGGACCAATTCTTCATATAATACATAATGCTTTAGATTTGAAATAATTGATATAACATTTCATCAACCCTTTCAATGTTGATGGAGCTATCCAATATATTCTCATATTTTAAAAAAAGTAACCCCAAATGGTGTGAGTAGAGGGACAATGAAGAAGTAAATGATCAAATATTTATAAATCCTTCTCAAAATTCTCCTCACACAAGGCACATATGAATGGTCCATAATATTCTCTTCTTTGTATACTCTATCTTGTAAGCATCTTACTTTGAACTGCTAACCAAAAGAATGTTGTCATCTTAGGGAGAACCTCTAGTGACCAAACCTTATTTTAAGAAAAATATTTAAGAGTAGGAAATTTTGATTGCTCTAAGTCCTCATGTTCCAACTTGATAGATTATCTACCATCTTTTGATAGATTCCAAACCAACTCATCCTTTTACGTAAAAGTTGACAAATAAAACTTTTGAAGCATATTTTAAAGTTCATTTACAATTTGTTTGAGTTCATCTCCTTCAACCAAGTTACTAATATAAATCCATGATCTGGATTTGTTACTCACTTTAATATAATATTTGACCTTTGGACCTTTACAAGCTAGGCACGCCCAAACCAATGATGGTCATTTTGAGTTAGAGATAAGAGGACAAGTCTTCAACCAAGCATCCAACCAAAACTTTGTATAATTATACTCATTGACCAGCCATCTAATATATTTATTAATCAATTGTAAACTATTTAATATGAAGTTCCATGTTGACGATTCTTTGGGTAGGGTTATTTTCCTAAATAATTTCATTACATCAAGAGAACCTATATATTTTTGAAGTAACATTTTTTCCAGTTCTTCCTTCATATCTAAATAATTTCCACCCAAGGTTTACCCCTAAGGCCAAACTCATAAGTCTACAATTTTGAAGCCTTATCTTCCAATATTCTTTCTTTTGCAAACCCTATCCCACATACAAAGATAAAACCTAAAATTTTCTAGGCATCCTTTTCAATGAAATTCTCTTTGAATTTTATCAAATTTTGATGGTATACCTATTGGTAATATTGATAGTGAGGATGGATTAAAATGTAGCCTTTATGACATGTAGCCTTCTCGTTATGGTTAAAGACTTATCTTTCCAACCTACCAAATAAGCTTCCATTCTATCCAAAGATCCAAAGCTCCATTTATTTATTTTATAAGACAAAGGAATACCAAAGTAGGTTGCTAAATTTTTTTCAATTTTAAACCCTAAAATATCCACAATAATTCATTGTAAATCAAAGGGATTGTTAATGAAAAATTATAGATTATGTAGTATTAACCAACTTTCAAATAGCCTTCTTATAGTATAATAATATTGATATGAAATCCATGGTCTCATTGACTGAGGGATGACCCAAAAGAAAAGTTTCATCACTAAATTGGAAATGAGATTTAAAGGGACCATTTTTTACAACCTAAATACCTTTGATTTTTCCTTCCATTTTTTCCTTTGAGAAGACTTCTCTAATGCCTCTGCAAGAATAATGAATAGATAAGGAGATAGTGGATCACCTTAGCAAAGTACACAAGATGATTTAAAGTAACCAGTAGGAAAACCCTTAATCAAAATAGAATATTTTGTAATGCTATGACACCATGTAATCGATTTACACCAATTGTAATGAAATCCAAAAATTTTAAGAAAATCATGTAGAAAACTCTAGCGAACCCTATCAAATGCTTTGTTCATATCTAATTTCATTAGCATGTTTAATTTTTCATGGAATGAAGAGAATCTATGGCCTTTGTGCAATGATTACACCATCAAGAATTTGTTTACCATGAACAAAACTACCTTAGTCCTTTGAGATAACACAATCTAGAATACCTTTCAACCTATTTGTGATAATTTTTTAAATATCTTATAAATCATATTATAAAAGCTTATTGGAAAAAAGATATCAAAATATTTTATCTCATCTTTCTTGGGAACTAATTTGATAAAAGTGACATTTATCTCACTTATTGTAGCCTTTCTTTTTCAAGCCTCTTCAACTATAACTGACATATCACTCTCTAATAAATCCTAAAATTTTTGACCCAAAATAAATAAAATAATAATTAAGGATTTATTTATCTGAGAGACATTCGCCAAGGGGACCCCTTTTCCCCTTACCTTTATATATTAGTGGCAAAAGCTTAGGGTAGGGCTATCAAGTTAGAACCCTTTTTGGAAGTTATAAAGTATGCTTTACCAGTGGATCCTATTTCTCATCACCATTTTGCAAATGATGTTCTACTCTCCCTCCTTGCTTCAGTTCCCCAAGTAAGGGTGCTAAAAGGAATCTTGGAGGTATTTTAAATTGTAGTTGGGCAAAAGATAAATTATATAAAAAAAAAAATCTTCTTTCTGAATACTCCCTTAGTAAGGCAGAGGATAATTGCTCACATCTTGGGTTGTGAGGTGGCTGCCCTCCCATATATTTACCTTGGAATGCCTTTGTTTAAAGGTAAGATTCGAGATTAGCTTTGAGAACCTATGGTGGAAAGAATGCAAAGGAAGCTAGTCAGGTGGAAATGATTTATCCTCAGTCAAGCCGAAAAGGCTACCCTGGTAAATTCTACTCTTAAAAGTATTCCAACCTTCTTCTTATCTATATTCAAAATTCCTAACAAGATTTTATCAAAGATTGAACATATTCAAAAGTTGTTTCTTTGGTCTAGTTCTGACGAGAAGAAAAAATTTCACTTCGTTGGGAGTAAGTCTGCAGACCTAGAAATATGGTGGCTTAGGTCTTCGTAACATCAGGTAGATGAATACGATTCTAGTTGGAAAACATGGATGAAAGTTGGTAAATTAAATTGAAACTAGCTGGGTCAACATTGTGTCAACCAAATACTTGAGATAAGAGAATTTTTTGATTGCTAATCCTCTATTGAATTTTGGTTCAGCCTTTTGGTTGAGTTTGCAAAATTCAAGGGTGCTAGTCTCCAAAGGTTGTAGGTGGAGACCGGGTGATGGATTTTAGATTGATTTTTTGAAATATGTTTGGTTGATGGACTAACCCCTTGCATAGATTCCAAATCTGGCGTGTTTGATCCTAGGACTAGATTGGTCTTTGGGTCTAAGGTGACTGACTTTATTGAGGTGGTTAATGGGTTGAAGGTTTGAAAATAATTAGACCAGTCTATTCTCAACAATGCTAAACTTGAAGCTTGGATTCTAATTGCTAATAAGTTGAAGTTTTAGGTCATTAAACAAATAAATGAAGAGAATGAGATCTTCTGGGTAGGGGAAAATAATAGATCCTTTTCAATCAACTTTACCTATAATCTACTAGATGTCAGGACTTCCCCCATGGGTCTCACCTATAAAATTATGGCTTAAGGATCTAAAGCCAAAGGTGAATATCTTTTTTTGGTTGGCAAATCAGAATAAGATCGACCATTAAAAATATTTAAAAAAGATATTGGTTGATGTTGAACAGATGTTACCTCTGTAGTGCTAATGAGGAATAGATAAGCCATCTATTCTTTCAATGCTCATTCTCTATGGAAGTTTTTAACTTTATTTTTAATTTTTTGGGACTGAGTTGGGTGGTGTTGAGTTTTCTTGTTGATGTTTGCACTCAATGGTCATCTCCTTTTTACTCTCCAAGGCTGAAATGTTTTTAGAACTTCTATTTGCCACATCTTCTCTAATGGTGTGGAAGGAGAGGAATAGTAGAATTTTTAAAAACTTCAAAAGATACCTTGCCTCTATTTATGGTAGAGCCTTGGCCTCCGCATTGGAGAATGTGTCCTCTTTGGCTTTGGAGGAGGGTAGATTTGAGGAGATTGAGCTCAAAAGGAAAATTGTCTTTCAATAGAGTAATAGGGTTGTTGGTCTTCCTAGTTCTAATCCTTGGGCCCTTGTGAGGTGGGAATATCCCTCTTTAGGTTGGGTTAAACTGAACTTAGATGGAGCTTCAAAGGGTAATCTTGATAATGTTGGTGTTTGTGGGGTGCTTAGGAATGACGAAGGTAGGATTCTACTGGCGTATGCTAAATTCTTAGATATCCAGACTTGCCATATTGTGGAGGTCAAAGCCCTTTACCAAGGTCTCCTGCTTGTGGAGAAGATGGGGTACCAAAAAGTTTGCATTAAAGGAGACTCACTTAATATTATAAACTTGGTCAAAGGTGATTTAGTCCCCATTTGGAATATTTAGGCTATGTTTATGGAATCTAGGTGAATTCTTCAGGCTAGAGAGAATAGGGAGATAAAGCAAATCTTTAGAGAAGGAAACTGCCAAGCTGACTTTATGGTAAACTTGGGTATAAGTCTCAATGGTCTGTCTATTTGTAGAGACAATTATCTTGAAGGTCTTCTTCAATTGGAATTAGTTATGCTTGCTCCTTAATGCTCTATAAGCTTTTACTGTTTATGAAGAAAGTTTTTGTGCACAATCATGTGGGAGTGTTGGTTGGTTGGGGGGCTCACCAACGCTATTCTAATTTTGTTTCTTGTATCAAGTTGTAGTTGGTTCACTTGGTGATGGGTGGCCAGTTGTAGTGTTTTATAGCGATTCTTGTCCCTATATTGTTGGTCTTAGGCCAAGTTTTGTAGGGCTTCTCCTATTGTAAAAGGTTTAGAAACCCTTTTAAAACCCCTTCTATATCTAATAAAAAAAATCCTAAATATTTTGAAAGAAAATTGCAAGAAGTCCATTGGGGCTAGGTGCTTTGTTAGGATGGAAAGAGAAAATTATTTCATGTAGCTCCTCCATAGATATTTTCATCAAAATTTTATTTTTTCCCTATGTAATAATTGATGGAATATTTTACAAAATATTATCTTGTGCCTCCTTATCTTACCCAATATCTAGAAAAATATTTTTGAAATAATCAATTATTCCTTCCTTATATCTTCTTCTTCCTCAATATTTCTTCCATCTAGAGTAAAAAAAATTTTGATGTGATGAAAAGAAAAATTTATTTTTGTTGTATCATGGATTTTTTTGTATATTTTATATGCTTCATCGACCCATTTCTCCCTAGCTTTTTGGAACCAATATGATTATTTTTTCATTGCATTATGAAAATAAAAAAGTAAATATTTTTCTTTCATCTAAGAATCCTTGTGCATTCCATTGATTTGAACAATTTTTTGTAAATATTTGAGCTTGGATTCAATTTCCTTATTTTCTTGAAAATGTTACCAAAAATTTGGCATTCGAAATATTCATTTACTCTTTTAAATATTTCATATTTTGAACAAACTTGTACATATATGATCCTTCAAAACTTATTTCATCCCAGCATAACATAATCATTTAGAATAAATTGGGTCTTGGAGCCATATAGATTGGAAGCAAACTGGATTTGAACAATCATTATTGGGTATATCACAAGTCAAAAGAATGAGTTTGTGATGTGATCTTGCTTGCAATAAAATATATGAAGAGATTGTATACTTTGTTTGCAACCATGTGTTGGATAACAAAAATCTATCCAATATTTATGCTATATGAGTTTGTCTTATGCATCTAGTATCCCATGTATGTTGAAAAATTGAAGACTAACATACAAATGCTATTTTCGCGATATCGCGACATGTTGCATTTTTCCGGCCAAAGGAAAAATGGTGTCGCGATTTCGCGACATGTTGCTTTGTCGCGGTCAAAGGAGAAAAATGTCACGATATCGTGACATGTTGCTTCGTCGTGGCCGAAAAAGAAAAAGTGTCGCGATATCGCAACATGTTGCAACATAGCAGCCGAAAGAGAAAAAGTGTCGCAATATCGCGACATGTTGCTACATCACGACCAAGAGAGAAAAAGTGTCATGATATCGCGACATGTTGCTTCGTCGCGGCCGAAAGAGAAAAAGTGTCACGATATCATGACATGTTGCAACATCGCGACCAAGAGAGAAAAAGTGTCACGATATCGCAACATGTTGCTTCGTCGCGGCCAAACGAGGAAAATGTGTCATGATTCACGACATGTTGCAACGTCGCTGCCCAAGGAGAAAAAATGTCACGATTTCGTGACATGTTGCTTCGTCGCGGCCAAAGGAGGAAAAAGTGTCGCGATATCGTGACATGTTGCATTTTCATGGCCAAAGGAGAAAAGTGTCGCGATATCGCGACATGTTGCATTTTCGCGGCCAAAGGAGAAAAGTGTCGCGATATCGCGACATGTTGCATTTTCACGGCCAAAGGAGAAAAGTGTCGCGATATCGCGACATGTTGCATTTTCGCGGCCAAAGGAGAAGAAGGAAAGAGTGTCGTGATATCGCGACAAGTTGCATCAACTGACCATGCCGATCCCCCTGTTAGCTAGTTAATGGTTCAAGAGATTTGGCTCCATTGCAAATCTTCTTTTACTATTGTAAGCATGTGTTCTCTCTGACTTCGGCTGGGAAAAGTCTCTTCCTAAATTGTAATCGATCTTTGTTTTAATACAAGTTTTTTCAAAATTTTCAAAAAAAAAAAACATACAAAGGCTATTTGAATTTCCAAATAAAGAAAAATATTACATTGATTTAGACAATCTTGGAGTACCACCCTTCTTTTCCAAAGGAGATAAAACTATGTTGAATTCACCCCCAAGAATCCATAGATCACAATTATGTATCATCATTATGTTTGACAAAAATATGGTAAGGTCCTTCCAACATCTTTCATGAAAAGTAACTGTAGTTGGAGCATATACATTTATAACCCCAAATTTGATGTTTTCTCTTTCCTGCAAAATAGTCTAGTAATACAATTACTTTTGCTTATAACAATTGTCCATTCCATTTCCATTTGTCCTATATTGTTGCAACATCGTTTGAAGCTCCTATAAAAGGAACTACTAGAAAATCACCCACCTTCCAAATATTTTAAAAAGCATCCTTACATTCCTCACAACTTAATTTTATTTCTTGTATTAAAATAAACTCAAGACTATAACAACCTATTAATTTCTTAATATTCCATGATACCAATTTCATTATTGTCACTTTTTATTTTTATTAGTGGGCTTAGCCGCACTTCTTGTTAATACTTGTGATATTTTTTGGCTTCCCAAATAAATATCCCTTCAAGTTTATTTTTCTATTCATTCATGCTTTGATGACCTTCCTCTACTTTTTCCATTCCCATTAACACTTTCATCTTCATCAATATCTTTTATTTTTCCATATTATTTATAATGAGACTTATCTTGTAAAGATTTATGTTTTCCTCAAAATATGAAATACAAGGAATGGCCTTGTTTGGCCTTTCTTCTTTATGTTGCCCTAAAAATCCTAAAGAGCACATATGATCCTCCATAGTCATTAATTTCTTATGCTTCCTTAGAAACCCTAAATTTTCTTGGATATCTTTCATATGCATTTCTTCATCGTGCTGCTCTTGAAACCTAAAGTGCAACGAATACAGTCTATACTAATTTTATTTTTATTACAAGGAGAAGATTCTGTGCTACTTGAGAAAAATGAAGATGATTTATCTAGATTAACCTTGACCTCTTCACATCATTCACTTTAAAATTTGCCTTCTCATATTCCATTGCTTCACAATTTGCCTTCCCATATTTTTCCATGCCTTTAAATCCTATATTTGAACTTGCATATTGTACTTCCTCATCCCTTGTATCCTTTTTTATTCTAATGGTTGATTTGAGTGAGCTATAATGGCATTTTTCATTTGATGATGCAAAGGAATTTTTCTTGCCACTTTTTAGGAGTGAATTTTTTTTTATTTGACTCAACTTTTCCCATGATATGATCTCCTTGTTTCATATTGAATTTTACCTCATGCCCAAAATTTTCCATATATTTCTCCATAAATTTCACTTTGTAATCTCTTGGCATGTGTCTAATCTCATGACATTTCCAACATAGAAATACAATATTTTTATAATCCACTTGTTAGTCCCATTATCTTGATTCAATTTTAATCCTAATGGACTATGGTAAAGTTTTTAAAATTTGCATGGCAACACATTTGAGAATATACAACATGCCTTCTCTTCTTAGTAGTTAGTCCCTCCTACATGAAATTACCTAGTAATGGTGATAAGGAGGTTTTGAAATTACCTAGAGTATCTCCTAGGAATACTCTAGGTAATTACCTTAGAGTAATTACCTAGAGTATCTCCTACATTGTAGTTAGTACCTCTTACAATGGAGATACTCTAGGTAATTACCTGGTGTACATGGGAAGGTGGAAATATGATAGACAAATAACAATGGAGATTAGCAAGATGAGGTAGTGGAGCTGCAAGAATTTGTAATCACCATTGAAAATGAAGACCTCTCGAATGCAGTTTTGAGAGGATATGTTGTATACAAGGAAAATAAACCGATGGTTTTATCTTATTGTAATTATGAGGAGTCCTCCTTTGATATGTCATTCAATGATTAGGTGTAGCAATGTTTTTTTGTGCAATTTTTATCTATTCTCTAATTGGAAATTTAGCCTTCATGGGATTATAGGTATGTATATCTAGAGGTACTTCTAGGCTATGACCCATGTATGGAAGGCCTCGCGACTATGTAATTTGGTTTATGTTTAATAAAATTTAGTCTTTTTTCATCAAAATATTATATATATATATATATATTTCCATGCTTTTCAATTGTAATTTTAATTCCTATAAGAAGTGTCGTAGCTTATACACTGTTGTTAATTGAAGTTTCATGAGTCTAAGTAAATGATGAAAATTTTGTCTTCATTATTTTGTAAAAAATACCTTGACCTATTTTTCCAAATTTCCTTTAGATACACCATCAAGATTAATTTTATTAAGCCCAATTTCTAAATATTTTTATTTTACCATCACTTATGTCAAAACCTTTCTTTTAATTTCATTATCATAGACGATCCTTCCATGTATATTCAAAACCTATAATCAAGTTGCTAGCACATTTTTTATGCACTTGCAACTTCACGTGATGAGCACCATACCTATAAATATTATGCAAGAGAGGTAATAATATGATTCCAAACTTGAAAATAATTTTGAGATTTATTTTTAAAAATTGAATTGTTCTTTTCAAGTCATAAATTCTAACAAATAATGGAAATATCAATCCTCCATAGAATACATAATGCTTTAGCTTAAAAATAATTAAAATGAATATTTCATCAACTCTAATTGTGATGGAGCTACCTAGTATATTATTATATTTTTGAAAAAGCAACCTCAGATGACATGAGTGAAGAGATAATGAATCAGTGAGGTTTTATGTCTCTAAATCCTCTTATGACCCGAGGCCCATATGAAAGTGTTGGCTTTGACAACTATTTAAAGAAATGAATAGAAGCAATCCATCCACTCAAATCTTGTATAAAAAGAAAAAAAAAAGACAAGAGATAGAAAGATATAGTGGGAACCCATAGGCACCATAAATAATCACTATATAATCCATAGATAAGAATCACAACACTCCAATACCATGGTTGAAGCGGTGGGGGTATTTACACCAGTACCAATACCCCAATTACATTAATGAGTTTAACCTGAGATGACATAAAAAGAGGGATTAAGGATAATTACAAGTTAAAAGGTGGGTTTAATCATAAAAATATTAACCACAACCCATAGGGATTACATAACAAAATATTATAATAATTTAAGTATAATTGTACCATGATTTCCCTTAGTCCTATACAAGATTACATTATACAATGTCAGCCTTGGCCATAATTTAAATTACACTTTTAATACCCCCTCATAATTTAAACGAAGGGGCCAAGGAGAGAAGATATTAGTGACAAAAATATCTTCCCCTTATAATGGATGCTCTACTAGGCCTATGCACTTGAGGTAGACTCATCTAAATCCTTCTCAAATTACACTTTCAATACCCCCTCCTAATATGAACTAAGGGGCCAAGGAGAGAATAAATTAATGACAAAATATCTTCCCCTTATAATGAATGCTCTACTGGGCCTATGCACTTGAGGTAGTCTCATCTAAATTCCCCTTATTATCTGAATCTATTTCTACATAAATGCCTTTGCACAAGACTCTCCTTAGATTGGATCATAGTCATCACTGCCATTATTAGACACTTCCAAATATATCCAAATAACACTTTTGCTAGGACTCAAAATGAGGAAAAGAAGTTAAGTACCATCTTTGTAGGTAGATAAATTGATATATGCATAATCAATGAATAAGTGTATTGGAAGTCAAGTATGTGGACATTAAGAGTTTTGATATATGTGATGTTATAAAGTCTTGATGTAATATTGTATGTGACAATATGTAAATTTAAGTGAAGTATTAATTATGAACAGATAAGTCATTAGTCATAAATTGAATGATGAAATGAAATGTAAATGTAAGTCAAATGCATGTCAAATGTAACTAAAGAAAATGATGAGGTCTTGGGTAGTTAGTAAGTTGGAGGATGCACCTACCTCCTTAATTGTATAAATGTGATCCCTTCCTCATCCATTCAAGTTGTTGACATATAAGGAAAGGTTGGCATGATATTGAGGGTTTATATCAAAGGTGGGTATTGTATGTTGTCATTGCATGTGATAGTAGAAGTTGGCTATAATTAGACATGTATTCATCTAAAGTATTATTCTAGGTCATCTAAACTGCTATGTTGGGTAGTTTGAATGTTGTGTTAGGTAGTTTGAACTACTATGTTAAGTAGTCTAATATATGTTGTGTGCAGTGTATGCATTTTAATTGTAAGTTATTCACATTGTATATTTTATTCATTTAAGTGGTAATGAAATTGTTATTTAGTATATTATATTTCATTTCTACATTTTAAATATTGGTAAATTGCACAAGGGGATCAAATGCTTAGGTTTTCCAAATATGTTTATTAGTGGATTAAAGAAAGATATCTATGTTGAAGTAAAAATGATCAAACTAAGGAGCATGATGGCAACAATAATTTTTGCTAGTCTGGATGAAGATACATTCATGACACAAAGGCGTACCTTCAAACCTCCACAAGTTTGAATATTGCTTCCATTTCAGACATCATTAAACCTAGTCAACAAGCCACCCCCACTCACACATCTTACCTAAGAAGAAATGGATGCATAGAGGGCACATGGACTGTGTTACAACTATAATGATAATATTCTTTAGACCACAAGTGCATATAATAGAAACTATATTTACTTGATGTGGGTGAACCTTCCATGAGGAAATCACATGATAAAGAAGAGGAACATAGAGAAGAAGAGAAACCTGAAGAGTTAGAACCAATAGAGGATCAATCATGTAAGATTTTAGTCCATGACTTATATAGGATTTACACTCCCTAGAATATGAAAGTGATAGGGTATTTCAAGGGTTAATGAATCACCATCCTCATTTATTTAGGTAGTACCCATAATTTTATTGATCCACTGGTAGCCAAAAAAGCATATTGTTACATATACTAATGCAATTATTTTGTAGTCATGGTGGCTAATGGGTGAAACTTACCATGCAAAGGGATATATAGAAATGTAAAGGTGCATATGGATGACTACAACCTTAGGCTATACATGTTTTCCCTTCCTTTGGAAAGAAGTGATATTGTGTTGGAAACTTAGTGGTTTCATACACTAGGCTCGATAGTTTGGAACTTTTATGAGCTATGGATATAGTTCATTGAGCATGGAAAGCAATACATTCTTTGTGGTATTCCTATAGGTCCTACACAAATTATCATCTCCCATTGAATGGAAAAACTTTTGAAGAAATTATCTTAAGGGGTGGTGGCACAACTATTTGCACTAAAGCCCTAACTATCAATGATACGATTCAACTAACCAAACTATAGGAAATTATGGATAAGCATGCAACCATGTTTGTAGAGCCCCATTGGTTACCACCATGGTGCACCCATGATCATGCCATCTAGATTGTCCTTATAATATTACCACCTAATTATTTTCCCTCTAGGTACCCATATGTGCAAAAGATTAAGATTGAAAGAATGGTGTAGGATTTGTCAATACCAGGGGTCATTTGACTAAGTGTTAACCAATATTTCTCCCTAGTACTACCGGTTCATAAGAAATACAAGTCTTGGTAGCTATGCATGGACTTTTGGGAGCTAAACTAAATTACTATCAAGAACAAATTTCCCATTCTTGTTATTGATGAGTTATTAGATGAATTCCATGGTGCTCGATTCTTCTTAAAATATGATCTATGTTTAGAATATCATCATCAAATTAGATTGAGATGAAAATATTTAGTGTTTCTATCCCCCTTGCTTAGGCAAACCATTTGGGATCTAAGACTCCAGTGTGTTTCTTCTTCAGTGCTTAATTTATTGAGCTTCTGAATTAGGTAATTTCTTGCATCTTCTTGCCATGGTTGAGGAGGCTGATCCCCAATTTCTATTTCTAGTTGCTCTAGTTGTTGCATTAGCTGATTTTTGTCTAGTTTAACTCTCAATTTTTTTTCCAACCATTTTTTATCATGTGCTTAAATTTTTGAATTTTTCTTTTCCACTTTTCTTGGAGGTTGGTGGATTGGAAATGTTGGTTCCAAGTGCTTTCCACAAGTTCACTGAAATTTTCTTCTGTTGCCCATTCAGAGTTGTATTTAAAAAGAAATTTTTTATGTTGTAGGATTTGGCCACTATCCAAGGGAATTGGCTTATGAACTGAGATAGAATTCTGAATGATGTGATTGGAAGGGAGGGAAAAGTGTGTTAGAAAATTTTCATTGATAAAAAATCTATCCAATATTATTGCAATATAGTTTTCCCCTACTCTTCTATTGCTCCAAGTGTACTTTTCTTTGGTCAATCGAATGTCTTGTAAGCTTTCATCTTCCATAATTTTATTGAGCATATATCTAGTTATATCCCTTGCTAAACTTCCCCTAGCCTTCTCCCAGTGGTAGAGAATCATGTTGAGATCTCCTCTTAGTATTATGTTGTCAAACTTCTCATTGTCTAGCCATTATGCTAAGTTTTATCATGCTTCTCTTTTTTGGATAGGATGATTTGGACCAAATTTTTTATTATTGCTACACTAGTTCCATCTAGTAAGATGAATTTTGTACCTATCCAATTATTGTGCTTATGTTGTAAGCTACAAACTAATTATTGTGGATCCCAAGCCAAAGCTAGTCCCCCTGAAGCTCCCACATAATCAACAATTATCAATTTTGATTGTACCCATATCTTCTACCATTCTATAGTCAATGTTGCCTCTACTATCTTTGTTTTCTGAATACAAACTATTATTGGTTTTTGCTCCTATATTAGAACTTTGAGATAATTTTTTATTAGAGGACTTCCCAGTCCCCTACATTTTTATGACATAATATTCATTTTTTGGATTGCTTCTTATTTTTTACGAAGCTCTCCTCAATTCTAACCTACATTTTGGATTGCAAGTCTTTCTATGCTTGCTCATTTTTGAGTTGTTGATTTGATTTTCTTCCCTTAGTTGTAGATCGTGTGGTCGACAAGCCCCTAGGAATCACTATTTCCTCCACTTGTGTTTCTTCTACCTCTTCCTCTAATTTCCCATCAGTTTCTTCTCTAGTTGTTGTGTTCTCTAGTGTATTTCCTAAGATCTCTAGTGAGTTTTCAACTTCAGATGTAGGTATTTTCTTTTTATCTTTAGGAGCCCTCACATCTAGAGAGGTGATTTCCTTTTCTCCTTCATTAAGACTTACAAATTTATTTTTGTGTTGGAACATATTTTGATCTTGTGGTTGAGGTTGTCGATTCTTGCTTCTTGATCTGTGTGGTCTCCTTCTGAATTCTTGGAATTCTAATTCTTCCTTTTTTATATTCTATGCTTGTTTAATTGGGCAGTTTTAGGAGATATTCCCATGCTCATGGTAGGTTATACACTTGGATGGCATATGCTCGTAGTTTAGGGGTTGGTTATGTATTCAATCAAACACATTTATTCCAATATGCTCGGGCAAACCCTTTTTTAGATTGATTTGCACATAGATGCATGTGTATATAGCATTATTGGTCTTGGAGGAGCACATTCAATGAAAATTATAATAGCATTCCCTATTAATTCCATCGAAGGTTTGTTTCATAGGTGTAGTGGCAAAAATGGCAACCTCACCAAAACATAAAATTATTTAGGCTCCTCTTAAGGATCCAATGTCGTGCTCCATAGGGTCATGTAGAGTGGGCTAGATCCTAAAAACTAGGGATCTCCATGAAATATAGTGCTCTTGTCCTCCACATAGGCAAATGTAGTGATAAAGTATCCCCTACCTGTTATCATGAATTCATAAGAAGAGACTTTACCCCCCCAATGTGTGTTAATCAATTTTTGGATTGTGATTGGACTAGGCCATATTCCCACAAATTTGCATGCAAGGGATTGGGTGGAAAGTGTGAGCAAAGGATGTTGGATGAGGGCTAAAGGCACCTCAATCATAGGAGACTCATCTAACATGGGTACAAAGGTACCATTATTATAGCAAGCAGGCGGGATGGGGTTCTTTCCTCAATTTAAGCACTTGATGCATATGGTCTAGCTTCTCCTCATAAAAGGGAAACTATTGTAAAAACATGGAGAAGGTCTCATTGCCTACTTGTTTGAAAAGTGAGGCTGCAATCATAATTGCAACCAACGGGCTGCCATAAATCACTTCCCAAAGAAGAGGTCCCTATTTTTAAATCCCTAGCCAATGAAATATTTTCAAAGCTAAATCCAAAGAAGTACCATACCTGAACTGATATTCACGATATCTCCGAGAAAAATCGATCAATGCTAGGATTTTTTGCCTTCCCCCAAATTCGTTCCTCCTCCAAAAAATGAAATATTTTCTAAAAAAATAAATTTCTATCACTTGTTATTTTTTTCTCTTTGTGCTTCACTTTGCAAACCCTAGCTTTGTTGTATCATACTAATTTTCATCTTCCTATGAAAGACAAATATTTTTACCTTAAGCGAGGCATATACCTTCACATATTTGTGAACTTTTAATTGTTGGTTATTTTTGTTTCTTCAACCATGGGTGTCCTTAAGGTAATATCCTCATCCTACTGGATTGTATGGATAACCAATCATGACAACTTCCAAGTGTAATAGAGTAGATAACTATATATGAGGTTCACTCTATTGATTCTGGAGCAAGACTCCATTTTTCTCATGTTCTTGTATAATATTTGTTAATCTACACAAATTGATTATCAAGTGGAGTATTGAACATTGGGAAGAATTAATATTTGCTTCCCCCCTCAATGTGAAATTTGCAAATGTACAATATTAAGAAGTGTTGGGTACCACCAATCATGCACTTTTAGTACATAATACATTATTCGTCATTACTAATTTTACCTTTGCAAATTGAGACCACTATTATTCACAAAGAAATAATTCTTGAATCAATTCAAGAAATGTCTACCTCCTCTAATGTTTTCATGTGGAGGATCTTTGTCAAGTATTTCATATATATCTATAGTTTATGAGCCCTTATGTTGTAACAAATGCTCTTCTACCATGAATCATGTGATGGTAGTTGTAATGGTTCATCACCATTTCTTATCTTGAACATCACTTGTTGTTGTAAGATTGATTATCTATTGCTCTTTCTTTTTTATCTTGGCCTTGTTCATCTAGCTAAGTCATTATTTGTGATAGATGATATATTTACTCTTTCTTTGATTCATGTTGCTGATAAAAATGGTCCAATATTGATTTCCTTATGTAGGGACACCTCGTCCTTCTTGTTGGCCTCTTTTGACTTTAGGTAATCTCCATTGTATGTGTCTTATTGTCTTAGGTTCATTGCCTCTAGGTCACCTTTGTGTCTCTACCTCTTGGTTGTTGTATCTCAGTCACCTTTAGACTAGGCTTTTACCTCTGGGTCTTTGCCTTTGGGTTGTTACCTCTAGGTTACCTCTAGGTCATCACCTCTAGAATTACCATTGAATTATATTTTTGGAATTCTCCATATTACATTGCATTGCAAATACTATTACTACAGGTCTTCCAAGCATTGCTTGGGTCATTTCCTTCTAATATTTATTTCAATCTTTCTAAGACATTCTTCCATGGAAAAATTTACATTCTTCATATTCAACTAGCTTCACCTTTTCCTTATTTATCCCATTTGATAGATTCATCATCAAAATTCATATTTATTTTGTTGGTCACTTTCTCTTTGTGCCAATATTTTCTTTTGGAGTGATTATTACCTCTACAAATTTCATAAGAATGCAAATTCCAACACTTAGTTGTCAAATATTTGGGTCTTCCACAACGATTGCAACAACTTATCCTAGGAACTTCTACATATTATTTGTTTCTTCATAAATTTGATCTCATGCTTTTTGCTTGACCATGAAAAAACCAAAGCCTTCATTTTTTGGTCCTATACCAAGAATTATGGGTATTTTCATACCTTATCTATATCTTCCCAAACTTGTTGATCCTTTCTATTTGTTTTGTTAAATTCTTCATTTTATTCCTCAAGACAGGTAATGGACTATTCTACAACTTCCTATACTTTTTCAAACTTTAATTGAATTCAGATTTTGGCCTTCCAAATAGAATAATTGTCTTCTTATAGTAGTTGGGAATCAAGAAATAGAAACTTTGGTGCATCACTAGCCATAGTAAATCTTCACAAAAGTGGAAAATTTTGATTCCACTAGATTGTCTTCAAAACCATTGAGTATATATAAGCCTATACTTGTGATTTAGATGATGTCTCAAATTACAAGAAAATTAGTGTCTTGTCAAACAAAAATTATAGGTGGAGTTCCTTTCTTCTACTAAATATTTTAGAGATTATTCTTATATTTTTTTAATATAATGGGCACCTTTTTTTTTACTTGTAATCAAATAAAGGAAATAGCAATAATTTATTCGCTTAAATTCCCTTTCCCACTAAAAATATGGGATAATTCAATCCTTGTGATTGAAATTTTACCACGAGTCAATAATATGGTGGCTATAATTTAAAAAAAAATATTGTGGTATTGTTAACTCTAAATGATGTTGCCTCCTATGACGTTCAAACTTCCTTCTTGTAGCGCTTGTTTAGAGTTACAAAATTCTTTTAAATTGTCTTTTTTACATAGAGATATACTAGAGTTAAACATTGAGAAAATAGCTTCTATTATGGTCTATGATGTTTTTGATTGCTTTTCCATCACCAAAGATACAAGGAATGTTTTTAGGAGTTATATTTTTTGTTGCATCTATGTCAAATATATTTGTTTGTGATCATCATGTCCCAACGTGATCGTCTTCTATGACCACCAAAACGGCCTCACACCTATGCTTCCTACTGTGTGATATAAACAAGAGATACAAAAGAAATGCATACGAAATTGACAATAAAATGAGAAAGAATAAGAACACTTTATTCCATTAAATGAGCCAATCCCGATTACAAATACGTCCCTCTTAGGGATACCAATTTGATACTATTATTACAGTAGGAAAGCATGTGAAGTCCCTCTCAAGGGCAAATGTGAGTTTTAGGCCATTCGAGGTGACACGAACTGCTCTAGGGTGGAGTTGACCCTCTTCTTCGCGTTGAGGAAGTAATTAGATGATTGAAGCTCCTTTAGACCTGATTCCATGCGGTCAAGAAACAACAGAGAAGCATTAAAAGCATTGGGAACCTCTCATGATGAGGTCCTTTGAGGAAATTGAACACAAAGATGCTATAAACATATGAAATCAAGAAAGCATACAAAATGTGTTAAACCTATGTTAAATTGATAAATATTCCTAGATATGCATAAAGGAATAATACATCTAACTATCTAATGACCTACTTATGTGAAATAAAGCATGAAAGCATGGAAAGAAGCCATTAATGTCCTAAATGCTATAATGAAGTAAATCTACTCAAATATTTAATTCGATCAGTCAAAGTCTCTAAAATACCAAATAAAGCATTAAAATGACTAATCTAACCTAGATAAGCACTCTGCAAAAAGAACAATAAGGGGATCTTACACTTGTTGCAAACTGCAGCTCAGATGAGAGGTCTACATTGTAAACCGCGGCTGATAGTCGCAACGAGCAACTAAGTAGTTTTTCCCTCAAATTCTAGGGCTATGGAGTTGATCCTCCTTATCAAATTGATGATCAAGGGTCACCTTAGTGTCCTTTGGAATATTTGGCAATTGAATTGCTCGATAGGGCCTCCATTTACCCGAATTGGTGTTTCTTGGCGTTCTAGCTCCTTAGGGTATCCATGGCATAAATTGACATGATGCTTGGGTTGGTAAAGTGATAGCAACAAATCTCTCTCTTAGTGCACTCAAGTGAGTCCACAATTCGACAAGGCTTCGTTGCTCTAATCTCCAACTCTCTCTCTTCATAGTTTACCCTAATTCTAAGGGGTACTTATAGGACTACCCAAGGGCTAGGGGTGGCTTCATGGAGAAGCCAAGATCAAGAAGGGGTGGTTAAGATAGTTGGATTGGAAGTTTTCATCCTTTAACCACATTCTTCTAGAACACATGGTCGTTCAAATTTATTTGGCTCGGATGAAGGCCAACTAAACTTTAGTTTAGACCGCAGGTGACAGTTGTGATTCAGATTGTAGACCGTAAGTATTAACCGAAGTTCAAACTATAGACCGCAAGTATCAGTCACGGTTCAAACTATAGATCACATGTCTCAGCTACGATTTAGACTGATTAGGCCAAGAAGCCCAAATTGAGTGGTTAGAACCACTGCTCTATCTTGGAGTCTGTCCAAGATCTTCCATATGGTCTTGTAGCATGTCCATATGAGTAGTCGCCTTTGACATGACATGTTTTAGGTGTCTACAGGTTGCATGTTGTAGACACCTAAAAATGTCACATTATCCCCAGTGTAGTGCTAACGATTAATTATTTTATAAAAAGCCCCAAAAATCCAATTAATTTGCATTAAAATACTAATTAGTCATTTTCGCCCTTTTTCCCCACTAAGCCCCATCCTACACCTAGCCCATGGTCAGCATGTGACCATCCCACTTTCCTAAGCTAGGTTTACTTCATCCTAGCCTACCTTACCCCCTACTCTCCACATACCCATGCTCACTCAATGCCTTATATGGGATGTAGACTTTCTCCACCCAAACTCATTGATGAGGCATGGTGCACCCATGTCACCTCACCCCCCAATACTTACCAAATTCTATATATAGATCCCTCTTTATTTCATTTGTGAGAAGGTGATAAGTACTTAGAGAAACTCTGCCAAAATTACTCTAGCCCCATTTGCATGTAACCCATCTATTTTTCTAGCCTCATGGATACCCTTTTGTACCTTTCTTTGCATCCCCTTGTTTTATAAATTACTTGCAGGTTCAGATTCTAGAATCTACTAGACTCAGACCAGAGCTACCTAGGCACCAAAAGAAGATTTCCATTGAAGGAAATTTCACTAGGTTCAACCAATAGAAATCATCTAGATAGGGATGGTTTATAGTTAGAACAATCCTTGTCAAGACGGTTCCTGTCAGGAACTAGTTTCAGACATCTACAAGCCAAAGAACCAGAAATAGAGGTGAGTAATAATGTTCTAATGTATTTCTAACTTATTTTAAGTTGACTTTTAATGCAGTAGTTTAAGTTTTTATTGTTTGCACTTTTCTAAATCTGGGTCTAACTGAGGTAGACCCATAAGTGCTACTAACTATTTTTTGATTGTGTATAGGTTTTGGAGACTCACTCAACCAGTGGTGGTAGGCATAAGCCCACCCCCATTTGAGGTGGTCAAAGAAGACAAATAAGTGCCATAAACTCAGCTTGAAAATTGATTCATCTTTGGAAGCCCTCATTTGTAGCCCAAGGGGATTTTTTAAAAGATTCATGTTTTAACACATCTTTTATGTTTAATGAAATAGCACATTTTCTTTGACCACGCACACAACTTCTCTTTTAGAGTGTGCCTTTAGACACATTTTTATAGTTATCTTTTTTATCATCTTTAGGTCAAAATATATGTCAAAAAACCTTGCTTGAATGATTCTAGGCACATTCAAAGAAACTTTTTTTATATCTGTGACTCTTACTTCTTCAAGATATCACTTTAGATGTCTTCTTCAATGATGTTTTGTTGCTTCTCTTGTTATTTTCTAAGTATTGGTGAATGCCATGCACCTCTGGGGGGAGGTTCAATTCTACATCTCTTTTGACTTGTACTCCATGAATATTTTATTTTCTAAATGCCATGTCCTTCATTTTCTAAAGTCTAAAGAAGCCTTCCATAATTATTCCTCTTCCCATTTCTCTTGGATCTAGTATTCTTGGCAAATTCAATATAGTTGTAGGTGTCAAGCATGTACACGATGACTTCATGGGTACCTACTGTGTGAATTTCATGAGATAATTATGTTTCTTAAATGATTGTAGGTGCTTCCAGTTTAGGATTTCTTCCTTGGAGCATGTATGTGAACATCGTTCTTATGTCACACCCATATTTTATGAGATGATGATCAATGCATTTACAAGCTTATTTTGATCTTGTTTCCAAGAAATGATAGAAACTTCATTACCAATTCATAAATCCAATAGAATGTATACTATTCATTTCTTATATACATAGAGGATGATTCTTCTCGATCACTGCATGTATGCTCGAATCATAGACCAATTTCTTGTTGGCATTAGAAACTCCCATCTGGTGAATGAATTCTTTTAAAAGCTCAAGTTTAAACTTTTGTTCCTACAAGTCCATAGACTTGATGGTGTTGTGGAGCTAAATACCAAAAAATGCTCTCTTCCTTTAGCCTGTTGTGATGGGAATGTTGTGCATGATACCCTCGATAGTCTAGTATCACTTGTTATTCTTGTAGAAATGTCATATCTAATTCACATTATAATTGTTGAAGTAGTGAAATTTCATTTTTATATGCTCTTGGCAATATGAAAAAAGCAGTAGCTTTTATGGATTTGATGGAGTTTTCTCCTTGATATTGCAAGAATTTTCACTCTTGTGTTGAATATTTTTTGCCTTATTCAAAGATAATTCTCTTCTCTTGCTTAAACCTTTCATGTCACTTGATTTTTTTGTGATATTCGAAGCTTTTGCAACCAACATGGGACACTTGCAAGAGCACTTCTCCTCCCTTAGTGATCCATCACAATTCGAGGTAAAAGTTGCAACCCCAACCAACTTGATGGTAAATTTGCATATTCCTTTGACATTTGTAGCCTCACAGAGGAATATTTTGCACATATTTATCTTTTTAATCTCTCACAACATCTCATGTATAGGCATGTACTTAACCATACCCATAAAATTTTATCCATGGCACTACACTTATCATATGACTCTTTGGACCTTCTTCATGGCATATGTTAACTGATTGTGATCCTCTAGCATATGACTCTTTTTTTGATATGGTGGGAGATGGATTGCCAATCGTTATTGATGAACACAATGCCTAGAAGCACTTGTCATCGATAAGATATTGGACATACTTTCACACACCCTTGGGGCATATTATCATGTAGAACGCATCCACATGCACCATCTAAACTTGTCAATGATCTTAGGTAGTGCCTTCTCCTCCAAAATTCTAAATATCATTGTTACTTTCACACCTATAGTGGCATATCTCCTTCTATAATTGGTCCATTACAGTCTTCACTGTCACTCTTTGGATGGTCAACTTAGACAACACTTAACTAACTTGACATATAGACCTTGTGAGTGATAGTTACTATGTAAGGACATTAGTTGACCTTAACTAACATAAACACCTAGACCGTATGAGTAGTAGTTGTATCCACTTTAATTTATAGCTACTAAACTATGAAGATAATAATTACTTAAGACCTTGTTCATTGCTTGCAGTTTGCTTATTGCTCAAGCTTCTTGCTTGCACCAGTAACACTTGTTTTTTAACAAGAAAAAGTGACTCCCTAAATGGAATGAAAGCTTTATAAAACTCTTTTATATTTATTTTATATAATAATTTACTATAACAAATTATATATCAAGTGGTATTAGCTCAACCGATTAGATTCCTCAATATTTAAAGAGGAGATCAAGGTTCAAATCTTATCCTACCAAGTGATACATAAATGATATCCAAATTTTATTGTAATAACACTATATGATAATGATGTAATACAGGTGAGCCCGTTACAATTTCGTATAATCCATTGAAAAAAAAAACTATAACAAATTATATTAATAAATAAATATTTTGTATTCATATTTTTAAATTCTGTATTTATCTAAAAATCAAAAGTTTTAAAAATCAAAAGTTTGAATCTAAATACTAATGCCTATTTGTAATGATATTAAATAATATTTAATCAATCGAATTCAATAATATTTTAAACAATCCAAATATCACAAGTAAGAGTTGAAAAGTTGTTTTGTACGATCATTAAAGCAAAGGCCAAAATAAAGAAACGGCCAAAGAAGACCATACCTTCGAGACATACCGTAAAATCATTGATTTTTTTTTGTTAAAGTACATGGGAGACGCACCGTAACATAATTGAACTTTTGCTAAAGCATATAACGTATAAGTCTCTCTATAATATTTAAATTTTAAATTTTTTATTTTAAATTTCAAAATCTTCGTTTGGACTCATCTTATTTTAAAGTCAAGTGCTCGAGAAATTGTCTAGGCTGACCTCTATGCAGGCTGCTTAATATATTTTGAAGGCTACCTATGGGAAATCACTCTTAAACTCTACAGTTCATTTAAATAAAGTGATTATTTAATCTCATGTTCTTTAAACTATCCTTTTTCTCCCCTTACTATTGTAAGAAAGTATTCCGAGAAATTGTCTAGGGTGACCTCTACGTAGGCTGTGCTTAATATATTTTGAAGGCCTACCTATAGGAAATCACTCTTAAAACTCTACAGTCCATTTAATTAAAGTGATTATTTAATCTCATGTTCTTTAAACTATCCTTTTTCTCCCTTTACTATTATAAGAAAGTATTCCAGTCTTTTTATATATATATATATATTTGTTATATAAAAGAGTTGGTCACAACTACATAATTTTTTGTAACTAACAAATACAGGTTTAATGATAACGGGCTGCTTCGGTTTTTGTTTTTTTTGTTACATAGGAGAGTTGGCTACAGCTACTATTTTTAGAAACTGGGAGCGCAGGATTCAAACCACAGGGAAAATGATAGCGGGCTGCTTCCGCCCAAACCTACTCCGTAGGAGAGTTGGTTACAACTACTATTTTTAGTAACTGGCAGCACAGGGTTCAAACCACAGGGACTGCAACCACCAAACCTATCAGTGTCGTTAATTGTTGACTTGACGTGAGATGGGGACTATCGATTGCTCGAGGTTCATACCATCATCATGAATTTGGCGCGCACTCAAAAAATTTAGAGTAGACTACTTCCTTTGCAAACTGGCACCACCAAGGTTTGAACCCAAATCTCTTCTCAACAAATGCCCATCCAAACTAGCACTTACCAATCCACTAACCTTTGGAACATATGTTGATAACACAACATCAAAATCTTCTTTTTCTATATCATTTCCTCTTGCAAGTTTCAAAGTGATTATGGATAGCGATAGCAACGATCATAACAGTGTAACACACTATCATTATTTAACATTTTTCCCAATTCACGCCCGTGATTACGTTGGTAGAATATGCGAGGCTTTTTAGAGAAGCATCTTTTCCCATCTCGTGAGTTGATGGAGTGGATCTCGTGATTAGATAGAAAGGTTGCCAATGCATTCGTTCAACCAGAAAATTTAGTTTTTGTGGAAGATGCAAAAAGTAAGATAGATGCATGGAGTCCGTTTAATTTAAAATATTATTAACAGTCAAAGAAGATAAGGATTTGGTAAACTTTTAACCTAAATAATCTATGTGGTTGAATTTAGGTGGACTGTTATGGTACTAACTTCCCTTCACAAAACTGAACCTCTGAACCTCTAAAACAATATGCAGAAACAGCAGCCATTATTCATGTGGAGATTGAATGATAAGTCCAAGGGCTTATATGGTGACTAGCTATAAGGATTTCATATGAATTGACAAGTAGTTTTCGTGTTATTTTATATAATATTAAGGTGGAAGGTTAAGGCTTTGTATGTCTACAGACGTCAATGACAGAAGCCTGTAGCTGTGTTTTTTTTTTTCTATATTTTATTTGGTTCCATCACAACTCAGGTTGAATGAAACAGTTCAAGAATTACAGCAATAACCGTAGCAATCTAATATACCACAGTAAAAAAATCCAATTCTTTCAGACTTAAATATGTAATGCTCTGGTTTTATATATAAATCAACATAACACTTACTCAGCCCTACAACATTGACCTCCAGGACGTTTTTAAGCAGATTTGGAAATAGAACTTGTGACCTAAGGTGAGATTTTTTGTTTGGTTATTATTACACAAAAGGATCAGATCAACTTATGAAGAAAGGTATACTTGGACCATTTAGATGTGAGATGTGCTAGAGATAATTGGAAACCATAGATCACCTTTTCATAGATTGTCTTATAATGGTAAAACTTTGGAAAATGATGGCATTACTCTTGGATGGCAACCACCGAGGTCTCTTGAACAGATATGGAGAGAAGACGAATCAAGCAGAAGGAGGGCTAGACTATAGAAGTTGGTGTGGGTGGGAACTTCTCTTCTAGTCTAAAACCTCTTGAGAGAGAGAAACAATAAATTTTTTAATCAAAACTATCGAGACAACTACCTTATTTGGAACAAAACAATAACTAATCTGGTAGAGTCCATCTAGCACACACTCAAGACTCCTTAGTTTCCAAGTGACAACTACAACCAAATCCTTACTAGATTAAAGATAGATCCAACTAAAAGTAATCAACAACGATTGACAATCCCTACCTCAAAATTTGATAAAACCAGAAAGTGGGTCTCGCCACCAAAAGGAATGGGTAAGGTTAATACTGATGGAGCATCAAGAAGGAATCCAAGTAAAGCTAGTGCAGGGGGATAGGAAGATTATCTGATGGCACCCCTGACTTTATTTTTGCCAAAGATTAGCTAAAGGACTTGTTTTAATTAAAGGAATCCAAGAAGCCCTCAAGGCAGGATGGACTAGAGTGTAAATAGAATCGGACTCATAGTTGTTGATCAACAAATTGAAGAATCCAAAGACTAAGAAAATGAAGGATTGGAGACTTGATAGAGTGATATATACCATAAGATCACAATTGACCAAATTTCATATAGTGGAGTTGACACACATCCCTCGAGAAAAGAACAAGGTAGCAGATGCATTGGCTAATTGGGCTCTTGATAAGGACGGTATCATATACTATGGAGTTCCACCTAGGTGGTGGTCACAACAAACTAGGGAATCGCTTCTGGCTATTATCTGTATAGATGATTTGCTCTAATTTCTTGTTTAGTATTTTTAGGTTTTATTCAATGATAATATAATGTTATATGTATAGGAGTAGATATCATAGTGGAAGGAAATATCACATTTGTATTGTTAATAATAGACTCAAACGTGATCTCCCTCTATGATGTACTAATAGTAGCTATACACTTAATCCTATTTGAGTGTCTCTCTTATCTCATCTTGTTCCAAGATTGTAATCTCATATGAATGTCACACCACATCTACCTCAAGATCCATATCCATTATTGTTAAGCGTGGACCACTCATATCTTCACATCCACTCGTCATGTCATCTATGGATGAGTGGATTATCTCTTTTGATATCCCAAGGTGACCTATCTAGATTGTATCAAAAGAAGCTCTCATAGATGCACCCTATTCAAAGTAAAATTACACCCATCTAGTGTCCTTAATTCATGCAAAAATTGTCATAGGGGATATTTGCCAAAGTGATCTCCCCTAGCTAAATTTCTCTCACTCATCAATCACCATATAGGTGCATTCTCCAATATACAAGAGTAATTGTTGGTCCTTTCACTCCAAATATTTTTAAACCAAATCAACCCATACACCACCTTCTTGTTATTAGAATGTCTAGAACCCACATTAGCAAAGCTCCCCCGCCTATTTCTACACTAGTCTCTATCAAATATCCAATATACATCTAATATATCAAAATAGTCATGGATATGTACCTCCACGATGCCCCTACCACTAGTATCTTACTTAAAGCCCACACATCATCTAGTGTGATCCTAATATAATGGATCATACCTCTCTCTCTCTCTATATATATATATATATATAACTTGGGATGGGATGCACCTCTATGATGTACTAATGGTAGCTATACAATTAATCCTATTTGAGTGTCTCTCTTGTCTCATCCTGTTCCAAGATTGTAATCTCATATGAATGCCACACCACATCTACCTCAAGATCCATATCCATTATTGCTAAGTGTGGGCCACTTATATCTTCACATCCACTCCTCATGCCATCTATGGATGAGTGTATTATCTCTTTTGATATCATAAGGTGACCTATCTAAATTGTATCAAAGAAATATCTCATAGATGCACCCTAATCAAAGTAAAATTGCACCCATCTAATTTCCTTCCTACTTCATACAAAAATTGTCATAAGAAATATTTGCCAAAGTGATCTCCCCTAGCTAAATCTCTCACTCATCAATTAGCATATAGGTACATTCTCCAATATACAAGAAGAATTAATTTCCTTTCACTGCAATTTTTTCTAAACTAAATCAATCCATACACCACCTTCTTGATATTAAAATGTTTAAAACCCACATTAACAAAGCTCCCACACCTATTTTTAGACTAGTCTCTATCAAATACCCAATATACATCTAATTTATCAAAATAATCATGGATATGTTCCTCCACGATGCCCCTACCACTAGTATCTTAAAACCCACACATCATCTAGTGTGATCCCAATATAATGGATCATACCTCTAAACATCCATCTGAATGTGTTTGACCTTGAATCCCATGTACTAAGTACCTTTATAATCACCTCACTATGAGGTCACACATACAGCCTCCACACTCTCTCAGGTCATAGTCATCTAGGCCTCTCAATAAAAGATGAATTTTTATTTTTAACTACCAGGTAATAATAGAAAAAAGCCATAAAAGTATCATACTTTTAAGACGCTGTAACCTAATTAAATTTTTGCTAAACTAAATAAGAATATTGTGTATAACCTTATTTTATTTTAAATTCCATAATCTTCATTTAGACCCATCACGTGCTCAAGAAATTGTCTAGGGTGACCTCTATATAGGCTGCTTAATATATTTTTGAAGGCCTACCAATGGGAAATCACTTAAAATTCTATGTTCATTTAAATAAAATGATTATTTAATCTCTTATTTTTTAACCTATATATCCTTTCTTCCCTTATTAAGTAGATTATTCCAGCGAGAAAAAGTCAGTGAGCGCAAAAATAAAGACGTTGCAACTATAAATAATAAGAACGGTATACGCAAAGATAAGATTGTATGTTATATTTTGGTAAACCAACGTCAAAATCTTCTTTTTCTTTATCATTTCTTTTTCGCAAGTTTCAAAATGATTATTCATCGTAGATGGAACAATCCTAACAATCATAACACTGTAACACATTATCATTATTTAACATTTTCCCTCAATTCTCGCCCGTGATTACGATAGTAGAAAATGGGAGGCTTTCTAGACAAGCATCTTTTCCCATCTCCGATTAGATAGACATGGTGGAGTGGATCTTGTGATTAGATAGAAAGGTTGCCAATGCATTTGTTCGTCCAAGGGCCTTTTTAAACGAGAAAATTTAGTTTTTTGTGATTAAATACTGGAAGATGCAAAAAGTAAGCATTCATGTATAGGCGCCCTGTAATCATATATAAATTAAAAATTAAAAATTAAAAATTAAAAATTAAAAAATTATTTAGTGACAAAGAAGATAAGGATTTCGTAAACATTAATAACCTAAACAATCTATGTGGTTGAATTTAGGTGGACTGTTCTGGTACTATGTGCGCCTTGGTTTTCAGACAAAGTTGTACAACATGTACTTAATATGCCAAAGCAGAAATGCGTAATTCACGTTATCACGTCAGAAACATGCAGTGGAATGTGCAAAGTATTTGAAAAATAAAAGCTTTCTTCACATTCACGGCCCAAATCAGACAAAGATCAATAAAAGCATAAAATTTGGAAAATGTAAGAAGATGAACTTGCATGTCCCAAATTCAAGAAATTATTCTGACATATTTGGCAAATTCAAGACATTATTCTGACATATTTGGCAATTTCTGATAAAGTTAGTGTATGCTGTCAGATCTATGAACTGCCTTGCTGCTAGTACAGCTATGGATTCTGTTGTTGTGCCAGCAACGTAGCCAATTACAATTTAAGGACTTCAACATAGAAAAGCTACAAAATATATGACTAATCCACTCCAGTACAGTGTGTCAAACTCTTGCCAAGTTTTGCAAAAGAATCCCTGTAAAATATACATATGAAATAAATTGCCTGAAGACAGACACAGTTTTAAAAGTAAGTACATAAGAGATTACACCATTAGCTCTCATGGCATCTTTGATAATCTATCAATTTATTTAAGATGTAAAGATTACATCCATAGTAAAAAGTTTTTAAAAGAAGTACAATTTGTTTGTCTTATTGAAGACACAATCCTTTTGGTCCCAAGGACTGAAGGTGTGAAGAAAAGCATCTGGAAAAGAAAATCAAATTGAAAACAGAAGCAGCAGAGGCCGAATGGATTTAAACATATGGCAGTAAGCAGCTGCAAGGCCTTGCATTGCTTAGGATGAATATCCTGACGTTTCTGAATTAAAAATTGCATGAGGCAACTTAACGCTGGGCCTTGGAAGCCCTTTTTCTGAGGATAAAATAACAAAGGATTCGATAAAAGATGAAAAATCCTACCATTATCTCCACATTCATCCACCTTCGGTTTTCCTGCAATCCTCGCTGTTTCAACACCTCTTCGCCTGTGAGTGCACAGAGATCGAACTCAGGATAAGATGAGAAGCACTTTTTAGCGAGGCTCGAAAACTCGTTTATGAGAAGGGAATCGAGCGGATATTTATAGAGTGATATGTAATGCATGAAAAGCCAATACTTGGGGATGCTGTCTTTGGATATAAAATATCCAGAGAAGAGAAAAAAGGCTCCCAATACAGTAAATATGAGGGAGTTTCCTGTGATAAAATCAGGTGCAAGAGCACTGAGAAATACTACCAGAGAATTGGCCATGAGAACAATAAGCCAGACTATAAACAGAAAGAAAAGGAATGCATTCCAAGTTTTGCTGAGACCCACCAACCAGTACACAGGAACGGCAAATAGGATTGCAACGATCATCAGAAAGGGTAGGAACACAAGAGTATTGGAGATGACGTAGGAGGAGACTCTGTAAGCTCCTCTGGATGTCTCTCGCATCAGAATCTGGCGCTCCTGGAGAAAAATTGGAAGAGCTTCCGTTGTTGATGACAACAGAAAGGTTAAAGTGAATGCAAAGAAACCCAAGCGTTCATCCAGCCCTCGTTGATTGTAACCAACCTTCAAATACACGCTTCCCAGGCCTAGCCCTGCAACTATTGCCTGCAGAGTTCTTGCAAGGAATAGTTGCTGTGTTCTGTAGATAATCTTGCAAAACCTGCATGAAAGAGTGCAGATTTCAGAGCACCGTGAATTTGCATAAGTAACTCTGCCTCCTCCATCATCGGTACCCAAATAATGATCTTCAATGCTTTCTTCTGATTCAATGTGAACAGCTACCTTCCTGTCTGTAACAGTTGCTGCTGTATCATCAAACGCATTTCCATTTCCACCATCATCATAATCTTCCTCCGTCCATGTTGTGTCTTCGCTTATAATTTCCATGGCATATTCCAAGGGATTCAGCTGTGCAGGAATTTTTCTGCCAGCAGAAACGAGGGAATCCTGCAGGGACTTTAGGGATCCGTGGTGGACTACAGAGCCCTTTGACAGGAGCAAGATGGAGCTTATCAGACTCAGAATCCTGTAGCTTGGCTGATGGATGGTTAAGATAATGGTGCGATTGCGGGGCTCCTTGGCCATGGCATTTAACATCTCCACTACGTTGAGAGCTGCCGCACTATCTAACCCGGAAGTGGGTTCATCCAGAAGCAGCACAGCGGGGTCATGTATGAGGTCCATCCCTATAGAAACTCTCCCCCTTTCGCCCCCTGACACTCCTCTAATGCTTTCATTGCCAAGACGTGAGTTTGCTACATGCTCAAGACCAAGCTCAGATAACAGAGATTCAACCTTGCTTTCCTTTTCCTGATGGGACACCGACGGGGGGAGCCTTAACCTTGCACTGAACATTAGGGTTTCCTTTACAGTCGATAATGGCAGAAGGGCATCTTCTTGTGTAACATACCCTGAAATCCTTCTGAACTGCGAAGGATTCATCGGCTTATCATTCACCATGATAGAATCCAGTGGGCATTTGCTCCCAAGCCTGATTCTACCTGCAATAATCTCAAGCAAAGTAGACTTACCGGCACCGCTGGGGCCAACAACGGCTAAAATCTCCCCTGGCTTGGCAACGCAGCTTATGTTCTTCAGTATTTGATGAACTGGCTTCGGGCTTCTGCAGGGATGAAACATGTAAGGGCTAGTCGTGTCTATAACAATGCCATACGACAGATTTCTCACTTTGATCTCGTACGTCTTTTTTCTCCCCATTGGGGGAATTGGAACTGGAACCGGAACCTTACAACGATCATCAACTAGAATTGCTCCTCCGTTGTTGTCTCCATCTCCCTCCGCTGCTTCTGAATTACAGCAAGAGCTGTTCGAATCCGTGCCAGAGTCCGAGATGGAGCAGAAATTGTTTGAATCAGATCTTGCGCTGCATTCGTGATCCTTCCCATCAAATTCCTTCTGAAACTCAGCAGTCGGCGGCGGTGCCAGGGGATGCAGCCGGATTTGAATGATATCAGAAACCATGTCTACGAATTTCAAGCCTCAAATCTGTATCATAAATCCAAATCAACAGAGCATTAGACAGAACCGAATCAAAGACAAAGACAAAATAACTAGGAGGAAGAAGAGGGCAAACGGAACAAAAAGCATTCAATGTTAAATAAACCTTCAATAACAGGGTCAGAATTTTGCCCCCTTCTTTCCAGAAGAGACGGGAAGACGCTTTCCTGGAATGATTTCCGAATTTCTTTCAGCAGAAGAAGTTCGAAGTTCGAAATCGAAGTGCCGGCGACAAATGTAGGCCAAAGCTGCACGCCCCTTTTATTTTTGTAACTTCAAAATTTCAAAAACTCCGCATAACACGTACACCTGTTCGAATCCCGTGACCCTCGATGACAGAAAAGTCTGAGCTGACAATCTTTAAAATCAAATCGCCCATTTCGTTGTCAATCAGCAAAAACATTGGTAAGGAATATATTTGCACCGAAACACACTATCTCCCTATTCTGGTTGCCATCTCTCCCATTAAATCATAGGAAAGCATAAAAAAAGATAATCTTCCATGATACTCTTCCACATGCAGCTCTTCATGGACCCCTCCACACTTAAGCTCCAATCAAGTTCAATCAACGCACAAATCTTCCTGAAATCAGCAATCACCATAACAATTCTGAGGAAATCCCCTACCCAGGCTCTGAGATCGGTAAGGTAGTTGAGACTGTTCAATAAAGTTTGGTGAATAGACTTCCATTAATTTTTTTTTCCCACCATCATCAACCTGTCAGGCAGTGTGACTTCATTTTCGATGGACATTTTCTCTTTGCTTTATTTGAGTAGGCAGATAACCTCTCTCACCATCTCCCGTGACTAGACTGGATCAAACAAATTCCATTTGTTTTCTTGACGTCAGGGTTTCGATCCTCATTGGGTGCAGATAGATAGGTCACCAAATTACCTAGCACTGGACTTTACTCCGTTTTCGTGCAGAGGTGGAGAAGAAAAACAGGGGAACTGCATACGGCACGCATATTCATTTCACATGCCATGTCCACGGACGTTCATCACGATGTAAAATTTTTATCACGGGTGTCCTCCGTACGCACCTGCTATGGCTGTCAGTTTAAAATATTGAAATTCAAAGGAGTTTGAGTTGAAAAAATTCAAAAGCGAGATAATCTGTCTTATCCGTCTTTGAAAAACAGGTTTCCCAATACGTCCACCAAACCGCCTCTTTTTTCCACCACTTGGCCAGGTCAAAGTACATGTAATCTTCTAATATTTATTTTTTATAGGTTTAGGATTGGTGGATTAGTAAGTGTTTGTTTGGTTAGGTATTTAGCAAGAAGATATTTAGGTTCAAGGAAAGCCTGTTTGTAAATGTAATAGTTTGATCTGAATCCTCTCAGTGTGTTTCGTAAATGTAATAGTTTGATCTGAATCCTCTCAGTGTGTTTCGACAATGATGTACAAATCTTGTCAGATCCATGATGATGATGGTACGAATGCCAAGCAACCAGTTGTCCCTTTCCCGCTCTTTCTTTGGGGCAGCCTATTTGTAAAGGTAATAGTCTAATCTGCGTTCTCTGAGTGCATGGCAGTTCGATGAAAATGGTACAAATCTCAAATAACCGGTGATCATTTTTGCCGAGTCAACAATAACCAAACCAAATAAGTTTAGTGAAAGCAACCCCTACAATTATTAATTACTAAAAATAGTATGATTGTAACCAACTCTCATGACATTAATATATCATAATAACAAAGTGCATCATTGAAGCTGGCCACGTATAGCAATTATACGCTCTACAAAGTGCATGATCACGCTCGAGACGTGAAAAGTGATTTTATTGATTCAACTCTATCGAATAATTATGAGACTTCATGGGTTATAAATAATGGAGTGCTTTTATTTAAATAGAAAATATATTATATTTTAATATAAATTATTAAATTTTGAATATAATAATATATATTTAATAATATTATTATATTATTAAAAAATAATATATATTTTTATTATTAAATAATGTAATATAAAAATTTTGATTATTTATTTTTAGGCTTTAATTTTTTTTTTATGTTTTATAGATCACTAGGTGCACTTTAAAATTGAGTATCTAAAAGGAAGAGGCCTTCAAACATTCATTTATTTCTATGTTTCATAATTCATATCCCATGATCCAATACAAGAGGTGCATTTAAAGATAAAAATATTAGGTTATGTGGAGTGTCCAAGACCTATCATCATTTTCTATTCTATTTATTTCAAAAAAAAGTCTTTCATAAAAGTTGCAATGTTAGCTGGAATAATAAAGAAGGCTTGTCATAGTTGCATTAAGTTTGGATATGCACAATCCACTATCATCATTTTCTATTCTATTCATTTCAAAAAAAAAAAATCTTTCATAAAAGTTACAATGTTAGCTGGAATAATAAAGAAGGCTTGTCATAGTTGCATTAAGTTTGGATATGCACAATCCACTCAAGTCTTGACCATATTGTTCTCATGCCTTTGTCATGTTTTTTTGGATAGTGAACCTTCTACTTTTGCTTCACACTTTTGAATCTTTGTAATGATTGATGCGTCCTGAACATCAAATTTGTCATATAAGCAAAGTGATTCATCTCTTTATTTCAAATTTTCTTTCATATTCGTAAGACTAAATATGGGTAAATCCATAAATATTTCATTGAGATTGCTTAATATTCTTTCTACAACTGTTCTTCTCAATGCAATGCCATCCTCTAGTGTTCCAAACCCTAATACATTCAACAAAGACTCAACTTTAAGTACATGCACATGAAGAGCGCACATACCATTCACAAATTCAAGAGTATCTTCACTTGACTTTTACTTAGAAACGATAATATATATGTTGAGCATCTATACCAAAAGTCTTCCTCAAGAATTGCCTTTGGAAGATGTCAATGACCGCATCCATGTGAGTGTCAATAAAGGTCCTATCAATACTATCTTCTTGAATTTTTTATTTAGTTTGTTCAACTCATTCAACACATTTGCAATTACATGAATACAAAATTGAACTTGAAAGATGGTTGTCATATCATACAAATTTCGTTCTTCAAGTTATCATTCTTTTAACAATGGTGGTATAATTCTCACCATTATGCTCGTTGTTGTAGCACAGTTGGTTTTCAAGATATGGCCCCGACATTAATAAATGAGAGGTCCAGTATTTGAACTACCCCCTATGCATATTTGAAGTACAGTTGGTTTTCGGGACATGGTTCCAACACTAATAAATAGGAGGTCTAGTGTTCGAACCACCCCATGTATTGTCTTTAAGGACACAAAAAAATCTCATATGGCTTCCCTCTAGATAGTGGTATACTCGTATGGGATGGCACTACCAACCACTTAAGAGCGACTCTAGAGGTTTCTCTCTACCCAAGAGTTTGTCTTGAGGGGACACCGTAATGGTTTGGAGTTTGGCTCTTCTTTGGAAGGTCCAAGGTTTAAATTGTGGTGTGTGGGGTTGTGTGTTAATCCTCTATTGATAAGTTTAGCTCTTGGTCTTACAAGGGATCATGGCTAGGATGGGAATGCTTAGCCCTAAGCGTCGATCATAATGATTTCTCACACTAACAAAAATAAAACTCTCAAATTTATTTCCATCACTTGTCCTTTAAGTAACATTTGTATAAAAAGCATATTCATGTGTCAAAAGCATATTGGGAGCACATTTATGTCTATGTAGATCACACAAGATATTAAAATATTACAAATTATTGGTAGCCACAAAATACATGATTTTCATAACATAAATGACCGCATCATCTAACATGGTTTCCACATTTTTGCTAAGAGGTAATTTCTTTGGATCTTTTAGTGCTTCCCATTATTATACTATATTTTTATAAGGCTCTTAATGTGCATGACAATTCAATATTGTTAGTTGAATTGTACTCCTTCCACCTTTTGCAATTGGTGTCTCTTTATTGAAATTTGAACAATATTTACATTTGATTCTTAGCTCCTTAGAATTTTTGTTGCTTCCAACAATTATTTTCCAAAAGTAACATTCATATGAGAAGAATATTTATCTGCCAAAGATATATTGGCTTAAATTTATATTTATGTAGATCACACAAGCTATTGTAGCATTCTAGTGGCAAATTATTAATAGCCACAAAGTACATGATTTCCAAAACAAAAATGACCCTAGCCTTCTGTGTCTCATTGTTATACTTCATTTTTATAAGGCTCTCAATTTGCATTACGATTTATTGTTGTCAGTTAAATTGAACTTATTGAATTTTGAATAATTTTTACATTTGATTCTTAACTCCCTAGAACCGTTTATAATCAAATATGTTCATTTATATTTCATATTCCATTTAATTTTTCACACTATTTTAATTTTTGATATTTTAGGTCTTTTTGATAAAGAGCCTTCAGAAATAGTTTGGTTATCAACATATTCATCAATATCTACTTCCTCATATGTATTCCTAGCAATCTCAAATGCAATTGGTTGTGCAATTTGTGACTTTCTTTAAATGCTTCTACAATGTTTATTTGTTTTCCATCTTCTTTTTGTCGATCCAATCAAGATTTATAGTTGGAAATATTTTTCTATAAATAGTAAAATTATATAATTTAGACTAAAATATCTGATTAATAATAATATTATTATTATAAAACTACACATTAAAATGTATATTCAACTAAATAAAAATTAAACTTTTGGTCTTAAATATTATCATAATACAAAATAACATTCAAAATAGAAAAAATAATATTTATTAAATTTTAATACCTTTTAAATAAAAAAATATTTTCACTATACAATATGTTCAATAATTGTTTAACATATAAATAACTATTTGCTAATTAACTATACAATTTCTAGTGGAGACAAAAACAAACATAAACATTAAAAGATATGTTTTCCTCCATTCACATTAAGACATTAAAGTAGCCTCTTATGGATAAATCTTGAAAATCAAATCCCAACATTTAATTAAATAATATATATATATATATATATATATATATATATATATATATATATATATATATATATATATATAAAGTCTTAATATTTAAATATAAAATAAGGGGCACAATCATTATCAAACTTGCCTGGTTGCCTCTCTACAAATTAGACTAATTGATCTTGTTTAAAGATGATAAACATCTTATTAAAAAAATACTCTAGCTTGTTTTTAATCTAAACTATTTGTTATTTATTTTGTGAAAAACACCCTAATTGGGATGCCACTTTTGGATAAGTCCCAAGAAGGCAAGGGTATCTATTCCGTCAAAAATACCCAGGGTTCACACCTGGCCTAGCCCCTTCGACACACTCAAATAGCATGCCTAAAACAATAAAAACACAAACAAACACAAAAAAACAAAAACAATAATAAAATTTAAAAAACACAAAAGAACAACAAAAAACACAAAAACATAAAAACAATAAAAGACAACAAAAGACAACAAAAAACACAAAATTATAAAAACAACAAACAACAACAAAACACAAATCACACAAAAAAAATACAAAAACAACACACACACACAAAGAACAAAAACTTAAAACACAAATAAAAAATACCAAAAACAACACAAAATAAAACAAAGCAAAAACAATACAAAACAATACACACCAAAAAACAAAAAAGGAGGAAAAAGCAAAAAATACAAGTTTGACCTGTCTAAGCCAAAAGGCCATTCATGCAAAGAATCAATAAAGGAAACATAAGAATGATCAGTCTATGCAAGGGAACTAAAATACCCTGATTGAACCAAAGAGAAGCAAAAACAAAGAAAAAAGAAACTAGGTACCTCTAGTACTAGAGCCATCTAGAGAAAGGATAGAAAGAAGAGCTTCCCTTATTTGTGAATCCCACCGAAAGGATAGAAAGAAGAGCTTCCCTTATTTGTGAATCCCACCATCTGGGAGAGTGGTCGTAGTAAGTAAGATCACCTTTGCCCAATATCCAATTACCTAAAGCATCAACACTCATATTCTGAAGAGTTTATGGTAAATATGTATGATTTGAACCAGAGTTGCGTGGATTGGTACTGTATAGATCATGTTTCTCAACTAGTCGCCTCACACCAACTCAGCTATGCACTCACCTTTAAATTTTATGTATTAATTAAGAAAACAAATTAGTTAAAAATAATAATATTATAAAGAAAGCATGCATGCTTCAATACAAATATCTCAATAAAAGGTTAATTACTAGTATAACTACAATCTCAAATAGTTAAATATTACTAAAGTTAATATCTTAGTTTATGAGTTGTTAAGCTTGTTAAGCTTATCCCATCATGCATTTTTATTTTGACTGAATGAAAAACATTAAATTGGTCTAAAAAAATCAAAAGAAAGTTTAACAAACCACTAGTTTAGGAAACCTCTATAAATATTTTAATACCTTGAAAAGGAAGTCATTCATGGCAACTTGTATAAATCTTTAACATGTTAATATGTATTTATAGGTTTTGTACTACTCCTTAAAGGATATTCAATCTACAATTAAATATAGTATATTTTATATATGATAAAAAGAAAGATGGGTTGACAAAAAAGGTTCTAGATTAGAATGATATTTATAATTTATTGAAGTACATCTATTTTTTAGAATCTAAAAATAAAATTTGGCCCATCTTATTTATTTAAGTTTTAAAAATACAATGTAAAATTAAAATAAGAGATAAATTGCACTCTAAAAAACATATCATCCGAAGAAAAAAACTCTTGGTAGAGTTTCATTATCTTTCTATTTAACCCAAATGCATTCTACATTATTTACAAAGTCATAGGATTATGTATGTTGTAAAAGAAAAAACATTCACTACATTTTTTCTATAGGATGAAATCTATTTATGGATTCGTGCACATCAAGACCCTTGTGACTAAAATTTGTCTACTTATGACTTACAATGACATTGAAGGAACCTTTCTCACAACAATTAGATGTGCTCTAAAAAATTCTTACACAAAATTTGCGTAGAAAAAATCCCCTTATAAAGTAGGATAAACTTCTCAAATTGACATCCATTGAACTATACACATTAAATAATTTACATGAAGGCATGTGGTGTTAGGACAATCATTTATTGATTCCATAACTAACTCTTGGCAAAGATCTTTGAAATCACGAGTTAGAAGCATCCTCAATTATCATCATGATAGCCTAGTCCTGCACATAAACATGGGAAGTTTCTCATGCATGGTATTCAACTTAAAATCCTTCAATTTAATTACTAATTAACACTTGCCTATTAGACTAGTCTATGAAGAAATTTCTTTTTAAAAAAAGATGTTATAATGAAACAAAAGTAAAGAAAGAGATCCTGCATAGAAACCAGACCTTTAATTCATGGGAAATATTTAATTTTAAAAAGTTAAAACTAGATTGAGTATAATCTCCATTGAATATGGGGTTAGAATAAATGAAAAGACCACCACAATATTTGAAGAAATTTTTTGGAGATTTTGGTGGTATAACTTACATCCAATGGCCATGTTGATGAGACTTTATTAGCATAGGTGAGGGGACTTTGAATGAACCACAATGACAGATGAACCACGACGATGGAGGAACCACAACAGGTGGCGTAACCATGGTGATTTTTGGTAAGGGTTTTGATTAAAATTTTATAGGTGATGGTGGAACCTCAATGGCAAAGGAACCACAAGTGATGGCAAAACCATAGAGGCGAAGAACCACAGTTCCATAGGAACCATAGGTGACGATGAAACCACAATGGTTGTTAACAAGGATTTTGATTAAAGTTTATAGGTGGCGGTGAAACCACAATGGCAGAGGAACCACAGACGATGATAGAACCATGATGGTTGTTGGTAATATACTTATGGTGGACACTACAATAGAGGAACCACAGGCAATGACTATTAGTAATATCCTTGTGGTGGGCACTACAGTGAAGGAACCATAATCATTAGTTGGATCGGATGGATACCTCTGGGGCCCGTAATTGAAGAGATATAACCAAACTTATTCTAGAATAATAATACAGAAATAAGTAATTCAAAAGAAAATGACAACTCAAAAAATACATGCACATAGAACACAAGAGATTTACCTTGGTTCACCCAATATGGGCTAATCCAGCAAACAAGAGTCACACCTCCTTTTAGTATTATTGTCCACTTTCCTCCCGTAATGGAACATTACAATAAATATAAAGGAAACTCTTACAACCCTAAACCACAACGTGGTATTAGAATATCGTGGGTACAATACCATGGGCTAAAACCACCCTTACCCACCAATCACAAATCCTAAAAATTGCTTCGAAGAAAGGGAGGCCCAAAAAAAATTTGGAGGTGCTACCCCAAACCCCCGTTGGGGTGGGGGTCTCCGCCCCCTTGAACCCCCCCAACCCGCTCACAAGTGAGCAGGTCCATCGAGGTAGGGGCCTACTGTATTGTACTTCCTCTACAAAGGATGAGACACATCCAACATTCTCCCACTTGTTGAATACTTTGCAGAAAGGTTGTAATAAATGTTAGTTCCAATACTTAAACTTGCCAGACCCATTTCAACTGTAGAAAACTTGAAATTTTGTGTGCTAACTACCTTGGTTAAAGCCTCTGCAACATTTTCCTTGGTATCCATTTTTTCTAGTAACACTTTCTTATTTTCAATCATGTCCCTCATGAAGTGGTACTTTGTATCAATGTGTTTTGTTCTTGAATGGTAAACATGGTTCTTTGCCAGAAATATAGCACTTTGGCTATCACAATTTATCTTCACATCTCCTTGAAAGAACCTAATATTAGCACATAGTATTTGTAGCCATACAACTTCCTTACTTGCATCAGTGGTTGCCATGTACTCAGATTTAGTGGTTGAAAGAGCAACAATAGTTTACCTTTTTCTCATCCAAATAATAGCCCCTCCAAACAAATTGAATACATATGCACTAGTAGATCTTCTATTGTCCAAATCTCCAGCCCAATCTGCATCAAAAAAACCTTCTATATCCAAGAATTTGTTTTCTTTACTTATACCTTCATAACAGATTGAAAAATCAGATGTACCATGCTCTTTACTAGGTTTAGACATATATCTTCTCAAAAATCCCAATGCATGGGCAATATCTGGTAGTACATACCATGGCATGCATTAAACTCCCTACAATATTTGCATAAGGAACATGGGATATTTCTTCTACCTCTTGTTCTATTTTTAGACATTGTTCAATAGAAAATTTTTCACCTAAAGGAATAGGTACCTTTACTGGTTTGCAATCCTACATACTAAATTTCTTCAATACTATATCAACATACTTTTTCTAATTCAGCCACAACGTTTTTTTTCAACAATATTTATTTATTTGCATACCCAAAATAAATTTTTTAGGGCCAAGATCTTTCATGTCAAATTGTGATGCTAACTGAGACTTCACTTCCCTGATCATTTCCTTACTATTTATAATTAGTAACATATCATCAACATACAAAACTATAATGACAATTTCATTACCAATTTGCTTTGAGTATACATAATGATCAACATTGCTACGAACAAAATCAAGTCCTAAAACATAAGTATCAAATTTTTGATATCACATTCTAGGTGATTGTTTCAGTCTGTACAAATATTTCTTTAGCTTACATACAAATTCCTCCTTTCATTCAACAGTGAACCCTTTAGGATGTCTCATATAGATTTCTTCCTCCAAATCTCCATGATGGAATGTAGTTTTTACATCCATTTTCTCTATTTCAAGATCAAATGCAGCAGCCAAAGATAAAAGAAATCTTATTGAGGTTGGCTTTACAACAGGGGAAAGTACTTCACCATAATCAATTCCCTCTACTTGAGAATAGCCTTTAGAAGCCAGGCGAGCTTTATATTTTGCCACTTTACCTTCAACATTCTGCTTCTTCTTGAATATCCATTTGCAACCTATTGTTTTTCTTCCACCAGGTAATTTTACTAGATCTCATGTCTTGTTTTTTTTAGAGCCATCATTTCCTTATTCATGGCCTCTTCCCAAAGGTTTACCTCTTCAGAATTAACAACTTCTCTAACTATTATAGGATCTTCATCAATAACATATAAAACAAATGAAGGAAAAGCAGATGGACTATACCTTTCAGGTAGTCTTATTTCTCATTTTGATCTCCTTACCACAGGTGTATAAACCTCTGGTTCATCCTCTTATGTAGAGTAGGATTCTTCTTCCATGAGATCAAATTGCACATTTTTAGGTTCTTCTTCTGTTACTTCCTTCTTGTGGTCACCTTTAATTTCTCTAAACACCACATCTCTACTGTAAACTGTACTTTTAGCTTTTGGATTCCAAAATTTATATCCTTTAACACCATATTTATAACCAATAAAGATACATTTAACAGTCTTATTATCGAACTTACTTTTTTTTCTCCTTTGGGATATGCATGTATGCATCACAATCAAAAACTCTAAGATGTGAAAGAGAGGGTTTCTTACCAAACCATGTTTCAAATGGAGTTTGATCTAGTAATGTTGATGTAGGAGATTGATTTCGCAAGTAACATGCTGCATTCACTGCCTCTGCCCAAAATTTATGTGCTAGACCAGCACCACTGAGCATACTTCTAGCCTTTTCCATCAGTGATTTGTTCAATCTCTCAGCAACTCCATTTTGTTGGGGTGTATACGAAGTAGTCTTCTGTCTTGCAATATCACATTACTTACAAAAATCCTCAAATTTATTTGAACAATACTCTCTTCCATTATCAGACCTCAACACCTTAATTTTTTCTCAGTTTGATTTTCAACAAGTGCTTTAAATTCTCTAAACTTATCAAACACTTCATCTTTACTTTTAAAAAAATAAATCCATGCATATCTTGAAAATTCATCAATGAAAGAAGCATAGTACCATGATTTTCCAAGGGATGGAATAGGAACAGGACCAAATATATCACTGTGAATCAGATCTAATACCCCTGTTGATCTTGCAAAACCAGATGGGAAACTCACATGATTCTGCTTACCATAAATACAATGTTCACAGAAATAAAAAACCATTGAGAAATTAGGGATACCTTGAACCATACCTTTTATGTACAGGGTACGCAATCTCTTTTCTCCAATATGTCTTGTTCTTTTATGCCATAGTGTTGAAATTTTATCTTATTCAACCTCAGAGTTGTTGCACTCATTTGTCATAGTGCTTCCCAATAGCTTATACAAGGTTCCAATCCGAAATCCTCTTGCTAACACCATAGATCCATGAACCATTTTGCATGAATCCTACTAAAACTGAAATTTTTTACTACATCAGCCATTTTGCTTACAAAAATTAAATTTCTAGCAAGGCTAGGAATATGCATCACACCTGGGAGGGTTTTAACCCTACCATCCTGCAAGAATATTTTCACCCTTCCATGAACAATGATTCTAAGTGGTGAATCATCTCCCAACAGTACCTCCTGTTGAGAAGCAACACACCCCCACTAAAAAAATGAAGTTCCATCCTTTGAAAGTTTTTACTTTGCATTTTTTTAGCAGGGACCCTCTTGAGTTTTCCGGGTTTTAAATTCCAAATTTTGCTTGCCTCCTTCTTCAAGTTGTGCATTTATCAAAATATCTAAGTAGGCTTGCATGAGGCATTGTTTTCAATTTAAAACTTCTTAAAGATTGCATGTAAATGTATTAATTCATGTTAATGCATTTTCTCTTAGTCCCTGATGAATTTTAATGTTCCGTTTGCAGATTCGGATACCCTTTTGCCTTATTTAGATACTTGCAAAGTTTCATCAAATTCTGGGCCCGTTGAGTTTTTGTCATTTTTTTGCACCAAAAAGGAACAAGGCATGAAAGTGTCACGAAATCGCGACTTCGCGACGTCGCGAAATCGCGACACCATGGAGAGAAAAGGGGCCAAGGCAAGAGTGCGTCGCAAAATCACGACGCGTTTCGCGGAAGGTACAAGAGTCCCGAAAGTGTCACGATTTCGCGACGCCTTCGGGACGTCGCGAAATCGCGACACGCCAGAGCCACAACAGGGAGCCCAAGGGAAGCAAAGAAAGAAATGGCTAAGGCCCGACGAGGGGGAAGAAGTTGCTAAGGCTTAAGCCTTGGGTGTCGCGAAATCGTGACGTCGCGAAATCGCGACACGCCAAAGGCAAAAGAGGCCTAGGGTATGGACTGTCGCGAAATCGTGACATGTCACGGTTTCGCGGCGGGTCCAAACAAAAGAGCAAAGCAGCTAAGGCATAGAAGGTCCAAACAAAATAGAAAGAAGCTAAGGCAAAAGCTTTGGGTGTCACAAAATCGTGACACGCCAAAGGCAAAAGAGGCCTAGGGTACGGACTGTCGCGATTTTGCGACATGTCGCGATTTCGCGACGGGTCCAAGCAAAAGAAGCTAAGTCAAAAGGGCCGCAAGAAGAAACAAAGGGAAGCCAAGGGTCCCAACAGAAAACAAAGGGAGAGCAAGAAGCGGTGGTGTCACGAAATCGCGACACAGTTGGACAAAGAGCGTCGAGGGCAGAAGTAGGTCGCGATTTCGTGACATGTCGCGAATCGTGACATGTCGCGTTTTCGCGGCCATGGTGGAGAATAGACGCAAGGCGCAAGAAAGGGTCACGATTTCGTGACATGTCGCGTTTCGCGACGGGTGAAGAGAAGAAGCGTCAAATTCAGAGGAATGTCGCGATTTCGTGACATGTCACGAAATCGCGACATGTCGCGTTTTCGCGACTTGACAAGAAAGAGGCCAAAATGAAAAAATAGCTGGAAACGTACACGTGTCACGATTTTTGTGACACGTGTCAACACAAAGCAAGCCAACATATAATGAACTTTAGGGTTTCGATTTAACATTAGGGTTTTAATCTGATTTAATTAAAGTACTAATCCTTGTTTTGTCTTTTTGCAGAAAGCCATCTGGCACTTGCATGATAGCGGGAGTAATGGCGAGAAAGACAAAGTCAGGCGCAATTTAATCGAGGGCCGTCACATTAAAATTTGAGATGTCGAGAATTGTTGGTTCATCCAGATTTTATAGATTTGGCCGCAAAGAGACTTTATGGTGACTAAGCAGCTACCCATTTAATGGAATATGTCGAAAATTGACCGAAAAATGAAAATATCTATACACAGTTATCGAAATTTGCCGATGGATGCATTTAACGAAAATTTATGGCGGAAGTAATGGCGTGCAGAGATTTTCAACTCAGAGATGGCTCTACGAAGATGAAATGTCAGAGAAGTGGTGACTCATCCAAATTTCCCAGGGGAATTAATGAAGACATTTACACACAGTTACGGGTGGATGCAAGTGGCATTAAAATTCTGCCTTCTCCATTTATGGCAAGTAACTGCACTGATTTGCAGAATGGTTAAGTTTTATCGAAACTTTATTTTAAAAGGCCTTATATTGTAAAACCCAGGTAGTAGAGTTTAAGGTGATAAGATTTAGGGTTTGAGAAGAAGATATTTCTGAAAAGATCAGGGTCTCATCCCGAGTCTATATATACTTCTTCGGGATGTAATTTCAGGAGGCGAAAACTTAGAATAAAAGGCTATTGAAGCAATTTCTTGCAAATCTTGTTAAATGCTTTATTCTGGACTTGGAGTTGATGTGCTTTTTGCTTTCTCGTGATAGCGTGGCCAGGAGCCTAATCTCTTTCGATTGTGCTAAGTTCATTTTCTTTTGTTTTCATCTCGTTAAAGTTTATTAAATATATGTTGTAAATCCGTGTTATCAAGATTAAATATGTTGTTGGGCTTCATTTGTTTTATTGTATGCTAGGGAAAACCACAGATTTAAGGTTCAGGTCTGTTCTAATTGCTCTGTCCTCACTGTGTGAGCTATGCTATTGGTGAGAGATACCAATTTTAACCGACTTCCCTTTTGTTTATGATTTTCTTTCGGATCTGTTTCATCTCTCGTCTTATGCTCTTAGTAGAAGGTGATCTTAGAAAGTCGGACACCTTCTTCTTTGATTTGTTCTATTGTGAAGTCGATAGTATAAATAAAATTGGTAGTTTTGGTTTTACAACCTAAGTTTGATAGACTTCTCTTTCTCGCCTTACCCTACTCTCTCTCGTTCTTACCGTGAAATGATCCATTTTTATTTTCTTTTAAATTTGTCTTTTATTTAAATCTGCCGACATATAAAGAGCTAGATCAAAGAACCGATTTTAAATCCGATTATCCACAAAAGTAACAACTTCCAAAAACATTATTGAACAAGTCCAGAACCCGTTGTAAGGTAATGACATACCCATTTTGAAAACTATTCCGTAAGTGGAAAAGAGTGAATAGACATTCGACCCAACTCGTAACTCACACCTTGGATAACCAGGAAGATCCTAAAGTGAGTGGGATTTATCCCTTATAAGTGTTATCAGAGTTTCATGCTCATTCTTCACAGGGTGTGTATAAAAGTCGGACCAACATTTAAAATGGCGCTAGAAGGAGGGCCAAGTTCAGTAGTCTGTTAAGGATTGTAAGATTATAAGTTGCTTGTGAAAAGCTGGATTCTACATACAGGGTAACAAGGTCCCACCCCAGAGCTGGAGAGCTCCTTGTGCCTGAATTAGAAACTCCAAGAAGAAGTAGCCTCATAAGGGCCAAGTCTCTGTCTAAAATAGTTTTATCACCACTGGTAGTTACTCCAACTACAACTCGTAATATCACCGTCAATCAAGTAGTAATGGCAAACTGGTTGGGTTCCACTCGCCTTAAATATCCCGGGTATAGCCCATGACCTACCCAAAAATCCAGAGAGATATCTTCCCGTATACAAGCATGATGGGACTAGGACAGCAGAAGAACATCTAGTTGCATTCAAGAATGCTTTGAAATTGTTAAATGTACAGCATGAAGATGTTGCTTGCAGATTGTTCCCGTTCACTCTCCAGGAGGGAGCTTATGACCGGTTTCTAAATCTCACTAACGATTCTATTACCAGTTGGAATGACTTGGAAAAGGTTTTTGTGTCACAGTGTGGTGAGGTAATAGATCCCAGTATATTATATCAACAGTTTTCTGGTATTAAAAGAGAAATAAGTGAATCTGTCGATCTTACAATGTCGATTTCAGAAGGCTTATGGTAGACCGACTGGTTATTATGTGCCAAATGCAGACCTGGCATTAGAGATTTTTAGAAATTCTCTAGATCCAATGACTTCGGTTTTCTTGAAAAGAGATCCCTCTATTACCAATTTAACAGAGGCTTACAAAGAAGCTTTGGTTCTGGAAAGACAGCTTGGGACCCCAACCTTTAAATGCTCAACAAATTCCTTTGGTCACACAAGCTGCCCCTGTTTTCAATCCCATACCACATCGATGATGTTGCCAGTGGTGTCGACTCTACCATCAGGAAATCCATTGGTCGTAACACCCGCTGAAAATGTACGTAACCAGGTAAAGAAGCTGATAATGCAAGAGTTGAAGAAGTGTCAAAAATAGTCCAAAAGTTGGCCAATGATTTTTTGAGTTTTAAAAGGCAGGTTTCTACTGGGGAGAACTCAAACAGGTATTCATATCAATAGAACAGATTCAATCGGCCCCCATACGAACCTAATAAATATTACAAAGGTAAAGGTCATGATGTGAATATTTGTGATTTGGCTTTGCCTAACTGGTGCGTAATACATGCTACTTCTCAAAGACGGGGAGTTGGATTGTTTGGAATTTTGTAACGCCTTTGAAGCTTTGTCCTGGGAGTTGATTTCTCCCGAACATCAAAGAAATGCGGATGGCCCAAGTTCATCCAGCCAAAGTGCAGCTATGGTCTTGGATTCTTTCACTTTCCCAGGTGAATCTGAGAATGTAGTTGAAATGCCTATGGATGAAGTGCAGGCTTTTCAACAATACAGGAGGGACAACTACAACCTCAGAAACAGAAATCCGGAGCCCAACACTACATCTACCCCTCCGAACAATTCCCACAATGTTCCTCCAGATCCATCTTCAAGCAATAACCCATCTCCACCCAAGGGAGGAAATCCGAGAGGACCAGATGCATTTGTCCCTCCACTCAATAAGGGATATAATATAGTGGAGGACATGAAAAAGATCAAAGCCAACATCACTCTTCATGAGTTGGCCCAAATTTCAGAACAGAGGGATAACTTGATTAAAACATACTCTGGGCCTACTACCAAATCTTTGGACAAGGGAAAGAAGATGGCAAATGCAAATGTAGCCATGTATAAAGAGAAAACTGAGGTTCCACCTTTTCTACTGACTGTACGTATTTTTGGGAAAAACTTACACAATTGTCTGGTAGATTCAGGTGCTTCAGCTAATGTTATGCCTTTGGCCATTTGTCAACAGTTGGGTTTGACCCCAATGAAGTCTGAAAGAAGAGTTGTCCAATTGGACAAATCGGAGGTTAAAGTAGTGGGTGAACTTCAGAATATTCATATCCAATTAGCATCTGAGCCTAGGGCACAGCACAGAATTGAAATTCAAGTGGTGGATATTCCTGTGGGGTACGGGATGCTTCTGAGCAGGGATTGGTCGAGATCTTTGAATGGATACTTGGCAACCGACTTTTCACACATGTGGTTGCCATGGAAAGGAGTGGCAAACCAATTAAGGGTTGAAAGAGAACCCAGATACAAACATACGATCACCGAATATAATGCAGAGAATGAGACTAAATATTGTTGAGGTAGATATTGGAGTTTACAATTTAACAACGGGACAAAATGAGAAGTTTAGTAAAGCTCATCCTGTTCATAGTAATGAAGTCTCGGACGCTTCATGTGGATGGGGCTAAATCTAAACAGGGTTCTGGTACGGGGCAGTCCTTAAAGGGCCCGAGAATCAGACATATTTTATGTCTTATCGCCTACAGCTCCCTTGTACAAATAATTTAGCGAAATACGAAGCACTAGTATTAGGTTTGAAATTTTCTTTGGACAGGAGTGTAAGAAATATCTGAGTTTTTACAAATTCAGAGTTGGTGGCTAATCAAGTTAAAGGTAAATTCTAGTGTAAAGCATCTTATTTAAAAGGATACAAACACCGGGCTTGGGATCTTGTAGAAGATTTTGATGCTTTTAATCTGACACACATACCTAGAGAGCAGAATTCATGTGCAGATGTCTTGGCTTCTTCAGCCGCAAGTTTGAAACCACTGGAAGAATTTAAATGGAACAAGTTTTCGATCGAGTTAGTCCCTTGTCCTTCAGTCCCAAATAATATAGATAATTTTTAGGTTTTCTCTGATGATCACAGATTATAAACTTTTTGCAGAGTACTAACACATTTGAAAATGCTATAATCGATGATGGCCAAAGGGATACTCTGCTGGAGCAGTTAGACGATGACAGGGGAATAATAAGGTTGAAAGATAACAGAATTCCAAAGGGGATGGTGGAACTGGAGCGGCTCTTTGATGTTGACCAAATCAAGCAAAAGGTGAGTTCTAGGGATTCTATGGGTGCAACAGACAGTGAGACCGAGAACCTGAACGTGGGGACTGAAGAAGATCCCGTGCACATCAAGTTGGCTAAAATTTGTGATCCAAAAATAAAAAGAAATATGATTGATTTTCTTCACGAGTCCAAGGATGTTATGGCCTGGTCTTACAAAGACTTAAAAGTTTTTGATCCGAAAGTTTACACTCATGTTATACCTTTAAAAGAATTTTGCAAACCTTTTCGGCAAAAATAGAGGCATGTCAACGCTCTGCTAGAGCCCCTCATCCAGAAAGAGGTAGAAAAATTATTGAGTGCCGCCATTATTTTTCCCGTTAGGCATTCTACTTGGGTGGCCAATTTGGTGCCGGTCGAAAGAAAAATGGAGAGATCCGCTTGTGTGTGGATTTTAGAAACTTAAATAAGGCATCCGAGAAAGATAATTATCCTCTGCCTTCCATGGATGAGGTGTCGCAGATTGTCAATGGTTCAGAAATGATGTATTTCCTGGACGGTTTCTCAGGGTATAATCAGATATTGGTTGACAGGGAAGACAGGATGAAAATCGCTTTCACAACTAAGTGGGGAACTTTTGCTTACAAGAGGATGCCATTTGGATTAATAAATGCCGGAGCTACGTTTCAACGGGCAATGGATCATGCCTTCAAAGGCCTTATGGGTAAATGCATTGTTGTTTACATGGATGATTTAACGATTTTCTCTAAATCTCGGTTTGACCACATAAAACATTTGGAGTCTGTTTTCAACAAATGCAGGGAGTTCGGCATTTCTTTGAATCCAAAGAAGTGCATTTTTGGTGTAACGGAAGGAAAGCTCCTTGGGCACTTGATCACAAAAGATGGCATTTCCATGGATCCGGACAGAGTTGAAGCCATATCCGGCATACCCTTTCCCAACTCTAAGAAAGAGTTGAGGTCCTTCTTTGGAAAAATTAATTTTGTCAAGAAGTTCATCTCCGGCTTCGCAGAAATAGTCAAGCCACTGAATGACATGCTAAAGGAAACTGCTCAGATTTTCTGGACAACAGAAGCTAAAACAACATTCCAAGAAATCAAGACCGCCATTAAGCAAGCACCAGTTCTGGTGAGCCCAGATTTCAGTGCAGATTTTTATATGTACACCTTTTCTTCTCGAACACACACTTGCTGCAGCTTCGACCCAACGAAGAGAAACGGGGAGCATCCAATTGCTTTCAAGAGTACCAATTTAAAGGGGGCTGAGCTAAAATATTCTCGCTTAGATAAACAAGCCTATGCCTTGGTGAGAGCAAGCTATAGGCTCGTGCACTACATACTAAGAAGCAGAGTTCATGCTATAGTTCCGGACCCAGCTGTTAAATACCTTTTAAGTCAGGACGAATTGGGTGAACTAAGAGGTAATTGGGTTACAAGACTGCAGGAATATGACTTAGAAATTTGGCCTACAAAATTAATCAGAGGACTTGGTTTGTCCCGACACATTGCCGAAATACCTGTACAAGAAGAAATTAATCAGTTAAATTCTGAATCTGATGACCGGTATGGAGATATTATTCATCTCATCGCAATTTGGAATTTGTCCGTCTCACTTGAATAGAACCCAAAGGAGAGCACTAAAACCGAAAGTTGCTCATTATATCCTCAAAGGAGGTAATTTGTACAGAGAAAATTATGCTGGCATTTTCTTAAGATGCATTTCTCAGAGTGAAGTCAATGAAGTGATGTCCAGCTTTCATGAAAAGTTAGGGGCAGTGGCATTCCTCAGGATCCGCCACTACGCATAAAATATTGAGAGCAAAGCTATTATCGGCCTACGTTATTTAAAGATGCCCATCAACATGTGAGAACTTGCCATCAATGCCAAACTTTTGCATCCAAAGAGGCCAATCGGGCTCTACCATTGCAGCCTGTTGTAATAAATAAACCTTTTATGCAATGGGGACTTGATTTTGTGGGAGTGATAAACCCAAATTCTTCAATAGGGCATAAGTATGTTCTAACAGCTACTGATTACTGCACAAGATGGGTCGAAGCAACAACCACCATAAGAAGTACAACTCATGAAGTGATCGAATTTCTAGAGTCAAATGTCATAACCAGGTTTGGGGTTCCTCTGAATTTGGTGTGCGATAATGGACCAGCCTTCCAATCATTAGAGTTTGCAGAATGGGCATACCATATGGGGATAGTTATCAGATTTTCATCCAACTATTATCCCCAAGGTAATGGACTAGCTGAGTCCACGAATAAGAATTTAATGAATGCCATTAAGAAATCTACAACTGGACAAACCTAGACAATGGCATACATTATTGAAATATGCACTTTGGGCTGACAGGATAAGATATAAAGTGGCTCTTAAGACTTCCCCATTTGCTTTGCTGTATGGTACTCAGCCCATTGTTCCCATCTCTCTGAAATTACCTACTTATCAATTTGTCTTAGACTATTTTGAGGATCAAGCAGATGCAGAGGCCCGTGTTTTGGATCTAACTAATTTACAGGATGAACGACTCCAAGCCCTGGAACATTTCAGTCGGCACCAAGAAACCGTCAAGCGCTGGTTTGACAAAAGAGCCAGAGTGAAAGCTTTCAGACTTGCAGACCTGGTGCTTCTATGGGACAAGGCCCATGAAAATAAGGGTAAACATACAAAGTTGCAGCCGCTATGGATAGGGCCATACCATATTGCTGAGATTCTGGGTAATAACGCATTTCGTTTACAGGACCTTGATGGTAATTTTTTGAACCTCCCTGTTAATGGTCAATACTTAAAGCATTATTTCTCAGCTGTTCCATCCAATATATCGTTTGAATGAGTCACAAAGAAGTTGTAACATGTGTATACATTGTAAATGAGCTTTAAAGTTTTATTTTATTTTATTTTATTTTAAAGGTCTGTACAGTGTTATTCAGTTTTATTTTATTTGTTTTTAAAGGTCTGTGTTTTATCCTTTGGGGTCTGTACAAAGTTTGTTTTATTTTATTTTATTTTATTTTGTTTATCCTTGGAAGTCTGTACAAAGTTCTTTAGCTTTTAAAATTCTGTTCTTTTTTTTAGTTTTTGCCTGGGCAGTAAAGAAAAGTCAGCCTTCTAAAATTGTTTTTTCTGAGTTCAAAATCCAGTGTTCATTATTCTAATTGAGATAGTCTGCTTAAACTGAACAGTGGAACTATTTTGTTATTCAGAACAACAGTAGAAAGATGATTGGATTTTGTGTCTTGCTTGCCACAGCTTATTTTAATTATAAAGAAACCGCTATACTGTTTGGCTGGAGAAACTCCCAGGGAATCCAAGAAAAGTTGGTCATAAGAGGGGACTCTGATTCGTGAAATTATTTGAGTATCCATAGAGGCTATCAATACCCAGGCTGAAGCAGTTCCAGATTGATGAAAAATAAAAGAAAAAATTGTTGTTCTTTCTAAGGCTTTTCAGATTTTGGTATATTTCAGAAGAGAGAAAGAGAAGGTGAAAGTTGAGCAAGGCAACATAAAACTGGCACTCTTTTATTTCCCATGTATATATATATAAAAAAAAGAAAAAAAGTTATGTAATGAAAGAGGTAGCCAAGGCTTCAGAAGATGTTTTCTTTTACCAAGTGGTAGATACTACTTCACAGTTGTGAATCAGGGTCGTGTAAATCTAAAGGGTAACTCCGTCGAGGCTGTAAAAGGCTAAACTAGTAAATAGAGCTCTACTCGGTTTCCCCTTTCACAATCTAGAAAAGCTGATCAATCCAGAGTACAACATTCGAAGGCCCAGTCATTCTTGAAGAAAGTTTTATACGCTTGTAATTGCACATCAGAAATCTTCCTTAAATGATTCAACCTAGTATGTCCTTGGGAAATTTTGACAACTATCAGGTAGTAGTTAAATTATTTTGAAGAATATTTGTGGCAAGGCATGGTACATGGTCTATGTTGTTTTGAAACTAGAGTCCTGGATTCTAAAATAGTGCTACTATTTTACCCGCAGATATCGCCATTTGTTGAGAAGCAACACACCCCCACTAAAAAAATGAAGTTCCATCCTTTGAAAGTTTTTACTTTGCATTTTTTTAGTAGGGACCCTCTTGAGTTTTTCGGGTTTTAAATTCCAAATTTTGCTTGCCTCCTTCTTCAAGTTGTGCATTTATCAAAATATCTAAGTAGGCTTGCATGAGGCATTGTTTTCAATTTAAAACTTCTTAAAGATTGCATGTTAAAATGTATTAATTCATGTTAATGCATTTTTCTCTTAGTCCCTGATGAATTTTAATGTTCCGTTTGCAGATTCGGATACCCTTTTGCCTTATTTAGATACTTGCAAAGTTTCATCAAATTCTGGGCCTGTTGAGTTTTTGTCATTGTTTTGCACCAAAAAGGAACAAGGCATAAAAGTGTCACGAAATCGCGACACCATGGAGAGAAAAGGGGCCAAGGCGTGAGTGTGTCGCGAAATCGCGACATCACAAAATCGCAACGTCACGAAATTGTGACGTGTTTGGCGAAAGGTACAAGAGTCTCGAAAGTGTCACAATTTCGTGACGCTTCGGGACGTCGCGAAATCGTGACACGCGAGGGAGCCAAGGAAGCAAAGAAAGAAATGGTAAGGCGAGAAGAAGTTGTAAGGCTAAGTTGGGTGTCATGAAATCGTGACACGAAAGGAAAAGAGGTAAGGTAGGAGATTTCAGATATTGGAAAGAGGGGACAATGAAAGAAGTAATGCAAATGGTCGTAAAATCGTGACATGTGTATGTCGATTTGGATTCGAGAAGAGAAGGGAAGAAAGGAAAGCAAGAAGAAACAAAGGGAGACAAGAGTGGTGTCGCGAAATCGTGACATGAAAGGGAGGGAAAGGTCGTGATTTCGTGACATGTCAAATCGAATGTCGCTTGATGGAGAAAGACGCAAGGCGTAAGAAAGGGTCACGATTTCGTGACATGTCACGAAATCGTGACATGTCACGTTTTGTGGCGTGAAGAGAAGAAGCGTCAAAGTCGGAGGAACGTCGCGATTTTGCGACATGTCGCGAAATCGCGACATGTCACGTTTTCGCGGCTTGACAGGAAAGAGGCCGAAATGAAAAAAATAGCTGGAAACGTACACGTGTCATGATTTTTGTGACACGTGTCAACACAAAGCAAGCCAACATATAATGAACTTTAGGGTTTCGATTTAACATTAGGGTTTTAATCTGATTTAATTAAAGTACTAATCCTTGTTTTGTCTTTTTTGTAGAAAGCCATCTGGCACTTGCATGATAGCGGGAGTAATGGCGAGAAAGACAAAGTCAGGCACAATTTAATCGAGGGCCGTCACATTAAAATTTGAGATGCCGAGAATTGTTGGTTCATCCAGATTTTACGGATTTGGCCGCAAAGAGACTTTACGGTGACTAAGCAGCCACCCATTTAATGGAATAGGTCGAAAATTGACCGAAAAATGAAAATATCTATACACAGTTACCGAAATTTGCCGATGGATGCATTTAACAAAAATTTATGGCGAAAGTAATGGCGTGCAGAGATTTTCAACTCAGAGATGGCTCTACGAAGATGAAATGTCAGAGAAGTGGTGACTCATCCAAATTTCCCAGGGGAATTAATGAAGACATTTACACACAGTTACAGGTGGATGCAAGTGGCATTAAAATTCTCGCCTTCTCCATTTATGGCAAGTAACCGCACCGATTTGCGTAATGGTTAAGTTTTATCGAAACTTTATTTTAAAAGGCCTTATATTGTAAAACCCGGGTGGTAGAGTTTAAGGTGATAAGATTTAGGGTTTGAGAAGAAGATATTTCTGAAAAGATCAGGGTCCTGTCCTGAGTCTATAAATACTTCTTCTAAATGTAATCGCAGGAGGCGAAAACTTAGAATAAAAGGCTATTGAAGCAATTTCTTGCAAATCTTGTTAAATGCTTTATTCTGGACTTGGAGTTGATGTGCTTTTTGCTTTCTGTGATAGCGTGGCCAGGAGCCTAATCTCTTTCAGATTGTGCTAAGTTCATTTTCTTTTGTTTTCATCTCGTTAAAGTTTATTAAATATATGTTGTAAATCCGTGTTATCAAGATTAAATATGTTGTTGGGCTTCATTTGTTTTATTGTATGCTAGGGAAAACCATAGATTTAAGGTTCAAGTCCTGTTCTAATTGCTCTGTCCTCACCGTGTGAGCTATGTCGTCGGTGAGAGATACCAATTTTAACCGACTTCCTTTTGTTTATGATTTTCTTTCAGATCTGTTTCATCTCTCGTCTTATGCTCTTAGTAGAAGGTGATCTTAGAAAGTCGGACACCTTCTTCTTTGATTTGTTCTATTGTGAAGTCGATAGTATAAATAAAATTGGTAGTTTTGGTTTTACAGCCTAAGTTTGATAGACTTCTCTTTCTGCCTTACCCTACTCTCTCTGTTCTACCGTGAAATGATCCATTTTTATTTTCTTTTAAATTTGTCTTTTATTTAAATCTGCCGACATATAAAGAGCTAGATCAAAGAACTGATTTTAAATCTGATTATCCACAAAGATGAACAACTTCCAAAAACATTACTGAACAAGTCCAGAACCCGTTGTAAGGTAACAGATAGCCCACTTGAAAACTATTCCGAAGTGGAAAAGAGTGAATTGAAATTCGACCCAACTCTGTAACTCACACCTTGGATAACCAGGAAGATCCTAAAGTGAGTGGGATTTATCCCTTATAAGTGTTATCAGAGTTTCATGCTCATTCTTCACAGGGTGTGTATAAAAGTCGAACCAACACCTCCCATCCATCATATATTTCATATTAACTGAACCACCCCCTATGAGGAGTCATATGAAAAGAGGCACCAATATCGATCAACTAATCATTTCTATCTGAATGTGTGGAACAAGATGCCAGATATATATCTCCTCCTTCATAAGTGGATTTATTTATCTCTGTGGAAGTGGATTCATCAGATCTCTTTCTAGAATCAACATTCTTTAATCTACAATCCTTCTTTATGTGTACAGGCTTACCACATTTTCAACATTTTCTCTCAAAATTTCCTTGAGACTGGGATCTACCTCTAGACTAAGATCTATCACCAAATATCATTTTATCTTTTTTGTTGGCACGCCCTCTCACTATTAGGGCATCCTTTGATGCGCCTTCCATGGCTTTTCTCCTCATATCCTCTAATAATAGAGATGCCACAACATCTTCAAACTTCAATGTGGATGAAGTTGTACTACCAATTGCTACAACCAGGTTATCCCACGAATCTGGTAAAGAGCATAGAAAAGTAATACATTTATCTTCCTCACTCAACTTAATTTTAACAGATGTAAGTTGAATTACCACTGTATTAAATGTATTAAGATGATCTGCTATTGAATCCCCTTCATTCATCTTGAGTTTATACAATTTATTTCGAAGGAATAAATTGTTCACCAGGGACTTAAATTGATACAAAGCCCCTAACTTCTCTTACAGATCCTTTGTAGTAGCTTCTCCAAAAACATTGATTAGGACATAATTTGCAAGACACAGTCGAATTAGACTCCTTGATTTTTGATTCAAATTTTCCCAATCTTCATTGGATGTACTGGCAGGTTTCTGTTCAGAGATAACAGACCACTGATCTCTGTCCATGAGCAGATCCTCCATATTTAACTTCCATAGCTCAAAACTCTTTTCATCAAATTTCTCAATCTCTATCCTTGATTTATTTAACATCATTTTTTTTCAAGCTCCTTCTACATAGAACTCCCACTCTGGAATATGTTTTCTATAATTCCTAAAAACCCTAGATCTTCAAATGAACTGAAACCTAGCAATAAAGGCGTCCCTCTATGACTAACAACTTGGATATTATACCAAATGAAGAGATATAACCAAACTTATTCCATAATAATAATGTAAAAGTAAGTAATTCAGAAGAAAATGAAAACTCACAAAATACATGCATATAGAACACAAGATATTTACCTTGGTTCACCCAATATGGGCTAATCCAACAAATAAGAGTCACACCTCCTTTTAGTATTATTGTTCACTCTCCTCCCGTAATGGGACATTACAATCAATATAAAGTAAACTCTTACAACCCTAAACTAAAATATGGTATTAGACTACTGTGGGTACAATACCATGGGCTAAAACCACCCATACCCACTAATCATGAGAATCCCAAAAATCACTCTGGAAAAAAGGGGGCCCAAAAAAAAATTTCGAGGGCGCTGCCCCCAGACCCCATTGGCGGGGCTCCCCCCTAAATCCCCCCGATCCACTCACAAGTGAGTGGGTCCATTGAGGCAGAGGCCTACTATATTGTACTTCTCTGTCAAGGATGAGACACATCCAACAATAACCTTCAAGGCGAGCAAGATCGAATGGAGATGTCTGGGGCTAGTAACCCTTAAAGCAAGTAGGATCAGACGGAGACCTTTGGGGCTAGTAAACCTCAAGGTGACCCTTTGATCATATTAAGTTATGGTGCTAGTAGTGCTACAATGATTTCTTCCAAGTCTCCTTTGTATTTAATGGATTTCCTCCTGGGAGGTGTGTTGAAGGGTTCAAATGGTGAGCAAGGTAATTTACTTCGAATGTCCCTATTTTGAGATAGATAGTAAGTAAGATCTGGGAAGATCAAGTGAAAGACAAAAAAAAATCCAACTTTGCTGGAAAGGAGAAGGATATTTTCATTCCTTCAGTAAGTGATGAAAATGGACTGACCCTAATAGATAAAATTTTAGATAGAGCCCAAAACAGATTGAGTAATATTATGATTTGTAAATTTAGTTATAGATCATCTATAGATCACATTAAGAAATTAACTAAACTTAGGTGGAAATTTAAAGGGAATGTGGACTTCTCAACTCTTCCAAGAGGTTTATTTTTAGCCTTCTTTTCTGCTATGGAAGACAGGAATTCAATTTTTTTGGGTGGCCTATGGTTTACGGGATGATATGGATTTTTCCTGAGGAAATGGGCTCCTAGGTTCAATACAACATACAAAAACATTGAGGTTGCTCCCATTTGGGTTAAAATTCTAACGTTACCCCTTGAGTTTTGGGAAAATGAAAATTTAGAAGCTATTGGCAAGTACATTAGTAGCTTTCTATCTTTGGATTATGCTACTAAGGAGAGGAGAAAGATGGTCTTTTCTAAACTTAATGTGCTAGTTGGAGTGGATAAATCTCTACCAAGCTCTGTTAGACTAACCTCAAGTAAAGTTACTTGGACACAGGAAATTTCTTACGAATATATTCCTTTTGGATATTGGAGATGTGGCAAAATAGATCACTTGGCCAAAAACTAACACCTTAACAGAGATTTTGGAATTAGTCCAAAGGAGCAAGGAAGGAAAGGTAAGGCCATTTGGAAAGTGAAAGCAACTAACACAAATTTAGAGGACATTGAACAAACCCCCAAGTTAAGCCATATCAATCCCCATAGTGTGTAAGAAAATATAGATGTATCTTCTGTTTCAGTATTTCATGAGGGGGAAAAAGCAAACCAAAGGGTCATAGAGCAGTTGGGTATAAGCTTCCTAGAATGTAATGAAGTTGTAGAGGACCTGGAGATTTTAACTTCTACATTGCCACTACTACTAGAGAAAGATAATGTGAATATGGTGAAGGCAAGGTAGGAAGGGCCAATTTGCCCTCAAGTAAAAGAATATGTGAATATGAAGGTATAGCAGGAAGGACCAAACTATTCCCAAGAAGGACCAATTTATTTCCATGTGGATATGGAGACTATCCCTTCTACTTTACCATTGATCCTAGAGAAAGAAAATATGATTATGGTGAAGATTGGGTAGGAAGGTCCAAATTATTCCCGTGAGAAAGACCACTTGGATATTGATACTCATGAGACTGTAGAGGAACAGACTATTGAGAAATATCTATCCTATGTTATTTCAAATGTAAGAATTACCAAGAATTATTGTAAATACCTTGATCTAGGTCGAGAAGAGTCTAGCAAAGTGGGTAGGAAGTCTCTTAATGAGAAAATATAAAAGGAAGCAAAAAAAAATATATGGGGTCTCAACCTACTATTAAGGAAATTTTTACGGGTATAAAAAAGCCTACACCCTCGAACAAATGAAACTCCTAAGCTGGAATGTTAGGGGCATGAATGCACCTAGAAAATATAGACTAGTTAAGGACCTTGTTTGCTCTTACCAACCAAATTTATTGCTTCTCCAAGAAATTAGATTGAATCTTATAATTTGGCTAAAATCTTAGAAAAGTATTTGGCAAAATGCATATAGCTTTCAAGAGGAAGCTAAAGGGGCCTTCAGAGGGATTATATATCTTCAAAATTCCAATATTTATGAAGGATACCTACTAGCTAAAAGTGGATATTAGGTCATAGTACTTCTCATAGCTAAATTTTCTAAAGTTTCCTTTGTGGTTACCAATATCTATGCCCCCAAGTCAAGTAAAGCTCGTAGAGAACTATGGATTTATTTAGGGAAAATGGGTAAGTAGTTAGAGGTTATTATGGTGGGAAATTTTAACACCTCCTTATCTCCAAGTGAGAAGAAAATGGTGTGGTTGAGTTCTCAAAAAGAATGCAGGATCTAGGGAAGCTTTTAGTTGATGGTGGTCTATTAGATGTAAATTTAGATGGTAACAGGTTTACTTGGATGAACAAACACTCTAGTGAAAACTTGATTAAGGTTTGGTTGGATAGATTTATTCTTTTAGAGTATTGGTTCCAAAACAACTTCATGTTTAATAAAAAATATCTTCCTAAATCTGGATATGATCATAATCCTCTACTCTTTTGGTGTAGTGTGGAAGATCAGAAGCATAGTGGCCCTTTCAAGTTTAAATTTATGTGGCTGCACCATCCATATTTTTATAAAGAAATGGAAAAATAGTGGAGTATTCCTTCCTAGGATACTAAGATGCAAATTCTCATAAAAAACTTAAAACTGTGAAGAAAGAAGTCAAGAAGTGGAATAGAGAGAACTTTGAAGATATGTTTCAAAAGAAGAAAGATGTTTAGTTAGATTTGGATATGTTAAAAGAAGAGATTAACAATTTAGGTATGAACCAAACACAATTCCAAAGAGAAAATAAGCTTAATGTTGAATTGCACACCATAATAGCCAAGGAAGAAACCTATTGGAGGCAAAAGTCTAGGATCTAGTGGTTGCAAGAAGGTGACAAAAATTTTAAGTTTTTCATGTGTCCACTATCAAAAGCAAAATATTTTCCTACATTGATAAAATTCTAAAGGATGATGACTAGGTTATTAGAGAGTAAATAAATTGAGCGTGAGAATGTGGACTTTCGTCAAAATATTCTAGCTGAAGATATGGAAGAGGATGAAACAATGATTAAGAAGATGACTAATCACATTCCTAGGTTGTTATCCAAGGAGATCAATTCTTAGATTCTAAAGGAGATTAAGGAAGAAGAGGTAAGGATAACCACTTTCTCCCTTGGAAAAGACAAAGCTCTAGGTCCAGATGGGTTCCAAGTAGGTTTTTTCTAAACCTTTTGGGATATTGTTAAATTTGATGTTATTGTAGGAGTGAAGGAATCTTTAATGTCGAGTCAAATCCTGAAGGATTTTAACAATACCTTCCTTGTTCTAGTTCCTAAGAAGAAAGGATTAAAAACCTTCAAATATTTCAAACCTATAATTCTGTGCAATGCTATTTACAATATTATCTCTAAATTTATAGCCCTTATATTGAAGATATTTCTCCCCTCCATTATCTTTGATGAGCAAGGAGGCTTTGTTAAGGGTAAAAAGATTTTGGATGGGATTATATCCATTCATGAATCCATACATTCTATCAAGACTGGTGAAAGAAAAGGCATGTTCTTGAATTTTGTGGAGTTTTTTGGATAAAGTTTTGACTGCCTTTGGTTTTTGGATAAAAAACTCCATGATACTGTTTTAGTTTGTGGATAATACAATTTTACTTGGTAATCCTACTGTGGCAAAGGCAATTGAATTAAAAAGAATCTTAGACCTCTATGAGCATACCTCTCACCAAAAGATCAATTTAAACAAGATCGAGATCTTATTCATTAAAACTAAAGTTGCTCTCCAGAGAAGGGTGGCTAGAGTGATAGGGTATCCTATGTCAACCCTACCTTATTATTACCTTGAAATGCCTATGTTCGTGGGAACTTGCAAGGAACCTCTTTGGAATGGTTTGGTTGACAGGTTTCAATCCAAAATTGTAGGATGGAAAGGTAATCTCTTGTCTCAAATATGTAAAGTGTTGTTGGCTAAGAGTGTTCTATAGGTTATCCCCATTTATCTTCTCTCCCTTTTTAAGATCCTTGCTAAAGTTTCCAAAATCATAGAAGGAATTCAATATTTCTTATGGTTAGGATCTGAAGAGAGGAGGAGGATTCCTCTTGTAGCTTGAGAAAAAATATGCCATCAAAAGAAGCATGGTGGTCTTGGTCTGAGGAGACTCAACCTAGTTAATAGTGCTATGGCAACCAAGGTGGGATGGAGAGTTCTAAGGGATGGTCAAACTCTTTGGGCAAGTATTCTTAAAGAAAAATATCTTGATAGCTAGGAGGATACTAGATTTCTCATAATTCAAGATCCCTATCATGGCTCTTCTTTATGGAACCACTTGGTGGAGGCTAGGGAGGCCTTGTGGAAGGGTATGGAATGGCAAGTTGGATATGGGGCCTGTATAAGTTTCTAGGAAGATGTCTAGTTAGATGACAACCCTTTAGCCAACAATGATATTTTCTCTAATCTAAAATAGGATCTAGAATATAGATATGGTAAAAATGTTTGACTATATGAATTTATTGGATAACCAGTTGAGTTGGAAATATCTAGATGCAGGCCCTTATAATTTAGAGGTTTTAAACCTCCTTAAAGCTAAAATAAAGGCTTATTACTTAGGTTTTTCCAGGAAAAGAGACTCTATGGTTTAGAGAAAAAATGAGAATGGTGGATTCAACATGAATATAGCCATGATCTTTTAGATCTTGCTATAGACAATGGTTTCCCTTGGAACAAAGTTTGGGGTAAGAGATATATTCCTAAATTGGAGATTTTTCTTTAGGAAGTAGTCTAGAATAAGATCCCAATGGTGGATAATCTTAAGAAGAGAGGTTTTTAATTACCTAATAGATTTAGTTTATGTGAAAAGGTATAAGAATCAATGAAACACATCTTCTTGGAATGTCCCTACACTCTAAATATTTTTCAGCTCCTCATCAACAGGATGAGCATATCTTGGGTGATGCCTTCTAATATGGTTTTGTGGTTACAACAGTGGGATAACCCATTTTTCAGTCCTCATATTAATGTAATTTGGAACCTGATTCCATTTAATTTTGTGTGGGGAGTATGGTTAGAGAGGAATACGAGAATTTTTAGAGGGAAAAAAGGTTAGCAGTGAGAATTTTTGGAAGTATCACCCATTTTTTAGAGGAGAATGTTAAATCTATCAAGTACCCTATCAAACCAGAGAATACTAAAGAGACTGTGATAGCTAAGGCATGGAATTTGGAATCCATTACTAGTGGAGAGGCAAATGCTTAGGTTAGAACTAATGTAAAATGATAACTACCCTGAGACGAATGGTTGAAGTTAAATTTTGATGGGGCATTCAAATGTAACCCAAGTAAGACCGAAGAAAGAGCAATTTTAAGGGATAATCAGGGTAGATTGGTGGGGGTAGCCTGCAAGTTTTTGGGAATTACTACTAGTCATAAAGCTAAAGTTAATGCTTTACATCTAGGTGTAGAGCTAGCTAAGGATCTAGGTGCTAAAAAAGTTATCTTTGAAGGAGACTCCTTGAATATTATCAATATTTTAAAAAATAAGGCATAAATTAATTCGCAAATTGAACATTGTGCAAGATATTAGAGATATTGTAAAGAATTTTGAAGTTAACTTTATTCATGTCTTTAGAGAAGGTAAAAAACCAGTAGACTGGCTAGAAAACTTTGGTGCCATTAAGGAAGAGGATAGGAGATGGATCCCCTAGGGGGGTCCATGAGAACTTAGAAAAGTTCACGAGGGAGGACTGCAAGTAATTGGGATCCTGGATAGATATTGTTTGTCTTACATTTAGGGGATTTTTGGCTACTTGTCCTTGGTAGTTGTGTAGTTGATGGGCTGAATTTGTGTTGTAAAAGGGTTTGGGCCCTTTCAAAATCCTATTTTTACCCTAATAAAAAAACTAGTAGCGAATCTTTATGGATTTTTAGTGAAGGCCAAGCCATAGGAAAAATATAGTCTTACCCTTCATATAAAAAATAAAAATTAATATTGTATTTTACTACTATAGGGTAAATTTTATTATAATTTCATATGATAATTAAATATTATATCTTTCTTCTTCTATAGAATTCAAGGTCTATGAAGGAATTTTAAGGCTACAAATTTAGATCCCAATGGCCTACTCATTCACAAGTTCTCTTTTTAAAAATAACATGCTTTATGCGGTTTCACTTAAGCTCAAAAAATTACATTGTCATATTTATAAGGATCATGTTTTATCTTGAACAAAAGGTGAAGGTCCATAAATTATATTAATTAATTAATTAAGTAATTAAAGTATATTATCTAAAGTGAAATGAAAAGCAAGCCTCATTTTTTAAGTTTTTGTTTCATGTATTTGAAGAAATTCGAAGAATAAAAAAAATCATGTAACAAACTAGATAACAAGAAAGAAAACATTAGATCAACTTTAAACTTACATAAAATCCCCAAAGAATAATGTAACAATGGGAAAGGTTGGATTGGAGTATAATATATGGATATCCCTAGGGGAATGATAGAAGTACAATAAAATATATAAGATAATAAATATGGAATGATAGGTATGGTTTGGAGATGCGCAAACTAATAAAGTCTATGTTAGTATTCTATTAAAAATACAATTGGCCAATTTTAAAAGTAAAATAAATAAATGAATGATGAGAGGGAAGATTTATATTAACCTTGTAGGGTACATTTTAATGAAGGTGGATGATGCTTAAAGACTACTTCTTTTTAAATTTTATCCTAGAGTCCTTGTCCTTAATGCTTCTTCCTTGATGCTTCTTAATGATGGCTAGAGAGCCTTCTTGATTAATGGTTCCCAACCATGACCTTGAAGTAGGTAATTCTTTTAAAGGAGAATAATAATTATGTGCAATAGGAGGATGATTTCTCTTTTGAATATCCAATAATAATAATGGTAGGTTTCCTATTTTTTTCTTTACATCCTAGGATGAATGTAGAAAATATTTAGATAAGATGATGTATTTTTATGAGGAATTTTTAGACAAAGAGGATTTCATCTATTGTGAATGTGATCACAACATATCAAAATTACATGTTGAATAGGTGTTAAAATGAAAATTTAGATTTGGTATTTGTACTAATTTAATATTTCAAATCAAACATGTAAGAGCATTGACTGAAATTAGGTCCTCTCTCCAACCCAAATTCTAAACAAGCTAATTAATTTAGAATAGGTCTAGTCTAACATGTAAGCTAAAATTTAGGCTCAACTTGAACCTAAGGTGTAAAATAAATGGGAGCAACTACTTCTTACGAGTGAGAGAACTTGTTGAAAGTACATGTTCTTGAATCAATGCATGCATACAAATACTAGCACCCTTGATAGAATGGATGTTGTTAATGATATTGAGTGCATAAGAATATTCCTAGGGGTCTTCTAATGATATTGAAGCCTTATAGGTGGTCATATATGGAAGAAAATATGGTTTCTAACCTATGAATTGATCAAAGAAAAAAATCCTAATGGGATAAATAAGCTTCTACACTCAATGACTACCTAACTTTTATTGAGAACCATTAATAAAAAAAGGGTAAGAAGACTCTTTACCAGATTTAGATTTTGAAATTGGATTTGAGGTTTGGACCTTTTTCCTGTATACATATTACCCTCATGAAATATCCATTTTATCATAAAATAAAATGAATATGGAATGCCTTAGGAAAAAAACATAATATCCTACATAATTAGAAACAAGAAATGATCAAATGCAACTGGGGTCTCAAAGGTCATCATGATCATATGTAAATAAAAATAAATCATATAAAGCAAGTAAGTGATCTATTTTTTATTTGATTGTAGTTTAGAGATTATGTTGTAAAATTTTCAAGTCAAAGGATTAATATAGTCAAGTGATGTTAAAGTGGACAGGTAAAATTTTAAGGATTATCAAAGACTAAGGGTGGATTTGATGGGTGAATTAAAATAAAAAAGATGATTGAGTGAGAAGAAACATATACCTTGGATAAGAAACTCATAATTCACAAAAAATTAGAAATGGATAAAAGGCTAAGATATTTTTTCATGTAATGAGGGACTTGACCAAATTATAAATAGATAAACATATAGAAATTACAAGTAAACATTTAATAAATAAGATTTTAAAAATAGAATCATAGGATGAATGGGTGAAATACAAATATTGTTAATGGCCCAAGTCATAGTTAGGAAAAAACTTATCTTACCTTTGCTCTATATTTCTTTTTCTTCTTTTTTTTTTTACTTTTTTTTTGTCATCTGCATGTTTGACTTGTTCTCAAGATAGTAAAAAAGTCCTTTAAATTTTACTTCAATCCTCATTTACAATGGACCAATGGGATGTTGGATAAGTTTTATTAACAACAAATTATTTTTTATTTATAAGTGGGAGTTGGTTCTCATAACTATCCACAATCAACTCACCAATGTGGGAGTAATAAACAACTCATTATTATTATATCAACATGACTGATTCTAGTGGAGGTGACCTAGAATGTATTTAGATGGTATGCTTTACATTATTAAACTATACCTATGATATAATATTTCTAACATTCCCTCCTTATTACATCACATTCTAGATAGAGGTAGAAATAAAAACTCATATTTGATACCATATCTAGTGAACTTAATATACACATAGTTCATCAAAGATACAAAAATATCATGGACTAGGACACATAGAATAGTCCATGATTTACATTATCACGAACAAGGAAAAATTTAATAAATAATAGGATCAAACACAACTATCCATGGTCTTACTTCATACATGAATAGGGACACTCACACTATCTATCACCAAGGTTGCAAACAAGGACAAATGAAATTGTCTACAACACCTTAGTGACTCGGGACATATTCAACCAATCATAGGTACATCAATTTTCTTGTGAAAAAAGGTTCACATAACCATTATCAATATCATATATGAATAGAAACACCCTCTTCTATCCACAAAGCAAGGGCTTCCACTTCTCTTGAGTTAAGCATTATCTCTAATAGCCAATGCACTCTAATTTTATTTACAAAATGGATCAAAATAAAGTCAACCATATGACCCCATTTAAAATGAATAATTTTTTTTTATTATGTGGTCTTTAAAATACTCTATCATATTATCTTCAATAGAATGGTTGAATTGGGACCAAAAAATACTTTTCAATGAGTTTAAATATACCTATATTTGTACAAATAGATAATGTGTTGCCCAAAAAATTATTAAACTTTGACTTGTTCCCAATCCACCATTAAAATTTATCTCATAAAATTCACTTTATAAGCTAGTGTCTTTAATATTTTAAAGTATTGTGAACTTCCCACTTGATGCATCTAGGATAATATATTGTAACAATACCCTATAATAAAAGTCATTAAAAGTGAATTATAATTCATGATAGCAACAATTTCGCAATCATGGAGCTCATAAATGATGAATCTTCACGTGTTCCAAGACCTCAAACATCCACTATGTACCCCATATCACTAGACCACCACCATGATATGTCTTGTATTTCAACACTCAATACATCATTTCACACTTATATAATCATAGAATAAAAAATTCCTACTCTATGCACATCATATAAAGTAAGTTTACACTTCTCAAATGAAATACTTTTCACAACACCATGACCATGACACCTCCATAATAATTTTCAAATTCCATATACCACTTGCCTCTAGAATGAAGTCAAATGATATCATAATCATAAAAATAAAATAAATATATGCGTCACGATTACCTTTAGTTAATAGTCATCTTTGTCATTGATTTAATATGATCAAACACTCTAGGTGTTGGGGACTAGAAATTATCTTTATGATATAGGTGATGCAACCCCCCACAATGTATTTTTCTTTAGGTGCATTCGATACCTATGCCTTGCTTGGAGCACTAGTCTAGAAAGTCCGAAGAGTGTGGGGTATGGCTCTTTTGGATGATCTTCGAGATTTTTTACCAAGGTTGGAACCTTGTTCAAATGTAATCATCGATGCTTTATTGTGCTCCTACTCCAACATACTCTAATGGGATCTTGCTAGGGAAAAAGGATAGGAGTAAAAACATTAAATAATTGAAAGCAAATAACAGAAAGTAAACCTATGCTAAGGGTGATGCGCTAAAGATCTAAAACTTTCTACATCACAATAGGGTAAATGAACACATGCATTATAGATGATAGTGCACAGGGATCACAATTTATTCGAGCATTAACTACATCAAATAGACACACAAAAGGACTAGGACAGAAAGATATAGTCATAATTTCTCATATATATAAATGTCATATTACATAGATGCCAAAGAAAGAGGCTTCAAACTAATCAACTAAAATGATACAAGGCCTGAGCTAGGTCGTGATACAAAAGAGAATGAATAAAATACCCATACAAGGCTACCTATTAGGCACACGTATGGCTAGCTTTCAATATTTTACAATGAGAAGAATATAGGTATTTATAAGAAGAATGATGAGCACTAGAAATGCTCATTTTATATACACTTTTAAGGGGCATCGTTATTGGTTTAATTAGAATTTGAGATGTATTTTTATATAACTTTTGCATATAATTGATAGAAAATGAAGTATTATGCTTGACTGGTGTTTTTAGTGGAAAATATGTATAAATGTAGGTTTTGCTACTAATATAGTGTTTCCCAGTCTACATCCCACTTGGACCTGGCATATTTATGTTTCAAGGGAGCCAAGGTGTATTGCGGTAGAAGGCACCTTGATCCCATACATTAGAGGTGCCTTGATCCCATGTATTTTGATATGCCTTGATCCCATATATTTTGAGGCACCTTGATCCCATGTATTTTGAGGTGCCTTGATCCCATGTATTTTGAGGCACCTTGATCCCATGTATTTGAGGCACCTTGATCCCATGTATTTTAGGTGCCTTGATCCCATGTATTTGAGGCACCTTGATCCCATGTATTTTAGGTGCCTTGATCCCATGTATTCCAGGTGCCTTGATCCCATACATTTGGAGGCACCTTGATCCCATACATTTGGAGGTGCCTTGATCCCATACATTTGGAAGGTGCCTTGCTCCCGTTCAGAAGATGCACCAAGTCAACATTGATCGGTTGACCAATGGGCTAAGGAGGTTGTTGCACGTGAGACAAAGGGGAAATATTCTAATCATGCATCATGTCTAGAATAAGATAAAGCACTGCTATTATTGATCAATTGGGTTGACTTTGTAAGGCTTTTAAACACATTATTTTTAGGATGCATTATTTTAGGATTATTTTGTTATGTACACCTAAGGATTATTATATTTATCCTTCTGGTGAACGATCATGCTTTCAATAGGAAAATAATACATGTGTATGAACCGATTGTAACAAATCATGCTATGTGATTAAAAATAGACCAATATATTATTGTAATGAGATTTGGCTGCATCTTATATAAAGAACACAGGCCAAATGAATGAGGGAAATGATCAAATACATAGAGAACTATTTTATTTCATTTTCTGTATAATTTATTAAGAGTTGCAAATACTCTTATTCTCTTAAAGTAATCTTGATGTAATTAGCCGAGCGGACTATCTATAGGAGCTTGGGCCCACTCCTTGCAGTAGTCCTCCCCTATTTTATTTCTGTCATTTATTTTCAGTAGATTAGCTTTACTATTTTATTTCCTGCTTTATTTTAATTCAGCTATGTGTTTTATTTTCCTGCACATTTAATTTCTTGCACTTTTATTTTCAGCATTTTAGTTTATAATTTATTTTTTTGCACTTTATTTTATTTGGTTTTGCTGAGATAAAAAATGCACAAACACCCCCCACCAAACTAAATAGGTATAGAAGGATTCATTACCCCACACTGCACGTATATATTGTGCATGACACTCGTAAGTTTACGAACTTACCGGATTGATAATTTATGGAAAATAAATGATTATTTTTTGAACATAATTTTTGCTCACCATTTTGGCACCATTGTCGAGGAGTGTCAAAACTGTAGTGTTATGATCCACAGGTCAGTTAAAAATTCTATTTAAAATTACCTATAGATCTTCTACCTAAGAAGCATGAGTCCACCAAGGGCCTTTTTACAAGGCCAAAATAGTTGTCGGCACAACCAGAGCCAAATCCCATAGGCAACGGTTTAAATTTACTAGCTTCTCAGGTAAATATGGGAATGAACCCGATGTACCATATTAAGTGTAGAAGTAGGAATAAATTGTGTTGAAAAAATTAGAAAATTAGGCAATGAAAAAATTCCATCATATTCCCAATGGTTTCATGAAATTAGAGAGATGACACAACCCAAGTGTGATATTATGAAATAGTTGAAAAAAATTACTATCACTATTAGGGATGTGTTTATTTACATAGAAACCATTAGGGAATTATGCCTCAAGAAGCCTAGTTTTAACGATAAAAATTATAGGCTTAACATTTCTCAACATATTGGTAAATTTTTAACGATGACATTAGTAGCAAGAAAAATGACAGAGCAGAATTTAAAAAGAACATCTTGTTATGGAGTATGCTCTTCACTTGCGCTTAAGGTGACCTGGTGAATCAGAAACTAGCACGTGTTTTAAAATACTACTATGCCATGTTTTCTTCTAGTTGCTAGCCCGTAGATAGTCATTTGCCAACCTGCACATTTTACCAATAAGTTGAAAGAGTTTGGTTTTGAGGCCATGGAGGAAAATGCTCTTCTCATGCTACAACATATCAAACTAGTTGATAAAGAAAAGGATGATTTTTAGAGACTAGTTCAGTTGTAGGTATGGGGGAGACCCCACCTTCATTATTGCCACCAACAACACAATGAATACTGTTCACAATGTTCACAAAAAAAAAATAGAATTTTATTTTAAAGCCATTAGTTTTAATGCCTTTAGTTTAGATTTTTTTTTTTATGTTTTGCAGGACAACATGAAGTGCGATGTAGATGAATAAGGAGTTGTCTGTGAAGATTTCGTAAAGTGAGATTTATACGTGGAGTTCGTAATAGCACTATACGAACCATATTGTGTACCTCGATCATGTAGAATCCAATACAAATAGGTGAAGCAAGCAGAGTTTGCCTTGACAACATAGGCACCCAAAGGTAGGCTAAGTAACCCTGATTAAGCAAAAGGCTTCCAACCCAAGGTGGTTGTGGAACTTGGGGAAATTTTGTTGCAAAGTGTGTGACTATTACAACCTGAGTAGATGGTAGATAGAGTAAAAAATGCTACATTAAGAGCGGAGGAGAGTATTAAAACGGTGCTCGAGTAACAGTCAAATGGGCTCCATCTACAACCATCTCACATTTGCGAGACTAGATCATACATCGGCATGAGGGAGACCCCATACCATACCAATAGTTTTGATGAATGTTCACATATTTGTTGTTGAAAAAAAAAGAATAGGATACATGAAAAAAAAATAAAATAAATAAATATATATATATATATATATATATATATATATATATATATATATATATATATATATATTATAATGCGCTCAAAGGCGCCTTGATCCCATTTGGAGGAAGGCACCTTGATCCCATCGGGAAGAAGGCACCTTGATCCCGCTTGGCGGGAGGCACCTTGATCCCATCGGGAGGAAGGCACCTTGATACCATTGAGAGGAAGGCACCTGATCTAGTGCCTTGCATAATAAAAAAAGAGAGGGAGAAATAACCACATGGAACCTGTCTTGCTTAACATAAAATTTCTTTTTATTTTTATTTGTAGGAAATCATGCCTTGAATGCAATTGCAGGCAGCTTGGGAAACCTAGGCCTATCAGGCACAGGTTCCATGATTCATATTTTCCTATTTTAGTGTGTTTTTCTTTGCAAGAAATCATGCCCTGAATGCAACTGTAGGCAACTTGGGAAACCTAGGCCTATCAAGCACAGGTTCCATGATTCTTGTTTTCTTGCTTTTGTGTGTTTAGTTTCGTAGGACATGACCTTGAGCACAATCTATAGGCAACTAGCTTAAACTAGGCCTAACAGATATTGACATCTCATGCCCTACAATTAGGAGTGAAACGATGTGGAAAAATGTACTTACTTCCCACTAGGAAGATAGTGCCTCCAATAAGCCCAATACAATAGTGCCCTTTTTCCACCTGGGAAGGCACCAATAAGTGGTACCAATATTCCACTAGGAAGAGTGGTGCCCATATATTTGACTAAAAAAAAGCCTTGTGGAGAATCTGGCAATTGGGAAAGAGAAGAAGCCTTGTAGAATGCTAGAAATAAGTTATAGGCCTTCCTTGAGAAGAGGGTTGCAGACCCACTTTATGCCCTGTAGTGCTCAAACTTTCCCTAGGTTGGGGGTGTTTGTTGTTCAGTGTGGGACCTGGTGTTTAGAGGGCTTCAAACTTGTTGCACATAATGACCTGTTACTAGCGATGAGGGCATCGCCAAATTAAGTGGAGGAGAATAAGGGTGAACCTGAATCTCCTACAAGCAAAAAATATTCTATTGAGATGGCTCCATGTTAAAGTTCAAATTAGAAATAAAGCTTTATTTTTTGCTACTTGTTGGAAGAGAGTATCCTCTTTTCCTAGAACCAGCTTGGTCCAAAAGGGGAATGAGAAATCTCCAACCAGTAGCTAAATAAAGTAGGGGAGGAGCCCGAAGTAACTAGATGTCAAATATCTGCAAGTAGGCCACATGGTGCTTGAGCACAATCAACCATATGAATGGAGTTTGTAGTGGCCAGAAACAACAACACATAGTCTCAATGATGTGTCTCATAAAAAATGTCACACTTGAAAACCCGACACATGTCATAGATGATGATGGATAGATTTTTTTTTACCTCACTCCAAAAAATAGACTAAAGGATTGTAGTGAAGATGGGATCTAGATTTCTTTTTTATTTGTAGAATAATTCTCATCAAATTTGACCAAGAATCATGTTGATGAAGAAACACGCAAACAAGTTTTTTTGGTACATGTATGGTCTGCAATAGTAAAATAAAATTTGTTTAATTCTTGTTGCTTTAATTTTGCCTATGAAGGAAATAATTTGGATTAGGAGATCATCTTGATTTGGACACATGTGTATCAAGACTGTATAAAGTTTGATTAATTGAAAGAAGGTGATATGTTCAGGAGCACACGATGAGAAAATAATGATGCACAAAGTTTTTGTTAATTTAGATGATCCCTACAATGCATTCAAAGAGTTTAGTGCTCTTGAGATACATCAAGTGGGATTAAAATAGTTCCATATGTGTTGTTGATGATGTGCTTGGTGTTTCAAAGTTTGGAGTTGTTGGCTATCATAAATCCTCTAATAGTGGTATATGGGACACAAAATTTTTGCACACCAGGTTGTGCAGTTACCTAGTTGGACCCTTCAAAGACATCAATTATGGCCTACACGACCTCCACTTTTAATGCATAGTGCCAACATTACAATTTTTTTTACATCAACACTTTATTTTTGTTGGAATGTGTGGGAAAGAAAATTACAGAGAAAAGATAGAAATTCACTACTATGGAGGAGATGCCACCTTTGCAAAGATATGGTGAGGATCTAAAATCATGTAGAAGTTTGTTGTCACAGTGTAAGATTTCATGGCCATGATGTCATTATTTCTCACAAACAGGTTGGTGGAGAAGATGTTCTAGTACGTAGCACATTCAACCAAATTTCTAGGATGGGTCATTGACAATCCTCTAGCTTGGCCACCTAGTTTTAAAGTCACCAAATCAAATTGTTGTTTTTTTTTTGAATTTACATGGTGGAATCGGTAGCCGCCATGAATTCGGGCAGGCTGTCCAGATTTTATTGCCGCCACAGTATTCTGTGTTGTCCGCACTAGAAGCCGCCACACAAATCTTCGCGCAGTCCGCCCCTATAACCACCATGCCACAATCATTTTAAACCTTTTACGCCGTTGAAAGCACTAGGAAAGGGACAAGCATTCAATTCGACGAGGCCCGAGATTTGAACCTTGGACCTCTGCCCCCCTTATGGGGTTTTGGATGAACCAATTGGTCTACACCTCGGACCTCCAACCAACTCAAATTGTTGCAGTTGACTTTCCATTCCTTGTTGCAGATCAAATATATATATATATACCAAATTATTACTCCAAGATGCACCAACAATCTCATTTTTTGGTACACCATGATTATAGGCAACATGAATATATTTCACACCATCAACATCATACACATCAGGTTCTACGAAATTCACCCAGGTATGTACTGAGTTTTCCATTAATTATGTGCATAGTTATTTAAAAAAAAAATATTTCTATGTTAATACCAGTATATGCCCCCATAATTATCGTTGTCAAAATATCTCATTAGAATCCCCACCACATGGCATGCCTCAGATATGAGAAGAATCTCATTACCCTAGGAACAATAAAAATTAAAAATAAAAATAAAATAAAATAAAATATGGCGGGAGGTTCCTTGCTCCTAACGACGCCTTGCTCCCGTGTATTCATTAAAAAAAAATTATTCTGAGGGGCTATTGTCATGAGGATGTGACAATATTTAGGCATGGGGGGATGATGAGCACTAGAAATGCTCATTTTATATACATTTTAAGGGGTATTTTTATTGGTTTAATTAGCATTTGAGATGTATTTTTATATAAATTTTACATATAATTGATAGAAAATCAAGTATTATGCTTGACTGGTGTTTTTAGTGGAAAATGTGTATAAATGTAGGTCTTTCTACTAATATGGTGTTTTCCAATCTACATCCCACTTGGACCTGGCATATTTATGTTTCAAGGGAGCCAAGGTGTATTGCAGCAGAAGGCGCCTTGATCCCATACATTAGAGGTGCCTTGATCCCATGTATTTTGAGGCGCCTTGATCCCATGTATTTTGAGGTGCCTTGATCCCATGTATTTTGAGGCACCTTGATCCCATGTATTTGAGGCACCTTGATCCCATGTATTTTGAGGCACCTTGATCCCATGCATTTTGAGGCACCTTGATCCCATGCATTTTGAGGCACCTTGATCCCATGCATTTTGAGGTGCCTTGATCCCATGTATTTTGAGGCGACTTGTTTCAATGTATTTGAGGCACCTTGATCCCATGTATTTTGAGGTGTCTTGATCCCATGTATTTGAGGTGCCTTGATCCCATGTATTTTGAGGTGTCTTGATCCCATGTATTTGAGGTGCCTTGATCCCATGTATTTTGAGGCGCCTTGATCCCATGTATTTTAAGGCACCTTGATCCCATGTATTTGAGGCACCTTGATCCCATGTATTTCAGGCACCTTGATCCCATGTATTCTAGGCACCTTGATCCCATACATTTGGAGGTGCCTTGATCCCATACATTTGGAGGCACCTTGATCCCATACATTTGGAAGGTGTCTTGCTCCCATTCAGAAGATGCACCAAGTCAACATTGATCGGTTGACCAATGGGCTAAGGAGGTTGTTGCACATGAGACAAAGGGGAAATATTCTAATTGTGCATCATGTCTAGAATAAGATAAAGCACTGCTATTATTGACCGATTGGTCGGTTGACTTTGTAAGGCTTTTAAATGTATTATTTTTAGGATGCATTATTTTAGGATTATTTTGTTACATACACCTAAGGATTATTATATTTATCCTTCTGGTGAATGGTCATGCTTTCAATAGGAAAATAATACCTGTGTATGAACCGACTGTAACAAATCATGCTATGTGATTAAAAATAGACCAATATGTTATTGTAATGATATATGGCTGCATATTATATAAAGAAAGCAGGCCAGATGAATGGGGGGAATGATCAAATACACAAAGAACTATTTTTATTTCATTTTCTATATAATTTACTAAAATTTGCAAATACTTTTATTCTCTTAAAGTAATCTTGATGTAATTAATCGAGCGGACTATCTGTGGGAGCCTGGGCCCAATCCTTGTAGTAGTCCTCCCCTATTTTGTTTCTATCATTTATATTCAGATATTAGCTTTACTGTTTTATTTTTTTCTTTATTTTAATTCAGTTGTGTGTCTTATTTTTCCTGCACATTTAATTTCCTACACTTTTATTTTTTTTCATTTCCAACATTTTAGTTTATAATTTATTTTTTTGCACTTTATTTTATTTGGTTTGGCTGAGATAAAAATGCACAAACACCCCCCACCAAACTAAATAGGTACAGAAGGATTCATTCCCCCACACTGCATGCATATACTATGCATGACACTCATAAGTTTACGAACTTACTAGATTGATAATTTATGGAAAATAAATGATTGTTTTCTGAACATAATTTATGCTCACCAAAGAAGTGGGGAAAAATTACCTCCAAAACTTGTATAGGAATTCACGAATTGTCTAGGCTAGTCAATATCAACCATAAATGTTGTTGGTCAATTGGCTTGGTGGGATTCTTGTGACTCCATCGAGTTGCTTCATTTTGGAAATCCCAATTGTTAGACCTATGGAATCCTTATTTATTAATATCTTGTATTTAATGTTACCCCTTGGGCTACCCTCCATATTGTTGCTTTAAATGAGTCAACTATCGTTTAGGTTATCATATCCATTTGTGGGATGCCAACACTTAAACCATATTATCATCCCTTTTCTCGTGTCCAGTTGCTATGGGTTAGTCTTATCATTCTTATGGTGACAAAAAATTGGTCCTCTTTATGTTTCTCGTAGGTTTTGTTGATGAAGATATTCTTTAGTGCACTTCTTAGAGGTCATGGTTGTCATCTTTGGCATTTTTGGGAAGATGCCATTTACTATAGGTTCATCCATTGTTATTTCACCAGCATTCCAATGATAATTAGACTACCATATTCTTAACTCTAATGGCCATGTCTCTAGGTGTCCTCTTGTGCACTCTACTGCTCTCCTACCACAAGTTTTTGGGTGGAACTTGTAGGGGCCAAGAAACCTCAAAGCACAACAAAAGCTTCACAACTTGAAATCTCCAATATGCCATACTTTTGGTTGCTCTTTAAGCATCAATCTCTTCCTATAGGAGAGGGAGATTTTCTTACCTTTTTTTTGCATGATTACCTCAAGATGCCCTACTTTCTTCCTCCATGTAATTAGGCATGGTTCCTAGGGTTTGGTGACTGATAATGACTTGTGACCTCACTAGGGAACCATGGACACCAGAATATATGGAAGGAAGCCAGGTAAGCAATCCTTCTTATCTAGGGAGGGGAGAGGTGTATGAGTTTTGGATGGGGTAGAGTATTTCCATGAGTAGATTCTTTTTAGCTATCATAAAAAGGGATCTAAGACTTCAATTCATGGAAAAATCACCTTAGCTACCACTAGAAATGCTTGATGAATAATTGGTATTTTTGTCCAATGGGTTAGCTAAGGTTCATGGTATGGGGAGATTCAAATTCAAAATTAGTTGGTGATGAATGTTCCTCCTTGGTTGGACCTTAGATGGTATTCTAAAATTAGCTACTTTATAAGTCATAGGAGCTTTGGTCCCTTTCAATTTGGCTATGGATGACATTCTAATCAAATTTACCTTCTTTGGCATGATTTACTTAGTGTAGTAAATCTTCACTACAACTTTGGTGACTCATAGGGGAAATCCTACTTGTAGGAGTTAAGGAACCTAGAGAGAAGAACCTTGTCCAATGGGCACAAGAGTCTAAATGGGGCAAATCCTAAGGCTTTCACAATAGGGATGGATATTGGAGAAGGATATATTTCGAGTTGAATCTGTTGGAGACTTTATGAAAACTAAAATTGGGGTTGTGCCTCATTTTATAGGTCTTATTGTCTGGGATGGATCTTGAGGTTCATTCCCATTTCTATTGATCTTTGGATGATAGGTAGATATAGAAAGACTCTTTCCCTCATGCTTAGATAGTGGGTGGATGTCATCATCCTTCATGACTCCTTATGCTTGATTATGATGATTGTCCTTATTTTGATCAAGGACCTTTATTACTAATACCAAGAGGGTTGGTGTGCATACCTTGACCCTACTAACCTTGTCCTTATAGCATGTGTGATACTCAATTTTTCTACTATGGGTATGAACTCACTCGTGTCCTATAATAACTATATAAATGCATAATAAAATAATAATAATTTATATATGTATACAAGGGCCAAGAGGGCCAATATAGGTACTAGGTGCCTATCCCATACTAGTACGATTGAATATCTTGCTAGAATATATTTTGTAGGCTTTAGTAACTCGATGCTTCCTTCTATATGTTGTCTTTGGTTTTTCCTTGAATTGGGCCTTCCTCTTTTCCTTAATTAGAGTGTATCTGGTAATTGGGTTGCCTATGGGTAACTCCTTTTATTTATATTGGGTCACATTCTAGAGGATGGTATTGATATTGAATTTTATTTATTAAGCCTTTTATTCTTACCCTATTATTTGATATCCTCCTAGCTCTGGATTGAGACCCCTAGGAATACAATCCTTGGTTGGTATTAGGAGGTTGATTACCAGGTCAAGCTCTCCATCTAGTTGTTTTACCTCTTTTTTTGCTAGAGCTAATTTTATTGCCTCTACCATGACCCTTGGTAATACAAAAGTGTTGATCATAGTATCAACTAGGAAACTATTGATCAACTTACCCTTGCATATTAGAGTCAGGTAGAAGGATTTTTATTTAGTTTGTTCGACCAGCCCTACCTTGTCCTTCTCTTGTTCTACCAAGGACTCCCTTAGGTACTTTTTTGGTATGGATTTTGGTTGCAACTAAGGTTCAAGACCTCCCACCACTAGCTTAGAAACTTTTGGGAGGATTAAAGTGTCAACATTCGTGTCCATGGGTAATTTCATTTACATCCCTACCAAGGACCAATTTTTTTCTAAGGCTAATGGTGGATATAAGCCCCCACAATCAATCGATAATCCATGACTGGATACCCTTTAAGGGTGGCCTTATGGCTAAAAATAGGGGAAAACCTAGTTTCCCTATCACCTTATTTGAATGAGAATTTCCTTAGAAAGATCCTATATTTTTCTCCTCATCTTGTCCATTTTGGATTCAGGTAAGGAATTTGGGACCGAATGGAATGGGGGATGAGGGAAATCAAATCTATGGGAAATATGAGGTGGGAGGTGATTGGTTGCTTGGATGGAGGTGATGGGTCCTTGGGATGGGAAAATAAAGGCATTGGGGGTCTTGGGGAAGCCTACCTATATGTATGAAGTTATTTGCTATCTAGATGACTATCTAGTAGGTTGTCAGTAAGGAGTTTACTCCCTAGATATTAATCATAATGGAAATATTTGAATTTAAAAACTTCAAATAGAAAATGAGAGCCATACTTGAGGGGTCTATTATCATTCAATATTCTATACTAGGTTTTGTGCAATTGGGTATTAAAATCTTCCATTACCTCCATAGGATCTTATTTTATGTTCATCAAGTTTTCTAGGAGAGAGGCTCCATCTACTTTCTCCCCAAATCTATTTGCTAGTTGGCCCTAATCTCCTATCGAATGTGTGAGAAGGTAAATGTACCATCCTCGTGCTTTGACTTTGAAAGATGCTACAAAAGGCTTAGTGCCATTATTTGTGCAACAAAATTATGCAACATGTAAAGGATTGCCATATGATGCAGGTGTTCTAATGTGATGATTGCATCTTCTTCAATGAATTTAGGTAAGGACTTTAGATTTGAATTGGATCCTATATGTTAGGTGGAATAGGAGGAACCAAGGCACCTCAATCGTTCCATGTTGGGATTATCTTAGGGTCTATTTGCATGAAATATTTTAGATAGCACAAGGTTATAATATGAGGGGTGGTGCTTTAGTGTTGCTTGAATAAGCTGATGAAAAAATATTTCCACTAGGATTCCTATCAAGAAATTTTGGGGTCATTTCCAACAAAGTTGTTGAACTTGAATGATTTGTTGACTAAGGGAGTCACTAGGTGAATGATTATGATGCTTTAATAAACATATTTCACCAAAAAATTAGCTTATTATTTCAATTTTGGGTCCCACCAAGCATACTAGTTGAACTATTAGGGACCAAAAATGGTCCTTATGATTTGGGTGATACAATCCCCTACAATACAATTTTTTTCTAGTGTGTCTAGTGGCCATGCCTCTCTTGGAGTGCCAGTCTAGGAAGTCTTGGGACCATGGGATGTGGCTCATTTTGATAACCTCTAGTATTTTTGACCAAGGTTAAATCCTTGTGTGAATGCAATATTTCACACTTTTATGTGCTCCTATGCGAGCCTACTCTTATCGGGTCTTGCCAAGGAAAAGGGTTAGGAGGAAAATCTTTAAATGATTGAAAGTAAATAGCAAAAAGTAAATATATGCTTAAGGGGAGATTTTCCAAGGTCAAACTCTTTGTATATTTATGGGTTAAATGAAAACATGCATCATAGTTGATAATGCACAAGGAATATGCTTTCTCTAAACATGAACTACATCAAGAAGACACACACAAGAACTAGGATAGAAAGAGAAGTAGTCACAAATTCTCATATATATAAATGTCAAGTTACATACATGCAAATGAAAGAGGCTTGAAACTAATAAACTAAAATGATACAAGGCTTGAGTTAGTCCAGGATATAAAAGAGAATGAAGAAAAACCGCATACAATTCCAAATACTAGACATGGGTATGGCTAGCTTAATCCTTTACAATGAGAAATAAAGAGGTACTTATAAGAACTAGGGAAAATTTCCCTCCAAAAGTTGTGTAGGAATTCAAAATTGTCTAGTTTAAAAATGCTTGGACTAGTCAACATCAACAATGAATAATCTTCGAGGCCTTAGGTATTTGCACCATAAATATTACTAGTCAATTGGCTTGGTGGGATTCTTGCCACTCTGTTGAGCTACTTTATACTAAAAATACCTATGATTAGACTTCTCGGATCCTTCTTCATTAATTTCTTAGGTTTAGTGTTACCCCTTGGTATGCCCTCCATGTCACAACTTTAAATTATTTAGCCATATTTGGGTACCATGTTTGGTTATGGGATTATAACACTGGAATTGGATTATCATCCCTTTCCTTATGTCCAATCACTATGGTTTGGTCTGATGGTTCTATTGGTGAACAAAAATTGATCTCCTTCATGCTCCTAATATATTACTTGGATGAAGATCTTATTTATTGCACTTCTCATAGGTTTTGGTTGTTGCCTTTGGTGTTGTTAGGGAATATGACCTTCACCAGATGCCCATACCTTGCTCTTTCATTAACATCCCAATGATAATTAGGTTTGCTAAATTTTTAGATTCAATGGGCGTGTCTCTAGATGTTATTCTCCTCTTGTGCCATTTACTACTCCCTCACCACAGGTTTTGGGGTGGACCTTATGGGGGCCAAGAATTATCAAAGCACAACATAATCTTCACAACTTGAAATCTCTATGATGTTATGCTTTTGGCCACTCTTTGAGTGTCAAGCTCCTCCTAGAGGAGAGGGAGTTTTCCTTACCTCTTTCCAACATGATTATCTTAAGTCATCCCACTTTATTCCTCCATGTAATTGATATTTTTTCTTGTGGGTTGTTGATTGATGATGAAGTACAACCTCACAAGGAAATCATGAACATAAAAGATATGAAATGAAGCTAGGCAAGCGATATTTCCTATCTAGGGAGGAGAGAGGTTCATGAGCTATGGATGGACCAAAGTATTACCATGAGCAGAGTCCTTTTAGCTATCAATGAAAGGGCTCTAGAACTTTTGTTCATGGTAAAGCTTACCTTAGCTACAATTAGGACTTGATGAATACTTGTTATTTTGGTTTGGTGGGTCACCTAAGGTTCATGGCATGCAGAGATTCAAATTCAAAATCAATCGATGATGGAGGTTCCTCCTTAATTACACCTTGGATAATCTTCTAGCATCAACTACTTTGTGAGTAGCATGAACTTTAGGCCCATTCATTTTGGTTTTGAATTGCATTCTACTCAAAATTGCCTTCTTTAGCAGGATTTACCCAACATAGTGAATTTTCACTACACTAGGTTATAGAGGTTCTAGAGTTTTTTAGACTATGCTATGCCTCCCTAATAAGTAGCTCTACATCATGGAGTGTTTCCTATGCCTATATAAAGTATAATGTATCCACAAATAATCCTCCTCCTTGGTCTCCTTTAGTAGTGCCTATATACTAAAATACCTCAAAAAAGTAGTCTATCCCTTACTTTTAGTGACCTCCAATCCTTTGTGAATGTCACTTCTATCTTAAGAAATGGTGGAGCTTCATTTTTATTTTAAGATACTATAGAAACTTGACTATTTTAAAGAAATTTTGTGGAAATCATAAATAAGACAATAATATATTTGCCTTTCTAATATTTAAATAATAAATGTCTCATAGGACAATGATTGCCCACTACAAAAAGCAAGAAGCAATCTTCAGAGAGTAGATTGACCACCCAACACATTTTTAAATTCACCTATGAGAGTATCATATATTTTATTTAGGATCAATTCCTTATGAAGTGTTTGTTGTGTCAAATAGCTTAGGATGTTAGCAACAATATTTCTCAAACCAGAGCAAATCCTTTGTTTCAAATTTGGATAACTAGGTAAATTTATTTTAGATGGTAAATTTTATGTTAGCAAGTCCTAGATGTCTATTATTTTCTCAAATAGATGAATCTTTCTCATTTTCCTATCGGCACTTGCTTGTATTTTTTGGGTGCCTTACAAGTTTGTACTTGTGCCCTCTACACTAGAGAATACTCACTTCCACTAGATGACTTACAACTATTCTAAAAATCTAATATTTTACAAGCAAATGAGATCTAGAAGGACTTTTTAATCTTATAAAATTATCATAGTTTAACATCTTAGTGCTATTTCTTCCAATATTTTCTTCTTGTTTAAATTTTCCATGCCTATGCTTAGATAAAATTTCTCCTTATATTGTTTATACATCTTCATTTGATATGTCTCCTTATTTGAGACAATTTATTCTCTTACCAAATGGCATATCATTTATCTCCACATGCATGTAACATATCAATTTTAGACACAACAAATATTGGACACTACTTAGACGTTCATAACCAATAAATTCCCATCAAAATACATATCCACTTCTCCATGAACTTCTTAGTTTTTATGTTTTCTTGGTTGCTCATTGGATGTCTCAATCTACATGTATCATCATTCTTCTAACCATAAACTCATAAGCATTAATGTCTCATCAACACTTATTTATTATCACAAGATAATCTACTACATACTAAGCTTCTTTATATTCTTGAACAACAATCTCTCATGCTACCTGATCAAGACCCCAATCTTCATGTTACTCCTCCATCAATGTATTGGCATCCCCACAATTGATATCCACTCAAATACCATATCATAGACTAGTAGAATGCTATACAAGTTCTATAAACAAGAAATGATATTCTAATACAAAGAGGTAAAGTTGGTTGTCATCTACAACTAACTCACCTATGCAGGTGTAATGAATAACCATTAATATTTTAATAACATGGCTAACTATAGTGGAGGTGGACTAAAATGTATTTAGATTGCTTCACATTATTAAGTTATACATATGATGTAATATTTCTAATAATTTGGAGGTACTTGAGACCATGAGGGGCGTTGTCAAGTGTCAAGGGGAATTGAGATACCTTATGTTATATATATGTCAATTTGGATTTATACTTTTGAGTCTCATAAATATGAAAGAAAATATATGCAATGATTTATGATTTAATTCCAAATGATTGTTATGATTATTTGGTGAAAAAACATGATTATTTGAATATTTATGAATGCATTGATAAAGTTTCATATTGAATAAATATTATATTATTAATAAATAATTTGCATAAATTAAAAATGGGAATTATGTACGTATGTGTGTAGCATTATAATAAAATAATAGTATTTGTATAATTATATTCATAACATTCCATATTTAATAATGTTAATAATAATTATATAACTATTTACTTTTAAGTTAATTAAGGGAATTTAAAATAAGAATTAATAAATTTTTATTTAAAAATATATTTTAAGTATTAAATTTAAAATGATAATAATAAATTAATATATTTCACATATAAAGGAATTTTATATTATTTTAAAGGTAAAGCTTCCAAAAGGGTAAGATGATGCTTTACTATGAAAAACATAAAAGAGACTATAAGAGGTTGAAATAGGGGTGAAGTAGGATCATGTGTATGGATTCTTATAGTCCATTGTTATCTTGGTATGAACACTAGGGCAAAAGCTCTATATATTATTGAAACCCTTATATTGCAAGTATGCTTATATTTAGGATTAGAGAAGTAGAGGTTCAAAGGAGAAAGGAACAAGGTTTTCAATTGGTCTAAACAATTAAAATAAAATTTTATTACTTAGGTAACCTTTTCTTTCTTTATTCTATATATATATGATTATGTATGTTGTGTTATTTGTTTATGATTTGGGTGTATGTGTAGAGGGTTGGGATCGGATAGAGAAAAAATATTCATAACATATCCATCCCAATTTAGAGATGATGTGGTCTTCCTCCATACACCATAAAGATAGATGGCTTAAGTGCCTCACTAAAAATGCATGACTTTATTGGTAGCTTATGGATGTAGGAGGTCAAGGGAGGGAGTCTCTATTGAATTTGTGATAAATACATGCTTTGCGTCCCCCACCAAAAGGATATGGATTCTATTGGATATTGAAGATAGGAGGTTGGGGTTCCTTGGGTAAGGATGTACATGGTGGATATATAGTGTGATGGTTATGGATATGCATATGATTTTATTATATAAATTCCATGGTCATAGGTATGTGCATGTTATCTTGGATATAATGCCATATCATAGGGAGGAGTTAAAAAACAATAGATACACCTATGTATGAATTTTTTTATTGAAAGAGGAGTTATATAAAATATTGCAAAGTACAAATTGTTTATCCAACAAGTGACTTGGAGGTCACAAGATTACTATCCAAAATGAGGGACAAAAAACATAGTAAAATAAAAAAAAATTCCCAAAACACACTAGAGTACAAAGGACATAAAAAATCCAAATAAAAAATCATTAAAAACCCAACTACAAAAGGTGCTAGAAATACAAAGGGTATCTTTTACCATTAGATTGTGGATTGATAGGCCCAACAAAATCCATCCCCTATTTATCAAATGGTTCAATATGCACATGTGGCTGAAGGGGCATTTCATCTCGTGGAGTTGGTCAACCCATTCGTTGACATTGATCACAATGGTTGACATAGTTTATTGCATCTTTAAATAATGAGGGCCAATAATACCCTGTTTGTAAAATTTTAAATGCAGTTATTTTTCCTACAAAATATCCACCACATGGTTCATCATGATAAGATTTTAAGATTTTTGTGGTTTCATTTTTTGCAACACATCATCTCATGATTTGATTAAGGCCAGTTTTAAATAGGCAACCATCAATCCATGAAAAAGCTACACTCTTCTCAATTAATGTTCGAGCTTCTCGAGGAGTGAGTGCAGGGGATATTTTATTGGTGGCTAAGTAATTGGCCATATCGGCGTACCATGGTATGTGATTATCAAGAGCAAAGAGATGCTCATCCAAGAATCTATCCTCAGTGGTAGTGTTATCATGAGAGATTAATCTAGATAAAAAATTTACCACAATGTTATCCTTATCGGGTTTGTCTACAATAGTCACATCAAATTATTGCAGGAGTAATAGCCATCTAATAATTCTACCACTTACCATTGGCTTGTTCATCAGATATCTAATGGTTGTATGGTCAGTGTGTACAAATATTTTGTAGCCCATGATATAATGGCAAAATTTATTAATGGTATGTACAACTATTAGGGGAAGATTCTTTTGACATAGTAGATGGCATATACCTCATTTTCTTCTTTCTATCCTAGTGCTGCCCCTATGGCATTGTTGGATGCATCCGCATAAATATGGAAGGAGAGGTTCCAATTTGGACCTCTAAGCACAAGAGCAGTTGTCAGTTTTTCTTTTAAGGTTTGGAATGCTTGCTCACATTCACTTGTCTAAACAAACTCAACATATTTGGTTAACAATGTGTGTAGTGGTTTGGCAATTTTGCTGAAATCTTGAATAAATCATCGGTAGTATCTAGCAGAGCCCAAGAAACTTTGGACATCTCACTGTGTTTTGGGGGTAGGTAGTTCTTTGATAACCTCAATCTTTCTCTTATCTACCTTTATCCCCTCAACAGAGATGTGGTGTCCTAAAACTATCCCTTCCATCATTAACATAAAGCATTTTTTATTACTGAGGGATAGGTTTATTTCTTGACAACGTTGGAGTACTCTCTCTAGATTAGCTATAGCTTCTTCAAAACTTTCACCGTACACGGTGAAATCATCCATATAGACCTCTATAGTCTCTCCTACCATATCTAAGAAAATACTAAGGACTACCCATTGGAAAGTGGCAGGTGCATTACATAACCCAAAAGGTAAGACACGGTAGGCAAAGGTACCCCAAGGATAGGTAAATGTGGTCTTTTCCTGATCCTCTTCCCCTATTTGAATTTGATTGTAGCCACTATACCCATCTAGGAACAAAAAATATTTTCATCCAACTAGGGTATCTAGGACTTGGTCTATAAATGGTAGGGGAAAATGGTCTTTTCGGGTGGCCTTGTTTAACATTCGATAGTCCACACAAATCCTCCATTTGCCATTTTTCTTTGGTACCACTACCAAAGGTGAAACCCATTGACTATCAAAAATGGGGTAGATGAATCTAGTTGATAACAGTTTTTGTAATTCAACTTTTACTATTTCCTTCATAGTTGGATTCATCCACCTTTGGGGTTGTCTTACCGATCTTGCATCATCCTCTAGATAAATCCTATGGGTGCAAACCTCGAGGGAAATACCCCTCATGTCTCTATAATCCCAAGTGAAATTAGTCTTATGTTTATTTAATATTCCTTTCAACTTCTCTTCTTGATCAGTTGTCAAGGAATTATCAATGTTCAATATTCATCTAGGTTCTATTTCAATTTGTTTTACATGATTTTCCCTACTACCAATGAGTGGGGAATCCATAGGAGGATGCGAAGATTCTCCTTGGAGAAAGTTTGTGATGATTTGATCTTCATCCGCTTCATCCTCTACTTCATCTAGAGCCATCACTTGTTGCATCATAGGCAAGGCATCATCATGTTCAAAGTTCAGAATTAGGCTCTCCCAATTCAATGGTAGATTGTGCAGGAGGGTAAATGACTAAATTTTTGACATTCTATCCATTGGATATTGTCATTTGTCCCATCCTACAACTTATGTAGGCATCAACCGTTGCCAGCCAAGGATGTCCTAATATGAGTGGGTAACCACCCAATCCTAATTTTGACTTCAAAACTAGGAAGTCTGCTGGATATTCCCATGCATCCATAGTTACAATCACATCTTCCAGCATTCCCTCCGGGAGTACTATAGACCGATCTGCCAATTGTAAAACTATTTTAGTTGGCCTCATGTTTGTTAATTACAGTTTTTGCATGGTTTCCTTAGGCATGAGATTTATGGCTACTCCTAAATCTACTAAAGTATTGGGTAGCCTCAAGCCTTCAATTTGAACTATTAAAACCAGGCTTCCTGGATCAGAATATTTTTGGTGATAGGTGTTCCCTAACATTAAGTCAACTAACTAACCTACCACGTGTACTGCTTTTGACTATTGTCTTCAGCCTAGTCTCTTAAGACATAATTCTCTAATGGATTTTGTATAGATAGGCACATCTCGTATAGCCTGATAGAGGGGAATTGTGATAGTTAGGTTTTTCAATCCTTCCATTATGTCAAATTTTGGTTGCATTGTTTTTTTGGATTCTTGTAATCTTTTGGGAAAGGGTGGAACCCCTTCATTGTTGGACTATTCAGCAGTTAAATTTTCTTCCACCCCCTCCATCGGAGGTGTTGGTTCTTCTACTTCTACTTCTATTTCCTCTTCCTCCACTATTGGAGGTGTTGGATCTACTCCTACTTCTTTACCTGATCTAAGTCTAATTGGACTACAATCTACGCTAATATGATACATAGGGTACATCCCCATGTCTACCTGATATGTTGGTTGATTTGTCTTATTATTATTTGGATTTGGGGTTGGTTGTGCCGGTAGTTGTTGTGGCTTGGAAGTAGGTGGTGTTGATAAACTAGGTTGTAGTGGGGCTTGTGTTGTTACTTGTGGAGGTGAAGTCCACGTATTATAATTTTGCCATTGCATTCCAGCTTGCTAGTATGGCATCCATGGATAAGGTGTGTAAGGAGTTAGCCCTTGGGTGGTGTTCATCCAAGGTGGTTGACCCCACCATCCCATATTGGGTGTTTGAGTTTACCCTTGGTGCATAAAATTGGATCCCCCATAGGGTGGTACTCCTCCTGGCATTTCACCTCCCATAGGAGACTATTGCCAATTTCTCCTATTACCCATAAAATAAGTTTCAACTACTTCTGGTTCCTCTTTCATATTTTCTAATTGTGGGCACAACTTCATTTTGTGATCCATTTGACAAATGGCACACACTCGAACCTTATTTTTTGGACATTCATTCCTTGGGTGTTTCTTCCTACATCTTGGGTAGAAAAAGGCCAATGCTACCTCAGTTTCCTACTTTTTTTTGAAGCTAGAATGTATCTAGTTGGATTGCAAGAGATGATAAAATATCACTCTTCATGTCGTCCAACAATGTACCTATTTCTGCTTTTGTTATGGAGGCTATTGTTTTTGTTCTATGGTTGATGGGTTTACCTTTTCTCCTAGAGTAATTTTGATAAAACTATCGAATATTTGATATTTGGCTTTGGTAAATGTCACCTCCCACTAACAATTTTAAGGCTTCTAATGACTCATTCATGAGACCCCTTAAGAATATACTTCTCAAGGATTTCTCACCCAATTTTGCATGGGGTGAACATTGAAGATTAAAATTAAACCTACCCCAGTAATCCTCCAATGATTCTTCCTCCCTCTATGACATATCTAGGACTTCCTCTCTAGCATCTCATGCCCTACCAAAATCTTGGTATTGTTCTAAAAATATTTTATTCATGTCCTCCCAGGTGGTAATTTGTTTGTTCCCTAAGCCAATAAACCAATGTAATGTTGAATCATCTAAGGTAGAGGGAAATTTTTTTAATTTTTTGGCATTAGTTTTATAATCCATTGATCTACAAAGAACATCAAATTTAAAAAGAAACAGATTAGGATATTTGGTTGGTAGTCCTCTAAATATGGGAAGATGTGTAGGAGAGATATATTTCATTTTAATGTCTCCTCTAGATTCTTCAATTGGAAAGTCAAAACTAGTGGAAGCCTTCTTGCTCCCAACCATGGTTTTAGATGATGTAGGTGTTAAATCGGATGCTTCTACAATAGCTAATAAAGCTTCACACTCATTTCTTGTGTCTTCAAATAGTAAATCTAAATCAAAACCTAAGGCAAACCCCCTTTCTAATGTTTTCCACCTTGGATCATTTTTAAAGAAATTTTGTCCAAATATTGGATTAATATGCCAAGGTGTGTTAGGTGGAGAGGATGGTCCAGCAACAAGAAGTGTTTTAGACTCTTTAGAAGGTATTTCAGGTGGTTCCAAGGTGACTTCTACTCTCTTAATAAAACATCCATGTTCGATCCTCTTGGTCTTGGTGGACTCATGCATTCTCAGGTAGGGGATCTATGGGTAAGATAGTCTGAATAATTATTTTCAGGTTGACTAACCTACAAATCCTAAAATACTACAGTTGGCACTCCCCAACAATGGCGCCAAAATGGTGAGCAGAAAATGGTGTTCTATAAAATAGTTATTTTACTTCCATTTAATTATCAATACGGGAGTTCGTAAACTTATGAGTACCTATGCATAGTATATACTTATAGTAGTTGGGAGATGAGTCCTATATATCAATTGGTTTGGGGGTGTGTTTGTTTATGTAGTTCAGTTTTATCCAAACCAATAAAAACTAAATGTAGAAAATTAAAACACACAACTGAAAGAAACTGCAAGAAGTAAATTGCTGAAATTAAAATGCAAAAATCAAACACATGATTGAAAGGGAAATTGTTGAAATCAAACACACAACTTGAAATGAAATTGTAAAAAATAAACACACAAATGAATTAATTAAAAGAGGAAATAAACACACTACAGAAATAAATAAAGTAGAAAATAAAATAAATAAGGGAGGATTATTACCTGGAGTGGGCCCAAGCTCCCGTAGATGATCTGCCTAGCTAATTACTAAAAAATCACTCTTACAAATATACATGAATGGAGAACACTCAAAAATTTATTAATAATTATGTAGTACAGAATAATAAAATTTCACAAAATTTGTCAATCTTTGTTTTCAAGGATGGCCTGCATTTTTATACAAAACATGGTCAATCTCTATTAAAAAATAGCTTGTGCTAATTTTAATCATGATGTGATTTGCTATGGTTGGTTCATGCATAGTTACAATCATCATCTATTAAAAGAGTGGCCATGTCTAAAATTAATCGTGAAAGATAAGAATGACACTCCCTAAGTTTACATAACAATTATTTTCTAAAATTCGTGGTCTTTTGATCAACCGATCAACATGCAGGACACCAATGCTTTATTTCTATCAGATATAGGCACATTTTGGCATATCATAAAGATATAGGCACCTTATGGCCATCGAGAGGCAGTCATCAAAATATAGGCATCGGTATATAGACGCTTTCCTACTACCAAAAATTAATCTCTTTTTTCCACCAAGAGATAGTTGTTGGGAGATAGGTGTCTATCTATCATTAGGATATACGTACCAACTTGCACCTAGGATATAGGTGTTGGCCTATGCCCAACATACAAGTGTTGATACTTAGTGGAATTTAGATGTCCATTCCTGGCATCACAACCTCCTTCATTCCTCAAACACATTACAATTGTTGTACAATGCTAGGTCCATGCGGGACCTTGACTAAAATATGTGCAAAAAGTAATAAAAATCTGCATCTACACACATTTTCCACTAAAAACACCAATCAAGCATAATATGTCAATTTCCATTAAATATATGCAATAATTACACAAAAATATACTTCTAGTGTTAGACATGTCATACAAAACCTTCTTAAAAATGCATGAAAATGAGCATTTTTGGTGCTCATCACTTTCTACAAGAGCTAGGAAGAATATCTTCTTTGGAATCAATATAGTACCTAAATAAACAAATGAAATATTAAGTATTTGGAAGCCTAAGGAAAATGTTCCATTGCATGATTTGCATATTGAAGACTCCATAGCTAAATATTGAGAAGAAATAAGGAGGCCAAAGAAGCCACATTGAAGACTACAAATCAAGAAGGAGGCCTAAGAAGGAAGATCACATTGAAGGAAGAAGAGACTCAAGGAAAAGAGTCCTAGAGAAGATTGGAGGTTCGATATCTCCACTGAATATTGAAGACTATAGATTTTAGAGTGAGAGAAGGAGAAAAAAACTCAAGAATCTAAAGAGACCCACAAAATGTCATATTGAAGAACTTCTATATTTGGAAGATTGGAGATTGAGAAGGACTAGAAAAAGTCCTACTACCTATTTTAGAAGCAATAAATTTAAGAGATCTAAGAAAGAGAACTCATTGCAAAAATTTCATAGTTAAATATTGAAGAGATCAAGGGAAGGTCTCATTGAAGTTTTGATAAGACTACAAAAGCTACAAAAATTAGAGACCCAAGAGAAGAGGTCTTAAGGAAGGATTAAAAGGACATTTGGAGAAGGCCATTCAAGAAGATTTTAGGAGAACTCACTAGAGTAGATTGCTAGCTAGAAGAAATTCCTGATAAAGGAGATTTTGGGACAATTGTCGCCATCCAACAACAAGACCAAAAGGAGAAAATTTTGGCAAGGAGTTTGCAAAATTTTGCAGGAGAATAGTGAAGACCTCAAGACATTCAAATTCTTGAGAAGAAGGTCACTAAATAGGCCAAGGTTAAAGTCAAAATTTGACAAGGAGGTTGAAGGAGAAAGGAGTTAGAAGAAACCATCAAATCTGAGAGATTTGGAGACTACCGTTGAAGGCTGATTAGGAGAAAGGAGGTTGTTGGTTTTTATAGTTGAAAATTAAAATTTTCTAGGAGGAGAGTTTCAACTGCAATTTGGAAGAGTTTCCTACCAAATTTGGGAGATTCGAGAACAACATTTTGGAGGAGAAATTAGCTACATTAGAATCTAAAAAGTTTTGAGTTACGGGAAGTAATTTAGGTAAAATTAATAGTTTCTAATTTTTAGAGTTCGAGGGAGCATCCTAAAGGAGAGTTGAAACCACCAAACTACATTTTTTGGGCAACAAGTTCTAGGAGGTATAAAGTTGTGAATTGGTGAGTTAAAGAGTTGTTTTAAACAGTAAGGAAGAGCTACAAAATAAAAAAGTTTCAAGGCAGCAAAGTAATACAAATTGGAGTTGCATATTTATCCAAATAAGGGTTGCAATTAGGTGATCTAAATCACCAAGAAATCCATCATAAAATAGAGACCAAAAGGTATGCAACATTGGTGCAAAAAGAGTTCATTATTTAAACATTAATAGTTATCTTATTATTATTAAGCACCAAATTAGAGTTTTAAAGTTGCAAAAGGAAGGCTTCAAGTTTAAAGTCTTCAAGGGTGCAGAAGATAGTTTTTTATAAGGGATTAAAACCTGCACAAAAGAAAGAGAAGTTAGATATATTTCGAAAGAAAGAAAAATATCAAAATCTTACCTTCTATTGAAAGCAAAGAGGACATTATTCTAAAGTGAACGTTGAATAGACTTTAGTGCTTATTAAAAATTATCTCTAAGAGTTATTAAAGTGCATTAAGTATTTAGCAAAGGAAGAAATATTAGTGCACAAGCAGGGTTGAGTCGGAGTGTCAAAATACATTGTTAAGCACAAGTGAACAACATCAAATCTTGGTGAAGGGAAGCCACCAAAAAGGAACATTATAACCACCTAGGAATAGGTAAAAAGCCACTATATTCAAGTAAGGAATAAATCTACATAAATAGACTAAAAGAGTCTCAAAATTCAAGGTGCAACTAAGGTAATTTATCTTAGTTTATTGCTAATTTATTTCAGCTTTTAATAAGCACCGTATTAGTCTTCTACAAAGCACAAAAGGAGATAAAGCTTAAGTGTTTTAAGACACAAAAGAAGTGCAATATTATAGTCAATAAGTGGTAGTATTTATCAAATTTAAAGCACAAGCTATGGTGCTAAGGAGATAGAGCCATCTAAGGGATCAATACCATCCTCTTCAAGGTGTTAAAAGACACCATATTCAACACCATAGTCCCATGAACACAACACCATAGGAAAGACACTTGTCATAGCAAAAGGAACCTATAGCAAGAATAAGTCTAAGTAAGATAACTCAACACCAATAGCAAGGATAATGTAAAGCAAAAATTGTGCAATTTGCATAACATAATACATGTGGTAAATATAAGGTGGAAAGGAGTATAACTTCAAATATTACCCAAGTATACGTAGATAGGAGCTTGGATGAATGACCACCATGAAGAAAGTATTGAAACACCATCAAAAGAACTACCTTCATTGGAGAGGAGCCACCAAACATTGAAGCTTGAGAAAACATGTTGTAAAATAACCAAAACAACTTGCAAAGGAGTTGTAAGTGAATTAAGGTGATAAGGACATTGAAGGGTTTGGTTGCATGTAAAAGAAAGAGCCTCCACTTGCCATATCAATGAAAGGAATATTGTACCACTTGGAACAAAGGAAGTAGAGAATCTACATATTCTTCATTAACCTAATGCTTGCAAAAAGGAGCCAAAGAGCGCCCAGGTTGAAGTAATGCTCCAATCAAGCCAAAGAGCATCTAGGTTGAAGTAACACTCCAGTCAAGCCAAAGAGTGCCCAGTTTGGAGTAACACTCCTTATTAATCATAATTTCAATGCTCAAATATTATTACCAGGTCTACAACATGTAAAATAACACCTTTATAAGGTAGTAACCTCCTTGGACCACCTAACAAGAAGGCATACATTCTAAGGCAATGTAAGCTCTAATTGGCATACATTTCAAAGGAGTACAAGAGGTATTAATAGACTCACACAGGAAGAGCACGTATATACATCTTACACAAAGGTCAAAGTGAATTGAAGGGAGTAAAAGACTATCATAAGAGAGCACCATTCAAATTAGAGCATTGAATTCTCACTATCATGTTGTGAAGACAAAAGAAATACAATGCTCCAAAGCTTGGAAAGTGAAGACAAGATTAAAGTCAATCAACATGCAACATTAGAAAGGTATATTTATGTTGATTTTAATATTTTCTTTCATTGAAGTGCAAAAGGATATATAAAGTGTACTATATCTAAGTTAATCTTACATTGCATTTGAGAAATTACAACCTTTGTAGAATAGAAAAAAATTAAATCAAGGAGTTCATATCCTTAAGTGATATTTCAAAAGTGCATTAGTTGAAATACAAATATCATAATATTTACAAATTAAACTAGGAGATATAAGGTTTTCTACCTTGGAAAAATTGAAACACTATTTTGCAAATATTATCATTTTCTAAATTTCCAAATTAGGGAGATATAAGGAGTTCTACACCAAACTTTAGATCATTGGAATTTAGAAAACTAAACCATTGAGAAGTAAAGGATAAAGGAAGCAAATTCATTAATTGCTTATAAGTTGGAATTTAATATTCAAAATTGTCTCTCATACAAACTAAAGGGACAAAAGGGATCCAACTATAAAGTCTTGAAAAATAGATAACTTCATCAAATTATAAGTGCAAATATCAATAGGGAGAAATAAGGTGAAACAGGAGTTGATAATTATATTAACACTATCTTCAAAACATTAGGAAATCTACTCAAAAGGAAATATAATAGATGCTAAGCACTTTATCAAGACCATAGCATACTCTAGTCACTTGGGAGATATAAGGGACTCTACAAACCTAATATTTGAAAAGGTTTTATCAAGTTTAATCATATACTCAAAATTAGGGAGTTATAATGTTGACAAATTCAAAGGTTTTTTAAATACAAAACTTCTATCAAAATTGTTCTATTACTTAAAAAATGGAAAGGCTTATTAAATATACAAGTCTCAAGGAATCAAAATGGTTCAAAGACATACTTGATTCTAGAATTGATAATAAGGAAAGTTCAAGAGAAGAACCAATATGGTTTAGAAAGACTTCTGAGAATTCACAAATCAATAGTTTGGCAAAAGTAAATTTTTCATAAATATCTTCCAATGATGACAACTATACTAATGAAGATATTTAGAACCATATTCAAAAGGTATAAAAGAATTCTCATAAAAATTATATCCTACAAATTTATGAAATAAGGATGAAATAGCTTCATTTGTACATAGATGGAATTGATTCTCCTAAAAACAAAGAAATTGGGATATCTTCACTATGCGCTTATTGCAACAAATTTGGTCATGACAAAGCAAACTACTAGAGATTCTATCCATGTAAATATTATGGAGGAAAATATAATTCATATTTCTTCTATTACTATAAATACAAGTATTATAAAATATTTGAAGAGAGATTGATATTCAGATTATATTGTTTCTTTCAAGTTCTTATTTCAGAAGCATCCACTAACAATGAATTTAAGGTTGAAAATTTTGAAGAACAAGGGGACAGGCCATTCAGAAATACAAAGGATAGAAAATGAAGCAAATTTGATCCACTTATAACTTGTAAGATTATGAGATCTCTAGCTCATCAAATATACTTGAAAGACTTCAAGAATAAATATTCTACCAAAATATGAAAAAAACAATGAAATGAAGAAGACAAGGAAAGACAACATGAAGATTGAAGAAAAAGAAGAACCGGTTTGAACTAAAGAGTACTAATGTACCACCTTGGGTACATAACTAGAGTAGGAGTTTAGCTTAGAGTAAGGTTTGAGTAGTTACTTCATGCAATAAAATAAATGCACAAGTCTTAGAATGCGCAATGATGTAAATGTGCATGTAGTCCACATGTGCATGAGTCATAGGTTTGATAAATGAAAGTCCAAGGGACTTATCACCCTATGTACATGCCTTTGAGGTAGAAGAAATAGGGAGAGAGATTGCATTAGTTAGATAGAGTGGATAAAATGTAGTTCTTTCATTAAAATATTGGAGTGTTCATGTCCTCCATTATATTGCATTGTACTAATTTTATGTACTTTCATTAATGGCATATTTATGAGTTATTGCAGAAGTTTCTCTTATAAATTTCTTACATATTATAGTGTCATTATCATATAGTTATCATTGCTTGCTCATTTTACATCTTGTGGTTGCATTTCCTCTAATATATATCATCAAAAGCTAACAACCATTAAGAAATAAATATTTTACATCCATTTGATGAATTTTCCATCAATGATGTGTTGCTAAAGCACAAATTATTCTAATAGTAGTCATTCTTACTGTTGGTGTAAATGTTTCTTCATAATCAATTTCTTTTATTTGAGTGTATCCTTTTACAACTAATTGAGCTTTATATTTATCAAGAGAACCATCTACTTTGTATTTTATCTTGTAGATCCACTTACATCCTACTACTTTCTTTCCTTGAGGCAGATAAACTAGATTCCATGTTTTATTTTCACTAATGTTGCATACTCTAATTCCATGGTTGCCTTCCATTATAGATGACTTAAAGCATTTAAAGTAGTTGTAGGTTTTGTCATAGAACTTATCAACCCTCTATTTACTCTTGTTAAACTACGAGTTTGAGATATTTTAGAAGTGATATTTGGCATTTTCTCTAGTTTTGGGTCCTTAACTATATATCTAAGCCATATAGATTCTTGCATTTGAAGTGTTGTAGCAGTCTCTACATTTTCTATTTGTTCATCATTTGTGTCTGATTCTAAGTCTTCACTTGATGAGTCTTCTTCTAAAGAATTTAGAATTATCCTTGAATCAATATTTTGTTCTTTAATAATATTTTTGTTTCCTTCATCAAATATCACATCTTTGCTTATGTAGATTTTTTTTGTTGTAGGATCAATTATTTTGTAACCTATTGAATCATCATCATAACCAAGAAATATTTTACGCATAGTTTTATCATCTTGTTTAGTTATTTTTTCTTTGGTATATGCATGTATGCCTTACATCCAAATATTCTTAGTTTTTTTGCATTTGGTTTCTGTCCTAACCATACTTTATTAGGAGTGATATTTCTTAGTATCCTTGTAGATGATCTATTTTGTAAGTATACAACTATTTTAACTACTTTTGCCCAATATTGATGATCAAGATGAGCTTCCTTTAGCATACAACAAACCATTTCCATAATTGATCTATTTATTATTTCTACAATACCATTTTTTTGTGGAGAATATGTTGTGGTGAGTTGTCTTTTTATACCATTAGCTTCTAAAAACAAGTTAAATTCTTTTGACAAACAAACATCTCCTTTATCTGAATGCAGATTCTTGATTATTTTCCTTGATTCTTTTCCACCAGTAGTTTGAATTGTTTGAAACAAATGAATGCTTCAAATTTGAATTTCTTAATATATAACCATATTTTCCTAGAGCAATCATCAAACAATAGTTTAAAATATTTATCCTTCAATACTAGCAACATTCATTGATCCATATAAAATCTGTATATATTAATTCTAACAATTATTGAGTTTTGTACTGACAAAGTTTAAAAGATATTCTATGTTGTTTTATTGCTAGAGATTGTGGATAAACTATAGATACCCATGAAGGGTTAGGTAAAATTTTAACCATTTGTTGTTTACTCATCTCATTTAATGAAGATGCACTTATGTGTCCTAGCCTTGTATGCCATAATTCTCTTGTTTCTAAGATCCCTGCTAATAGATCTATATTTGGCACTATATCTAGAGTAAACGAACTATTTTTGTAAAATCCAAAAGCTATGACTCTTCCTTGTTTGATAATAAGATATTTTTTCTTGTCTTTAATAGTCTTGAATTCAACTACTAGGTTTTGATCCATTAGTTGAGATACTGAAAGAAGATTAGTAGTCAATCCAGGTACATACAATACATTGTTAATTATTCCTTTTTTATTTGATAGATCAATCAAGACATATCCTACTCCTTTGACCTCATAAGTCATACTATCTGCTATGACAACTAGTTTTTTGTATTTCTCTTGAAAAGTGTTAAACCATTGGTTATTTCTAGTCATTTGCCTACTAGCTCTAGAATCAATATACCAATAATCCATAGTGAATTCCTTTGAAGTTGAAGACCTTATAACTCCCAATTCAAATATGAAATTTGCAAATTATAAATTTTCTAATCCTTTGATGTTGAAAACCTTTTAACTCCCTAATTTGATTTGCAAATTTTCAAATTTCAAATACTTCAAATTTTTCAAAAACTCTAAAAATTCAAAAACTCAAATTTTTAAAGTTTTTCAAAATTTCTAAAAACTTAATAACTCAAAAAAATCTTAAAGCTTCAAAAATCACTTCAACTCAAAAATTAAATTATCACTAACGTCTTATATCTCCATTGCTTTCTAACTTTTCAATATTTTAAATATTAAAATTGTAAAACTTTAATCAAAACCTTATAACTCCAAATATTTAAACCTTAGCACAATATTTAAATTTATTCCCTCTAATATAATGTGCATTGTATTGAATGATATTACCTTATGATTATTCAACGATAATATAGGTGATTGGTACGAGAAAAGTCTTAATGTTCTATGCTCCTATTGATTTTGTTATCGTTAGTTGATGTAATACCTTAATATTATGCGCTCTAATTCTTGCATGGACATCTCTACTTTGATTTTTACCTCATTCAACTTAGCCTTAGGTGCCTTATTTGCTTTCCTCCCCAACTTCTTACATACATTCAGGTACCTAGTTCATTTTCCAATGTCTTTTTTTTTGTTCTTTCAACTAGATGCTTAGTTTATCTTTTCTTCTCTAGAGAAATAACATCCTTATTTTGGTTCAAACACCCCAAGACTTTTGTTCATTGATACTTTTATTTTGCCTTCTCTTACTGGATATGATCCACCTAGCCTAGTTGGATCACGTAGATGGTTTACCTATCTAGTTTTATTGTTTGGTTCACCTAGCTGGTTCACCTTCTTTTGATGATTTATAGGTGAACCGCTTAGCTGGTCTAAAGAACCATTTTATTTTCTATATTGGATTTTGGTTTATTATGCAAGTTATGTAAACTATGATTCCTACTTATCTTTTTCTTATATTAGTTCACTAGGTTTTTCCTTTTTTATTGACTGCACTGTCAACCAACTTTGGCCTAATGGGCCTTTTCTTCTACATTTCCTTCTTGTGTTGGTCAAACGGGCCTATTATTATGCAATATCTTCTTATATTGGTTGCATGGGCCTATTCTTCTACAATTTTTTTTTATATTGGCCAAATGGGCCTATTCTTCTTGCAATATTGTATTCTAGGGCCTCTTTCCTCTATTGACTTCTTGGGCCTCTTTCCTCTATCTTGGCTTTTTGGGTTACTTTCTTTTATATTGGCCTCTTGGGCCTCTTTCTTATATATTAGCCTCTTAGGCATTTATCTTCTATATTGGCCTCTTGGGCCTCTTTCTTCTTTGTTACAAAAAGTTTCTACCTTAAAGAACCTACTTTAAAAAGTGATCCATGACCAATATTAAAATGATATATATCTATATATATATATATATATATATATATATATATATATATATATATTCAATTAGCCTAGTTCTTCAATGTATCCTAAAATATACTTCCCTATTTTTTGCTATATGCTTTCTTCTTCTCTTTATTCTCTTATCTCTACTCTCTTACTAATTTTTCTCTTTGCTTTCTTTGTACTTAGGAAGCTTTGAATGCTTCTCAATTCACTGCAACTTTAACTATTCTACTACTCTTCTATCAATCTAAAATATTCAATATATTAGGTCATACCTAAGAACTCAATATGATTCTCCTCCTTACTAGAGAACCCAATATCAATATCAGGTGGCTTTGAATATCCCTAAATGATCAACTTTCTCCTGATTTGGTTTTGCCTCAATCTTCACTCCTCAATATTTGTCAATGTCTAACTTTTCTCCTAAGTTGGTCATTTTATTCAATATAGTTGAGTCCTAGTCTTCACTAATTTTCCTTTAACCAAGTGGAAAGACCCTAGCTTCCAAATCAGGGTGACTAAATCCTTGTCCTCTCAATATTCTACTTAATAAGACCTTTAAAAATTAGAGTCCTAGTTTACACTGCCTTCAAAGTGGACATAATTTAAATTAAATTTATCAAATATGGATAAAGTTAATTAATAATGGTAGCTAATATATAACTCTATCAAAATAAATAAATTTAGGTGGTAGCTTTGATACCATTGCTGGATTTTTAAGCCTTACTACCACAAATATCATAGGTCCCAATATAAAAAGCCAAAATACTAAAGGTCAAAATAACCATATAAGAAATATTTCAAATATACAAATCTCATATAGATCAACAATATTGAAAATACTTACAATATATTTTAAAGATCTGAAATACAATCTTGAGATATTTTCTCACTTCATACAAATTATGGAGCTTTGTCTCCATAATATAGTTACACTAGATAACTCTTCAAATTCTTAACTATGACCTTTGGAATCTTATTTTACCACTTGCATACAAGACTCTCAGTCTTCTAATATGACACATGTACATATCATACACATTTTAATATACCAAATAATGTAATATTCTCTAGCAACATTCTCAGGAAATTTTGAGTTGATATTGGAGTTTGTAGCAACATCAAACTTTTTTATTTTTAATGGAGGTCCTTTTAGATGAAACCAAGGTTTTAAGGTGTTTTGTTGATGTCATTCCATTGGAGAACATAAATTTTCATTTTTTTAGGACTTTGATTCTTCAAGCTTACATATTTTTGGATTCTTACGATGCTTGTGTTGACATAAGCAGTTTAAAAACTCAACTTTGCTTCATTTTGGCATCTTGGCTCATTTTCTAACTTTTGTAGTTCTTTTGTTGATGTAAGCACTTTGGAAACCCAACTTCATGTTTTTTTCTAGGCTTGAGCTAAAGGGAAGCTTCACTTGGTTGATTTCAAAGTTGTACCATCTTGGTTTTCTTGTTTTTGGACTTTCTTGGGGCTTTATGTGATGTCATCACTTGGAAAAGTCCAAAATCAATCAATCCTAGGTTGCATTATCATAACCTTTTGGGACTTAGAAAATTTTTACTTTGTTGAAATATATATTGGTTTATTATATTCATGATCCCAGAGCCTTTGAAAATTCTTAATCACCTTAGATTGTAGCCCCATACTAATGCATTTGGTTTTCTACTATCTTAAATGTATTGTTATGATGCTTAGGATAATCTTGGGGTGGTTTTCCTTAGCAAAATTTGGGCAAAAAAAGGTAAGTTGGCTTGGTTTTAAAGAAATTTTAAATGTGGTCATTATTTTGACCTACAGGAATCTAGTTATGCAAACTAACCAAGAAAAGACTTGAATATTGGGTGGCAAATTTAGATTCCAACTTACTGACAATATTATATTGGAAACTCCATCCAGTTACATCTATGTACCCATATAATAAGGAATGCATATAGGTAAATAATATAATATAAATATTTTAGAAAAGCATATGATAAAAGTAAAAGTACATGACAACCTTATAAAAAGGGCAGATACTTAAAATGTGGTAATAGCCACCTAGTTGCCTTCTAGAAAGATAAGCAAATTAAATATTATTGGCCACATGCTTTTTGACTCCAATGGTGGATTTTAAAGGCATATGATGCCTTTAAAAACCTTTGATAATGAATGAAAATGCAACTTTTGATTGGAACCAATCTTGTTCCACATCACCATTTGAACTGTATATTCACCTAATTTATTGATGTCTCCTCAAATAAGCTAATCCAAATTCTACTATCTCAATAATTTCATGTGTTTTTTCTTGAAATTGTCCCATTCTACTATTAGAGGTGGTGGTAGTGGGGGATATTTTCATTCTACTATGTTGTACCAATACAAAATTTCATTAAGATTTGATATTTTCAAATGTTGCAACTCTTATTTAAGAGCTAAACTACAACTACTTAACAAAGGAGGTTTTCCAAGTATTGGATCATTCCATAAGTCAATTTGAGATCCATCTCCTAGAAGCCAAGAGATCTTGTTTAGGATCAATTGCTTGGATTCCACAATATGTTTCCATATTAGAGAGGCTCTAGACCTTGTGTTCAAATTTCTCATTAGGTGTATTCTTGTTGTTTAGTCTACATATTTAGCTTTCAAAATCCTTTTCCATAGGAAATATGGAGGTTGAGATAGATGTCATACAATTTTTTTCCCTTTGTTCACATTTTTTGCTCTTATTATTCCTAGTCCCCCTTGATCTATTCTTATAGCAACTAAATCCCAACTAACTAAATGGAACATATTTTCTTCATTCTACTTACCTTGCCAAAGGAAAATTTTGACCGGACCATCAAATGCTTGTAGAATACTTTTGGAGCATAATAAAATAGAAGTTGAAATATTGGAAGCACATACAAGACTGATCTAATTAAAACTCTTCTTATTGCTACACTCAACCATCCATTACCAAATGCTTGTATTCACTTCTGTAGCTTCTCAATAGTTTTTTTTTTTAATTTACATGGTGGAATCGGTAGCTGCCATGAATCCAGGTAGGCTGTCCAAATTTTATGGCTGCCACAGTATTTTGCGTTGTCCGCCCTAGAAGCCGCCACATAGATATTTGCGCAGTATGCCCCTATAACCACCATGCCACAATCATTTTAAACCTTTTACGCCGCTAAAAGCACCAGGAAAGGGACAAGCGTTCAGTCCAGCGAGTAGCTTCTCAATAGTTACCATCCGGTTATTTCTTGGTTTGAGTTGGAAGACATAAAAAACCCTTAGTATCTAAAATATTGATATGGTCCTTCCCTAAATTTGAGTATTTGGAAAAAACCTCTATTTTCTATTAGCATTGTATTAATTGTATAAAACTAACTTTTATTACAATTAATTAAAGCACCTAAAGCTACTTCAAAGCAATTTAGATAGCTCTTGAATTTTTTTATATTATACTTGGTTGCTTCTTATGGAATTATAGTATCATTAATTAATTGGGCATGCGTGATAGTTTTGACACCTTGGATACTTTCGATTCCTTTATAAACGCTCTTCCTAGTGTTTCTGCTAGTAATATGTAAAGGCATGGGGTTAGTGGGAATAATTGAAGAATTTCCTTGGAAGCTTTAAAGAAAGTAAAAAGTCATCTATTGATCAAAGGGGATATCCATGGGGTTAGTGGGAATAATTGAAGAATTTCCTTGGAAGCTTTAAAGAAAGTAGAAATTCATCTATTGATCAAAGAGGATAACCAAGGAGCTTTGATACAAGCCCCTATCCATTGCACCAATCATGCTAGAATCCAAAATTAGAACACTTTCAAGGAACTATAGGTTGACTCTATCAAAATCATTTTCCATGTCTAATTTGATGGCAATCTTCTTTGATTTAATGTTGGAGTAGGAGTGGAGTGTATCATGCACCATAATGATATTGTCATAGATTTACTTTCCTAGGATAAAACCTCCTTGTTCTTCTAAAATCAACTTACTAAGCAACTTTTTGATCTAGTTAGCAATAATCTTTGTCATAATTTTATATGAGCAATTACATAGAGAAATTGATTTAAATCTATTATGAGTAGTAGAATTGTTCTCTTGGTAACTAGAGCAAGAAATATTGAGTTAATGGCTCTAGAGAGCATGTCATTCTTTCTAATATATTCAATCATTTGCAATAAGTCATCTCTAATAAGGTATATAAATTACCGATAGAAGTTATTAGTGAAACCATATAGTCCTAGAACTCTATCTTTAGGAAGAGAGTGCATCACTAATCCCAATTTTTTCTTTTTCACTTGGGCATATAAATCAAATTTGTCCTCTTGATTAAATTTTGATGGTATGTTATGGATAAAATGATCTTGAGTTTGAAGATCACCAGGTTCATGGGTGAGCATCCTTGAAAAGTGATCTTGTGACAATTTTTTTTATCTTTTTTCTTTATGTAAATTGTGTCATACTTCTCTATTTCTCTAGTTGTGTTCTTATGGTAGTTTTAGATTGTTTTGAAATGGAATTTTTTGTGTTCATGTCACCTTTTTGTAACCATACTATTATGTATTTTAGTCTCCATTGTGACTCTTCTTCAAAATTTAGCTTGTATAACTCTACCAAAAACTCTTTTCTTTGATAAAATTGCTAAGGGAGAGGATATGTGTCCTCTAGCTCTATTTTGAATTTCTCAAGTTGCTATAAAATCAACTCTTTTATTTGAAATAGATTTTTGGATAACCACTTTCTAATTTCTTTTTAAGTCTTACAATTAGTTTGAAGTCTTCTTGCTTTGCCCATCCTAAATTGTATTTGAAAAGGATCTTTCTTCTTTATAATTTTGACTTCTCTTTAATAGAATTGGTTTATCTTCAAATATTACACTTTGGATTATATAGCTAGTTAGAAGTGAATATATAGTTAGGAGACACTCACTAACTAATAATCTATCTAATCTTTCTATAATGTTATAGATTCCTAATCTTCTATTGGTCTAGGTGTACTTCCCTTTTTGAGGAATGGCATCCTATATATTTTCTTGAGAAATTATGCATTTTATTAGGTATTTATTGGGATCATGATTCCTATTATCCCTTGTCTTTTTTGAATGTCCTAATGTGATATTTATGTCTCCTCCTATTAGTAATTTTATAGTTGTTCTTGGATGATCCAATGATGTAATTGATTCCACACCTCTCTTTTATGCTCTAGGTTGTTAGGTGTTAGGACCCCATCCTAACACCTTGATGTAATAGTCCTTGTGTTAATATTTTGTAATATTTTATTATATTTTTTGGATTAAGAAGTGCCTATGCCAAATGGTGTCCTTTTATGTAACCATTTTTCAAAAATGTAACTAATTTTAGGTAGGATATTATAGTTCGAGTGGCATTTTGCATGTAAACCAACCTTAGGAGTTAGGTGCTAGAGGAATTCCTTAAAATTGCAAGGGGTAGTATTGTATGTATATTTTTGCATAATTGAATTAAGTATTGAAGGAGGTTACCCCCTCGAAGAGGCTTGCAATTTAGTGCTATTGTGAGATTATTCTTTTTCTACAATTTATTTCCATAGTGTGTTGTGAGCATATATGTTTATTTTTTGTATTTGTGTGAGTGTGCTTATTTTTAATAGTAGATTCATAACAAGTGGTATCAAAGCACTTTCTAGGACCATTTTCTACTATGGCTATGATGGTTTCTACTATTTCTATTGTTAGGTATAAGATTTAAGTGTTTCAATTTTTTCCTTACACTAATTTTTTTTTTTAAATAAATAAATTAAAAACCAACAAAAATATGAAGTTTTTCTTTGCAGTAATTGTGTAGGTTAGAAACCCTATGCTATGATTTTTAAAATATCATGAAGGAGATATCATTATTGGCTAAGCTAGATAGCCCATAAAGCATCTAGTTAAGTGAGGGGTAATCAGGCTCCAATTCCTAGGCCTTATACAACACTCGCACATAGATTTGAGCTCCCATGTATCTTCGGGTATATCAAGAGACCATACAAGATTAAACAAAATTATATCCCTAGGAAGATTTTTGGCCTTGTATTATCCATAGTGCATAGGACATAACATCCTAAAAGACTACCCTCCCATACTATCAGAGAGGCAGATGGTGTGCTCAAGGGTATGTGTGGAATGCTCCTTGAGTAGTGGTCTAAAATATTGGTTTGAGCACTATTGTTCATCACTACAGTATAATAGAGAGCCCATGGGTATTACATGCTCATTTGCCTAGTTTACACTGGGTTTTTCAAAACAATATCCTATAGCAAAAATCATGTTCTATGATTTTCAAACTTGTTACCATACCCTTGTCACAAAAGTTGAACATACAAAGAAGACATCCCTATTCCAGAGTTTCTACATATAAGCCTACAAAAAAGATAACATGCAGAAAACATTACCAACATAATAAAAAATAGGGATAGAGGAAGTCCATATCAGTTATGGCCCATAAATTTATCAATAATAGTTAGTATAGGGTTGTCAAGTTGTCAGGTTAGAACAATTACCTATGACAGTCAAAATTCAAACAGATAGAAAATATTTGTGACAGTTTGTAACAGTTAGTACAAGTTGTAAAGCTATTAGGTTGGGATAGTAAGACAAAAATATCTACAATAGATTCGGACTAGACAGGTGATAGTATTGTGTTAGGAGTGGTTAGTAGTTAGAACTAATAGAATAGAGGTTAGAAAGGGATGATCGACTCAGAACCCAACTTTTAAATAAAGACTCTAGAGGTAAAACCGACCATGCCACTAGACTTATCAAAATAGTAATTAAAAAATAATAGGTAACTTTTTTTGAACCCTTACTAAAAATAGTAACTCCTAAAACCACCTTTCTATTTTTAGTAAGTTCCTCAAAAAGGTTAAAAACCTCCAAATATGGTTGAGGGTACTCAACAACAAGCATTAGAAAGGGAAATTCAAACCAGAGTGGAAGTTGTGGGCACAAAAATATGGAATTCATTTGACCAAACCCTACAGGCAATATAGGCACAACTCCAAACAATCTAAGAAACTATGAGTGGAATTTCCATTGCACAATAGGAAATGAAGGTTGAGTTGGATAGTTGTACCTCTGTTGGTTTTGCAAGTCATCTTGATCAAGAAGACGTTGGTACAAACAACCACTAATGAATTATACCAACTCGTAATGGAATGAGGTTACCAAAATTAGACTTTCCAAAGTTTGATGGAAAAGATCCTAAGGGGTGGATTTGTAAGGTAGAATAATATTTCACTCTTGATAATATTGATTATTTTCTATGGTTGACCATTGCTTCTTTTAATTTTGAATTAGATGCACTCCATTGGTTTTTATGGCTTTGAAATACCAAACCTAACCTTTCTTGGTTTGACTTTGGGCAACGCCTACTCACTCGCTTTGGTCCTAGCGAGTTTGAAGATTTTATATGAGCCCTTTTCAAACTCAAACAAACCTCAACCATGAGAGAATACCAATCTTAATTTGAAAAAATTTCTAGTAGAACCATGAGTATAAGTGGTGACTCTTTCCAAATTTATTTTGTGAGTGGACTGAAGGATGACATCAAGGTTGAGGTCAAGTTGTTATGACCTGTCTCACTACCATAGGTCATATAGTTGATCAAATTTGTAGAAGATAAATTCAAGGCCCTCGATCGTACTTCTAAATTTTCTTAATATAAGACATATTTTTGGCCAAGATAATACCAAACACTATACTAAATCTCCACCTTTAAAAATATTGAGTCATGAGGAGATGGAGAATAGAAAGGTACAAGGGTTATGTTACAATTATGATGAAAAATACTTTAGAGAGCATAGGTGTGTGCAACAAAAATTGTACTTTATCAATATGGATGAAGTCCCCACTGTAAAATATTTTGAGGATGATGAGGATCCTCAAGAAATGGATACTATGCACTTGACGACCAATCAAGAGGAAATCCAACCAAAAATTTTGGTGCATCCTTTAGCAAGATTTCGCTCCCCAAAGCATGAAGGTGATTGGCCATTTCAAGGGATAAAGGATCATCATTCTTATTGACTCTAGTATTACACATAATTTTATTGATCCACATGTAGCAAAATAGGAAAATTGTTACATCACCACATGCAACTCCTTTGAAGTCATGATTGCTAATGGTGGCACCCTACCATGCAAGGGCAAATGTTGTAATGTTAAACTAAAAATTGGGGACTATAATCTCAAGTCTGACATGTTTACCTTACCCTTAGGAGGGTGTGATATATTTTTTGGAGCTCAATGGTTAAGAATGTTAGGACCAATATTATGGGATTTTGTGGAATTATGGATGAAATTTAGTTAGGACGGGCAGGAATATACTTTTCATGGCACAGTCTAGTTTATTTCTTCTCATAAGGTGGAAAATTGTTAAATAAATCTTCCCATGGTATGGTAGCTTAGATTTTTGCTATCATCACCCCTAAATAATGGGAGTCTCATCATCCACAATAATTATAGGGTATATTATACAAGTATGTTCATTTCTTTCATAAACCCAAGGTACTTCCTCCTCAATGCTCACATGATCATGCAATACAACTTTTTCTTGTTAGTCTACCTCATAAAGTTCATCCATATCAATATGCTTATGCTCAAAAAATTAAAATTGAGAAAATTGTGCAGGAACTTCGAGCTTCTGGAATTATTTGTTCTAGTGTTAGTCCATATTCGTCACCAGTGTTGCTAGTCAGAAAGAAAAATGACACTTGGTGTTTGTGTGTGGATTATTGGAACCTGTTGAGAAGCAACACACCCCCACTGAAAAATGCATTCCAATTTTCTTGAAAACTTTGAGCTTTCATTTTTGCAGTAGGGACCCTCTTGATATGTTTCAGGTTTTAAGTCCAGTTTTGCTTGCTTCCCTTTCAAGTTGTGTTTTTCCTGTCTTTCTAGCCCGTGTTTTCTCAGACTTAACTTTTACATGCTAGAAATCATTCATGCTTAAACAAAATCTTGCACCGGTACGAGAAAAATGCTGAAAACAGATAGAAAATTCATGAAAAATCAAACTTTCCTTTTTAGGCAATGTCGCGATATCGCGACATTTCCATTTTTGGAAAGTGTCACGAAATCGCTACCGGCCCGAGGAGAGAGAAGGAAGTTGTGCGGAAGGGCGCGATTTTGCGACATGTCGCATTTTCGCTGAGTAAAGGAGAAAAAAATTGACTAAGTCCAGAAACCGTCGCGATTTCGCGACGCGTCGCGAAATCGCGGTCAACGCGGTCAGCGCATGCAGCTTCGGACAAACCGTCCCGATATCGCAACAAAGATCTCAGCCGAAGACTTAACTCAGAAAAATTGCAGCGATGCGCCGACGTCCCAAAATCGTGAGGCGTTTTGTTTCAAAGACTTACGTACTGAAGTTTGCAGCGACGCGCTGCAGAGTTGCTTCAACGGAAGTCCAAGGTCGAGGTTGCAGCGATGCGCTGCAAGTTGACGAAAAGGGAAGTCTCAGCTCGAAAGTGCAGCGATGCGCTGCACGTTTTATAATCACATTGAGAAAAGAGACTAAGGAATAAAACTGCAGCGATTCGCTACAAGGAACTCACAGTGCTCAAAGTCAAAAAGCGTTCCGTTTTCGCGATGGGGCGGCTTTAATAGTTCAAGTGTTCTAAAGGTGCAGCGACGCGTTGCATGTTTCGAAGTCATGGGGCGTTGGTTGCAAAAAGAGGGCTTAAGTGTTGAAACTGCAGCGATGCGCTGCACGTTTTCAAGTCGCGAGAAGTTTGTTTCAAAGGCCGCGTTTTCCAAAAGGGATGTCGTTGGTTGCAAAGACTTAAGGGGTAAGGATGGTAGCGATGCGCTGCACCTTTTGAGGAAGTCCAGCAAAGCAAATATACAGCGATTTCGTGACTCAAAATGGCGATCGGTACGAAGATAGAAGGACGTAGCGATATCGCTACTTGTCTCAAAATCGTGGGAGTTTTGGCTCGAAGGGCAAAGAACATCAAAGTTGTAGCGATTCGCTGCAATTTTAACGATAAGGCCAGCCAACATGAATATGCAGCAAAATTGTAACAAGGAATGAAAATCGAACAAAAGACAAGGAGGTGTTAATGATTTCATGCCACATTATCGAAAATGATTAAGTGCTCAAATGCATGGCGAAATTGCGACAGGAAGAAGGTTGAAAGTATTCAAGGGCAAAAGGCGTTGCATTTTCGCGACCTATCCACTCGACCGTACAAAGTGCTTGAGACATGCAGCGATGCGCTGCGTGTTCCGTTTTCGCGGGGTTGGGCTAGCGATGCAGAGGAGATGTCACGATTTCGCGACATGTCACGAAATCGCGACATGTCGTGGTTTCACGGCCTATGAAGCAAGAAAGGTTGCCAGCGCAGAAGATGTCACGATTTCGCGACATGTCACGAAATCGCGACATGTCGCATTTTCGCGACCCTGGCAGGAAAATTGCACAGAATGCTTACAGCCGAAAACAGACACGTGTCACGATTCTATGACACGTGTCAAAGCATGAAACAGACAAGCAGAGGCCGACATGCAAGAAAGATTAGGATTTTGATATGTTTTAATGTTAAAGTATTGATTTAATGTTTATTAAAGTGCTAATTAATCTTTTTGTCTTTCATGCGAGATTCCACCTGTCACTCGTGGGACAACTGAAAAAGGGCCATAAAGACAAAGTTAAAGTGCAGATTTAATCAAGGACCGCCATGCTAGAGGAGAAGATGCCGATGAAAGCATTCAATGGAGATTTATTGCAGAATTAATAGCATGGAGACAATTTCAACTCGGGGATGGATATGCGGAGTTCAGATGTGAGAAAAGTGGTGACTCATCCGGCTCACCAGCAGAAATTAATGAGAGCATTTATTTGCAGTTGCGGGTGAATGCAAGTGGCATTCAACTCTATCTTCTCCATTTATGACAACTGACTGCCCAGATTTGCAGAGTGGTTAGGTTCTATCCGGACTTTGATTTTAAGTGGCTTTTATTGTAAAACCCGGTCCTAGGGTTTAAGATGATAAGATTTGCAGTTAAGAAAAGATATTTTCTGTAAAGATCAGGATCTGTCCTGAGTCTATAAATACAACTGCAAAATGTAATCGCAGGAGGCGGAGACTTAGAAATAAAAGGCTTATAAGCAATTTCTTGCAAATTTTGTGAAATCCTTTGTTTTCTGGATTGGGAGTTGATGTGCTTTTGCTGTTTTCTGTGGTAGCATGGCCAGGAGCCTAATATTTTACAGATCTGTGATAAGTGTATCTTCTTCTGTTATCCGTTCCATTAAAGTTTGTTAGATATATGTTGTAAATCTGCCATTATCAAGTTTAAATATGTTGTTAGGCTTCAGTTGTTCCATTGTTTGCTAGGGGAAATTACAGATTTGAGGTGTAAGCTTGTTCTAATTGCTCTGTCTTCACTGTGTGAGCTAGGCTACCGGTGAAAGATACCAGTTTTAACCAACTTCCCTTCGGTTTATAATTTTCTGCTAGACCTGTTCCATTTTGCCTTGTGCTCTTGGTTGAAAGTGATCTTAGAAATCTGGACGCTTTCTTCTTTGATTTGTTCTGTTGTGAAGCTGATAGTATAGATGAAATTGATAGTTTTAAGTTTTACAGCTTTAAAGTTTGATAAACTTCCCTTCTCGCCCTACCCTACCCTCTCTTTGTTTTCGGTGAATGATCCATTTTTACTTTCTTTATTTGTCTTTTATTTGAATCTCTGACCCATGAGAGCTAGATCAAGAATCAAGTTAAATCTGATTGTTAACAAGTAACAACTTCTGCAACTACTGAACAAGTTCAAGAACCCCCTGTAAGGTAACAGACAGTCCATATTGAAATCTATTCCAGAAGCGAAAAAGAGTGAATAGACATTCGACCCGACTCTGTAACTCACACCTTGGATAACCAGCTAGATCCTAAAGTGAGTGGGATTCATCCCGTGGGTGTTACCGGTGTTTATGCTCATTCTTCACGGGGTGTGTATGAAAGTCGGACCAACATTTAATTGGCGCTAGAAGGAGGGCCCGAGAACATCTGTTCTTAGTGCACTTGAGTTGGGAAATCCGACTGTATGTGGTGCTTGACAAATACTGTATTTTATCCAGAGTCTGGCATTTTAACATTTAAAAGTGGCTCAGTTTTATAAATTGTCAGTATAGTTTTTGTAAGTTGTCAGTGCAGTGTTTTAAATTGCCAAATACAGAACCTGTTGAGAACTGCAAAGTTATAAGTGCTTGTGAAAACTGGATTCTACATACAGGGTAACAAGGTCCCACCCCAGAGCTGGAGAGCTCCTTGTTCCTGAATTAGAAACTCCGAGAAGAAGTAGCCACAGAAGGGCCACATCTCTATCACAGACAGTTTTATCACCATTGATAGTCACTCCAACCAGAGCTCAGAATATTCCTGTCAATCCATTAGCTATGGCAAATTGGTTGGGCTCCACAGCTTTGAACATTCCGGGTATAGCCCATGACTTGCCCAGAAATCCAGAAAGATATCTCCCCAGATACAAACATGATGGGACAAGAACTGCAGAAGAACACTTGGTTGCATTCAAGAATGCACTGAAGTTATTAAATGTACAACATGAGGATGTTGCCTGTAGACTCTTCCCGTTCACTCTCCAGGAGGGAGCTTATGATTGGTTTTTAAACCTCACCAATGATTCTATCACCAGTTGGAATGATTTAGAAAAAGTTTTTGTGTCACAGTTGGGGAAGTGATAGACCCCAGTATTTTATATCGGCAGTTTTCTAGCATCAAAAGGGAATTAAGTGAATCTATCAGATCCTATAATGTCAGATTCCAGAAATCCTATGGTAGACTTACTCGGGTATTATGTACCTAATGCTGACTTGGCATTAGAGATTTTTAGAAATTCCCTGGATCCCATGACCTCTGTCTTCTTGAAGAGAGATGCCACTCATTACCAATTTGACGAAGCCTACAAAGAAGCTTTGATTTTGGAAAGACAGTTGGGACCCCAGCCTTTAAATCTTCAGCAAACTCCTCTGATCACACAAGCTGCTCCCGTGTTTAATCCCATTCCACATCAGATGATGCTGCCAGTCTGTCAGACTCTACCATCGACAAGTCCATCAACTGCTGCACTTGTTGAGAATGTACAGAACCCAGTGAAAGAGGCTGACAATGCAAGGATTGAAGAAGTCTCAAAGATTGTTCAGAAGCTGGCCAATGATTTTCTGAGTTTTAAAAGGCAAACTTCTACTGGTGACAATCCCAACAGATACTCATATCAGCCAAACAGATTTAACAGGCCCCCATATGAACCTAATAAAGATTACAAGGGTAAAACTCATGATGTGAACATCTGTGATTTAGCTCTGCCCAACTGGTGCAGAATACATGCCACTTCTCAGCATGGGGAGTTGGACTGTCTGGAATTTTGCAATGCATTTGAAGCCTTGTCTGGTGATCTGATCTCCCCTGAAAATCAAAGAACTGCTGATGGCCCAAGTTCATCTGGCCACAGTGCAGCCATGGTCCTGGATTCCTTTTCTTTCCCGGATGAATCTGAGAATGTAGTTGAAATGCCTATAGATGAAGTACAGGCTTTCCAGCAGTACAGAAGAGATAGCTACAACCTGAGGAACAGGAATCCTGAGCCAAATACCACATCAACTCCTCCTGACAACTCTCACAATATTCCTCCGGACCCCTCTCCAAGCAATAATCCACCTCCACCAAAGGGAGGAGCTCAGAGAGTACCAGATGTTGTTGTTCCTCCACTTAACAAAGGATATAACATAGTGGAGGATATGAAAAATATTAAGGCCAACATTACTCTGCATGAGTTGGCACAGATTTCAGAGCAGAGAGACAACCTGATAAAGACATATTCTGGCCCTGCTGCTAAACCTATAGAAAAGGGAAAGAAAATAGCAAATGCCAATCTAGCCATGTACAAAGAAAAAACTGAAGTTCCCCCTTTTTACTGATCGTCAAAATTTTTGGGAAGAACTTACATAATTGTTTGGTAGATTCGAGTGCATCTCGCTAATGTTATGTCGTTGGCCATTTGTCAACAATTGGGGTTGACCCCAATGAAATCTGAAAGAAGAGTTGTCCAATTGGACAAGTCGAAGTTAAAGTTGTTGGAGAGCTTCAAAATATTCACATCCAATTAGCCTCTGAGCCTAGGGCTCAGCATAAGATTGAAATCCAAGTTGTGGATATCCCAGTGGGATATGGGATGTTGTTGAGTAGGGATTGGTCTAGGTCCTTGAATGGATATCTGGCAACAGATTTTTCACACATGTGGTTGCCATGGAAAGGAGTGGCAAATCAATTGCGGGTTGACAGAGAACCCAGGTACAAGCACACCATTACAGAGTACAATGCAGCAAATGAGACTGTCAATATTGCAGAGGTAGATATTGGTGTCTACAATTTAACAACTGGCAGAGTAACAAGTTTAATAAAGCTCATCCTGTACATACTAATGAAGTTTGGACACTTCATGTGGATGGAGCAAGATGTAAGCAGGGTTCTGGAACAGGGGCAGTCCTCAAAGGGCCTCAAAGTCAGACATTTTTTATGTCTTACCGCTTGTAGTTCCCATGTACTAATAATTTAGCAGAGTATGAAGCTCTGATTTTAGGTTTAAAGTTTGCTTTGGATAAAAATGTGAAAAACATTCAAGTTTTCACTGATTCAGAATTAGTGGCAAGTCAAGTCAAGGGTAAATTCCAGTGTAAAGCCTCCTATTTGAAGGGATACAAACACAGGGCCTGGGATCTTGTAGAAGGCTTTGATGCATTCAATCTGACACACATACCCAGGGAACAAAATTCACATGCCGATGTCCTGGCATCTTCAGCTGCAAGTTTAAAGCCATTGGAAGATTTTAAGTGGGATAAGTTCTCAATTGAGTTAGTCCCCTGTCCTTCAGTTCCAAACAATATAGACAGCTTTCAAGTTTTCTCAGATGATCAACAGATTGTAAACTTTTTGCAGAGTACTAACACCTTTGAGAATGCTATAATTGATGAAGGCCAAAGAGACACCCTGCTGGAACAGTTGGATGATGACAGAGGAATCATGAGGTTGAAGGACAACAGGATCCCAAAAGGAATGGTGGAGCTAGAAAGGCTATTTGATGTTGACAAGATCAGGCAAAGGGTGAATTCTGAGGATTTTGTAGCTGCCACAGACAATGGGACTGAAGACCTGAACATAGGCACCGAGGAGGATCCAAAGAACATCAAGTTGGCAAAGGACTGTGATCCAAAAATAAAGAAAAATATGATTGATTTTCTGCACAAGTCCAAGGATGTAATGGCTTGGTCATACAAAGATTTAAAGGTATTTGACCCAAAAGTTTACACTCACATCATACCTTTGAAAGAATTTTGCAAGCCTTTCAGACAGAAACAGAGGCATGTTAATGCTCTGTTAGAACCCCTAATCCAAACGGAAGTGGAAAAGCTCTTGAGTGCAGCAATTATTTTTCCCATCAGGCACTCTACCTGGGTGGCCAATCTGGTGCCAGTCAGGAAGAAAAATGGGGAGATCCGCCTGTGTGTGGATTTCAGGAATTTAAATAAGGCATCAAAAAAGGACAACTATCCCCTGCCTTCTATGGATGAAGTCCTGCAAATTGTTAATGGATCAGAGATGATGTCTTTCTTGGATGGCTTCTCAGGCTATAACCAGATATTGGTGGAGAAAGAAGACAGAATGAAGACTGCTTTTACAACCAAGTGGGGGACTTTTGCTTACAAGAGGATGCCATTTGGTTTAATAAATGCTGGAGCAACATTTCAAAGAGCAATGGATCATGCCTTCAAGGGGCTTATGGGCAAATGTATTGTTGTATACATGGATGATTTAACAGTCTTCTCCAAATCCAGATTTGACCATGTCAAGCACTTAGAGTCTGTGTTTAACAAGTGCAGGGAGTTTGGCATTTCCTTGAATCCAAAGAAATGCATTTTTGGTGTAACAGAAGGCAAATTCCTGGGGCACTTAGTCACAAAGGATGGCATTTCTATGGATCCAGGCAGAGTTGAGGCCATATCTGGCATACCATTTCCCAACTCCAAGAAAGAGTTGAGGTCATTCTTTGGAAAGATAAACTTTGTTAGGAAGTTCATCTCCGGCTTTGCAGAGATAGTTAAGCCAATGAATGACATGTTAAAGCAGACTGCCCAGATTTTCTGGACCCTAGAAGCTAAGGCTGCCTTCCAGGAAATCAAGACAGCCATTAAACAAGCACCAGTCCTGGTAAGCCCAGACTTCAATGCAGATTTTTACTTGTACACTTTCTCTTCAGAACATACACTTGCTGCAGTTCTGACTCAACGGAGGGAAACTGGAGAACATCCAATTGCTTTTAAGAGCACCAATTTGAAGGGAGCTGAACTGAAATATTCTAGATTAGACAAACAAGCTTACGCTTTAGTAAGAGCAGTGAAGCAGTTCAGACACTATATACTCAGAAGCAAAACTCATGCCATAGTGCCAGACCCAGCTGTGAAATACCTCCTAAGTCAGAATGAGTTGGGTGAACTGAGAGGCAATTGGGTTACCAGGTTGCAAGAGTATGACTTGGAGATTAGGCCCGCTAAATTGATCAGAGGACTTGGTTTGTCCAGACACATTGCTGAAGTGCCTCTACGGGAAGAAGTTAATCAGTTAAATTCTGAATCTGATGATTGGTATGGAGATATCATTCATCTGCTACAGTTTGGAATTTGCCCATCCCATTTGAACAGAACTCAAAGGAGAGCATTAAAGTTAAAAGCTGCTCATTATCTCCTCAAGGCAGGTACTCTGTACAGGGAGAATTATGCTGGCATCTTTCTAAGGTGCATTTCTCCCAGTGAAGTCAGTGAAGTCATGGCTAGTTTTCATGAAAAACTAGGGGCAGGGCATTCATCAGGATCTGCTACAGCACATAAAATATTAAGAGCAGGCTATTACTGGCCTACACTTTTTAAGGATGCACATCAGCATGTCAGGACCTGCCATCAGTGCCAGACTTTTGCAGCCAAAGAGGCTAACCGGGCTCTGCCATTGCAACCAGTTGTGATAAACAAACCTTTCATGCAGTGGGGACTTGATTTTGTGGGGGTGATCAATCCAAATTCCTCAGCAGGACATAAATATGTGCTGACAGCTACTGACTATTGCACAAGGTGGGTTGAAGCAGCAGCCACCACAAGAAGCACAGCTCAAGAAGTCATTGAATTTCTTGAAACAAATATCATAACTAGATTTGGGGTTCCCCTGAATTTGGTCTGTGATAATGGGCCAGCCTTCCAATCATTGGAGTTTGCAGATTGGGCATACCAGATGGGGATAGTTATCAGATTCTCATCCAACTATTATCCCCAAGGCAATGGATTGGCTGAGTCTACCAACAAGAACTTAATGAATGCCATCAAAAAGTCTACAGCAGATAAACCCAGGCAGTGGCATACATTGTTGAAATATGCACTGTGGGCTGACCGGATAACGCACAAAGTCGCTCTTAAGACCTCTCCCTTTGTTTTGTTGTATGGTACCCAGCCAATTGTTCCCATCTCCTTGAAGTTGCCCACCTACCAATTTGCCTTAGATTATTTTGAGGATCATGATGATGCTGAAGCCCGTGTTTTAGACCTCACTAACTTGCAGGATGAAAGACTCCAAGCCCTGGAGCACTTCAATAGACATCAAGAAACTGTCAAACGGTGGTTTGACAAGAGAGCCAAAGTGAAAGCTTTCAGACTGGTAGACTTGGTGCTCCTGTGGGACAAGGCTCATGAGAAGAAGGGTAAGCATACAAAGTTGCAGCCACTGTGGATAGGCCCCTACCAAATTGCTGAGATATTGGGTAACAATGCATTCCGTTTACAAGACCTGGATGGTAATTTTCTGGACCTCCCTGTTAATGGTCAATACTTGAAACATTATTTCTCCGCTGTTCCATCCAATGTATCATTTGAATGAAGTCATAAAGAAGTTGTAATATGTGTACATATTGTAAATAGCTCTGCAAGTTTATTCTGCTTTAGTTTAGTTCTAGTTTTCTTGTGCAATTGCTTCAATAGTTTTTAGTTTTATGTTTCTTCTTGGTTGCCTGTACAATTTTTAGTTGCTGTGTTTTTAGTTAATCCTTGCTTTTATTTAAGTCTATACAGTCTTTTGTTTCAGTTTTAGTTGCTTTGCTTCTTTTTCTTTGCTGCCTGTACAGTTCAGTGTTTTAGTCTGTACAGTTTTATTTTGTTTTGCTTTAAGGCCTGTGTCTGTCCTTGGAAGTCTGTGCAAAGTCCTTTGGCTTCTGAAATATTCTGTTCTTTGGCTTTGCCTGAGCATCAATGAAAAGTCAGCCTTCAAAATTATTTTATTCTGAGCTGATCAGTCTAGTGCCCCATTCTGTTCATTGTTCCAATTGAGATGGTCTGCTTAAACTGAACTGTAGAACTATTTTGTTATTCAGGATAAAGGTAGAGAGATGATTGGATTTTGTGTCTTGCTTGCCACAGTTGTTTTAATTATAGAGAAACTGCTATGCTGTTTGGTTGGAGGAACTCCCGGGGAATCCAAGAAAAGTTGGTTATAAGAGGGGACTATGATTCATGCAATTATTTGGGTATCACCAGAGGCTATTAGTGCCTAGACTGAAACAGTTCCGGATTGATCAAATGATAAAAGAAAATTGTGATTTCTTTAAAGCCTTTCAGATATTGATATATTTCAAAAAAAAAAAAAGAGATAAAAAAGAAAAGAGAAAAGAGTTGTACAATCAGAGAGGCAGCAAGATTCCAAAAGCTATTTTTCTTTTACCAAGTTTTCTACCCTACAGTTGTAAATTTGGGTCGTGTAAATCTAAAGGGTAACTCTGTCTAGGCTGTAAAAGGCTAAACTAGTAAACAGAGCTCTACTCGGTTTCCCCCTTTTATGATCTAGAAAAGTTGATCAATCCAAAGTTCATCATTCAATCCAGTCATCCTTGAAGAAAGTTCTATACCCTTGTAATTGCACATCAGAAATCTTCCTTGAAGTAATTCAGCCTAGTATGTCCTTGGGAAATTTTAACAGCTAGCAGTTAGTAGTCAATTTATTGTGAAGAATGTCTATGGCAAGGCATGATGCATGGTCTTTTTGTTTTGAAACTAGAGTCCTGGGTTCTAAAATAATGCTATTATTTTACCCGCAGATATCGCCATTTGTTGAGAAGCAACACACCCCCACTGAAAAATGCATTCCAATTTTCTTGAAAACTTTGAGCTTTCATTTTTGCAGCAGGGACCCTCTTGATATGTTTCAGGTTTTAAGTCCAGTTTTGCTTGCTTCCCTTTCAAGTTGTGTTTTTCCTGTCTTTCTAGCCCGTGTTTTCTCAGACTTAACTTTTACATGCTAGAAATCATTCATGCTTAAACAAAATCTTGCACCGGTACGAGAAAAATGCTGAAAACAGATAGAAATTCATGAAAAATCAAACTTTCCTTTTTAGGCAATGTCGCGATATCGTGACATTTCCATTTTTGGAAAGTGTCACGAAATCGCTATCGGCCCGAGGAGAGAGAAGGAAGTTGTGCGGAAGGGCACGATTTTGCGACATGTCACGAAATCGTGACATGTCGCATTTTCGCTGAGTAAAGGAGAAAAAAATTGACTAAGTCCAGAAACCGTCACGATTTCGTGACGCGTCACGAAATCACGGTCAACGCGGTCAACGCATGCAGCTTCGGACAAACCGTCCCGATATCGCAACAAAGATCTCAGTCGAAGACTTAACTCAGAAAAATTGCAGCGATGCACCGACGTCCCAAAATCGTGAGGCATTTTGTTTCAAAGACTTACGTACTGAAGTTTGCAGCGACGCGCTGCAGAGTTGCTTCAACGGAAGTCCAAGGTCGAGGTTGCAGCGATGCGCTGCAAGTTGACGGAAAGGGAAGTCTCAGCTCGAAAGTGCAGCGATGCGCTGCACGTTTTATAATCACATTGAGAAAAGAGACTAAGGAATAAAACTGCTTCGCTACAAGGAACTCACAGTGCTCAAAGTCAAAAACGTTCTTTTGCGATGGGGGGCTTTAATAGTTCAAGTGTTCTAAAGGTGCGGAGCGTTGCATGTTTCAAGTCATGGGGCGTTGGTTGAAAAGAGGGCTTAAGTGCTGAAACTACAGCGATGCGCTGCACGTTTTCAAGTCGCGAGAAGTTTGTTTCAAAGGCCGCGTTTTCCAAAAGGGATGTCGTTGGTTGCAAAGACTTAAGGGGTAAGGACGGTAGCGATGCGCTGCACCTTTTGAGGAAGTCCAGCAAAGCAAATATACAGCGATTTCGTGACTCAAAATGGCGATCGGTACGAAGATAGAAGGACGTAGCGATATCGCTACTTGTCTCAAAATCGTGGGAGTTTTGGCTCGAAGGGCAAAGAACATCAAAGTTGTAGCGATTCGCTGCAATTTTAACGATAAGGCCAGCCAACATGAATATGCAGCAAAATTGTAACAAGGAATGAAAATCGAACAAAAGACAAGGAGGTGTTAATGATTTCATGCCACATTATCGAAAATGATTAAGTGCTCAAATGCATGGCGAAATTGTGACAGGAAGAAGGTTGAAAGTATTCAAGGGAAAAAGGCATTGCATTTTCGTGACCTATCCACTCGACCGTACAAAGTGCTTGAGACATGCAGCGATGCGCTGCGTGTTCCATTTTCGCGGGGTTGGGCTAGCGATGCAGAGGAGATGTCACGATTTCGTGACATGTCATGAAATCGTGACATGTCGTGGTTTCGTGGCCTATGAAGCAAGAAAGGTTGCCAGCGCAGAAGATGTCGCGATTTCGCGACATGTCGCGAAATTGCGACATGTCGCATTTTCGTGACCCTGGCAGGAAAATTGCACAGAATGCTTACAGCCAAAAACAGACACGTGTCACGATTCTATGACACGTGTCAAAGCATGAAACAGACAAGCAGAGGCCGACATGCAAGAAAGATTAGGATTTTGATATGTTTTAATGTTAAAGTATTGATTTAATGTTTATTAAAGTGCTAATTAATCTTTTTGTCTTTCATGCAGGATTCCACCTGTCACCTGCGGGACAACTGAAAAGGGGCCGTAAAGACAAAGTTAAAGTGCAGATTTAATCAAGGACCGCCATGCTAGAGGAGAAGATGCCGGTGAAAGCATTCAATGGAGATTTATTGCAGAATTAATAGCATGGAGACAATTTCAACTCGGGGATGGATATGCGGAGTTCAGATGTGAGAAAAGTGGTGACTCATCCGGCTCACCAGCAGAAATTAATGAGAGCATTTATTTGCAGTTGCGGGTGAATGCAAGTGGCATTCGATTCTATCTTCTCCATTTATGACAACTGACTGCACAGTTTTGCAGAGTGGTTAGGTTCTATCCGGACTTTGATTTTAAGTGGCTTTTCATTGTAAAACCCGGTCCTAGGGTTTAAGATGATAAGATTTTGCAGTTGGAGAAAAGATATTTTCTGTAAAGATCAGGATCTGTCCTGAGTCTATAAATACAACTGCAAAATGTAATCGCAGGAGGCGGAGACTTAGAAATAAAAGGCTTATAAGCAATTTCTTGCAAATTTTGTGAAATCCTTTGTTTTTACGGATCGGGAGTTGATGTGCTTTTGCTGTTTTCTGTGGTAGCATGGCCAGGAGCCTAATATTTTATAGATCTGTGATAAGTGTATCTTCTTCTGTTATCCGTTCCATTAAATTTTGTTAGATATATGCTGTAAATCTGCCATTATCAAGTTTAAATATGTTGTTAGGCTTCAGTTGTTCCATTGTCTGCTAGGGGAAATTACAGATTTCAGGTGTAAGCTTGTTCTAATTGCTCTGTCTTCACTGTGTGAGCTAGGCTACCGGTGAAAGATATCAGTTTTAACCAACTTCCCTTCGGTTTATAATTTTCTGCTAGACCTGTTCCATTTTGCCTTGTGCTCTTGGTTGAAAGTGATCTTAGAAATCTGGACGCTTTCCTCTTTGATTTGTTCTGTTGTGAAGCTGATAGTATAGATGAAATTGATAGTTTTAAGTTTTACAGTTTAAAGTCTGATAAACTTCTCTTTCTGCCCTACCCTACCCTCTCTTTGCTTACCGTGAATGATCCATTTTTACTTTCTTTATTTGTCTTTTATTTGAATCTGCTGACCCATGAGAGCTAGATCAAGAATCAAGTTAAATCTGATTGTTAACAAGTAACAACTTCTGCAACTACTGAACAAGTTCAAGAACCCCCTGTAAGGTAACAGACAATCCATATTGAAATCTATTCCGAAGCGGAAAAGAGTGAATAGACATTCGACCCGACTCTGTAACTCACACCTTGGATAACCAGCTAGATCCTAAAGTGAGTGGGATTCATCCCGTGGGTGTTACCGGTGTTTATGCTCATTCTTCACGGGGTGTGTATGAAAGTCGGACCAACAGAACCTTAACAAAATCACTATCAAGGATACATTACCTATTCCTATCATTGATGAACTACTTGATGAGTTGCATGGGGCTCAATATTTCTCCAAGTTGGATTTACGGTCAGGCTATCACCAAATTTGCATAAGAATATAGAAGTTGATAATAGTTATATGAATACCATTAAGCAGTTCAAATTTCAAAGCAAGCCAATTATTGTGTTTATATTTTGCTATGTAGTTTAATTTTTAGGAATCCCATGCTATTATAAGCTCGTCCAAAGAACCTAACAAAATTATTGCATCATGCTCTGACTATCTCTACATTATTTATCATTTTTATTCTTGTAAACATACAAGTGGTTTTTGCGAGTTTTACAAGATTTTATAGGTAGTTTTTCTTTAGAGGACTACCTAATCCCCTATAGTTCCATGATAGCACTATAATTTTTTAGAGACTTTTAAAAATTCCAAAGTAGTTTGAGTCTTGTATTGAATATCCTTCCAATTTTATTCTTCTCTTAGAAATTGGTTGGTCTTTCTACCTCATATTACTGATCATGTTTCCAAGGTACCTCATGGTATGACTAACTCCATAGGTCGGGTTTCCTCAACTTCTTCTTTAGTATATTTATCTTATTGCTCTAACTCTTTATCATGAGTCTCCTATTGTGTTTATTGTGTATCATCTCAATGTTCCTTAATGGATTCTTCACTATTTCTTTACCTTTTTCTTAAGATTCATTGTTAATTGGTATTTTTATCTCTTCTTCCATGTTCGGTGTGAGGATGGAAAAAATTTTGGAGCTTTGTGGATCCATTTTCCATTGTGTATACCTTCATTGACTTCTTGATATACAAGGTGAAGGCCTTCTATTCTTGACAATTTGGAAATCAAGTTCTATTTCCTTTTTGAATTGGTTAGGATTTGTTGGACAATATTGAGAGAAGTGTCCATGTTGTTGACACGTAATACGTTTAAAATGGATATGCTCATAGTCCAATGGTTGGGTGTTAACCTGGTCAAGAACTTTGATCCTAATATTTTTTTATTTTTTTGAAGGTAAAGTAAGTTATGGGTAGATTAAAGACCATAGGGTTAGTCATCCACTAATAGGACAGGGCCATTGTATTTCTATTTATGGTTTTTTAAGTTATATATATAAAATAACTTATTTATGCTAGTTGTAGTAGTAAATAATAGTGTTAGGTGGGCACTATATTTAGTATCATAACTAGTTTAAACTTTAAAGCCTAGTCCATCTAGTTAACATATGAAGCATTTTTTAAGTATTAAGATAAACTTTTTATAGGATTTTATACCATCTCTAAGATTGAATTATAAATTCTATAAATACTATAAACTAATCCATGGTAGTAGATAATTGCTATTGATGGAATTAAAAAATATTTAAAAGCCCTAAATATAAGTACTTTTATTGTTAAGAAAAAAACACATCAAATTTTCAAAAAGTGACTCTTGGCATTCCATGATCAATCTTACAAATGCCATATATCTAAACTAATACACATGTGAAAGCTTTATATATATATAGATAGATAGATAGATAAGTACAAAATTTTGATCACAAACCTCCCTACTGTCAATAACCTATAATTAAAAAAATAAAATTGAAAATGGGTATACTCTTTAGCATGGGTTACTATATTTAAAATAGAGGGTATCCAAGATACTTCACTTTTTTTTTTTTAAGCGAAAAACCCCTTGTGGAGCTGCCTTGGTCTGAGAGACCACGAACAGGGGGTTCTCACCATCAAAGTCACCCCAGAGTCGCACTCGACCCTATCCGCACCAACATTATCAATTGGATTTTTGATATCCAATTTAGCTTTTTGGTAGGGTGGAGATTTGAACTCGGGACCTCCCTTGGAGGATTGCCCTCTGCTCTCCAACTCACATACAACACCTGGGTAAGATACTTCACTTTAACCCTCTCCAATGCTTATGCTTTGCAATATGAGATACTAAGCTGATTAGTTTAGATTTTATTCTTAGGATATGGATTGCAAAAATCTAAATAAGAAAAAAAATAATACTCAAACTATCTATCAAAGCCAATAATACCTTTTCTTAGATCTTAAAATAATACCCAACAATAGAATCCATCAAATAATTCCAATAAATACATGCCCCTAGCATCCAATTAAGTTTTTCTTCTCTAATATTATCTTGTATATATATGTCAAATTTAGGTGTTTGAAGGAAGCATGCCAAGTATTTGATAAAATGCTTAATAAAGATACCAACTTATTGAAGTAATGTTATGATTTGGTACACCAAAAATAAATGGAGCATTAAATCCCCATAATTATTTGGTTTGTGAACAAGGAATGGGATAAAATTAAATAAGTTGATTATGATTAGTGTCATTGATGCCTACATTTATTTATACAATATTGAACAAGGAAAACAAATGCATCCAATGACTTTTTAAAGGAATTCAATGATATTTTTGCCTGGACATATGTAGACATGCCTGGACTTGACCCCTCTTTAGTTGTACATCATATTGTTTTACAATTAGACGCTAAACTAGTTAAACAAAAACTAAAAAAAATGCATCCTAAATTTTTCCTTCTTGTCAAGGATGAACTTCAAAAACTTTTAGATGTTGGCTTTATCAAAGCCATAGATTATTTAGATTGGATATCTAGCATTATACTTGTCACAAGGAAAGAAGGATCCATTCAAATTTGCATAAAATTTAGAGATACACACAAAGTTAACCCCAAAGACAACTTTCCATTACCAAATATAGACACGATAGTATAATTCATTGTAGGATCCAAAATGCTATCACTAATGGATGGATTTTCAATATACAATCAAATAAATTCATCCCTAAAGACCAATCCAATACTTCTTTCACAACCCCTTGGGGTACATTTTTTATTATATCATACCCTTTGGCCTAAATAATATGGATGTAACATATCAAAGGGCCATGAATTATATATTTCATGATCTCATGCATAATATTGTAGAAGACTATATAGACGACCTTCTAGGGTGGTCCCAAGAATGCACAAATTATATTCAAAACTTAAGATGCATCTTTGAGAAACTACGAGAATACAAAGTTTGGTTAGAACCCCAAAAATACATTTTTGGGGTAATATCATGAAAATTATTAGGATTTATTGTGTCTCATCATGAAATCAAGGTATATCCCACTAAAATTACAACAAAAAATATTTTACCACACACAAATATTACCAAATTTCATAGTCTCTAAAGAAAACTACAAGCCATTCAAATATTCATCACCCAATTAGCAAATAAGTGCCAACATTTTTCTAAATTATTAAAGAAAACTACAATGATTGGGATGTTGAATTCCAAAAATATTTTGAAGCCTTAAAAATTTCTTTTAATGCCCCATATTTTGATACCATCAAATCCAACTCAACAACTCCTGCTATACAGACTAGCCATCAATCATGCTCTTGAATATATACTAGCTCAATATAGTGATCAACATTGAGAAAGAGTTATCTACTATATTGGCAGAACACTAGTTATGAAACTCGCTATACACCCATTGTAAAAGCTATGTTTAGTAGTTGTATTTTCTTCACTAAAGTTAAGACACCATATGCTTAGCCAAAAGACTTATATCATAACAAGGGTAGATCCCTACAATATTTAATATCAAAACCTTACCTTTTAGGATGAACTACCAAATGTTTATCATTGTTAGTTCATTTGATCTTGAATTTGTTAATAAAAAATTATTAAAAGGACAACTAATTATTGATCAATTAGCCACAACACCTTTAGAATCGAAACACTTGTTATATATTATAAAAAGATATTATTTAAGGACGTAAAAATTATTATTTGGAGTTACTAGCTTAGGCTCCCACTTGCACATTGATGGAAACCATTGAGCATTAGGGTTAGGGTAGTTGAAATATTTAAAAAAACCAAGGGGCAAGACAATAGACAACTCATATTTTGTTTTATTAAAGCTTTGCTTCTAAGATGGTTTTCCCCTTGAAGAAGCTTACGATTATGTATTGTGTTCTTGTTTTCTACAATATAATATGATGCATTTCTATTTTGTATTACAATATTGTTAATTTCAAGCTTATTTTTTGTTATTATTGCAATATCATATGGATGTGCTTTTATTTTATTGTAAGGTTCCTAACAGAAGGGATTTTTGTTTGACCTATCTCCTATGACCTCACACAAGCTAGAACATTGATGGAAACCATTGAGAATTAGGGTTAGGGTGGTTGAAATCTTTAAAAAAACCAAGGGGAAAGACAATAGACAACTCATATTTTGTTTTATTAAAGCTTTGCTTCTAAGATGGTTTTCCCCTTGAAGAATCTTATGATTATGTAATGTGTTCTTGTTTTCTATAATATAATATGATGCATTTCTATTTTGTATTACAATATTGTTAAATTCAAACTTATTTATGTTATTATTGCAATATCATATGGATGTGCTTTTATTTTATTTTAAGGTTCCTAATAGAAGGAATTTTTGTTTGACCTATCTCCTATGACCTCACACAAGCTAGAATTCCTCACCCATACCTAACAAGTTTACAACATCTTGCATAACTTCTTAATACAAGGGAAATATCCTCCTACATGAAGCCATATTTCATGGAACCATCAAAATTCCACTTCCTTAACTAGTTATTATTCATTTAGGCCTTAATTGGTCAATAATCATATAGGCCTTAACTCATTGTTGTTCATTTTGCTCATAGGCCTTTACTAGACACTATACGTAGATATTATATTATATTATACATAATACATATATAGGTCTTAATTGGTTGTTGCTCATCTTAGGTCCTTATTGGTCATTGTACATAAGCTTTGTAAATATGGTGTACATATGGTACATAATTTATTGTTTAAGTTTGTTCATATAGGCCTTAACTCATCGATGTTCATCTTGCTCACTTAGGTCTTACCTAGCAACTGCTCATCGTAGGCCTTCATCGATCATTGCATATAGTTTTGTAAAGATTATTGTTATTGTATATAGTTCATGGATCATATTTGATCATTTGGACCTTAACTAGTTGTTGTTCACTTTGCTCATAGAGGCCTTAATAAATTGCTATTCACCTACCCATCTAGGCCTTCACTGACCATTGTACATATGCTCAAGGACTTAATTAGCCATTATTCATACATTTAAGCCTTCACTAGCCATTCACACTTTTGTATATAGTTCAAGTTCCATCACTAATTCACTTCCAAGCTAATCTAATCCCTTCTCCTTTTTTTCTATTACCACATTTATCAACCCATAATTTCCCAAACAATTCATAAAAAACACCATACCATCCTACAATATGATAACCTATTTTCCTTTATATATTTATTCACTATGCAATTGATATATTTTTTATCATTTCAAAATTATCATCAATATACAAAAATTATCATTAGGTCCCTCTATACAATAATAAATTAAAATTACCAAACACTCCAAAATAATACACCTACCACTCATACACACTCACTTCATCAAACAAATCATCACTCAACATTCAATGTCCACATTTGTAAAAATATATATTTTTTAAATTTTTATCATAGTCAATTTATTTACAGAATCATCATTAACAAAAAAATTCTACAAAATGCTCTATGATTACAAAATTATAAAAATCACATCCTAACATCTTTCCTACATTATTCATATCATTATGTATGCACTATCACAAAATATCTAAGTTATTTTTATTTGTTTCCAATTTTCACTGCATCTTCTTTACCATTCTTAAAACCTCCTTCACAAACTTTAATTAGAAATACTATAACACTACACAATCATGAAATTAATCGTCAGACATCATTCATATATCAAATAATATATTATAAATATATCCATCACAACCTATCTCTACCTTATCTATTTATTCTATATTTTTCTCATATAAATTTAATTAGCATCGCATAACAACATTTATAACACAAGATAGACCAAATTAACACAATAGATCTCTCTATATCATCAAAAATAAATCATATACATCCATCAATAAGTCAGTGTACCATAATCACAATATTGGTACACCGACCACAAGTATAAATTAAGCTAGCCTATCTCAAAGAAAAAATCAGCATAGCTAACCCTAAACAACATATGTAAGCCAACATCTCCCCTCAACTTCGAGAGCCAAAATCTCCTTAAGGGCACTATAGTGTCCTCATATTGATTGAATAGGACATTTTCTTTGATCTAAATTATGATTGTGAGTGAATTTATAAATGTAATGACTACCTCTGCTCTACTAGCATTACCTGATGAGATAAGCCTCTATAGTACTTCATCCTCTATATATTTTCCTAATCTCTCTCTTATTGATCCAACAACTATTATATAATTGTATCTTGGCTCTAGCTTGAGGTTGTTAGCTTTTGATGTAATGAGCATTGGGGGATAGCAATCACAAGATGTAGAATAATATAAAAGAAAGTAAATCTTTTAGATGACTGAAATATGTTGTAAATAGAAATGACAAAATAATACAATGTAGCTATGGAGGAAATGAACACTCCATTAATAAAGGTAATGAACTACATTGCACCCACCACCAATGGATGGTGATCTACACAAAATTGTGCTATGCTCTAAGATACACTATCTTGCTATGTGCCCTGACTCTATGTCTGTATTACAATGAGGCCTTTCTTATATAGGTAAAATAGGTTCATTGGCCAACACTCTACCTAGTTGTGCAAGGGACAACTTGAACATATACAACTTGCACATTGACACTTGTGCATTTATTACATTGCATGAAGTAACTAGATAACTTCCCCCTAAAGTAATCTAATGTTCTAAGTATGTACTTTGGAAGATACATTTACATGACTTAAATGATTTAGTATACTCTATTTATAACACCCCCTGTATTATATTATTTGTGTATTGAAGACTTTAGTCTTCAATATGGATCTTCTTCTTCTTCATCCCAAACTTTGTACTCTTTCTCTGCATTCTTTATATTCAAGTTCAACATGTAATTTGTGTCTTCATATGATGTAGAGTAAGTTGTAGCTGAAGCTTTTTCTTTCAATTGGCTTTGCATTGTATTCCTCCTTTATTGGATGATCTTTGGCTTGTTCAAAGCAATCTTGATTTAGAGATTTTTTTGTTGCTTCAGTCTTCATGTCATGGCCTCTTTTCCTTTTCTATTCTTTATTACTTGATGTTAGGTCTCTTATATGGACCATTGCTCTCATGATATGACATGTCTTGAGTGGATCTGAAGTGGTTCTTCTTCTTTCCTTTGTATCTACGTAATAATTGTTTCAAAGTTTTTCATAAATATCAACCTTGAGCTCAATGTTAGTAGATACATCCAAAATAAGTTTCTAAAGATAACAATTTATTCTTTGAAGTAACCTTCTTTCATAATATTGATAGTACCTATATTTTAAGTGATAAGAGAAATGATTGATTTGTTCTATCACAATATTTGCATGGATGGAAACTCCAACAATTGGTCTTTTCATGACCAAATTGATTGCAATGAGTGCACAGTAGAGATGATCTGACAATTTTGCAATCTATCTTAGGAATATCCTATTTGTCTATTTCCTTGGTAAGACCTTCATGTGCACAATTGAAGCTATTCCTTTTTGAATAAAAACTTGTTAATAAATATTTTCCTATTTTTGGTCATTACATTCAATCGATGAATCTTCCTTCACATAGTTGTTGATTTCAGAATTTATTTCGCATTGTATTGATTCTTCCTTTTATTTGTCCTTTTCATCATTGTAGTTCATCAAAATTTTAATCCATATTGGTATTTTTCTTATTTTACTTATAAGAGTGTTTCTTAGCATATTGGTAGTGATTTGTATAACCTAAATTCTTTGAGATAGAGTAGTCTACTTTATAACTACCTATATATGATCCCTTTTTGAAGTATATAAGCTTGATTTGATAAAACCTTTATTAATCCTTAATTTTGTAGGCTTCCTTATGTCTTCCTAGGTATGAATACCTAATTTTAGGTTTTGAATAAAGCTTATATCTTTCCAACTTGATAATATTTGATGGATATTATTATTATCAAGTTTTGTAGAATACCTTATGACTCCCAAATGTTTTTGGAATATGATATAGTGCTTTTGTAAAATACAGTTCAATTTTGGTTGATTTTGTACGGTTTTTATAAGGATAAAAAATCAAATTTTCTAACACCTTATTACTCCTATTAAAATAAGAACTCTTCAATTTTGAAGAAGTTTTAATGTTGGATTTATTTTGTCCCTTTTGAGAAATTTTTGAGACAAAAATATTATAAATTTCCAACCTTAACAAAAAATCTTAATAACCCCTTTTTGTATCGCTTAGGATTTTATTCAAGCATTTCTAATTTCTAGTAACCCAGTTTAATTTTCTAACCCTTATCACTCCCAAATTTGGAAAATTATAACACATTAATATGTTTAAACATTAAATGGATTAATTCTAAGTAGTATCCATTATTTCTCCTAAGTTGTGTTTTACAAATATTGTATTAACTTCCCTAAGTTTTTCTTTCAAATAGAAATTGATTTCATTTAATATTTCAACCTTAACATATAACCTTATAACTCCCTTTTTAATAAAAGCAAATTATATGAGGAAAATTTACCTTTATAAGGCTTTGTACCTTTATGAAGCTAGATGAATATGGCAGTAGTTTGTCTTTCTTGGGCATGAATTCTACAACATGTAATTTGGCTTCAATGCTATCCTTTAATGCTCCCTTGACCTATTTGATTGAGAGTGCTTCCAAATACTCTCAACTTGCTTCATATTGCTATCGGATCGCTATTGAAATGCTACCAAACTACCGTTGAATTGCTACCAAATTTTTGCATTTTCTAAGGTCCAAGGCATCTTTAATAGGTGGCGAATCGAGTGATAAGTGTCACGGTAGGATTTTCAATACTCCATAGATGCTTCAATTATTTGGTGGAGACACCAAATTTAATCCATTTCTTGTGACAAGTTTCAACTTTAGTTGAGATGTTTTTATTCCACTTCGAGTGCTATCCAAAAGACTTTTCTTCTTCAACGTATATGAGACTTCTTTGCTGTAACGGGCATATATAAATCTTCTATTTGTAAGTAACTCCTCTTCCACATGACATATGGGTGCCAAGACAGTGTTGTAATTTCTTCTTTGTGATCATTATTTAGATTTATTTTGGATAATGACAAGTGGTGTCTTCTTTCTTCTACATGCCCTTGTCTTATCAATGCCTTCTTGAAGGCCTTCCAACGCATTTTTCTACCTTGTTATTTTTTGTTCTATGCAGATGTTGAGATGTTTCCATCCAAGCAATGCTTATGGTGGAGCTTTTGTTATGATATGGAGGAGCTTTAGTGGAGCTTTGGTGGCCCCCTTGAATGGAGTCTAAATGGTAGCACTTATATGAAGACTTTGTGATGCTCCACTTAGGTATTGAATGCTCATTGATTTGGTTGTGTAGTTCTACTTTACTTGCTTCAATTTCCTTTTCTTCTATACTACGTGATTTCTTCCTAGATTTATGCCTTATCTTTTGCAAGTTCGATCATCCAAGATACGTAGAAAATGAGCCTATATGAGTGGCTCTTTGCTATGCCTTGGAGAATGCTATATTTCGACCGTCTTTGGCTGGTTCAACCTACTAATATTGTGCCTTTTGGGAACTTTCAAATCTGCCCTTTTTCCCGCATAGAATGAGTTAGAGAAATGTAGCCCAATGTAACAATATTTGTAAATAAGATGCCTTTTTCACCCTTTCTTGCACAGGTCTAATATTATGATTTATATGGCAGAATTTTTTAATGCAATTTAGGGGTTTTGAGGTTGTCTCTTTGCTTAGACACCTTCCCCTGTTGCTTGTATTTTATGATGAAAATCCAAGCTTATATAGAATTAGATAGAAGTTCCTTATATGATGCAATTTTTTGTGCTTTTCTCTTTGCAACTAACCCTGTAATGCTTTGGATTTGAAACTCACCAAGTCTCAATATTTGAAGCTTCTATTTCTGATTTTGGTTAGTTGTCTTATTCTCCAAGTTTTGGAGGATTCTAACCTATTTTTATGGCTTCCCTTGTCCACTAAGTATTACAGATTTTTATGCACTAATACTGTCTTTAAACACTTCGACAATTTTTTATTTTGTGCCCTTCTCAAGAACACAAACAATAATTATTTTTAGAGTAAAAAAATAGTGTAAATGAATCTAATAAAATTTATTTTAATGCACTAAAAATTTCACCTTATTACTCCAATCAACTCTCAAATTAATGCACTTAATCAACTTATTGCAATTAATCAAGAATAATATGAAATGAATCTTTAAGAGTTATTCTGCAAATTCACTACAATTAATATTGGAGGACTTAGTCTTCTTTTTATTTTTCCAAAGTAGATGATAGGTAGTTGATATATGTAATACTAAAATCTAATAAACTCCTTATTAATGTGTAAATGAACCTTAAAAATAACTTTTCTCATTTTGCACTTTTTTGAAGACTGTAATCCAATTTTTCCTCTTGTTGCAACTTTAATTTAAATTAAGGTGCTTTAACAAATCTAATAAGTAGACCAATTAATGAGTTTATTTGCATCAAAATTTTATTATATTTTTAAATATTTTGTAGCTCTTTTGTCGCTTCTATAGAGGATGTGAATCTTAGTGTCAAAGACCACCAAGTTTTTGCTTCGAGTAGGATCTTGTAGCTTTTTGTAGACTACCCTGAACAACTCCTTCTTTACCAAAAAATGGTCTTGAACTTTATTTCATGAGCCTAAGATTTGGTGGCTTGTTATCCTCTTGTGGTCTCCACCTTATGTTTTATATTCGAATAAGCTTTTATGTTTGAAGAGGTGCCTTCTTGTTGTGAGAGGTAATCTTCAAATCTCCTATATTTGGTGAACTTATTTTATTTTCAAGTATTCTTGTCAAATTTTGACTTCAATCAAGATCTTCTTCTCAAGATTCTAAATGACTTATGGTCTTCACTAGATTCTTCTTCTAGGATTTGGTACTCCTTACAAAATTCTTCTTCTCTTGGGCTTGTTATCGGATGGCAAAAATTATCCCAAGTCCTTCACTATTAAGGGCTTCTCCTTGGTAGTGGATTTCTCCAATGAGTTCTCCTTTGATGATTTCTATAGTAAGGCTCTCCAAGCCTTTTAATAGATGCTCATTGAGACCTCCCAAGTTCTTTGATCTTGTAACTTCTATTGGTCTTCTTGGAGATCTTCTCTTCAACCTTCTGCTCTTGGAAGTGTTGGTAGTGATATATTCTTCTGGGTATCTAATTTTTCTACTTTTGAATGCAATAAGGACTCTCTTATTCCTTCTTCATATTCCAATATTAGAAGTTCTTCAATGAGATATAATATCTTTGATTTTTCTTCAAGTGTCGAGTTGATTATGAAGAAGATACTCTTTGTAACTTTCTGTAGGAAGTTTCCCAACTCATTGAATCTTCTTTCCTTGCAACAAAATATTTGTCTTGAAATATTAATCTACTTTTGAATCAGATATTCTCTTCAAATTCATATTTATGATCAAGGCTTCTAGAGCCTTTTTTATTATCTAGGATTTTGTGTCCTTTTCAGTATCAAGTCTTCTATGGCCTTTGCAATAACAAGGCTTATGTGGCATTTTCAGTATCAAGACTTCTATAGCTTTTGCTTCAAGGCTTCTATGGTATTTTATTCAAGTGTGAAGTTCTTAAATATAGCAATGGAGATCTTCAATATCCTGATTTCACCATGACTCTTCACCATAAATTTTATTCCATAGTATTCTACTCTTGCACAAGTAACTAATATCTGCACTATGAAGGCACACCGACCTACGAAAAATGAAGTTGGAGTCTTGTAGCTTTCTGTTGTAGGAGTCCCAATCCTATAAGAATTATTTTTCTACAACAAAAGAAAATTTATACAATAATTAGAAAATTCCATATATCTTGGATGATCTTTACTAGATGATTTATCAAACTAGTAGATTGAGTTTTGAGTCCTAGTCTTCACGAGTTTTTCTTGCAACTCTATGGAAAAGACTCTAGTCAAATGTAATATCAATATATTTGGAACTGGGATTTCTTTCAGTATTCACTTGGGCTCTCCCTAATTCTACCACCTAGACTCTTCTGACAAAAAAAATTAGGCTTAATAATAATTATGGTTTTCCTATTGACCTACTATGTCTAGATATACCATGGCTCTGATACCACTATTAGCTTTTGATGTAATGAGCACTGGGAGATAGCAATCATAAAATGCAGAATAATTTTAAAGAAAGTAAATCTATTATATTATTGAAATATGCTATAAATAGAAATTACATAAAATAATACAATGTATCTATGGAGGAAATGAACACTCCATTAATAAAGCTATTGAACTACATTGCACCCATCACTAATGGATAGTGATCTACATAGAAATATACTATGCTCTATGATACACTATCTGACTATGTCCCCTGACTCTATGTTTGTATTACAATGAGACCTTTCTTATATATGTAAAATAGGTTCCTTGGCCAACACTCTACCTAGTTGTGCAAGGGATAACTTGCACATTAATACTTGTGCATTTATTACATTGCATGAAGTAACTAGATAATTTACCCCTAAAGTAATCTAATGTCCTAAGTATGTACCTTTGGAGATACATTTACATGATCCAAAAGATGTAATATACTCTATTTCTAATAGAGGTCACCTATTTCCTAGACTCATACCTCTCCTATCATAACTAAGATACTATAGACACCCAATTTTGACACATCAGCAAAGCAAAAAGTCACCAAACAAGTCACACACATCACAACATATCAATTTGGCCCAAACCTACTAAATTGGGCACATTTTTCAACATTTTTGAATTTGCCACCCTAACCAAAGTTACCAGTGGTAAATTTGACAAACACCACAAAATCAAATCATGACAATCAGATTTTATCCCTGACCAAAATTGCCAGTCAAGACCAAATTCACCACTAGCAAATTTGGTCAAAAGTAGTGAATTTGGCTAATGTCCAAAGTATCTCTAAGAAAACCAGAGGCACACAAATTCCATCCTTCCACTCCCTACTCTGACCTCACACCCTCCAACAATGGACCAGACCTACAAATTTCAAATTAGTCCTAACTAATTTTCCCCCTAATCCTTCCTTCAAATCCCATTTAAACAACCCTTGAGGCAAGTGTTAGAGTATATTACATAATTTGGGTCATGTATATGTACCACCCTTGGTACATAACTAGAGTATTAGATTACTTTAGGGGGTAGTTAGTTAGTTACTTCAAGTAATATAATAAATGCACAAGTGTCTATGTGCAAGTTGTAAATGTGCAAGGTGTCCTCTTGTACAACTAGGTAGAGTGTTGGCCAAGAAATCCATATTTCTATATAAAGGGTCTCATAGTGAGTGATTATATATTGTTGTAGGTAGTAGTAGGTATACTATGTAGATCACCATATAGATTGGTGATGGGGTACAATGTAGTTCTTTAGTATTTGTTCTAGAGTGTTCATTTCTTTCATATTGCATTGTATCCTTCTTATCACTTTCCATGAATAGCATATTTCAACATCTTACATTTTTGCATATTTTATATCTTATGATTACATTCTCCCTTAGAATACATCAACAAAAACTAACAATGGTATACGATAGATCTAGATAGGAATAGGGAGAGCCAGAAGAGATGTGAAGCAAATCTCAGTTCTAGAATTTTTGAGATTGTATTTGGCTAGAGTCTTTCCATAGAGTTGCGAAAACTCATGAAGACTATGACTCAACATTCATTCCACTAGATTGACAAATCAACTAGTGAAGATTCATTATTGACAAGATTTATAATCATCTTACTAATATCTTGTTGTAAAAAAAGAAAACTAAAGGAAGCCCTATTGTAGACCTGGACATTGTAGAAGAAAATGTCATAGAAGCCTTATTGCAGAAGAAAAGGCCACAAAAGCCTTATTACAGAAGAAAAGGCCACATAAGCCTTATTATATAAGAAACATCCGCAAAAAATTTGATCCAAAAGAAAAATCCATAGAAGCCTTGAACCTGAAGAAGACTCTAGAGAAGAGTCATTGAACCTAAAGAAGACTCTAGAGAAGAGTCATTGAACCTGAAGAAGACTCCAAAGAAGAGTCCATGAAAGATAGGAGATTGGTGATCTCCTTTGTTGATTGAAGACTTCCTCTAGAAGAAGCTAAAGAGACCCATCAAAGGTCTCATTAAAGAACTTCCATCCTTGGAAGAGATAGAGAAGGACTATCAAAAGTCATGTTCCAAATATTCGTGAAGAAGATCTCATTGCCAACACTTCTATAGTTGTTTGAAGGAAAGATCTTATCAAGAAGACCATAGAATGTTAGGATCCTCCATCCTAATATTATTAGTTAGTATTATTAATAATTTAATTATTATATTATTAACTCATAAAGTGAACCATCACATCTCTTCATAACGTGAACCATCATGTCTCTTCATAACGTGAACCATCACGTATCTTCACCAACGTAGCTTTAGGGTAGATATATATATTAGGTTGGCCATTCACACAAATCATCCAAGAAGAAGAATATATATTTGTTTAAACCCATTGGAGGTATTTCCCAAACCAATGCAAAAGGTGATTCGTATCTAAAAGTGATTCTATTTATTTATTTCTCCTTTATTAAATTATTGTGCTAGGAACCCTTGGTTCCTACCATCTGGTATCATAGCATTATGGATCCAGTCATATGGGACCAAAAATTTTTAGGAAGAAGTTCAAAAATTGAAGGCAGAATTTTGGGAATTGGGGAAACCATATTGGCAATGTTTAGAAAATATTTTTAGTGTGCAACATTTCAAAAATATTATAGAAAATATTTTTAGTGTGCAACATTTCAAAAATATTATAGAAAATACTATTAGTAAGTGCATTGAAAATTTTATGGAAGCACAGGAAAATGAATAAATTGCACGTGAGGAAGATGAGGAATATAAGTAATATGAGGAATCTAAGGAAGATGAGAAATATAATGAATATGTAGAAAATTAGCATAATTAGTAAGCAATACCCAAAGCACCTGGTCACAACAATGAAGGCAATACAGCTGATATGCTAGAAGTGATCGATGCATTAGGAAAGGATGAGGTAGACATTCCCAAAGTGAATCATTATGGCCAAACATGCACTCTACAAGAACTACATTCAATTTCCTCTCCAATAGTGAGTTATCGCGACAGGGTCAAACCTATTCAAAAATAAGGCAGAAAGGTGATTGCACACTCCTCCATTGCCTCTCCTTCAGAACAATAGGAGAATGAAGAAGTTTTATTACCTATTTTTATGCATCATTCTAAGGTGTTCGAATAACCCCAAGGATTACCCCTCCCTCATCATCACGCATTTACTAATATTTTTGGCAATCCCCCATTAATGCTTCATCCTTCTCAATATCCTTGCCTACATAAGGATGACATTAAAATAGTTCAAGAACTTATGCAAATACTTCTTGGAAAATAAAGGATAAAGCTCCTCACTTTGAGATTTGAGTAAAAAACTCTTTTTAAGTAGGGTGGAATGTTAGGATCCTCCATTTTAACATTATTAGTTAGTATTAGTTAGTATTATTAATCATTTAATTATTATATTATTAACTTATAAAGTGAACCATCACATCTCTTCATAACGTGAACCATCACGTATCTTCACCAATGTAGCTTTAGGGTAGATATATATATTAGGTTGGCCATTCACACAAATCATCCAAGAAGAAGAATATATATTTTTTTAAACCCATTGTAGGGATTTCCCAAACCAATGCAAAATGTGATTCGTATCTAAAAATGATTCTATTTATTTGTTACTCATTTATTAAATTATTGTGCTAGGAAACCTTGGTTACTACCACTACAAGACTAAATATCTTGGAGAGGTCTCAAGAAAAAGGCTTGGAGAGCCTCATTGCAAGAAATTGGAGAAGCCATCAAAGAAGTTCCTAGGAGAACTCATTGGAGAAATTCACTACAAAGATAGTGAAAGAATTGGGACAATTATTGCCATCCGACAACAAGCCCAAAGGAGAAATATTTGGAAAATAGTTTGTCAAACTTTATAGAGAAGATTCATGAAGACCTCAAGATCTTCAAATTCTTGAGAAGAAAGCCCTATTTGAAGAAGAACTCAGATAGAAGAAACCTACCAAATCCAAGAAGATTTGGAGATTGTCCTTCATAGCTAAAGAAGGCACATTTTAGAGAAAGATATTTTCTGGATTCACAGAAAAATACTAAAAGGGTTCTAGAAGGATAACATTTCAGTGAATAGATTGACTACTAAAGAATAGAAATCAAGATAGCATTACTAGCTACAAGACTTTGGAGTTCCAGGCCAGATCTTGAAGGAGAAGTTGAAATCATCTACTACAATTTCAGAGTAGTAGACTAGAAGCATTCACAACTGTGAGTAACCACCATTCCAGACAAGAGATTTGGTGAATCAACTCATCAAGATATTCATCATCAAAGGTAAGCAACTTAGGTGCAAAAGTTTCATTACTTGAACACTTAATTTGGATTACTACTTAACTTCATTAAGCACCTTATTAGAATTCAAAAAGTTGCAAATTAGAAGGTTGCATTTTTAAGTCCTCAAAAAGTACAAAATATAGTTTCTATTAAGATTCATTACCTACACATTAATAGAAGTTAGATACATTCTTCCTATTATCTAATTATTGAGAAAAGGACTACATTAAGAAATTTGCAATGATCATTAAGTGCATTTAAAACTACTTTGAGAGGTTATTTACAGGAGCAATAAGGTGATATTATTTTTATCTTTAAAGTGCATTAAGTTGAAGGTATTATTGATTCATTGCACTATACTAGTTGTTCATTAACTAGTTACTCTCAGAGGGTTATTTTATGTTTTTTATTGTTAAGATCAAGGGCACAAAACCAACATATTATTAAAGTGTCTAGAGACACTATCTAGTGCACAAAACTTGCAACACTTTGTGGCCAAAAGAAGCCACCAAAGAGTGGAGAAGAAATCCACCATTAAAATCCTTGAAGGAAGCTTAAAAATCAAGACTTGGTGAGTCTCAAATTCAAGGAATATATAAGGGTTTCATTTAAGAGAAAGTGTAGAAATACTTACTTCAAAAAAGAGCATATTATATGCATATTATTAGATTGGATCTATTATTACTAAATAATCCAAGTTTGAAGTCAAGGAGCGGCCTCATAAAAATCAAAAGGTATTTCAAAAAAGGGAGACATTCAGTCCATTATATTGGTGACAATCTAACCATTACAAGCACCACTTTTGTTCCTTCAAGAAGGACAAAAGATCTTATATTACAGGAAGAAGCACGACCGTCATCCTAGTAGGTATAAGGGCAAAATTTGAGCAAGATAAGAGAGCCATCAAAGAGCTCATATTGCTCAAGATTCAAGGTGCCTAAAGACACCATTGATCCATGTCAAATCAAGTGCCCAAAAGCAAGCATCCACCTACAATATTACAGCCAATACAAGAAGGCTATCATCAATGGATATCTACATGGAGAAAGGATAGCATTAAGGTCTATATTAGAAGGTGCTTATCTACATAAAACAACATCAAAATATATGTCTATCTACATGGACAGGATAACATTATTAAGCTAAGTGCAAGGAGCCATCACAAAGGCATTATCTACATCACAAAATTAATGCTCAATCAACACATTGAAAGCATAAGAGAACAAGGGAAAAGGTGCTATACCCAAGGCTATAGCTTGGAGAGAACATCCACCTAGAAGAAGCACTCAAATAAGCCATAAGACCACCATTCGAAGCTCCATAGAACCTTAGAGTATCACAGTTGGAGCCACCCATCATCTTCATCAAAATAATGTGCAAAAGAGAGATTGCTTGTTGTCCAAGAAATGAAGCAAGCCAGAAAATAACTCAAAGGAAGGAAGGTTATAACATTCATCCTTGGAGCATTAAAGAAAAGGTTTACATGCAAAGACCCTGAGTGCCACTTGGCACAAACATTCTAAGCACCATATCATTCCTCAATGCTCAAGGAATAATCTAGTGCCTACTTTGAGGAGTTACAAAATCATTAGGGAGGTTACTTATCTAAGTCCTCATTGCACAAAGAAATGAACATTGAAGGAATCTCAATGCCTATCTTCATTGTAACTCCTAGGACACTTATCCAATGTCAAGTGACATCCATCCTATTTAAGGTATCAAAACTCAAGGAGAGCAACACATTCATAGCAAGTGAAAGAGTGCATAGCATGTAAGAGGATATAAGAGAATTAAAAGCTCATGGTCAAGGAGAGTCAAAGAAGCAAATATTGAGGCACCCACTATCCAAGAATTGTAGTCAAATCCTACCACCATTATCTACAACAATCACAGTGCCCACTAATTTAAGAGAAGAATTAAATATTGTTGTCATCATCTACGTCCAACATTGGAAAATATAATGCCATACATTGGAGAATACAATGTCATACATTAGATAATATAGTGCCATACATTGAAGAATACAGTGCCTATACATTGGAGAATACATCGACAAACATTTAAGAATACAACGCCCATACGTTGGAGAACACAATGCCCATACATTGGAGAATACAACGCCCATTTGCAGCATTATAAAGGTAAGGATTTACCTTAATTAAATTTGCTTTCATTAAGGAGTTATAAGGGGTATAATATAAGGTTGAAACCATAGCAAAATCAACCACATTTGAAAGCAAAATCTATACACCTAAATAGGTTAATATTTGTAATTTATAACGTAGGAGATATAAGTATTTCCACTTGGAAAATTAAAACTCTATTATTGCAAATATTATTGTTTTCTAATATTCCAAAAAGTAGGGAGATATAAGGCATACTACTTCAAACTATATACATATAATTGGAATTTAGAAAATTAATCTATTGGAAAGAGTAGCAAATCAATTACCTACATATAAAGTTAGAATTAATTGGTAAAAGTGTCTCATACTCATTCTAAGGAGACAAAAAGAAATCCAACCATTAAAGCATACTTCATTGGGAAAGATAAGGCAAAATTAAAAGTTGATTATTCTCAAAATATTATAAAATCAACTTAGAAGGTGAACTAAGCATATTCTAATTATTAGGAAGATATAAGGAAGCCTAAAAAACCTAATTCTAAAATGTTTTTATCAAATTAGTTCACATTTCTTAACTAGGGAGATATAAGGAATTCTACAAAAAGCTAAGACTTGAATAGTTCTATCAAACCAACTCATATACTCTTAACTAGGGAGTTACAAGGTAGACTACTCAGAATATCCTATCTCATAATAGAGATACAAAATATAGGCACTATCAAAGCACTTCATAATATAATATAGGGAGATATAAGGATGTCTAACCTCGAATAATAAAACAATAAATAACATGAATAACTCATTTAGGAAGGAAAAAGCAAGTGCCATAAAAATTGGAATCATGAATCTACTCATAAAGGGTGAAGCATATTTAGATCCTACTTCAAAAATAATTCATAGTGAAGCTTTAGACAATGACTTTGATACCATGGAACATTATCTACAAGCTCGACTCAATGAAGCAATTGGAAATGGAAAGGATGACATTCTACTTTCTTTATATTTTGTAAGCATATTGTATATGGCATTACTTACACACAAATGTTACAAGAATGAGAATGCAGAACAAAAAGGATTGATAGAAGCTCTTAAAAGGAAAACCAAATTGAGTGAATCATACTTAGAAAATATATTTCAATCCTCATGCAATATTGGTACTACAAGTTCTACTTCTTATCATGATACTTTGAGTGTTTGTTTAGAAGCCTCTATACACAACAAGGACAAAGAAGGAAAATTATCTTTACAGGAATCATATGGTAGTACAACCACTTATGAAAGTACAAAAATAAGATCTAAATAAAATTCCAAAAAGAAGAGGAAGAATCAGACCAAGGAGGTAGACAGTGCAAGCCAATGATAATTCAAGAGAATATCCATATTGAATACTAAAGTCTTCAATACCCAAATAATGTAATACATGGGGGTGTTAGAGTATATTACATCATTTGGGTCATGTAAATGTACCATCCTTGGTACATAACTAGAGTAGTAGATTACTTTAGGGGGAGTTAGATAGTTACTTCAAGTAATATAATAAATGTACAAATGTCTATGTGCAAGTTGCAAATTACAAGGTGTCCCCTTGTACAACTAGGTAGAGTGTTGGCCAAGCAATTCATATTTCTATATAAAGGGCCTCATAGTGAGTGATTATATATCACTATAGGTAGTAGTAGGTATACTGTGTAGATCACCATATAGATTGGTGATGGGGTACAATGTAGTTCTTTAGTATTTGTTCTGGAGTGTTCATTTCCTCCATATTGCATTGTATTATTTTCATCACTTTCCATTAATAGCATATTTTAGCATCTTACATTTCTACATATTTTATATCTTGTGATTACATTCTCCCTTGGAATACACCATAAAAATCTAACAAGGTATGGGTATAATTCTAAGAGTAGTTATACTCTACTAATATTCTTCTAGCATCTCTTCTTCTTCAAATTTCTTCATTCACCACCATTTTCAAGCATTCTTCATCATTTGCAAGCATTTTTGGAGGTTAGTAAAGCAATGTAAGGAGGACTTGGAAGTAAGGAGACCTTATTGGTATAATAGATAAGTCATTGGCTAGGTGATATCACTCCTATGATATCTCCCTTATCCATTACTTTGATGTCCTTTACGCATTTTGTTCTCTTAGAAATAGCCTTGCTAACTTGAGGACTTCATTTACTTGTAATGATTTATCATTTTCATACTCTTGATCTTCTAGAATAGGGATTACCTTTGTTTCTATGCTTCTAATATGTTCATTTTAGGTCTTATTTCAGTCATCCATACTTTCATCCAAGCATCTAACATCTCTTTGTAGGCTTAGTGAAGTTACTCTATTTGCCACCTTCATTTTGCTCAATTTTCTCTCCATGTTGCAGGGTTATTTCATGTATTTTCTTCTATAGAATTTGACTACTTGTTGTTATTTCTATTTAGAGTCACATTTAACTTCATTTCAAGTATTCTAATCCTTTTAACATATTCATGCTCATACATATCCATTATCAAGCATTTAGCATTCTTGTCTCTCTTTTTCAAGTACATTTAGCTTCATTTTGCTAGTGTTTTCAAGCATGTAAGCATCCTTTCCACATATAAACTATTTATAGTGGAGAATGCAAGGTTATCATTACCTTGTTTTCCCACTAAAATTCCTCCTTCAATTATCATTTGTATGCTTTCATATTCTTGGTTTGTTACAAACTTCATTTTATAGCAATCCTCGCATTTTCATCATAGTTGCACTCACTTCTCATTATGCTTACAAAATTTGTACCTTGATATATTCCAAGATCTTTCATACTCACTTAATACCCTCATACACCTCTTTAAATATTCAAAATAGTGATCGAGAGACCTTCCATGCCTTTTACATTTGCATCCATTTTGATCCTAAATTTGTAAATATTAGTGGTATTTTCTCTTACATTATTTCATCATAACCCTAGAAAACTTTATTGGTGTTACAATCCCATAGTTGCATCATAAAAATAGTCAAAAACCCACTCAAAATCACCCTTGAAATCACCTCAATCTTGTTTCAAACCAAAATCGCCAACCACTACCATAACTAGCAATTTTGGTTCTCTAGAACCAAATTCACCATTGGTGAATTTGGTAGGCCAACCAAAAAATTTGGTATAGCTCCATTTGCATCCTAGGATGCAAGCATACTCAAATATTTCAAAAATAATGGGTCTAATCAACTACCTAGACAAGGAATTCACCTTCTCCAACTCTTAGGCAAACCTCCCAAAAAAAAAACAAAAAAACTAATTTTTTTTGTTTTTTTATGTAGGTACCAAATTTGCCAAACAAGACCAAAGTGGTGAATTTGACAACAATGGTGTTTTTGGTAGAACATATACAAAGGTAATTATGCCACTTGGCATCACTCTAAACTCTATTTTTTAGCAATTTTGTATGTTTTGTTCTTTGTTTGTCATTGTATTTGCATCAAAAATCACATTTCAATTTGAAAAGTCAAGAAACCCTAATTTAGCTTAAGTTTCTTTACAAAACACATCTACATTGGGCAAAATCTAGGAATATTAGATTAGAAGCTTAATTCATTTCTCACTTTTACAAGTACTTTGGAAAGGAATCTAAAAACATATAGTTGCACTATAAGTTAACTTGTCTTTTGCATCATCTCTTATTTGCCTTGAAATATCAAAATCTCCGTAGTCCATCATCAAAATAAAAAGCATATAGGTTAGCCCTTGTTTTCTTGCATTTGTGTGATATAATATTAGCATGAATTTTAGATGATCTTAGCTTGAGAGTCTTAAATAACCGTTTAAGGCTCAAAAAAGAGTCAAGATATAGTGATCAAAACTTTAGGTGTTTTGTGGAATAAACCCATATAAACATCGATCTACAAGCATTTACATCTACATTTACACTGTGAAAAATTACATTGATTAGGGATATAATTATGTAGAGAATATTTATATCCTCGATATATCCTTTATAAAAGATATCCTCAAGTGGGGAAGTAGATATTCCATCAAATCTCCCCTATTCATGCTTGACGTGATTAGATTGAAAATTTTCCCCCACCTACATATTTGGTGAACCTAACATGAACACTCATTTTACCTTATATAACATAAAAATTTATTTAACTTTAAATAAGAGAATCTAATTTGTTTGCATAGCTTACATCACATTAAATCAAGATAACAAGAACATAATCAATTGCTACCCCTACTAGAGGAAGGATGACGACCCCTTGAGCAAACCAATGTACAAACCTTAGGGGAGTAATCTTCTTTAACTAGTATATCATAGTGGATTAGAAAAATTCACAAGGAGGGCTATTTTTCAAGGTGACATAAGGAGTTCAAAACATCTTCTCTTCTTTGCTATAATTACTCTGGAAATAAGAATTTAATAAATTGATCTCCTTAAAAACAAAAATTTCAAAACATGTTTCAACATCAATACAATACCTATAACAAGGGTTTACCTTCTTCATCTCATGAATTTCTTATGCATGAGTGCAATTACCAAGAAGAAGATCCTTGGTCACAACAAGTGACTAAGGAACAAGAACAAATAGTCAAACAAATTTCTTTTCAAACCATAGATCATGTTAAATATTACATTAAAATAAACAAAGATATATTTTTAGATGTTCTTAAATATGAACTTAGAGAACAAGTTGAAAAGGAATCAACTACAATTCATGATGGTCCTAAACATTTTAATGATCATTCAACCATATATTAAATCAATGAAACTCAAAGCAACTTGGCTATTCTCAATTTGGCTATGGAACAACCTACCGATTCTACAACACCTCCAACCATATCCATAGGGATACCCACTATGGGTAACCCCTTTTCAACACCTCCCAACAATAAAATACCTACCAATTCAACAAATCCTCTTTAAACTCATAACTTGGGGCTTAAAAAAATCCCTCCAACCATGTCTTCTAACCAAAACACTTCAAATATCATAAATATACCTTTCATATCTCAAGCTTTCACCCAACCACTTACACAACCATTCATAACTTTACCTACATCAGTGAATCCTCCATCCAATGATTTTCAAAATATCAATACTAAAATCTTGGACCTATAAAATAGGGATTCCATGTTTGAAGATCTTTAACATTAAATTACCTCTCTTCAAGGGACATCCAAGCTAAAGCAATCTTTTGAAAAGTTCTATAATGAGCCATAATATCCCATGATTTCCAATCATAGTTTTCCAAAGAATTTTGAAACTCCTAAATTTCAAATGTACAATGGAAAACAAGACCCCACTAACCATCTAAGGTTATTTCAAATATCTTGTAGTGACATCAATCACGGTTAAAAGCTTCTCCTTAGGTTATTACCTAAAAGTATTAATGGTTTAGCCTTGGAATGGTATTTTCAAATACCTCTTCATTCCATTAAGTTCAAAGAACAAATTTTAATCTACATAGAGGATAAGGTTACCATAGATGATCTTTACCAACTTAAACAATCCAAGACCAAGCGGTTCTTAGATTTCTTGGCAAAATGGATAGGATTAGTAGGAAGACTTCAATATATTCCTCCTCCTAAAGAACTCCTACACATTTTCATAAGAAACCTTCATGAACAACTATAAATACCTTGGAAATGATGAACCTAACCTCTTTTAAAGAAGCTATTTATATGGCCAAAAGAGTAGAAGTTATCCTCATAATACAAGGGTAACTCAACTACAACAAGAAAGAAGAAGAAAAACCCCCTAGCAAGGGACAATACAAAAACAAACATGTAGGATATGATGTAATAGATTCTTGTCAAAACAATAATATCAACACAACTCAAAATGCTCCTTAAAAGCTAGTCGTTCAAAGGCAAGACAAACCCAAGAGATAGTATACAAATACTAGACAAAGTCAAGTAGCCATGTTTAGAATGCTCCTTGATTCTAAGTTGTTGAAACTTCCAAACATTAGACCTTGGAATACAACCAGAGAATTACCTAGTTGGTATAAGAATGATGAATATTAAAAATAACACCGTATAGAGGGCCATACTACCAACAAATGTATATCTTTAAAGAACATTATCCAAGACCTCATAAAGGAAGAAAAATAGCATTCAAAAAACTAGAAACTACCAATAAGAATATAGGGATCTTTCAAAATCCCTTACCAATGCATAATCAAAAGTCAGCTAACTTCATAGGTACTATGCAATTATCAAAACCTTCCTACGTTGTGACTAGACAACAAGCAAATAATCAATCCTTGGATCAATATCCTTTAGTTATGCTGATAAATACTAAAATCAATATTCCTAATAAATCACCTTTGGTTCTCATACCTTCTCAAAATACCTTACACACTTTTGATCTCCGTAAACAACTAGATGAAATACCCATAAAAATATCTCTTCTAGAATTGCTGAAAATATCACCTGCTTATAGAGAAATATTGTTAGAACTTTTAAGTGAATAAGATGTCCCTCAAGACATATCTCAAAATTCTCACCAATATAGTTGGGTTCACTGGAGTAAACAATGCTATCCTATAATTCCATGAGGTAGATACTCCTTTTGAAATAATATCAGGAGACTCACCTCTTTACATCATAACTCAAATAGATGATAAGTATATCAAAAGAGTCCTAGTGGATAAAAAATCAGCTTTAAATGTATGTAACATAAAAATTTACAAAATTTAACTTAAGCATAAATGATTTTAAAAAATATGAGCTCATCATTAGGGCCTTTGACAATGAAGAAAAAGAGGTAACATGCACTATCACCCTACATATCAAAGTAGGACCACGTGTACTAAACACCCTTTTCTATGTTATATCATGTGATGTAACATATAGCATGCTCCTCATAAAACCTTGGATACATTCCATGAAAGAAATCCTTTCTACCTTGCATCAATGTCTCAAATACGAATATCAAGGTAGGATAATCCACATCCTTGGGATCTAGAACCTTTTACCTTATGAAATTTTATCGACACATGAGAGATTAATTTTTTCCCTTCTATGCAACAAAAATACCAACTAAACAACCAAAAGAAGACAAAGGAAATGAAATATTGGAAGAACCCCTCATTAACATAGGGAATACTTCTCAATCATTTTCTCCCAATGATCAAGTCAATTTAATCCATTAAAAATCAGATTCCTTCATAGAATTGGTAAGCATGTTCCTATCTCCTCATGACATAGGTATTCCAAGTAGTAAATGACTCAAATTTCAAATAGGGACTTGTGCTTTCATTATTGCGGGGCCACCTTTGATGAAAATATTCAAGGGTGCAACTTCATGCCATGTGAACAAATATACATCACATGTTACATTGCATCATCATTCTCTATAGCTAAACAAATGCTAACCAACATGGGATACCAAGGTAAAGGTCTAAGTCATTATGAATAGGGTATCAAAGAACCCCTAGAAGTTTGACCTTTGTCAAGACGATGTGGGATTGGATTCATCCCCAACAAAAATGAATCCTTATCTTTGTTAAAAGAAGATAATTAGGATCACTACCCCAAATCATTATGTGGATATCAATGGGGTGACGAGGATGAAGAAGAATTACGGTCACTCCTTGATGTAAATCCAGCTACAAGAGGCCAAAAAAAGAACCTCCAATCACATAAAAACTATGACAAATAGAAATAAAGTAGTAAATCCCTCAATCACATAAGAGCTGCAATGGAAATAATCCGAAACATGATTTATTTTCTCATTTCTAAATTTCCACCCCTTTACAATGTAATACCAAGGGAATATATATCCCAAAAGAAACCGTAAAATGAAACCCTAAATATTACACCTAGAAAATAAGAAATTACATTTTTTTCTTAGGTTATTTTGTCTTTAGTGCCAAAACCTAAATCACCAAAAAAATATCGAATAGCCCCCTAAATTGATACACACCATCATATCATATATATTAAGCCTCCTAGAAAATCTCAACATCTACCCATGCCTAAATAAGAAGTTATTCCAAATATGTTTTCTTCTAGATTTACAAAAAAACACTAAATCCCATTTTTAGGGCACTAGATGAAGGAATTAGTACCCAAAAATAGCCTAAAAAATCATCTAAACAATTAAAATAGTTTAGCCATGCCATGTCCACCTCTATATCCATATCCCCATAAAATTTCAAGCCAATCCAATAGTCGGATTAAAAGTTATGCCCTCTGAAATATAGTCCCCTACATCACTCCTCAATTAAGCACCCCATAAAACCATACAATTTGGTAGCACCAACATGCTAGAAGTGGTTCATCCGTAATCAATAACGATAGAAGAAAAATTTGAAGATTCTCTAGATAACTATCCTATGGAAGTATCCCTCAAGGAGATTTTTAATTTAAACTTTGCCCAACTCCCCAAATTGGAACAAACATCTCTAGATCCATAAGAAATTGAAGAGTTAGGAATACTAACTACCCCTCTTCATTTTTAGGATGAATCACAAGCCTTAATCGAAGAAACAATAGATGTCAATATTAGAACATATTAGGATCCTCACCTTATCAAACTTGGAAAGTTCTTAACTCAAGAAGAATGAATGGAATACACAAATCTATTAAAGGAATTCCATGTCATCTTTGCTTGGACATATAACGATATGCTAGGACTTGACCCTTCACTAGTGTTCCACCATTTGGTAGTACACTCCGATGCCAAGCCTATTAAAAAAGCTAAGAAAAGTACATCTGAAGGTCACTCTTTTGGTAAAATATGAATTGCAAAAAATCCTAGATGTTGACTTCATAAAAGCCATAGATTATTTGGATTGGATTTCCAACATTGTTCTTGTCACTAAGAAGGAAGGGTCCATTCAAATTTGCATAGAATCTAGGGATATAAATAGTGCTTACCCAAAATATTATTTCCCTCTACCAAATATAAACATGATAATGGATTTCACTATAGGATCCGAGATACTATCTTGAATGGATGGATTCTTGGGGTATAATCAAATTAAAATTACACTAGAAGATCAATCCAAAATGGCCTTCACTATCCCTTGGGGAACATTTTGCTATAAGGTCATGCCATTTGGCCTTAAAAATGTGGGAGTAACATATCAAAGATCCATGACATACATATTTCATGATCTCATGCATAAAACTATAGAAGACTACGTGGATGACCTCTTAGATTGATCCAAGGAAAGAAAAAATCATACTCTAGATCTTAGATGCATATTTGAAAGACTATGAGATTACAAAGTCAGAATAAAACCCCAAAAAATGTATCTTTGGGGTAACATCAAGAAAAATACTAGGGCTCATCGTATCCTATCATGGGATTGAAGTTTATCCTTATAAAATTGCAAACATAACGAACATATCTCCATCTATAAACTTAACTAAACTACACATATTTCAAGATAAATTGTAAGCTATCCATAGATTCATATTGCAACTCACAAATAAATGTCAACCCTTCTCTAAACTATTAAATAAAGGAATGAAATTTGAATGGGATGATGGATGTCAAAAGGATTTTGAAGCTTTAAATACTTTTCTCTTGACACCACTCATCTTAATACCACTAAAATTAAATCAACTACTACTATTATACATAGCTACTACTAAACATGCCCTTGGAGCTCTATTAGCCCAATCTAATTAATAAAACCAAGAAAGGACAATCTACTATATAAGTGGAACTCTGGTGAACTACAAAACTCATTACAAACCATTAGGAAAAATCTCATTGGCAATTGTTTTCTCATCTATCAAATTAAGGCATTATATGCTTAGTTAAAATACCTATGTCATAACAAGAGTAGACCCATTGTGCTACCTCATGTTAAAATTTTATCTATCTAGAAGGACTACAAAATGGGTCATATCCCTCAATGAATTTGACATATAATTTGTCAATCAAAAATCATTAAAACGGCAAGTTATAGCCGATCAACTTGTTGTGGCCCCTCTAGAATTAAAACACCCCATAAATATATATTTCCCCAATGAAACAATTATCTCAATAGAAGATCAAGAACCTGGTATCTTGTAATTTTATGGAGCTAAGTGCCCTAAAGGCATAGGGATAGGGATTATCTTAGTCACTCTGCAACAATAGCTTGTTCCATTATCTGTCAAATTTTGCTTCTTGTGCACCAACAACACAATAGAATATGAGGCATTGATATTACATCTTAAGGCCACATCAAAATTAAAAATTGAAAACATAATAGATTTGGTGATTCACAATTGGTAATCAAACAAGTGAATGAAATTTATCAAACCAAGGATGAAAAGTTAAAATCTTACAAAAATATTGTGGATATGTTGAAAACTCACTTCAACAAAATCACATAGAAGCCATCCCTGGATCTAACAATTGTCACACTGACACTATGGCTGCTACTGCATCTCTCATCCCCTTAGATTTAGAATATGAGGATGCTTCCATTACCATCAAATCAATCAAAGAGTCTTCTATACTTGAATCATGTCTACAACCCTTCAACATATGCACCATTAAAACATCTAGACATTTATAAGCTCCTCAAATAGGGAATATTTCCCAAGAGATCCAACTTTCAAAAGTGAAGACACTTTAAATTGAAAGCTTGCAAATATGTAATCAGTGAAGATATCTTATATTGATGCTCCTTTGAAGGTATACTCCTTCAGATGTGTCAATATGATAGAAGCTCAAACTATCATAAAAGAAGCCCTCTATGGACCATGTGGTGGACATTTTAATGAACTAGACATAGCCAATAAAATCCTCAAGATGTGATGCAGGAGCATCCGAGGGCAGCAAAGCAATCGGGCATCAACCAAACTTTTGTTGTTTTTTTCTAAGTGTTGCAATGTTATTTTCTAAGTGTTGTAAGTAAAAAAAATATGTGTCGCGATATCGCGACCAAAACTGAAGATAGGGGAGCAACGGACAAAATGTCACGATTTCGCGACATGTCACGAAATCGTGACCCAAGGCAAGAAACCGGAGGCGCAGAGACCAGAGGTCGCGAAATCATGACCGTCGAAGGAGAAACGAAGGCACTGAGACCAGAGGTCGCAAAATTGTGACATGTGACGAAATCGCGACCGTCGAAGGAGAAACGAAGGCAACGAGACCAGAGGTCACGAAATCACGATCGTCGAAGGAGAAACAAAGGCACGGAGACCAGAGGTCATGAAATCGCGATCGCCGAAGGAGAAACGAAGGCACGGAGACCAGAGGTCGCGAAATCATGACATGTCACGATTTCACGACCGAAACGGCAAAACAGAGGCCGATAGAAAAAATGACGCGATATCGCGACATGTCGCGATATCGCGGCCAAAATGGAGAAAGAAGGTGCAGGAGGAAAATGGTCGCGATATCATGACATGTCACGATATCGCGACCAAACAAAAAGACATGCACTTCCAGCTTTCATAAAGAAGTCTCTTCATGTGCGGCAAGTTAGAGGCAGTGAAGCAGCAGTTCCAAAGGAGGATTTCAACGGGCATGTTGGCCACTCGCGCATTATATCTGGAAGATGCATTTAAAGCATCTAACAGCAAGCAACAGATCGAGAAGTAGATTTCGTTGGATATGGCAGCCAGTCGCGCACCTCACCAAGAGTCTCATCAATGCAACTTTCCAGAATTGTTCCAAGTGGCGATTATAGATCGTGGGAAGTGGGAAAACACAAAGGATCGGGACCTCAATAAAAACCCATGGATTGTAATGAGAAGGGGTTGGCAAACGGTAGTTTGGCTGTATATTGTAAAATTTCTTCCTTGATATTGAATACAAAATCTTGGGCTCTTGTTTTTTTGGTTTTTTTGTTTATTGCAAGATCTGTTCTCCACCAAGTGGTATCAGAGCCAGTAGTTCCTGAGCATGTAGCAGATCGCCGAAGGAGAGGCAGTTGCACCAGGACCTGTGGGAGGGCTTGAGATCGGGTGAACAGTATGCCTCCAAGGAGAAATCTTGTTGGTGGGAGAGGCATGGCATCAGTAGAAGATGTTCGAGCTCTACAGCGGCAAATGCAAGCTCTGCAAGAAGAAATGCGTAGAATATTGGAGCCAAGAAGAGATGAAGGTAGTGAAGAGGAAGATGATGAAGAAGAAGACCAACTTGAGGAAGAAGAAGAAGTAGTAGATCCTGCTCAAGCCAGACTATACAAGGCCATATCCCAAATTGGGAAGAGGTCAAAGATGGAGGTTTCCACATATTTTGAGAACCTTGAGCCAGAGGAATTGATCGACTGGATCAACGATCTGGAAGAGTACTTTGAGTACGAAGAGGTTGAGGACCCTGATAGGGTCAGATTCGCAAAGACCAAACTGAAAGGTCATGCTAGCATTTGGTGGAAGGGAGTGCAGCTGGAGCGAAATAAAAGAGGGAAAGAGAGAATAACTAAGTGGGAATGGATGGCAAAAAAGCTAAAGAGGCAGTTCATCCCTGGTGATTATGAGTTAGACCTGCTGAAGAAAATGCAAGGATTGAGGCAATCAAGCAAGTCTGTGAAAGAATACACAAAAGAGTTTCATAAAATAATGATTAGAATAGGCCACTCAGAGGCCAACAAGGAGAAGGTAGCCCGTTACATTAATGGGTTACGAGCCAGCATTCAGGAGGAACTAAGTCTAGTCCGGATGACCACCATAGAGGATGCCTACCAATTTGCTTTAAAGGTTGAAGAGAAGCTCAATAGGAGGTTTGAAAACAAGCAAAGAGGAAGAGGTCAAGGCGGAAGGACCGGTGGAAGGAACAGTGGAAGAAGAAATGAAGAATCTCAAAAAAATGGAGAAAGTAGCAGCAATCAAGAACAAAGGAGGGAAAATGCAGACCACCCCCGTAATCAGAATAATGGTTACCGAGGGGGAAGAGGCCGAGCTGGATGAGGTCAAGGAAGAGGAAGATTCCGAGGGACTTGCTTCCAGTGTGGTGAAGAGGGACATCACCAATATGAGTGCCCATAGTAGCGAGAAAGAAATAATCGCAGGCCGAAAGGAAATGCCAGAGTAGCAGTCGTGGATGAAGATGCTGGGTCTGAGCATTCTGAAGAAGCTGAGAGAGGAGAAGTAATGATTGCAAGGAGAGTCCTGCTGAATGAAGAGGGAGCTACAGATCAGAGGAAAATCTTATTCCGCACAAGGTGTAAATGCGCGGGTAAGGTTTGCAACATCATCATTGACAACGGTAGCACAGATAACCTGGTTTCAGAGGGAATGGTTACAAAGCTACAACTGGAGAGAAAGAAACACCCGCATCCATATCGGATCGTGTGGTTGTAGAAGGACCATAAGGTTTTGGTCAATGAACAATGCCTAGTAAAATTCAGCATTGGAAATTACCGTGATGAGGTTCTGTGCGACATTCTGCCCATGGATGCGTGCCATTTGCTGTTGGGAAGACCATGGCAGTTTGACAGGTGTGCGGTTCATGATGGCCGAGCCAACACTTATTCCGTGACCAAGAATGGAATGCGCCATAAGTTGAAGCCCCTGAAGGAGATGGAAGAAAAGGTATGTGGCAGTGCAAGAATTTGCTTGGTTGACGAAAGAAAATTTTTAGATGATTTGAAGCATGAGCATATGTGTTATGCATTAGTTCCTAGAGTCAGGGAAACAGAATGCAAAAATGCTCCAGCAGAAGTCCAAGAGCTGTTGAAGGAATTTCTAGATATCATATCTGACAATGTGCCTGAGGGTTTACCCCCAGTAAGAAAAATTAGTCACCATATTGATTTGGTGCCAAGGTCAAGCTTGCCAAATAAGGCTGCACATAGAATGACACCTGTAGAAACTAAAGAACTAAACAGGCAGGTCCAGGAGTTGTTGGAGAAAGGGTTGATTAGGGAGAGTCTTAGCCCGTGTGCAGTACCTGTAGTACTAGCACCCAAGAAGGATGGAGAGTGGAGAATGTGCACAGACTCTCGAGCCATCAACAAGATAACAATAAAATACAGATTTCCACTGCCAAGGATGGATGACATAATGGACTGTTTGAGTGGAGCCAAGTACTTCACCAAAATTGACCTCAAGAGTGGTTACCACCAGATCCGTGTTAGGGAAGGAGATGAGTGGAAGACAGCCTTCAAGACAAGAGAGGGCTTGTATGAGTGGTTGGTCATGCCATTTGGGCTGTCCAATGCACCAAGTACCTTCATGCGGCTGATGAATGAGGTACTAAAGGAGTTTCTAGGAAAGTTTGTCATTGTTTATTTAGATGATATACTAATATTCAGCAGAACCCTGGAGGAACACCTGATGCACATCAGGAGGGTTTTTGAAAAGCTACGGGAGGAGCAATTATTAATAAATCTAAAAAAGTGTAATTTTGTCAAGAAAGAGTTAGTATACCCGGGATTTGTAATCTCAGCAGAAGGTCTGAAAATGGACCCAGAGAAGGTGAGGTCTATCATAGAATGGCCTACCCCAAGAAGCACAATGAAGGTAAGATCATTTCATGGTCTAGCCAACTTTTATAGGAAGTTTATAAGAAACTTCAGCAGCATTTGTGCACCCCTCACAGAAACAATGAGAGGGGATAAGAAAGAGTTCAAGTGGACCTTAGGGGCTGAAAAGAGCTTTGATGCATTAAAGAAAAAGGTCACGGAACAGCCTATTTTGGCACTTCCGGACTTTAACAAGGTATTTCAGGTCGACTGTGATGCCAGTGGCAATGCAATAGGGGTTGTACTGAGCCAAGAAGGCAGACCTGTAGCTTATTTCAGTGAAAAGCTCAATGATGCTCGAAAAAAGTATTCAGTTTATGACCAGGAATTTTATGCTATAGTTCAGGCTCTGAAGAAGTGGAGGCATTACTTGTTGCCAAAAGAGTTTGTTCTATTTACTGATCATCAGGCATTGCAGTACATCAATAGCCAGACAAAACTGAATCAGCGGCACATGAAATGGGTTGAGTTTCTCCAAAGCTATACCTTTGTGTTAAAGCACAGGAGCGGGAAATCAAATAGAGTTGCAGATGCTTTAAGTAGAAGGCAGAATCTACTGACTGAAATGACAGTGGAGGTGGTTGGATTCGAAGAACTGAAGGGTCTTTATCTTGAAGATCCTAATTTTGCAGCAGCCTAGACGGCTTGCTTGGCACCTGTTACTGTAGACAGGACAAAATGGTTAGATTTCCTAATCCAAGATGGAATGTTGTTCAAGGGAAGTAAATTATGCATTCCAAGGAGTTCCATGCGGGAGAACTTAATCAAGGAAAAGCACAGCGGAGGACTGGCTGGGCATTTTGGTCGGGATAAGACCATTGCCCTGGTAAATGAAAATTACTACTGGCCACAACTTCAGCAAGATGTGAGAAAGTTTGTACAAAGTTGCAGAATATGCCAGATGGCAAAAGGTGTAAGGCAAAACACAGGATTATACCAGCCGTTACCTGTACCTGAGAGGCCGTGGGAGGACATAAGCATGGATTTTATTCTTGGATTGCCGAGAACACAGAGAGGAAATGACTCTATATTTGTGGTGGTTGACCGATTCTCTAAAATGGCACATTTTATTCCCTACCAGAAGACAAGTGATGCAGTTCACATTGCAGGGTTATTTTTCAAGGAAGTGGTACGACTTCACGGTCTACCAAGAAGCATAGTTTCTGACAGAGATACAAAGTTTGTTGGGTATTTTTGGAGAACATTGTGGAAGAAGCTGAAGACAGATCTGAAGTTCAGTTCTGCATACCACCCACAAACTGATGGACAAACAGAGGTGGTAAATAGAAGTCTGGGTAATTTGCTAAGATGCTTGATAGCAGATAAACCCAAGGGATGGGATTTGGTTTTACCGCAGGCAGAATTTGCATACAACAATTCTGTCAATAAGAGCACAAACAAATCTCCATTCCAAATCATATATGGAAATAGTCCGAGAAATGTTTTTGAGCTGAGAAAATTAGATAAAGGAGAAAAATGCAGTGCAGAGGCTGAGGAATTCGCAAAACAGATGAGAAGCCTGCATGAAGAAGTAAAGAAACAGATTGCAAAAATGAATACCCAGTATAAAGAAAGAGCAGACCAAAAGCGACGGTTCAAAGAGTTCGAAGTGGGAGATGAAGTCATGGTCCATCTCAGAAAAGAAATATTTCCAGCCAAAACTTACAACAAGTTGAAGATGAAGAAGTTTGGGCCATGCAAAATACTGGAAAAACGGGATTCGAGCAATGCATATGAAGTGGAATTGCCAAGTGGGCTTGACATTTCACCTATTTTTAACATATCTGATTTAGTAGAGTACCATGAAGGAGATAGTACAGAGGCACCAAGCATAAAATTGTGGAGCATCCCAATGTCTAGCCCAACCAAAGAAGAGATAGAGGAAATATTAGATACTCGTGAAGGCAGAAGCACAAGGAACAAACAATATTCTGAGTATTTGATCAAGTGGAAAGGCAGACCTATAGAAGATGCAACTTGGTTATCAAAAGCCGAGGTTGACCACCTGGGTCTTCCTCCGAAAGATCAGAAGTGAGGATCACTTCTCAATCCACCCCGGGTGTCTGATGCAGGAGCATCCGAGGGCAACAAAGCAATCGGGCATCAACCAAACTTTTGTTGTTTTTTTTTCTAAGTGTTGCAATGTTATTTTCTAAGTGTTGTAAGTAAAATATGTGTCACGATATCATGACACAAAAGTGTCGTGATATCGCGACACAAAAGTGTCACGATATCGCGACCAAAACTGAAGATAGGGGAGCAACGGACAAAATGTCGCGATTTCGTGACATGTCACGAAATCGTGACCCAAGGCAGGAAACCGGAGGCGCAGAGACCAGAGGTCGCGAAATTGTGACATGTCATGAAATCATGACCGTCGAAGGAGAAACGAAGGCACCGAGACCAGAGGTCACGAAATCGTGACCGTCGAAGGAGAAACGAAGGCACGGAGACCAAAGGTCGCGAAATCGTGACCGCCGAAGGAGAAACGAAGGCACGAGGACCAGAGGTCATGAAATCATGACCGTCGAAGGAGAAACGAAGGCACGGAGACCAGAGGTCACGAAATCGTGACATGTCACGATTTCATGATCGAAACGGCAAAACAGAGGCCGATAGAAAAAATGGCGCGATATCGTGACATGTCGCGATATCACGGCCAAAATGGAGAAAGAAGGTGCAGGAGGAAAATGGTCGCGATATCACGACATGTCGCGATATCGCGACCAAACAGAAAGACACGCACTTCCAGCTTTCATAAAGACGTCTCTTCGTGCATGGCAAGTTAGAGGCAGTGAAGCAGCAGTTCCAAAGGAGGATTTCAACGGGCATGTTGGCCACTCACGCATTATATCTGGAAGACGCATTTAAAGCATCTAACAGCAAGCAGCAGATCGAGAAGTAGATTCCGTTGGACATGGCGACCGAGTCGCGCACCTCACCAAGAGTCTCATCAATGCAACTTTCCAGAATTGTTCCAAGTGGCAGTTATAGATCGTGGGAAGTGGGAAAACACAGAGGATCGGGACCTCAATAAAAACCCATGGATTGTAATGAGAAGGGGTTGGCAAACGGCAGTTTGGCTGTATATTGTAAAATTTCTTCCTTGATATTGAATACAAAATCTTGGGCTCTTGTTTTTCTAGTTTTTCTGTTTATTGCAAGATCTGTTCTCCACGAAGATGGGTTATTATTGGCCCTCTATGGAAAAATATGCTCATGACTATGTTAGGAAGTGTGAAAAATATCAACGACATGACAATCTTGTCCATGCCCCCTCTCAAGAATTACAACCAATCACATCTCCTTGGCCTTTCTCCTCTTGGGGATTGTAAATCATAGGTAAAATCAACCCACAATAATTAGATGGGTACAAATTCATTATCATTACAACATAAAACTTCACTAAGTGGATTAAGGCAATGCCCCTATCCACCATGATAGGATTTCAAGTATCCAAATTTATCCTTAATAAAATCATCAACCGATACAAAATACCTTCCACCTTAATCATTGATAATGGCACCCCCTTTAAAAATAAGGAAGTTGCCAAACTATGCACCAAATACAAAATTCATCATCAACTTGGTTATTTGGTAGATTACACGGGCTAAAAAACCCTATTCATCTATTCTCTTATAGGTTTTACAATTATTTGTGTATCTTATAAGAAAATAGATGAATAGGGTCCTCTTTCCCATTGACTTTATCATTTAAGTATGCAATCAAACATAAATCAAATTTTCATGTGTTGTCTTTTCACGAAATCATAGGGATTGTAGAGTTCCCTTGATCTGATATCTCATAGGATTGCAATTTCTTGTGAATCTTATTATATTGTGGATCAATGGTGTCTTTACTTTCCCCTTGATCTATCGCATTAGCATGCTATCACATTTTCAAAATCTTATTGATTACCTTTGATAATCCATGTGGATTAATAAGGATCTATTGATAAAATATCTTGTAGATATACAATTATTTGTAAATATTACCAGGCACTGGATCAATGTTGTCCTCTTAGATGCCTAGTTTTCTACAATAACAAGCCATTTGCATATCATACTCTCTTTTCTAGCTACATGTTTAATAAGTCTTTGGGTCAACAAAACTTTATTTCCAACTAATTTATTATACAAGTATGCAATATTAGTAATAAAAAACATCTAGGATTAGTAAGCACTTATTAATATGGCGAGATATTATCTATCTATTTGTACAAAACATCATTCAATAGATAGATAACTTCCTTCATCTTGATATGCTACAATAAACTATCACTTCTTTTACAAAATTATTACATCTAACAAAACAAAAACATTCCATCCAATTTGTAGACCATTTGGGAAAATTGGGGTTTAATGATCTGTACTTTACATATCCATAATCATTTATGATTGTATCAAGTAGTTGATTATCGAATTCCTATGCTTCCTAATGGTCTATAATCTAGCATGTATGCTATCCTTTCACTTGTGACAAGATCCTTCTAACTAAAGGTTATGCTATCATATGGACTTCCTAAAAAAAGTGATTTCTTTTTCCTATATTCTACGCATATACAATTATTTATACACGCATCGAGCAAGGGAGAAGGGCTTATTCTTTCTTTGAATTATCCATATGAATGTGTTGCACTCAATCTAAAATATTTTGTTTATTCTTAAATATTTTAATACATTAGATATGCTCCAAGTACCAGCTCTATGCCTCACATATCAATAAATATTTACATGCATGTTAGATAACACATGAGTGTCCCTGGAGTTTTATCTTATGCATTCAAAATTTTAAGGATTAAACATTATTAAACAACCCATTTCATACACTCAAGACCTTACCTTTTAGGTGAGCTTGTCTTATCATATCCCCATAAATTGCATACTTATTATTACATTGTAAATATACCAATTTGGTACATATGATCTTCAAGATAAACTGTACTAGAAAATTATAAAATACAATCTCATTCAATTCCTCTAACACATTAGAGGTGGCAATGAGTATTAAGTCCACTTCCTCATGTATGTGTAAATATTTGAATATGCATTAGGTAACGAACTTATATACTCTTGTTACCCTCTCTCATGTGTTAAGAAATTTGTAATATCATATCATCACCTTTACAAATCAATAGGGCAACTTGCTTCGAAAACATGAATACTATTATCTTTACAAAAAGTATCTCCTTTCAAACAAGAGGGGTAACTTTCTCCAAAAAAAACAAAAAATATTTCTTCATATCCAAACTCATAAAACAACTATTATCTATCACTACTACAAAGTCCCTATATGAGAAACACTTATCAGGGCAAATCATACAAATCAAACATCACATTACATATCTCTTTCAAAAGCATTTTTGTAAAATATTACAAAATCATACTACAAAAATTACATTACATATCTCTTTTAGAAACATTACATTTCTCACAAACCACTATAAAAGCATACAATCCTTTGGGTATGCCCCTCCAAGCATGCATTAGAACATTACAAAGCATTACAAAAGCATAAAATCCTTCGGGGTCACTTAATCATATACAACTGCTTAGGCCTATAGATAAAATCCTTCAGGTTCACTTAAGCATATACAATTGCTTAGGCATGTAGATAAAATCCTTTGGGTTTACTTAAGCATATATAATTTCTTAGGTATGCACCTAAAATCATTTGGGTTCACTTAAGCATATACAATTGCTTAGGCATGTAGATAAAATCCTTTGGATTCACTTAAGAATATACAATTGCTTAGGCATGCAAAACAAATACGTTGGGTTCACTTAAGCATATACAATTGCTTAGGCATGCAGATAAAATCCTTTGAGTTCACTTAAGCATATATAAACATTAGGCATGCAAAAAAATCCTTTGGATTCACTTAAGGATATACAATTTCTTAGGCATGCAGACAAAATTCTTTGGGTTCACTTAAGCATATACAATCGCTTAGGCATGCAAATAAAATCCTTTAGGTTTACTTAAGCATATACAATTGCTTAGGTGTGCAGATAAAATCCTTAGGGTTCACTTAAGCATGTACAATTGCTTAGGCATCTAGATAAAATCCTTCGGGTTCACTTAAGCATATACAATTGCTTAGGCATCCAGATAAAATCCTTCAAGTTCACTTAAGCATATACAATTTCTTAGGCATGCAGATAAAATCCTTCGAGTTCACTTAAGCATACACAATTGCTTAGGCATGAAGATAAAATCCTTCGGGTTCATTTAAGCATATCATATAGAAACTAACTACTAACAACTAACTTTACTAACCACAAATACATATATCTTATAGGTACCTCACCAATTTTTAAGTGTTTTAATCCTTTATCACAAGGTACTAACTTAAGCATGATGAGAATAAAATGTTATCTGGACTCAAAGGATAACATATCAAAACTATTTATATCATGTACATATTATAGGCCACCATGTAGCATAATGAGATCATGTTTCTATCTATAAAAACACATAAGGGATATCCAGGACCAAAGGATAAACCTTCACGTCTAAAACACATGAGCACTTACCTCTATCAGGTCTAGAGACCATCGCTCATAGCATAAATCTGAATAATTATCTATCATCAGACATCAATTCATCTCTCAATAGAGTAACTGCTCTCCCTTCGCATTTAGTCATCATCAAACTTGCAAGTTCATTGCTAAGAAATCAATCAATTTCTAAGGACTGCCATCAATATGGTAGAACCCTTACGGTTCTGGCAAAATATTTAATAAATAAATAAATAAAATAACATCTAAATTAAGAGAATCATTGTTGCATTGATAAGGGGGTCCCTCCAATGGTTTTAAAGATATATTTTATTATTCAATCATGGATGATCTTTTGAAGATATCTATCTAACCTATATATCTACTCTAAGGTTACTTATGGAAGGACATGATGTTTCATTATGAGAATAATAATTAATAAATAATTAGTAATTATAATGAGGTTATGTTAGGATGGGGATCCTAACATGCCACCCTCCTTAAAAGGAGCTTTGTCCTCAAATCTCAAAGTGAGGAGCTTTGTACCTTGTTTTCCAAGTAGAATTTGTGCAAGTTCTTATACTATAATGTCACTTTTTTGGAGGTAGGGATATCTTGAGGGTCGAAGCATTAGTAGAGGGTTGCCAAGAAGAATAGTAGAAGTATCCTTAGGAGAATCATGATGACGATGAGCATCTAATTTAGTCAGTTCTTCTTGCGTAGAATGAAGGGAAAATAAAGGTGCCCTCACTCTTGTACCTCCTTTTTGAATCAGGTTGCCTATACGATGATAACTCAATGTTGGTGAGGAACTTGTGTGTGGTTTGTGTAAAGTTTATGTCTGACATCCATTGGTCACTTTGTGTATCTCTACTTCATCCGTGCTTGGTGCATCGATCACTTATTGTACATTGACCTCATTGTCTTCCTATCTATGATCAGGTGTTTCGGTCATTTCTTGCTCATATTCCTCATCTTCACTTGTTATGGATTGACAAGGATCAACTTCCTTTATTAGGTCAAATTCTTGCCTTGGTAAAAAATGTTTAGTAATTTGGTCCATCCATTGGTGAATCTCCTGGATGAATTCCTTGAGGGTAATGTCTTGTGATCTCCTGCCATCGACCATTTTAGGGTTGGTTTACAAAATGTAAGTCTTATTTGACAAGTGTGATTAATTTTTTGAATTTTTTTACAAAAGTTATATAATTTTTAAAAAATTGCAAAAATTTATATAATTTCTGTCAAAATTTGGTTTATCAACTATTTTGGACCTCAATGGTCACCTATTTTTGAAGTTTGAATTTGAAATCGGGCGGGAGCATTCATCAGCATAAATTTAAATTTGAAATCATGTGGGAGTGATCATCAGCGGTGGGAGCAAGGTTATTTTTTAAATTTGAATTTGAAATCGGGCAAGAGTGGGAGACATACGATGAGCAAACAAGTGAAGCACAAGATAACAGTGAGGGGAAACCAAGGCAGTGGATGTGACAAGGGTGGTGGTATATGAGTGGAAGGGCGGAGGCAAGGGCAGTGAACATGTGGCAACGAAGGCAGTGGGCATATGGTGGTAGGGAGAGGGAGCGTGGAATGGTTAACTGAAGGCAATGGTGGGCTCAGGTTGTGTGAGGGGCAAGCGAAGCATGATCAAAGTCATGAACTTACCTATGCACTTCAACGTATTTTAAGCACTACAAATGTTTAGTTCGAATAATGTGGGACTTTTAGTCCCAACAAAAATTTAAAACTTTTTATTTTTATGCTAGCCTGACATCGAAGATTCAAATGCTGGTCGTCAAAATTTAAAACCTTTGTTTTATTTAAATTTTTCCTCATCAGAGTTGGGTATTTCGTCAAATAAAAATCGGTGCTGGAAAATTTTTAAACCTTAGCTTTGTTTAAAAAAAATTCTTGTCGATTTTTTGTGTACCTATCAAAAAATGTGACAGCGCTCAAGTATTTGAATTTAACCTTGAATTTCTTCATTTCAATGATGAATTTGGCCTTGTGAATATTTTTTTGAAAGTCTAGATTTATCCCTTCGAGTTTAATGATTTTTTCACGTATGCTTGATGGTTGTCTCTCTATAGAAGTGTTTTTGGTCGTAGATGCAGAATGACATCGTACAGTAGTCTTTTTTTTTGCAGATGTTTATTGTACTCACAGAAGCTGGATGAGCAAGGAGATGGTGGTGTAATAGATTTTTTTTAGGTGTGAGACAATTATGTTGATGAGGCGTAGGAATGAAAAATGCTTTGATACTAGATGGTAGAACCCTAAAGGTTCTAGCAAAATATTTAATAAATAAATAAATAAAATAACATCTAAATTAAGAGAATCATTGTTGCATTGATAAGGGGGTCCCTCCAATGGTTTTAAAGATATATTTTATTATTCAATCATGGATGATCTTTCAAAGATATATATTTAACCTATATATCTACTCTCAGGTTACTTATGGAAGGACATGATGTTTCATTATGAGAATAATAATTAGTAATTATAATGAGGTTATGTTAGGATGGGTATCCTAACACAATAGTCAACATATTAACGCATCATACAATCAATACATTTCTACACATCACAATAAAAATCATGAAATTAGATCATCACAAAGACCTTTTTGAAACCAATATGTTGTTACTATATATACCTCAAATCATACATGCCATTGGAGAAGGTGTATTACAAATAAACAAAATGATACACTTAACCCATATGAAAGAAGGGTATAGCACATCCCAAAACTAGTACACTCCCTCCTAATTACTTAATAGTTAGAGCCAGTATCTCCTCCCCCAGCTCCTGGTGGAGGCAACTACTGATGAAAGCTAGTAGACCGTAATAAAAATTCACTCATTGAATGTACCCTCGATTGTGATTGTGAAGGCAGTCGTACCTATCGCTCTATAGGAACCTTTGTATGGTATAATTTTTGATAATATATAGTCCTACCCCACTCCCTCTAAACATGAATCTTTGCATGTTGTACCCTCTCTAGCCCACTAGCCAGCACTACCCTAAAGCCCTAAAACTCTCGCTCTAGTGGCCCCATAATCATGGCCACTATCCCAGCATCCAAACCTTATCTAATCTTTGTATAAGCCTCATCTCTCTCCCCTTATAACTTCTCTAGCTCTGATCGTAGGCCAAAAATGATTATCTAATCCACGGTCCGCTCCTTGACCTCCCAATCTAGATCCTACTAGAGACAAGAAATAGTCTTCCCACTCGTAGCTCTCCCCTAAGCTATCTCCTCCTTGACTCTAATCACCTCTTCCACTTGCATAACTTTTAAGGCTACCAACTATCCCATCACATATTGTAAATTCTAACAAAGGTCTTCTAACTCTATTGTCATACACTCAACTGTAGTCCTACTAGGACCTACCTCCCCTGAAGAGCTAGGTTCTACCCCACTATATGGGGTAACTAAAAATAGAATCATGGCTAATGGGGGAACATCCAAAGGGGTACTATTTGATGCAACTCCCTATCCATCCCCTCTAGTCACTTTTCTAGCTACCACTCTATCCTTCTAGTCCCTCCTATGTCATCACTTAACCCCTCTCAAAACACTAACTATATCCTAAACAAATTGTATCTAGTCCCTTGGTGGTGGGCTTGATTTAATGGATGAGGTCTAAATCATCCATACCATGCAGTATACTCTGTTTTCACCCCCACATCATCTCTCGTAGGAGTCAATACTATGGGATCATCCATATCTACCTCTATAAATGTATAAGGATCCACAATATCCCACCATATCTCATGTTGAACTTGTATCCACACATCTCCTATGGTCGATACACCTTGTACTTCCCCATGCTAACGTAACACATGATTGTATCGGTATAACTCATATGCCTAGTTTCCATTATCTAACCATCATGTTCATCTCACCCTAAAAAGGTCCTTGCCATTATTTTCCCACATATAGTGATCCCTCCATGGTCACCAAACAATATGAGCAGGCCTCAAGTCATCAATCAAACATGTCTAATCTAATGAATTATGAAAATAATAGATGTACCTTACCCACTTGTAGAATATTGATTGCTCAAGACTACAACCTCTTGTTATTACCATAGGTCACCTAACCGCTATGTGCTCCCATGCCTAGACTAGGAGCAAATTACAACACACCAAACTCTTGCCTCACTTATATATCACCCTATACAAAGTATGGTATAACCTCACCAATATTGTTGAAGCCCAAGCATAGATAATCTAATTATCCCTCAATCCAACGATAATCTCTCCCCATCCCCACTACATAAATTACCTGCTAGTATAATCCATTAGCAACCCTGATACTATAGATACTAGCAGTGTGGTCAACTGATCAATATGCCCTCCTATGTAGGTATTGTTGATCCTCAACCCTAACTTTATTCCAAAAATATTACCATTCTTTGAAAAGGTCAACTTGCCAGCACCAACATCTATCCCTAGATAGATGTTCTCACCTCAAATAAGAAGGATGTTTCATACATCCTCCAATGTCATGGTCATCTCCTCCATTGGCAATTTAAAAGTATTCGATGATACTTACCATATCTTTGTTAAAGCTATCAATAAGCTTGATCAAACTCTAACTTGGGTATGTATACCACATAATATAGACTCATCACTACCAACACTCCCACTTCTCCTACATCAATATTGCTCTCCAATATTCTCCCCATACTATTTGAGTAACGCTCTTGACTCACCAAAACCTGCATCCCCAATCAAAACCACATACAGAGAATAGTTAGACAACCTCACATTCAAATTTTTGGTCAGTGCCAAATTTGCCATTGGTGCCAAAAATACCAGTGCCAAATTTTCCACACATATCAAAAAACCTCATAAATTGACCTAAAATTAAAATTTTGGTTCAAAATCAAGGATATACATATCGACTTCACTCTGATACATGCATTGTCCCTAAAATAGTATTCGTACGATGCACCCACTTTTGGTTATTTGCCATCTCCAAAAGCACACCTTTCTCTCTCTTTCCAATTTTCTCAAAAAGGCTAAAGTGAAAATAAAGGTAATTTTACCTCCTCCTCTTTTAACCACCCCTCCACCCTTTACCAACCACCTTGGCAACATATCCCATTTTGAGAATTCATCCCAAATTAGCAATTTGGCACATTATTCTCGAGGAGGCACCTTGGAGAAAAAAAAAATTCTCACATGTGATAACTTTTTCCAACACCAACAAGGTATACATCATAAAAAATGAGGTATACATTCAGTAAAACAATCAAAACTGATGCAATCATAATAATTTCTTCAAATCAACATTACAACACAACAGGTCTGGGGTGTAGACCAATTGGTTTGACCAGATCCTGTAAGGGGGGTGGAGGTCCAAGGTTTAAATTTTGGGCCTTGTCAAATTGAATGCTTTTCCCTTTTCTGGTTCTTTCAATAGTGTAAAAGGTTTTAAATTATTGTGACATGGTGGTTATAGGGGAAAACTGCATGAAGAAGTGTGTGGCAGCTTTCAATATGGATTATGTAGATTATTGTGGTGGCCATAAAATTTGGATAGCCTACCCAGATTCATGGTGGCTATTGATTCCACCATGTAAATTCAAATAAAAAAAAACATTACAACACAACAACAATACATCACAATGTCAAAATTGAGTCTTACTACTTAACTTTTAATGCAATCTCACAAGCATCACATCAAAATAGGGGTAAAATGTAAACACCCAATTTTGACACACCAATAAAGCAAAAAGTCATAAAATAAGTCACACACATCATAAAACATCAATTTGTTCCAAACCCACTAATTTGGGTACCTTTTTCAACATTTTCCAAATTTGCCACCCTAACCAAATTCATCAGTGGTGAATTTGGTAAACACCACAAAATCAAATCTTGACAGTCAAATTTGATCCTTGACCAAAATCGCCTATCAAGACCAAATTTACCACTAGAAAATTTGGTCACAAGTGGAAAATTTGGCTAATGGTCAAAATATATTAGAGCAACCTAGAGGTAATGTTTATTCCATCCTTCCACTCCCTACTCTAACTTCACACGCTCCAGCAATGGACCAGACCTATAAATTACAAATTAGTCCTAACTAATTTTCCCCCTCATCCTTCCTTTAAATCCTATTTAAATAGCCCTTATGGAAAGTTATGAGGAGGATTATAAGAGTAATTAGACTCTACTAAGATTCTTCTAGTATCACTTTTTCAACTTTCTTCATTCACCACCATTTTCAAGCATTCTTTATCATTTGCAAGTATTTATGGAGGCTATTCAAGCAAGGCAAGGAGGACTTGGAACCAAGGAGACCTTCTTGGTACAAGGGATAAGCCATTGGCTAGGTGATATAACTCCTAGGGTTTCCTTTGTGCATTTTGTTCTCTTAGAGATAGCCTTGATAACTTGAGCACTTCATTTACTTGCAATTCTTTGTCATATTAATACTCTTGATCTTCTAGCATATGGATTATCTTTGTTTGTATAATTCTAATATCTTCATTGTAGGTCTTCTTTCAAGCATCCATACTTTCATCCAATAATCTAACATCTCTTTTTAGGCTTAGTGGAGTTACTCTACTTGCCACCTTCATTTTGCTCACTAATCTCTCCATGTTGCAAGGTTATTTCATGCATTTTATTCTATAGCATTTGACTACTTGTTGTTCTTTCCATTTACAGTATTATTTACCTTCATTGCAAGCATTATAATATTTTATTTACATATCCATTCTCATACATGTTCATTATCAAGCATTTAGCATTCCTATCTCTCCTTTTCAAGCACATTTAGCTTCATTTTGCTAGTGTTTTCAAGTATATAAGCATCCTTTCCACCTCCAAACTACTTATAGTTGAGAACACAACGTTATATTTACATTTTTTTCCCACTTACATTCCTCCTTTATTTACCATTTGCATGCATTCATATTCTTAGTTTATTACAAACTTCATTTTATAGCAATCCCCATCTTTTCATCATAGTTGCACTCACTTCTCAGTATTCTTGCAAATTTTGTTAGAATTAGAATATAGCTAAGTTACCTTGTTGTATTCCAAGCTCTATTATACTTACTTCATCCCCTCTTGCACCTCTTTAACTATTTAAAATAATGATTGAGATACCTTCTCCTACCTTTTACATTTGCATCCAATTTGATCACAAATTTGCAAATATTTGTGGCATTTTCTCTTACATTCTTGCATCATAACCCTAGAAAACCTTGTTGGTATTACAATACCATAGTTGCATCACAAAAATAGTTAAAATCCCACTCAAAATCACCCTTGAATTCACCTCAGCCCTATTTTAGACCAAAAACACTACCATAACTAGAGATTTTGGTGCTCTGGAATACATAGACCAAATTCTACACTCAGACTAAATTTGCCATTGGAAAATTTGGTAAGCTAGATGGCAAATTTGGTATAGCTCCATTTCCATCCTAGGAGGTAAGCATACTCAAATATTTCAAAAACAAGGGGTCTGATCAGCTGCCTAGACAAGGAATCCACCTTCTCCAACTCTCAAGAAGACCTCCCAAAACATAAAACCTATTTTTTTGGTTTCTTTGTGTATGTACTAAATTCACCAAACAAGACCAAAGTGATGAATTTGGCAGCAGTGGTGTTTTTTTCATAACATCTACAAAGGTAATTCTACCACTTGGCATCACTCGAAACTTTATTTTTCAGCAATTTTGTATGTTATGTTTTCTATTCTATCACTATATTTGCATCAAAATTCACATTTCAATTTTTAAAGTCTAGGAACCCTAATTTAGCTTAAGTTTCTTTACAAAACACATCTACATTGGGAAAAATATAGGAATCTTACATCAGAAGCTTAATTATTTTCTCACTTTTACAAGTACTTAGGAAAGGAATCCAAAAAAATATAGTTGCACTATAGGTTAACTTATCATTTGCTTCGTCTCTTGTTTCCTTAAAACATCAAAATCTCCTTAGTTAGTCCATCATAAAAACAAAAAGCATATAGGTTAGCTCTTATTTTCTTGCATTTATGTGATATAATCTTAGCATGCATTTTAGATGATCTTAGTCTTAAGTCTTAAATAATCGTTTAAGGCTCGAAAGAGAGTCAAGATATAGTGATCCAAGCTTTAGGTGTTTTATTGAATAAACCCATATAAACATCGATCTACAAGCATTTACATCTGCATTTACATCATGAAAAAATGCATTGAGTAGGGGTCTAATTGTGTTGATGATTTCATATCCTTAGGATCTCCTTTGGAAATAGATCCTCAAGTTGGGAAGTAGAGATTCCAATGAATCTCCCTCGTGCACACTTGACATGATTAGATTGAAAAATTTTCTCCACCTACAAACACCTCTCTCCCTATATTCTTAGTCTTGACCCCAACTACCTCCCTCTCTACCCTAACCTAATCCAACTCCCCTTGTAATTTTTCCACCTTGACTTCCTCCTACTATGTTGTTACCAAGATTGCCTAAATTCTCTCCACCTATACCTCTAAATCTTCAATCCTCTATACCTTCTCTAGGGTACACTCAGTCCTCCCCATAAATTGTCCTAGTCTCCAATGATATGGCACTAAGAGGTGTTATCAATAGTGCTATCTTTTTTTTTTATCCATCCCTAACTTAGTGACTTTGGTTGGTTATCCCCTTGCTCCTCTAAAACTACTAGGCCACCCTAGGACTTGAAGGCCTCCTCTTCATTGTAATTTACCTTGGCCTAATGTCTCTATACCATTGCTAGTAGCCTCTATTAATTATAATGTTATCTACCCTTAGGAGTAGACCAATAGGTTCATCCACATCCTCCTCCAAAAAATTGGTAATATCTAGCCCATATCCCACTCCTAACTCCATAACAATATGCCTATACTAGTAGTCACCCCTCTTAGGCATCTCCTATAGCTTTGTAAACTAGCATCATACCTAGTCATATCTATAAAGATCCCTCTCTTTTCAAGGGCTCACTAAACATTTGATCCTTCACACCCTAGCCAACTTAAAATCATCATCCTACCACCCAAGGTGACCTTACCACAAAAAGCAAATGATATGCTTGACATAGAGCTCATCAATCACTCTTTAATCCCATACCAATACTCCTTTATAGAACCATATAAAAGTCTCAAAATATTATACCCATTAATATACTACAATCCTCAAGGGATCATCTAATTTTCTTGGAAGACCCATAGGGCATCACATAGCCAAATACTCCGAAAACCACACCTATAGTAAGGTACAAAAAACTAAACTCTTTTTCTTTTGATACACAACTCGATATAGTATCTAATATAATCATGTCAAAATCATAGGATCCCAAACAAATCTCCTTTGCTCATACCACATCCAAGCCACCTCTATTCATCCCTATGGTAATACCCTACTACTCATGTTCTCCATTAGCAATCCTGACATCACTTCACTCAAAAGAGCTATCATTATATCCACCTTGCCTAAAAGGTGATTTTCATTGATCCCACCACTAACCATATGAAGAGTAAGACCGTCCATAAACAACTACAACACCTACCCCTTATCAAGGAAGTGTTACCACCATGTCATTCATAGGTACTGTCAAAGTCTAGCACACATCCTCTAGTGTGACAATCATATCTCCTATAGGCAACCTGAATGTGCTACTCTCTGGGTTCCACTTCTCCACCAATATCATTAGTAATGCATGATCAAACTTTACCTTGGATATTAGCCCCGAATGTGCCAGCCCAACTACCTCTAGGTGCATGATGTCTACTAGATTTACAAACTCTAACAATGAGTCAAAAGTTGTAGATGTCTCTCTTCACTCATAAAAATCTTAAATTGCACATACAAAACCATTCCATTAGACATACACCAGCTTTCTTACACCTATCCTAGCTTTTTATACTTTGCAAGTGCAAAATTATCACTACCCCTAGAAATTTTGTTATATTACAAATGTATCCCCTACCCAAGTGATTTTGTCACTTTAAAAAAAATTCCACATGAGATGGCAATTTTACAGCAGCACTGATTGACAAAATTTCGTAATGTTTGTGAATTCATCGATGGTGAATTTTCTACTTCCTCATAGAATCTCCTAGCTAGATTTAAAATGTATTTTTAAAATCAAAAAACCAAATTTATGTTATGTTTTAAGATATACCTATGGGCCACTGGCTCCTCCAACTACTACCAATTAAATGAGGTACGCATAATGTCTAAATCACTCCTTGTGCATCATTAAAAATACATTCATAATTTTTCTCTAGAGCTCTCTCTCTCATCTCTAATGGTGAAAATGAACTAGTTTTCACCCCGCTTCCCCTATTCAACCCCCTCACAATAGTGTTCTACAACCTTTCCCTTCTCATTCTTGTCCCATCCTATATAAGTTTCACCAAGAAAACCAAATTTTCTTTCAAAATTCAAGGGGGTATGCTAGAGCATAAAATATCATTAATGTTAATTGTAAATTTACAAATTATCCAAAAATAAAACCATTTTTTATATTATTGTTTTATCAACATATAAGCCCATAAAATGTGTCATTTCTCCAAATTAGGGGCATCTACTATGATGCATTTAGAAATTCATAAAATAAGGGGTAAATATAGACACCCAATTTTGGTACACCATTTTCTCCAACGATCCATAAGACATCTAAACAAGCCTAATAAACCAACCTTAGTCAAAATTTTAGCATTCCTTGCTCAATGACAAAATCATCTACTAATACAATGATTTTGCCAAAAAAAATTAAACCTTAAAAACCCTTCAAAATTAAAGCCTATCACCCTTGTATGATGTAAAAAGGCTAGGAAGACAAAATTTCCTATGTGATTTCATAATTAGGAAAATTTATTGCACATGCAAGATCCCTAAAAGACCTAAAATGCCATCCCTTGAGCCACCTAAAACAATGGCAAAGACCTCATCTTAAACCAACAAGCAACTGCAATCTCCCAAGATTTCCATTCTAGTGATAAAATCCCTTGAACTTTTATCTTACCCTTCTAAGGTTTCCTCCCAATCACTCTCAACTAAAAGCTCTTCCTCCCCTTCCCAAGGCTTCCAAATTTCTATAAATACAGGCAGTTGGTAGCTCTTTACAACATGAATTTCCTTGTTTATAAAGTGTTGCTCATGTTTGTCTCTCTATTTGAAATCAATTCTCTTTGCTCATTAAGTGTTCATTTTTTCTATACTTAATGTGAGAAGAAGAATCATCGCTTTGCAAAGGATTAGGCCATTTTTTTCTTATAAAAAATATCTCATCATTTAGGAGCCATATCTTCACGAAGGGTTATCTGATTCAACTGATTCTTTGACCAACTGGTGTGGAATTTTAATAGATTTAAAATGAGTGGTCTTATGAAGGAATCTATGAAATATTAAGGAGATATAACCCTATGAAATCAACCATCCAAAATAAGGGTCGTGATGATATTTCAAGACGTAAAAAATGAAATTATAAATTTTTGTCAGCTAGGGTTCGGATGATGGAAAGAGAAATGAAGGGCTAGGACTTTAGTGAATCAAGAAATTATATTTGGACATAGAATTTTGTAGCTAAGTTTTTTTATCTTATTTATCTTAGAAATTTTGCATGCAAAAAATTATAATCTTTTAATCAAATATTATATTTGCTATAGGATATTGTGATAATTTTAATAGATTTTGAGTTTTAGTTTCCTTTCCATGGACCGATTTATTGTTAAATCCTTAGAGTCATCTATAGTGGTCGATGTTAGTGAGCACACCTTAGAGATATCCTCGTTGCTCCAAGATAATGCAATTTGATAAATTTAATGGGTATTGGCCAAGGGCTTCGACCTTGAGAAAATAGATTGATAGGAGTTGGAAGTCTCTAGGAGTGATTCTATCCTTTCTTCCCAAAGGTTTCTTCCTAGACATTTTTAGTTCTAGGTAAGAAAGAGAAAAATTTCTAAAAATGGTTCCTTGGTTTATGGGAAGAGCAGGACTCTTCCTTACTCGTCAGTATTAAGGATTTTTACCTAAAAATGCAAATCTATCCCTAGTACTAGTCTGGGTTAGAATGTTTGGGTTTCCTATTGAATTTTTGGAAATAGATACTTCCAAGCCAATACGAAACACTCTAGAATAATTCCTTGAGATTTTAGATACTACGAAATATGGATTCTTGTCTATTTATTCTCAAATATTGATCATGATTTATATAAGTAAAGCTATACCAGAATCAATCATTCTTAAGTATGGGGATAAGATGTGGAACCAAACCATAGATTATGAAAATAAATCTTTTAGATGTAGAATATGTCATGAGGTAGGGCATATTGAGATATCATGATCCAAGAAGACCCCAACAGAATCATATGTAGAAAAATGCAAGAGAAACTTACAAATGGATATGGTTGAAGATGGTTTTCAACTTCCAAAAAATAAATCTAGAAAAATACAAGAAAATAAATAGTGAAGACAAGTAAGGAAGGATATTGGAAGAAATACCAACTCTTTTGAGGCTTTATCCTATGAATAAAAAGTATATCAAAACTTAGAGGACACAATACAACATGTTCAACATATTAACAAGGAATAGTTTATTCAATATAATCTTGGTTTAGAGAAGAACATTCTTGATGAACCTAAGGAATATTGGAAATATGTTGAATATTTTCCATTTTATTCTAGTGGGGTTAACTCTAAAGGGTATTGGACACTCTCAATGTATCCTCGCTAGGCTTTGGGGTTGGGTTGGGTTGGGCCCCTATTAGGGGTTCAGGGACGGTAGCCCCAAAAAGCGGGGGTCCAAGGGCAGCAATCCCAATAGAATTTTTAGGATTTCTTAAGCTATTTTTAGATCTGTATGAGTTATTTAGGGTTAAATATTTCAACCCATGGTTTTTTTCCCATGGTATTGTAAAATATGTGCTTGTGTTATTGTTTTTAATTGCGCACTTGCATCAGGGAGATGAGAGATGAACATTATTGTATTCAAGACAATTAAGTTTATACAATGAGGAGATATTATTATGTTGGGTTTATTCCCATAAGAGTTTCCCATATAAAATACTATGTTATATGCGTATTTGTTAGCTTATTTTTCTTTTATTTTGTATTTACTATTTTTCTAGATTTAGTTTATCAAGGTCTTTTGCTCTTCATTTGGTATAAGAGCTAGGATTTTTAATTTTTTTTTAGGAGTAAGGGTTTCAACCTTGTGATAAATTAATTTTTGAGTGGGAGCCATACACGAAAGAATATGGGCAAAGAAAAATTATGGGAAGCACACGGGTAGATATTAAAAAAATTAATGGATAGAATTTTGAGTTATGGAAACTCAAGATGGAGGATCTGTTGGTTGATAGAGATTAGTGGATTTTAGTCTTGGGAATAAAACCAACATCAGCGATAGATGAGGCTTGGCTGAATATTGATAGGAAGGCAATGAGGTTTATCATATTGTGCTTATATGATTTGGTATTATTGAATGTATCAATAGAGACCATGATAAAGTCATTATGGGATAAGTTGAAAATTTTGTATTAGACAAAGTCATCGGTAAATAAACTATTTCTCCAAAAGAATTTGTATTCACTTTGAATGGATGATGGTGACTCTATGGCTGAACATCTGAATGCTTTTAACATTATGGTAAGTCAATTAAACTTTGTTGAAGTAAAAATGGATTAGTAATATTTTAATTTGTTCATTACCTAATTTTTGGGATAACCTAGTTATGGCTATCACCAATACTACTTCTACATTGAAAGTAGAGGATATAGTAGGAACATTGCTATCTAGTAAAATGAGATAAAAATATTATGAGGATTATCATCATAAGGATGCCTTGGTTGTGAGAGGTCGTTCTCAAGAAAGAAGTAAAAATAAATTAGGAGAAAGGAAATCAAGATCTAGGGGTAAATTTGTTGCTCCAAAAAATAGGAAATGTTGGAAGTGTGGTAAAATAGGGCATTATAAAAGGGACTACAAATCTAAAAATGTTGATAATAGTCGATCATCTGATGAAGACACTTTTTCAAAAATGAAAACCACAAATTAAGATTCAAGGAACTTATTCTTAGTTGTAGTGTGCTCAAGTGAATTCCATGACTCGTGGATGATTGACTTGGGTGCTTTCTTTTATATGACTCCTCATTGGGTTTTATGAATGTGAAAAGATAAATGGAGGTGAAGTCTCCTTGAGAGACAATCTGACATATAAATAATAGGTCGATGACGAGTCAAGTTGAGGTTAAAAGATCGAAGAATTAAAATCCTTCCTAGTGTGTTGCATATTTTGAGTTTGGAAAGGAATCCAATATTCATGAGTAAGATGAATAATGTGGGTGTGATTATGGTATTCAATAAGGATAAACTATAATATGATTCATGGATTCTTGGTGTTGGCAAGGGGAGTTTGTATAAGAACTTTGTTGAGACTTGAGGCTAGCACTGTAAGTATTGGTTGCAATAACTCTTAGTTGTAGAGGAGAATAATACAGTAGAAGCAGTTCCGAGTATTATTGTAGCAAAGACAATGTTGTGACATAAATGCATGAGGTATATTGGTGAGAAATACCTTCAAACATTAAAAATGAAAGGTATGGTTGAAGGAATTTTTGATTGCCCATTACATTTTAATTTTTATGAGCATTGTGTTTTTGGAAAGAAAACCTAAGTCAATTTTCCTAGTAGTTCTACAAGATCGAAGGAATTTTACATCTAGTTCACAGTGATGTGTTTGGACCTACAAAAGTACTATCTATAGGTAAATCTATCTATTTGTTGCATTTATATATGTGTAGCACCCTAAAATTGGCACGGTTAAACCTTAGTAAAAAGATAAAATATTAAAATTTGAATTTCAACCCCAAACCGCCCGTTAACCGCTTGTTAAACCGCTTTCCTCATTTTCCATGCCATTTTTAGGATTTGTTGTGACCGTTGGACGATATCGTCGCCGATCAGACGATATCGCCTCAGATCGGATGAATTCATCTGGAGCAGAACGTCCAGACGATTTCGTCCCAAAACTGATTTTTCATAATTAGCTTCTGTTTCAACGACGTCTCTAACCGGGGCAAAAGCGTGTCTGCGCCGTTAGAGACCTTCCCCATTGGAGATCTCCCAGATTGGGATGATCTCCAACCTCCCAACCTCCTTCCTATGCCTATTTAATCTTAGGCCCTCCCCTTGACCTTCCCCTGGCTGAATTCCCCTGTAATTTGATCTTTGTGTGCATTAGAATACCTTGAATTATCATTTGCATTTGTGCCTTTCCAAATTTTCTTGCAGGAACCTCATTGTTTTTCAGCCGGAGCAAGCTCAGATCATCGTAGACGATCCTGTACGATCTCGGATGATCACGCCGCAATTCAAGATGATTTTGTATTTTGCAGACGATTTCGACTGTAGCCAACATTGGGGGCAATCAGTGCCCTGAGTTTGCATTCTTTCTCCACTATCTACTATTTTGCTTTGCATTAGTTAGACTTATTACTATTTTGCATCTTGGAGTTCACCTCATATAGTGTAGATGCATGATAAGGTTAAAATTAGTCATTAAGATAATGCATTTCATTTAATTTATCATCTATAATTGTTATTCTAGCATTCATACTTTCATTTCTATCATTTTCCCTTGCTTTTGCAATTGTATTTTTTGTTCTTGGTATCCATTTCTGTAATTACAGGTCTCTGACGAATTCGTCTGATGATATCATCAGATTAGAGACGATCTTGTCAAATTAGAGATGATATCGTCAGATTAGAGACGATCTTGTCAGATTAGAGATGATCTTGTCAGATCAGTAGATCAGGGATGATCCTATCAGATTAGAGATGATCCTATCAAATTCCAGGCGATCTTGACTGCTTCAAAAATTAGAACCTCCATCAGACATCCGGAATCAGGTATGGCTTTTCTCATCTAGTATATTCTCTGTGTTTTCTGTTCAAATCTATTTTCTGTATTCATTTAAATCTGCATTTCATATAGAATAGTTTAGATTCATTTGGCCAAACCTAGGAGTTGAATGATCAAACATAAAAATGAACACATCAAACACCCTCTCAACCTAGGCGTGGAAACTGCCATTCAAAATTTTCCTGGTGAACCCACCATCCATCAAAAATTCACCTTTATACACCTCCCTCAAGAGGCGGGACCTTCAAAGGCCTCTCAGTCCAAGGTATTGTCCCATCCTTTTCACATCCCCCTTCCGGCGCGGATCCTGAAGGTAAGGGTGCGAAAAATTTGGAGCGATACATTTTGGTGAACCCGACGTGAAACTAAAACCTTTTGAAAACAAAAAAATATATATATATATATGTATGTATACAAAAAAAAATATAACAAAATCATCATTTCAAGTTTGTATGTTTTAGATTCAATTCTAAATAGTAGATATTAAATATTACTTTTAGAAGTACTAAAGAAACCATGAGTTTTTACTCAAATCAATATGAGCCCATCGGTAATGTTGGAAGAATTCAGCCAAATACATTTGTTGATTATGACCAACCTCATCCCTATTCAACATCACCTCCATCACACTTTTCTCATTTTTCATCCTTAACCCAACAGGACAATCCCTTTTCCAATCCTCTTCATAATGATATTATCTATTCTCCCATATATCCATATTATGTCTATCAACCCACATATAATCCTCCTCCATCCTTTCAATATTCTTCTTTCAATACAACACATCCATTTCAACAAGAAAATACTTATTCTTCCAATCCTACCATGCACTCACATCATACTTCACAATCTTCCTATCATCATTCTACCCATAACAAAGAAAAGAGAGGTAAGAAACCATTAGGTCCTTTTATGACTGAACTCCTAAGGCACATATCAAAAACCTCTCGAAAACCTTCATCACGTACATTTACAAAGCTCAATCAACCAATGGATATAATTCTCAAGCATTTACTTGATACAAATAAGATTGAACTGCCTTCCATAAGACAACTTGATACCACAGCAGATTGGTTTAAACCTGAGCTACATTGTGAATATCATAGAGTAGATGGACATATGACACAAAATTGTAAAGATTTAAGATGTGCAATTCAAGATTTGATTGATAAGGGTCTTTTTAATATAAAGGAATTACAATCTACAACTGATTATAAATCTCCATTAAACAATCAAACTCCTACACAACAAATACCAATAATCAATCAAGACATGGGGATCTCCCAAGAACCCCTATTCAATTATCAACAACAGGAAACCAATCAAATATTGCATGTTAATGTGTCCCATCATGATGATATTACTAATATTGTAACAGAAACTACAAATGAGCAACCTCAAGTTCAATCAACTCAATCCGATATTCAAGATATGGGTTCCTCATTTGACCAACCTTCAAAACTATCTTTGGCTCTAGAGAATGATCCAAAATGGAATGTAAGCATAGAAAGCTCATCTTTAGAATCAAAATCTCAATCTGAAATCCACTTTGATAGCCAACAACAAGTGATTAATCCTCAAGCAAAGATATCCCTTTTAGAAGTATTACAAAGTTCTCATAAGGAAACTTTGTTCAAGATACCTAGCCAACAATTTGTTCCTCATCATATTTTCTCTAAGAACATAATTAATGGTGTAAACCCTCTTGAGGTTAACCATATTTCATTCTATGATGAGGAGATTCCTTCCTCTACTCCACAAGAAGACTACTATCTTTACATTACAGGATCTAGTAAAGAAACACCTGTTAAAACTATCATGGTAGATAATGGCTCCTCTCTTAATTTATGCACTTATCAATTATTCCAAAAACTCAAATCAAAGGAAGAAGATCTTAATGAATCAAATGTTATTATAAAATCTTTTAACAATGAAATTCAAGAAGCTCAAGGTACTATAATTCTTCCCCTCAATATTGGATCCAAGATCCTGGATACTTTATTTTATGTAGCATATTGCCCTTCATATTACAACCTACTTCTCAGAAGTCCTTGGATTCATACGATGAGGGTTGTCCCTTCCACTCTTCACCAATGTTTGAAGTTTGAAATTGCAAATAAAATTGTTACCATACATGGTGACCCAAAACCATTTGAAGAATATTTAATGGTTGAAACATCAAGTTCTATACATTCTCTATTATCACAATTATCTTCTATCCATCACTTTTCTTCATCCATATATGATCATCCTTGTTTATCAAATAACATCCATGCATATCTTTCACATATGCTCCCTCCATCTTATCAAGACTTGGAAGATAGTGATAAGAATGAAGAACTTTCTTATCCTTCTTACATTTTATTTTGTAACATGATCAATTTTACACATATAAAAGTCAAATCTTTTGCTACATTATTCTACATTATAACAAAGCTTTTGTTATCGCTACCTTTTATTCATCACCTTTTGTTCTTACCTTCACCTCAACCAAATTATCCTTCAAAACCTCCTTTGATTTTGAAGCAACCTTAGACATGCTATACTCAAATAACCTTGTATAGTGTATATAGATCATCTTGTATATACCACCAATTTCAATTCATAAATTAAAATCAAAATACAAAAAAATCAAAATCCTCAAAATCTTCAAAAAAATACTAATGCAACTACAAGCCTTAAAGGTAAATTTGAGCCCAATTGGCTTGGACCATATGTCATCACTGCTAAATTTGGATCAGGAGCATACAAATTATCTACCTTGGATGGTAAAGAACTTAAAGAACCTATGAACATTATGCATCTTAAACGTTACTATGCGTAAAAATTGGTCCTTTCATCATTGTATATATTTGTTTTGCCTATTATTTCCTTTTAGTCACTTCTTTAAAACATTTCAAAAAACAATTACCTTGTATTTCTTTTAATTCATCACTTAAAATTAAAAACATTCAAAATCATCAAAATCTTCAAAAACATCTTTTATTTTGTACTTCTCAAACTGTGAAGTATTGCAGTTATATTTTCAGTTATTTTGGATAAATTAGCATTTATTTGGAATCCCGCACTTTCACATTCACATGAATAAATATCTTGATTTTATTTGGTATGATTATTAATCTCTCTTATATCAAAGTCCACAGTTGAATTAAATAAAGTTTTGAGCATAGAGAACTGATCTTGTTATTTACTTGAACTAAGTATATCTTTTCACATTAAAATGATTTCATTGCAAATTCGATATGATGCTACATAGTAGAACTGGTTTCCTGAGCGAAAAGTTTCCCCTGCTATCCTATCATGCACATGGTCTAGAATCTTTGAGAATTGACAAAAGGACAAGCTCACCCCTACCCAGAATAAAAATCCCTTGCTCTACAGCTAATCCGAGCAAGTATCCCTAGCATAGGAAGAAAAGAAAAAGTTCAAAGAAAAGAGAAAAAGAAAAAGGTTATTTTTCATCACAACAATATTTCAGCATTATCTCAAATATCAAGCAAAAATACAAAAGTACAAAAAAAAAAGAAGCAAAAGAGAAACGCAAAAGCAAAAATGCAATAAAATCCTTTCCCTACCCCTTGAAAAGAAAAGAAGGGTGAATGAGCTTGAATCCCTGGAATTCTCAATTATTCGAAAACTGTGAGGTAAGCCCCATAACAGGTGGTTTGTGCCCAACCCGCTTGGCCTTGGGTAATCCCTAGCGTGGCGATATGTCTGTCACATTAGCGACCTTCTTTTGTATAGACCTCTGTCAACTTATGGATTAGCTAGCTCTTGATAAACCTAACTTACATAGTAGTCTGGTACGGTTACATGCATATAAATCATGGTCAACGAACATTCATTTGGTCAAGGCAAATTACTTGTATCAAATTATCTTGCTCAAAATTGGTGAATGAATAATACAATCGCACACACATTTGTATTTGAGAGATTTTGTATCATTATGATAAATCAAGATCGGTAATGAATTCACATTTGCACATGAGGATTCCTTATAAATCTATATTTCTCTTTGAGATAATTTAAAATATTTCTGTGAATCTTTTCGGAATGATTTTATCCTTTTATTTCAGAATTTGTTGTTTGTATCAACGTAATTACATACACCTTTTTACAAAGTCAAAATCTCAAAATAATAATTTCAAACAAAATTTTCATATTATTATTTATCACAAAAATCATAAATTCATCTTGCAATAAAACTAAAACAATCTATTTTCTTCTTTGGATTTCGCGATGATGGTATAAGTCTATACCTATAATTCTATGCCTAGCGCAAACCATTGTTCTAATTTTATGTTCCATTTATTTTAAAAACAAATTCATCAAAACATGTGACTTGCATCATTATGTTACACAATTATGCTTTACAAACAAACGAACACTTATTCTATTTCATGACATTATGTTCAAATTCAATATTGCAACCATGGTATAAATTCTAAGGAATTGTTCAAAATTTTATCACACTTAGGAATTTATGCCTAGCAAAATCATATTTTTTTAGTATCTCATGCATACTATTTTTTATGAAAATCTGAAAACAAATCATCAAACCATCATCATTTCTATCATCACAACACAAAGTCTTAAGACAGTCTCTTAAGCACTCTTTTACTTTTAACAATATTTCTATACTGGGATTAGCTTGACGACCGAGTGAGCGGCGACTCCATGAAATGGTCTATAACAACGACAATGTCCTTTGAAATTATTGTTAGAAGTCCCTTTTTATTTCTTTTATCAAATCACACCACCACAACCAATTGTTTACATCAGATTATTTCATTTAAAATCTTACAGCATGACATCAAATTATAATATTTCAAACGACATAATTACATGAATCATCAATCCAATCAGCAAACAATTCAAACATTAAAGCATCATAACAACATATGAACAAGTCATATCATCAGAAACAAGATCATATATATATATATATCAAAAAATTATATACATCATATCAAAGCTGGATTGGTATGCCACAATCTATACCCTGGCATACTCAATCCTCTCAACAAATCTCTCCAAAATCTATATTAGCCCTCTCCTCCCTCGGGCGGGGGGGGATAAAAATGAATAATAAAAATGAATTAGGGTTTTCCCTATTTTTCTTAATTTTATTTAAAACCAACATATTTTAATTTTTGCTTTTCGCGTTTTTACCTCAAACGTTCGATTTGGGTAAAAACACGGAGGGGGCACCATAGTCAGCATTCGTACGATTCGACCAAGAATCGTCGTCTAAAAAATTGAGTATATTTTTGCTTTCTCGTAAAACGGGAAAAACTCGTCTTTAACGCATTTTCTTCGGAAAATTCGCTAAAGAGGGGGCAAAATGTAGCACCCTAAAATTGGCACGGTTAAACCTTAGTAAAAAGATAAAATATTAAAATTTGAATTTCAACCCCAAATTGCCCGTTAAACCGCCTTTTACCCGCTTTCCTCATTTTTCATGCCATTTTTAGGATTTGTTGTGACCGTTGGACGATATCGTCGTCGATCAGACGATATCGCCTCGGATCGGACGAATTCATCTGGAGCAGAACGTCCAGACGATTTCATCCCAAAACTGATTTTTCATAATTAGCTTCTGTTTCAACGACGTCTCTAACCGGGGCAAAAGCGTGTCTGCGCTATTAGAGACCTTCCCCGTTGGAGATCTCCCAGATTGGGATGATCTCCAACCTCCCAACCTCCTTCCTATGCCTATTTAATCTTAGGCCCTCCCCTTGACCTACCCCTGGCTGAATTCCCCTGTAATTTGATCTTTGTGTGCATTAGAATACCTCAAATCTCTGCTTTGCATTTGTGCCTTTTCTAAGTTTTCTTGCAGGAACCTCATTTTTTTTCAGCTGGAGCAAGCTCAGATCATCGTAGACGATCCTGTACGATCTCGGACGATCACGCCAAAATTCAAGACGATTTCGTATTCTGCAGACGATTTCGACTACAGCCAACATTGGGGGCAATCAGTGCCCTGAGTTTGCATTCTTTCTCCACTATCTACTGTTTTGCTTTGCATTAGTTAGACTTATTACTATTTTGCATCTTGGAGTTCACCTCATATAGTGTAGATGCATGATAAGGTTAAAGTCAGTCATTAAGATAATGCATTTCATTTAATTTATCATCTGTAATTGTTATTCTAGCATTCATACTTTCATTTCCATCATTTTCCCTTGCTTTTGCAATTGTATTTTTTGTTCTTGGTATCCATTTCTGTAATTACAGGTCTCTGACGAATTCGTCTGACGATATCGTCAGATTAGAGACGATCTTGTCAAATTAGAGACGATATCGTCAGATTAGAGACAATCTTGTCAGATCAGTAGATGGGACGATCCTATCAGATTAGAGACGATCCTGTCAAATTCCAGGCGATCTGGACTGCTTCAAAAATTAGAACCTCCATCAGACATCCGGAATCAGGTATGACTTTTCTCATCTAGCTTATTCTCTGTGTTTTCTGTTCAATTCTGTTTTCTGTATTCATTTAAATCTGCATTTCATATAGAACAGTTTAGATTCATTTGGCCAAACCTAGGAGTTGAATGATCAAACATAAAAATGAACACATCAAACACCCTCTCAACCTAGGCGTGGAAACTGCCATTCAAAAGTTTCCTGGTGAACCCACCATCCGTCGAAAATTCACCTTTATACACCTCCCTCGAGAGGCGGGACCTTCAAAGGCCTCTCAGTCCGAGGTATTGTCCCATCCTTTTCACATCCCCCTTCCGGGCGCGGATCCTATAGCCTGAAGGTAAGGGTGCGAAAAATTTGGAGCGATACAATATGACTTTTTAGGAAAGACCTGGGTATATTTTTTATGGAATAAATCTAATGTTTTCAATAAATTTACAGAGTTTAAGGCTCTTGTAGAAAATCGAATAAAGAAAAAGATAAATTTTTGAGAAGTGATAATGGTGGTGAGTATTTCTCTAATGAATTTGAGCAATTTTGCAAAATCTGTGGAATAGAAAGGCAAAAAATAACTTTGTATAGTCCATAACAAAATGGAGTTACAAAATAGATGAGTAGAACATTGATGGATAATGCTAAAAGCACGCTAAGTGGTGTAGGGTTAGAAGAGAAATTATGGATGGAAGTCATGTTAACTGCTTGTTACCTCATCAATAGATCTACCTCAGCTTTGGTGGATAAGACTCCATAGGAAGTGTGGACTGGGAAGAAATCCTCTCTTAGTCATATAAGATTATTTGGTTACGATGCTTATATGTATGTCCCAAAAGAGAAAAGGACTAAGCTAGACTACAGATCTAAAAAATGCATAATTTATGGGTTGTACTATTAGTGTTAAAGGATATAAGTTGTGGAACCCAAAAAAATTGAATATTTTTTACTGTCGTAATGTGATCTTTTATGAAACAAAAAGGGTTTCAAAATAGGAAATACAACCAAGAAAATAACCTGAAATAGTTCAAGTAAAATTGAAACAAGAGGAAGAAATAGTGGTGGAACCTGGTGCTACAGAAGAAGATGAACTATAGAGAGAGTCTAAAGAGGAAAATTTAGAGGAAGAAGGTGAGGAGGAAGTTGAAGATGCAAAACCTAGAACTCCAAGTTTGAGGAGATCGGATTGAGTGAGAAGACTCCTAGAAAGGTATAGCCCTTCAAATCTTTGTTCAACATTTAATATATAAGTTACTGATAAAGAACCCAAGATTGTAAAGGAGGCACTTTAGTCAAGTGATAATAAGTCTTGGAAAAGTGTTATGGAGGAAGAAATTGAGTCCTTGGATAAAAATAATATGTGGGACTTGGTGAAATTACCCCTGGAAGAAAACTAGTTGGTTCTAAGTGGGTATTCAAGAAGAAGTACAATGTAGAAGTAAAATTGGAGAAGTACAAGACTCACCTGGTAGCAAAAGGATTTTCTCAAGTTGATGGAATTCACTTTGGTGATATTTGTTCTCATGTGGATAAACTACAATTAGATTTATGTTGGCTATTTCTGTTGCTTTTGATCTTGAAAAAGGAACAAATGGATGTAAAGACATCATTTCTACATGGTGAACTTAATGAAGATATATATGTCACAACCAAAATGCTTTAGGGTAAAAGGTAAAGAGGACTTGGTATGCAAGTTGAAAAAGTTTCTTTACGGCTTAAAGCAATCTCCAAGAATGTGGAACAAAAAATTTGATAGGTTTGTTTTGACACTTAGGCTTGGAAAAAGTAAAGCAAATCCATGTGTGTATTTTAAACAAGAAGGTAAAAATTTTGTTATCATTGTTTTGTATGTGGATGACATGCTATTAATTGGTAACAATAAGGAGATGATAAAGTTACTAAAATCTTAGTTATCTTCTAAATTTGACATGAAGGATTTGGATGCTATAAAATTTATCTTGGATATGGAAATAATAAGGGATCATACAAATATAAATTTGTGGTTAAATCAAAGGAAATGTGTTGATTTGATTCTACAAAGGTTTAGGATGCATGATTGTAAACCACTATGTACTCCATACCCTGTTGGTAAAAAGTTATCAATTGAACAGTGTTCTAAAACAAGTGATAAAATTAAAGAAATACATCATGTTCCTTATGCTAGTGTTGTTGGTAGTCTTATGTATGTAATGGTCTATACTAGACCTGATTATGCACATGTAGTGGAAGTAGTTAGCATATATATGTCTAATCTAGGAAAGGCAGGTTGGACTGTTGTGAAGAGAATCTTTAGATACTTGTTGGAAATTTAGACTATGCTATATGTTACCAAGGAAAATCTAGAGATAGTATTATTGTTAATCTACAAGTTTTTTTGGATGCTAACTAGGTTGGAGATATAGACAAGAGAAGATCCACGAGTGCTTATGTGTTTAGACTATTTGGAAGGGTTGTAAGTTGGATGAGTAAAAAGTAATTAGTGGTTGCTTTATCCACAACATAGGTAGAGTACATTGCAGAAAGTCATGATTGTAAAGAAGTAGTGTGGCTACATAGGTTGTGTTCAATATTTGATCTTAAGCAAAGGTTGTAAGAATTGACAGTAACGGTTAAAGTATAATATTTTTGACCAACAGTTCTAGTTTTCTCAAAATATATTGATATCAAGTACCATTTTGTGAGAGAGATGGTTGAAGAGAATCAAGTGATGCTGAAGAAATTTGATATAGATAATAATATTGTTAATTCATTAACAAAGGTTGTACCTACTAAAAAAATTCTTGGTGTAGAATATCTATGGGTATGGTTGCCCTTGAAAGTTGACAATGGCAGTTTTTGGCCCCTATGGAAAGTATTCAACAAGTGGAAGAATGTTGGAAATATGTTGAATATTTTCCATGTTATTTTGGTAGGGTTAACTCTTAAAGGTATTGGACACTCTCTATGTATCCTTGTTGGGATTCTTAAGCTATTTTTAGATCTATAAGGGCTATTTGGGGTTAAATATTTGAACCCATGTTTTTTTGCCCATGGTGTTGTATAATTTGTTCTTGTGTTGTTGTTATTTAATTGCACTTGCATTAGGGTTTGATGAGAGTTGAGAGATTAACATTATTGAATTGTATACGGTTAATTTTATACAATAAGGAGATATTATTATGCTAGATTTTTTCTCGCAAGGGTTTCCCAAGTGAAATATTGTGTTATGAGTGTATCTATTATCTTCTTATTTTTTCCTTTGATTTTGCATTTACTATTTTTCTATATTTAGTTTATCGGGACCATTTTTTCTTTAAGGAATGTGTCTCATTATATTTTTAAGACTCTCTTGAAGTTTCTTGCACCATTCAGAAGAAAAAAATGGTAAAGAAAATATAATTTTAGAAATTAATACCTCTGCCATTAATAAGAAAATACCAGAAAATGAGTAGGACAAGTCAAAAGCCTTTGTAGTAGAGCTAAGAGAAGATAAATATGATGAAAACAAAATTGTGAAATAATATTGATGAATATAATAAGACCTAATCTTGATATAGGTAATGAAAAAAGAGGAAAACCCTCAAATTATCAAGCAATATCCATGGAAGCAAGAGCAAACATAGAGAAAGGAACACAAACTAAGTTGGTTGAACTTCTCTTTACCAAATAAAAAAATGATATTGGTAATACATAGGTGGGGTCAATATCCCCTAATGAGACATGATTATCATATCATGGAATATAAGGGGTGCTAATTCCCCCTCAAAGCATATGTGTATCAAGGATCTTTGTTTAAGTAATAAGCCTAATATTCTTTGTATCCATGAAACTAAAATGACAAAATAAGAAGTTTCAAAAACTATGAAAGCAGTATGGGCAAGATGTGAATGGGATTCTATGGATTCTGAAGGAGTGGTAGGGGGAATTCTAACTTTTTGGGATCCTTCTATAATCTCTTGTGTAACCACTCATAAAACTAGACATTGGATAGCCTCTTTAGTCACTTGAAAATTTGAAGATATTCATTTCATCCTTATCAATGTCTATGGATCTACAACTTAGTCAAGTAGATTAGAAGTTTGGAATGGGATTGAAGTCTTTATGAGAAGTAAAGACCAAGAAACTTGATTCATGATCATAGGAGATTTTAATGCCATAACCAAGTTGGATGAAAAATTTGGGAGAATTAGGAAATTAACCCAAAGTATGAGATATTTCTTAGTTTTTATTCAAAACAATAATCTATGGGAGGTTGAGTTTGAAGAAGACAACTATACATGAACCAACAACATGAGAGGCCAAAACCTGATAGCAAAAAAATAAGACAGATGCATACTCTCATATCATTGGCTAGATGAAGGAAATTGTGCTAAAATTAATACCTTTTCAAGGATTGGTTCAGATCATTGGACAATAAGAGTTAAAATGGTGGTAAGTGAATTCAAATAAATATCATATTTTAAATATGATCATATGTGGGAAGACCATCCTCAATTTGTTGATATGATAGCAAAAATATGGAATTCTTTAGGAAATGGTGGATTGTATGCTCTTCCAAAACAAATTAAATCTATGACGTCTAGATTAAAATAATGGAACAAGAACACTTTTGGGGAAAAAATTAGAAGAAAGAAGAACTAAAATTTAAAATTTAAAAATTCTAAAAAGGTGATCATAATAATCCAAGATCATAGGAAAGGGAGTTTCTTAGTGAATATCATAATATTTTGAGTAAGGAAGAGAAATTTTGGAGATTATAATCAAGACAAACTTGGTTAATATAAGATACAAATTCAAAGTTTTTCATAGGATGGCTATAGTATAAAGATCAACATCCATAATTAGTAGAATTAAATCAATATAAGGGGTTTGGATTGAAGATCAAAGTGAAATTAGAAAAGAAGCAAAGTTTTTTTATTAGAATATTCTAGGATTAGAGGAGACTGAAGTTCTTAATGATAAACTTCTTCAAGATGTACCTTTAGTTATAATGAATGAAGACTAGGAATTTGATGGAGTCTATTACTCTAGAAAATTTTCTTTAGCTCTTTTCTCTTTTAATAAGGATAAATCCTTAGGTCCATATGGGCTCTCTACAGCTTCTTACCAACATATTTGGGATATAGTGAAGGATTATTTATTGGTGGTAGTGGAACAGTTTAGGGTAAAAACATATCTTACCCTAATTCCAAAAAGGAAGGATGTTGAATTGTTTGATTATTTTAGATTCATACGGTTATGTAATATGACATATAATATTATCTCCAAAGTGATGGCAAAATGATTAAGGCCATTGTTAGACAAATTTTAAAATAACTAGGAGAATTTGTGAAAGGGAGACAAATTTTGGACGTGATCATAGTAGCTCATGAATTTATACATTTAGCAACTTCAAGAAAATACAAAGCAATGATATTAAAACTTGATATGAGTAAAGCCTATGATAGGTTTAAATGGTATTTTATTTTTGCAATTTTAGAAAATATTAGATTTGGGAAAAATGGGTTATATGGATTAAAATCTTGTGTCTCTATAGTTTTTTATTCAATGTTGGTCAATGGGTTAGTAACATAATATTTTAAAGCCAAGAGAGGCCTTAGACAAGGAGATCCTCTATATCCACTTGTTCATTATTATGGCAGAGGTTTTGAGTAGGAACTTAAATAAGTCCTACAAATATTGACTTATAAGAGGACTTACGGTTAGTAATAACATTGACAACATCACCCATCAAAAATTTGTAGATGATACAACCCTTTTTGGAAGGGCAAGGATAAATGAGGCCAAAGCTTTGTATAAATTTTTAAAGGAATATGAAAGAGCATTAGGGTAGAAATTTAATAGGATAAAATCCAAAATTTACTTCCTTAACACTCCATCTAATATCAAAGCAAGAATTTGCAAGTTACTTCAAATGGAGGAGGCAAATTTAACATCAACTTATATAGGGATACCTTTATTTGAGAGGATAATGAGGATAGAATTATGGAATTCAGTTATTAGTAAATTTCATAATAAACTACCATCAATTGGCTAGACCTTTAGCGGTAGATTTCATCTCTTCTACAAATGGTCATAAACAATGGAGAAGGATTAACATTCCTGGTTTTGAAAATGAATTAGCATGTTTGTACAATCTTCTTTCTACCATCAGAATTCCTTTACATGAAAAGACTGATTGTCCTATTTGGGAACCTACTGATTCTTGATATTTCACGGTCAAATCATCTTACTTGCTCTCTTAACAGTATTGATACTCCCATACCTTTAAAGCTTGTCTAGACTAAGTATTTGATTCTAAAGATTGCTTTCTTTTCTTGGTTATGTATTCAAGATCGCATCCTTCTCACTGAAAATCTTATAAAAAGAGGTATTATTTTGCCTAATAGATGCCATATTTATCATTCGGATTGGGAATGCACTCCTCATCTCTTCTTATTTTTTTTATATTCAAGAATGGTGCTTAACAAACTTTTCCATACTTTCAAGATTGCCTAAGCCTGTCCTCCTTCAATTGTTGATCTATTCCAATAGTGGCCAATTCATTTCAAAAATCCCATACTCAGAGGACTTTAGAAGTTCTATTTGCATCAATTCCTCTGGAAGATATGGTTAGAATGCAATAAAAGAATCTTTGACTTGAAGGCTTTGGATGCCAACATTATTTTCAGAAAAATCATCCTTCATGCTAAGGAAAATGCCCTTGCTGCTCCTTTTGATCCTTATCTTTGTTCATCCTTTGAGAAGGGCATATTAAAGTCTTGTGATATTTGCATTGATATCCCAAGGCCTGTTGCTTAGCCTTCATCTAGAACCAGCATCAAATGGCAATCTCCTCCCTTTGGGTGGGTCAAGATTAATTTTGACGGTGCTACAAAAGGCAATCCTGGTGTTGCAGAGGCTGGAGAAATCCTTTGTGATTACAATGGCAATTCCATCTTTACCTTTTTCCAAACCATTAGGAATCCAATCAAATCATTCTATTGAAGCTAAATCTATGTCGAGAGGACTTCAATTTCTAAAGGACACTCCTAGAAAAGTCATTTTTGAAGGATATTCTCTTAATATTATAAATTTCCTAAAAAATTCCAAGCCTAGCAGCTGGAGGATCAGGAATCTCATCGAAGAAAGTAAGCAAATTCTCAGTCAGCAATTCAATGTCATGGTTCAGCACATTTTTAGGGAGGGCAATTCTGTCACTGACAAATTAGCCAACATTGGAGTCAACGCATAAGGTTTGATGACTTGGATGGATGTCCTCCCCAATGACATTGCTGAGTTGGCAAATCATGATCAAAATACCATCTGCCATGATGAATATCGAAATCCTTAATTTTTCCATTACCAAAAATATTTTATTTTTCGTGATTCATAGGGCCCATATCCAAAGCTTCAAAAAAATCCAAAATAGATATTTTTTTCATCATTATTATTCTCCTTTGAAAAGGGGTTCCTTGTTGATAATGTCCAATTCTCCTCTGCCTCTTTTTTATTCCTCTTCATTGTTGATAATCATTTCCATGAGGAATTCTGATGCCATGTCCACTCTAATTTTAAATCATTTCAATCTCGTGTGGAATGATGCTTGTAATTTTGCCTTTTAAAAAACCTTTTCTAAATGTTTTACCTTTTGCATTCTCCTGAGGCTTTCTCGAATGTACATCCCAATCCTTTCTGGATTGTGTGCCTATTTTTGTCATTGGCCCTATCATGTGAGTATCACCAAAAGATCCATCTTCATTGGGATGGTGTTTTGCCTTTTTATTCCCACATTTTTTCATCACCTTTTTTTGCGTTGTGCCAAATTCTCTAACCATCATTATACTTTTTGCCAAGGGTTTATTTTTTGGCCTAGCATTACTTTCTATTTAGTCCTCCTATGGTCTTCCCAGCAAATATATCATTCCATCTCTATTTCTTTCGATCTATGTCTTTATTCACCCAATTACTATCCTTCCTTATTTTCCTTTATCACCATGAAGGAAAAGTTGTTTTCATCGATCCTGAAACTGTTGATCTGGATTTTGTTTCTACTAATATTTTTAAGGATAAGAATGAGATCATCAATTTTTTCAATTTGTTTAGCAAGGTGGATGACAAGATTACTAAGGCGTTCATGAAAACCTGGGATAATGAGTTGGTTTCCATCCACGGTGTCCAGTTCCAAATTTCTTTTGAGTTGCTGGCAAACCTGACAGGGAAATTCTTGGAAGGAAAAATCATCAGAAGAAATAAGCACAACTAGGAGGCAGAGTTAACACTCTTCGAGAAAAATTCACCCATCCACAAGAAGGTAAATAAAGGTTTGTTTCGCCATGACTTGTTAACTCCCTGGAAATAAATCCTTAAGTCAATAATGCAATATTTTACCTGTGACAATCCTGAGTCTCAATTATGTTGTTTTCATCTTGCATTTGTTAATCATTTTTTAGATTCAAAAATGATGAACGTTCTCGCTGCTCTTTTTTGGTCCATGGACTATACCATCACCACCAACTGTTCCAATAAGGATGAGGCCAAACCTTGCCACCAAGATCTTTTCAAGGTCCTTTATAAGCACCTCCTTCTACAATTCCCTTCAGGTAATCTCCCTACCCCTAATTCTAACAAGGATAATTCATCCTCAACCTCGAGTCCTAAAACCTCCAAATCCAAAATAAAAGAGAAAGGGAGAAAATCTATTTTCGAGTTCTCTGCTAGAAAGAAATCCAAACTTGAAAAGACCCCTATCTGTAGTTCCCAGAGGCTAAAACATAAAGAAGCTATCAAAACTCCTTCGTCCACCTCTGTAAAAACTCCAAAGGACAAGTCTAATTCTCTTGACCTTGTCAAAAGGTATCTTCACAAGTTTTTTGTGCATGCCACTTCTGCCACAATTGACCATCTTGAAACTGCTCACTTGGCCATTGGAAAGGTGATTTCAACCCTCAAATAATAGTGCCATGCACTTAGCCTCTTGTTCTTCTATGATAATTTTGAAAATGTTTCTACCCTAGCTGGTGCTGAGGTGTCCTTCGACACCAAAACTGATGTCAAAAATACTATAAATGATGAATACGTAATGGAGATTTCTAAGGAGGCTTGCATCGCTGTTCCCAAAGATAACAAGGAGATTTCTATGAAAGATACTGGTTTGAAATGGGTTGCTTCATCCCTCATGCAACTGGATACTCCTCTTGATGACTAATGGTTCTTCCTCTAGTTTTTTGGGTCCTCTGTGGTGGTGGATCACATCTCTTTTGGTTCCTTTTTTATCGAGGATCGTTCCTTTTTGAGATCTGATGTTTCTCTTAATGTCTGTCTATTCAAGGCTGTTGAATCATTTTAGTTTAAGGTGTATTTTTGCTATTGTATTTTGTTTCATCTAACAGTATTTAGTGTCTTTCCCCTGTTCCTTTTTTATCCTTTTTTATCCTCTGATGATCCTCTATTGTACAAGGCGTTAGGGCGCCTTTCAAATGCCTTGGTTTTAATAAATTAATTAATCTACCAAAAAAAAAGTTCATAATAAACTACTAGATTGGAAAGGTATATGGTTATCATTATCAAGAAGAGTGCAATTTATTAAATCGATCTTACAGGCCATTCAAATATATTATATGTCATTGTATACTGTACCAAAATCAGTTGAATTTTTTTATCTATATTATGCAATTCTTTTATGGTTAGGCTTACATGATAAAAGGAAATTTCCTTTGGTTGCATGGAGCAAGGTGTGTGATGATAAAACTAGGGGAGGTCTTGGTTTAAGAGTTCTTACATTTGCAAACTTAGATTTTAGGGAAAATTTAATCTAGATATTGTACAAAGATAGTCAAATACAATGGGAAAGAATTTTCTAAGTATGTTGAGCTCAATGACCCAAGTTTAATATTTACTACATTCTCTCTACCAAATGGTTTTTCTCTTGGGAATGGTTTAAAAGAATCTAATGATCTAATGATTAAATTTTTAAGATGGTGGTGGGTGTTTAGGACAAATATCTCATCCCTAAGATTAATATTTTTCAATGGCTGGTTATGCATAATAAAATTATGACACAGAATAATTTGAAAAAATGTGGTTTCTTCTTACCAAATAGATGTGTTTTGTGTGAAAAAGAGGAGGAAATCATTCATCATCTACTTCTTAAGTGCTCATTTTTAAAAAACTTGTTTGATCATGTCTGTAGTGAATTCCAATTTCACTAGTTTTTCCCTAGAACTATCTCAAACTTGACCTTGCAATAGGAGCCTCCTTTTAAAGGTAAAAGAATCAGGAAGTTGTGGCTTCTAAGCCTTCCACATATCTGGTGGAGAGTTTGGAATGAAATAAACCATAGAATCTTTGAGGATTTGAATATGTACTAGGAAATGGTTTGGAACCGAACAAGAAGTCTCTTTATGGAGAATTTTAACACTATCCGCTTCAATGAGGGGTGGGAATTAGAGTAGGAAAGGTAAATATTGGAATTTTGTGAAGTTAGAGAGAAATTACCAATGCCTTGAGTTCATCCTAGAACTCATGCAAAATGGTACCACCATCGGTTGGATGGTTCAAATTAAATTTTTATGGGGCCTCGAAAGGTAATCTCGAGTTGGCGAGAGCTAGAGGGGTGATCTGAAATCATCTGGGTAAGGTAATCAAAGCCTTTGTTGAACCACTAGATGAAAAAATAAGTCATTTTACTAAAGCAAGAGTAGCTTATGTAGGAATTTCTTTGGCTAACAATTGTAATCTAGATAAGCTCATAGTTGAAGGAGACAAAATCTTGTGACCATTTTAAAGGGAGAACAACCATTCGCGTGGAATATTGACTTAATGATGGTTGAGTACTTTTGGATAGAGTCAAGAATGTTTCTATCAATAATATTTATAAAGAAGCCAACATGGTAGTAGATGGTATTCCTAACAAAGGAGTTATGGCAAATTTTAGAGAGGAATGGGGGAATGATATCCCAACACACATAAATAATTTATTTGATAATAATAATGCCACAAGAATTGATAATGGGGATCAGTAGAAAGAGGCTACCATGAAAGCATAGAGTATATGATATTTAGATATGTAAGGCGAATGTTAGTTTTCTAGTTTTGGATGTGGTTAGTGAAGTGTGTTTTTTGTTACATGGTTGGTATAGGCTTTATGCTAGTGGAAATCCTTCTTGGTAAAATGGACAGTGATTGGCCATATCTATTGATGTAAAATGTTAGAATTCCTTTCAAAAATGTATTTTTTCAACTTAAAAAAAGTATATATGTCTGGTGGGAACTAGAGAAAAATTTCTATTTGGATGGATTCATGGTGTGATAAAAAACCACTCAATTTAGATCCACTTTTGAAACTTTGGATGAGATTACTTCAAGAAAAATATGGTGATAGAGTTTCAAACATTTTGTACAAGGATCAAGAAGGAAGATACAAATGAAAAGAATATTTTTTTACAAGTTTACAAGACATTGATGCTAGGAGGCAATTGAGTAGAAAGAAAACAACCATGATTATTATGAGTGGATTCAAGTATAAATTGATTTGGGAGTTGAATAGCTTAGGAGAATATACAACAGGAGGTTGATATAATGTAAAGCACCAACAAAATAGTAATATCAATAGAATATGGAGAGATATTTCGGATAGCACAAGCATTCCTAAAGTCAAAATTTTTGTTTGGCTAGTAGGGCATAGAAGAATTTTATCTTGGGATAACCTTATGAAAGGGGCTTTCATAACCCCTCTCAATGTGTTCGTTGTAAAAAGGAGGAGTATATTATAGACCATCTCTTGGGATATTTATCAATAGTTTGGAAACTATGGCAATGGATTCTTAATATGTTTGATAAATACATGGTGATGAATAGCAAATTTGAAGAATGGTTAAAGTAATGGCAGAGTAATTATAAAAGAGAGGCTTTGCATACAATATGGGATATATCAAAAGATACAATACTTTGGATTGTATGGCTAAAAAGGAATAGAAGAATATTTAAAGGAAAGGAAAGTAGTTCAAAGGTAATAAAAGGGAGATATATTTAGCTATAGAGGAGTCTAAATCAACCCTATCAACTCACCCAGAATCTAATATAAAAGAATAGAGCCTTGATAGATGTAATCAAGTCATTAAATGAAATTACAATGTTAGGTACAAGATAAGCAAAAGGAAGGTAAATAATATAAAGTGGAAACCACCAGATGTGGAGTTGGTTAAATTGAATTTTGATGGAGCATCTAAAGGAAATATAGGACCAGCAAGAGAAGGAGGAATAATTAGAAATAATAGAGGAGAGATTTTGTCTCATTACGCTCTGAATAGTGGATTTAAGATAAATAATGAAGTTGAAGCTTGGGCATCTTTAGAAGGGTTTAAAATATGCAAACAAATGCGATGGAATAGAGTATGGATGGAAGGTGGTTCTCTCATAGTAATAAATATGATTTTGAGGAAAGCAAAGGCTCCATGGAACATATAAGAGATAATTGTGGAAAATCAATATCTTGCTAAAGAGTTTAAGAAAATAGGTTTACACATACATTAAGGGAAGGAAACAAATGTGTAGATAGGCTATCCAATAGAGGGGTTTTTATTGAGGATTGTGAATTTAAATTCTCCTTTCCATGGTTAGAGGAAGTAGTAAGTTTAGCTGAAATTGACAATAAAATGTTGACTGCTTGAATAAAATAATGATTAGATTTAATTTAATGTTTTCCATTGGTAATATCTACTTTATTTTATAACATTAATGTGTTTTTATATTAAAATATTTATTATAATTTATATGGATGCACTTGTGTTTTAGGAAGGAAACTAGCAATCCAGATTTGGTAAGCATACTATGATAGTGCAATATTTTAGAAATATTACTCTACTAAGATGCAATGCATAGATAGTAGAGGTGAAGTTTTGGTATTCAAGAAGGGTGTTGAATTATAGAATATTTGTATTCATACAAAAAATTAAAAATATTCAAAAAATGAAAATCAAGAATTCAAACATTTTGGAGGAATCGAACTAGGGTTTTAGAGGAGGAATGTCGGAGGTCTACGACATTACAGTAGCATTTTGAATTATTGGAGCATAAGTAACAGGAGGAATATCGAAAGTTTGAGGAATCGAACTAGGGTTTCAGAGGGCTAGGACAAAGGCATGGAGAACATTTTCGTGCAAAAAACACCATCAGAGAGGATCAATTATTCTGGAGGGTCTTTCAATAGTAAGGATCATTACCAAGAATGGGGGACATAGGTACTTTGGTACCAGATCCTCCAAATCAAGGAATCTCATACCGAGATAAGCTATGTGGAACCCAAGATAGCTTCAATGATTGTCAAACACAAGCAAGGACAATCATAACTACCATGGGAAAGCAACAAAAGGAGGATTCTTTGCCTGGAAGGGTGAAAAAATATTTACCACAAGCAAAATAAATACCAGTATTGGAAATAGCAAAGGATTGGATAGCTGAGGATATAGTTTATAAGACAAAACACAACTTGATAGGTAAATTTGTGGGTTTTAGACCGTCCGTGCACTTCCTCCACACATGGATAAGGAAACAATGGCATCTGGAAGGAGAATACAAAATTCTAACTCTCCCAAATGGGTATTTTTCTATAGAGTTCACATCAATGGCAAACCGACAAAAAGTATTTGAGGGAGGGTCGTATCATCACGAGCCAGCGAGACTATTCCTACAACCATGGAAGATGGGATTTGACCCGAGGGTGGAACTAATTGCAGTACCAATATGGGTAAGATTATTTGCCCTTCCCCTTGAATTTTGGAAAGAGGAGGTACTCGAGGCAATAGGCAACTTACTCGAGCATTATCAAGGTAGATCAAGAGAAATAGTTTTAGGAGGATCGACAATGTTTGCTAGGGTTTGCATAGAAATGGATCTCAGTAAACCTCTTCCAATAGAGATAGACCTAAAAATAGGGGATTTTTTCTAGCACCAACAACTGGATTATGAGGCTATTCCATTTAGATGTCGGGTGTACCATGCTCATGGACATTTGGCTAGAATGTGCCCAATAGTTAAAGATCATCAATTTGGACAAGAGGGGACAAAAGAAAATATTAACATGGCGGGCCAATATCTTTAAAAAAAGGTAAATCAGAAGGAAGGGAAAGGCCCAAAAGACTCTAAGGGCTTCCAAAAAGTAATCAAAAGGCCAAACAAAAGAAATCAGCACAGTAACTAGAGACAAGGAGAAAAAGTGGGAAGAACAAATAATAGATATGAGATATTCAAACAACTGGGAAGCTTGGAAACAGAAGGGGATTTTCAAATGGAAGGATTAGAGGAGGATACTTAGCAAGTCACACCATTGGATCAGGAACAATACTCCAATATAGTGTCAGGGAACAAGCAAGGAGCATAACCAGACACAACCTCTCTCATGGAAGAGGAGATTCAACCTACGAGGGAGACCATAGGAGGGGAATCAAAGTAGGGGATAGTCTTAACTCAAGAAATAGAGATGAAAGAAGGAAATAAGAACAAATACAACCCTACTTTAGGGATTCATCAAGTGGAGAAGAAACAAAAACCAAACCAATATGTAGGGAGGAAGTCAAACAAGGGGGGGGGGGGGGGGGGGGGGGGGGGGGGGGGCCCCCCCCCCCCCCAGGGGGGGGGGGGGGGGGGGGGAGGAAAATATGGAGGAACAAGGAAGAAATTTGAGCTAGAATGGACAGGTAAAATCGATGGCTGATTTTTTCTCTCCCCATTCTCAATGATTTTAATTACTTGGAATGTGAGGGGTTTAGGCAGCCACCCCAGACAAAAGGTAGTCAAAAACATTATCATGGATATGAGTCTAGATATAATTTTGTTACAAGAAACCAAAATGCAAGGAGAAGACTTACAAAAAATAAATAGGAGGATATGGCAAAAAGGAGAGATCCTTACTCAATCAACATAGGGGAAATCAGGTGGATTGGCCACTATGTGGAATCCCCAACTATTCCTAGCAATAGGGGGGCCTCCACGAGAGGGGTGTTGATGGTTCGGTTACAAAATAGAGAAAATGGAAAAAACTAGACTATAGTTAATTTCTATGGAGCACAGATAGTCAAATTACAGAGGGATCAATGGGCAACCATCCAAACTTTCAGAGATAACTACCCGGAGGACCAATGGATTGTGGGAGGATACTTCAATACAAAGCTTAGAATAGAGGAACAACAAGGAGGCAGAGCCATGTTGGAGGAAAAGGATAGGTTCTTTTTAGCAATAACATGTCAAATGAATCTAATAGATATCCCAACTATGGATAGCTCCATGACTTGGATAAATAGAAGAAAGGAAGGGGAGACAATCAAATCTTGCTTGGATAGTTTCTTCATGGGGAGGAATTATTCCTGCATACCAAGCATCAAGTGAGGGTCATGGATAGGATTTCTTCAGATCATTTTCTAGTAAGCCTTACCATAGAAGAAGATAATCATAAAGTTGCAGGAACTTTTAAATTTGAGCTATGGTGGCTAAAATATGAGGAGTTGGAGGACCACATAAAGGAATGGTGGGAATTAGGGAGACCAATATTTGGGACAACCCAATTCAAACTCCATAAACAACTAAAATATGTGAGGACCCAACTAAAGGAGTGGAGTAAACACAAGAAGGAACTCACTAGAATCCAAAAGAACAAAATCAAGGATTAGAAGGAGAAGATTGCTCAAGAGATAAGACAAGGAACTATTACGAAAGATCTGTTGCAACGTGAGGCAAAAATTATTAGGAGAGAGGAAGCTTTGGAGGAACAAGAAGAGATCTATTGGAGGTAAAGAGCCAGAGTTACATGGTTAAAGGAGGGGGATCAAAACATAACTTTCTTTCATAAGACAACAACAACTAGAAGACAACAGAATAGAATTATAGGTCTTACAGATATGATGGGTCAGGTAAAAACTAGTGGAAGTGAAATGAAAACTATAGAAAATCAATACTTCCATACTCTTTTCAGTAGAAACAAAAATTTGAATGCAACATGGCAGGAGAAGATACTAGAGGCAATTCCACAATTAGTCAAACCTAAACACAATAAATTATTAATGGAGGAAATTTCTTTGGAAGAAACATCGCAGATCATACAAAAAATACAAACAAGAAAGACCCCAGGACCAGATGGATTCCCCATTGAATTTTATCAAAATTTTTGGGAAATTGTGGGCCAAGCAATGGTGGAGGCACTAGAGGAAATCAGACAGAGTAAGAAAATGTTAAAAGCCTTGAATCATACTTTTATCACTTTAATTCCTAAGGGCCCACCTAGTGAGATAATTGAGAACTATAGGCCTATTTCACTATGTAATGTAGTATACAAGATATTAACAAAGTTTATGGCAAGAGAGGTTAAAACCTTTTTTACCAAATCTGATTTCAAGTGAGCAAGGTGGTTTTGTTGAAGGTAGACAAATTCTAGATGGAATAGTAGTGGCCTAGGAGGTGATACACACAATGTCCAAGAAAAAGGACCTAGGTATGTTTATTAAATTAGATCTTTCTAAAGCTTATGATAGAGTAGATTGGTCCTTTATGCAAAGGATTTTAGAAAAAATGGGCTTTGTAGAGGAGTGGAGAGACTGGGTAAAATCTTGTACACAGACTACATCTTTCTCAGTTCTGGTAAATGGCAGTCCATCTCCCATGTTCACAGTAGGAAGGGGGTTGAGGCAAGGGGACCCTCTTTCCCCTTACCTTTTTATCCTTTATGTAGAGGGTCTAGGGAGACTGTTAAAAAAATAGAGACAAGAGGGGAGGCTAAGGGGTATGAAAATAAGTTCTTAGATTGAGATAAATCACCTCCAGTTTGTGGATGATACTGCTCTTATTAGTCAAGCCAATCTCCTAGTAGCAAGAAACATAAAAGAATTTTTAGATGGGTATACTCAAGCTATTGGGTAAACTTTTAATGAAAAAAGTCTCAAATAGTTTTTTTCAATACAACGAAGAGGGTGAGAGATAAAATTATACAATTGTTGAACTTCATGGAAACTCCTTTACCCATACGGTATTTAGGAGTACCTTTATCTGCAAAGAAAATAAAAAGCAAGGAGTGGAAAGGGTTGATTGAAAGACTTCAAGCTAAGTTGAGCAATTGGACATACAAATGGCTAAGCTTGGGAGGAAGGCTTACAATGATTAAAGTTGTGCTACAAGCTCTCCCAGTTTATAAATTTTCCATACTTCGGGCTCCAAAGAAAATTCTAAAAGATATTGATACATACATCTGTTGAGGTATGATTTTGTCCAATTACAAAATCACCCTACAGTTAGGATCAAAATTCTCTCTTGCAAAGAAAACGTATTTCTCCAAGGTTCTTTCACTTAATGTTTTTATGTATCATGAGTATGTATTAAAATAAGTGTTTGAACTACTTCAATGGTTTGCAAGTAACTGATAACAAGGGGCCTGGAATTCAAGTATTTAACTTTAAATTCATCATGTGCTATGCATCCTTTAATAAAATTCTCTTCCTAATGAGTAATAAATAAATTCACCTTTTGAATTTAATCTTGAAAACTATGCAAATTTATTCTACAACTTCAAAACAACAGTTAATTAAAATACTTTAATTTAGCATTTTTAATTAACATTAAAAAAATTTATTAAAGTTTATGAAATTTTAATAAAATTTATTAAATATAAGCCTTAATTATAAACTTTGAATTTTATCATATTCAAAATTAAGGTTTTATTTAATTTAGATATTTATTCATCCAAATATGAAATTGAAATTTAAGTATTTGAAAATTGAACAAATATAAAATAATTAAACCATAATTATAAGGTTTTGAACCTTGATAATTATGAAAAAGGGTTTAATGTAAATCTCATTTATGAACCTTTTAAATTTTACAATACTAAAATAATTTTCATAAAAAATTCCTTTTTTGTAAGATTTAAATATTTGAAAATAAATATGAATCTCAAATGTAAAGTTTGGATTCTTCAATGATTTAAAATAAAATTATAATAAGCCAAACATTCCTTAATATAAATAGATATCAATTATAAATTCCCAACTTTATTTTTTTTGGTAAATAAAAGTCTTCATTAATTACCGGGTTTTGCAGGTTAACCCAAAACCTATTACAATATCCAACCTTCTGCTGAGATTGTAGATCCTAGTCATCCTTGAAACTTTCTTACCAAAACTTGTGTTGAATCCCCTACAACACCTTACTAACAAGGCACACCCATACCTAAACATAACTGTAAACATTACTTACATTGACAAGAAATTGAAGTTTGGAACTTTGCACTTGTGAAACTTGTTGCTTGCCCATTTCCCATTCTCTGTTCGAAATCTTCCAAGGCTTACACCTTGTTACCTTCATTTCCAATTTGGTATGATTTAGAGGGAAACCCCATAGTTATTACTAGCTCCATGGGGAAAGAACACCCATTCATCTTTCTCCTTAACGGGTAGGTTTCTTTTCACGACTAATAATGTTTTCCACTTCATGTGGCACATCTTGTGTCCATGTCACCAGACTACCAACATCAACACCTATGTTGGATAATTTTTCAGCTAACATGTTGGCCTCACGGTACACGTGACGAGCCCTCATGTTCTCTCTTGCCACAAAAAGGATCCTCACTTCATGGATGACTCCCTTGATTCTCCATGGAGGTTTTTTGCCATTGGTTAACAGGTTGATGATGTTCATAGAATCACCTTCAATCATCAAGTTACCTTGAGTTGCTTGGGCTACTTGCAACCCTCTCCAAAGGGCTCTATCTTCTGCTTCGTTATTAGTTCTGATTCCCAATGGTTCAGCGAAGGCCTTGACCAGATTTCCTTGATGATCCCTGATTATTCCTCCAGCTCCAGCTCTTCCCAGGTTCTCCTTGGTTGCACCATCAAAATTTAGTTTAAATTCCCAACTTTATGAAATTAAAGTTGAAACCCAAATAATCATTTATCCTCGATAAATTTATTTTATTCAAATATTAATTGAATTTAATATTTGAATAATAAATAAATTTAAAACCTAGTTATAAATTTATACTTTATAAAATCAAAGCTAGGTTAATTCAATGAAAAATTAAATATGAAATAAATTTCAAAATTTTTAAAGTAAGGAAAATAAAATGTGCCTTTCGGACAAATAACTACAAAATGGAATGAACAAAAACTTAAAACCAGATTTATACAAACCAACAATCACATAGTATAGCAATAAATAAGGTTCTATCTTCAATGGAAATTTTAATTAAAACTATATCAAATCATTTAATTAAAAATCAAATACCGTATTCACGCATATCTAAACAAAAAATAATTTGATATAATCATTGGATCTTACAGTAAAGTCTCTAAAATCTCTGTAAATCCAAATATTTGTAGCCTTTCAATGCAATGAAACCTCCTTTATTCTCTTTCAAATATTTTTAGCCTCCTTTGCCCTATAATTGTCCGACCCTTTCTATGTCTTCCAACCTTTATATATAATTTTGAAATCTTTTTGTTTGCACAGTTCCTTCTTTTAGTTCCATAACGAGCTTTTAAATAAATTTTCGTAACTCCTTTTGTTCCCAATGTTTTACTCTTCTTGTAACATAAACAAATGTTCATTCCTCCAATGATATCATATACCGTTGCTCCCATTTATAAATATCTTAAATTATATTAAACAACCCTATATTATGTATAGTTTACTACTCTCTATGTCATACAACCAAATTGAAACATCACTGTTTGATGATTTAATCAAACGCTATGTTCGTCGTCAATTTGAAATATATCTTCATACTGTATTATATTTGTGACGTCACAACCATCAGATTTAAACATTTTAAATCACATTTCCTATGCACCCTGTATCATTGATATACAATTTCAAAAAAATGGAAGTTGCAACATAATTTGTAGAATTTAAAATCTGACCATTTAATGCAAAAGTGGATTATTAAATCATTCATCATCCCATCCAATACAAATGCAACCACTTTTGCATTTCAGAGCCACTCATCGCATCTCACTGTGCATTTTTCATTTAAACTATTCATTAATACTACGTCATCAATCACTATGTTAATCCAAATCGTGAAATGACCACAATGTGCCCAATCGTTCCAATTCACCATAAATTCTAAAGCTCTCAAATTATTGACGCAAATTATACTTCCTTTTATCAATTACGTTATATTGCCATTGCTCTCACTGCTTTGTCTCCGGTCCATGAACACATCCAAGTTGCCCATCTCAAAAATATTCATAACTTTGGTCCACAAAATCATCCCTATACGATCACACTAATGATGTCATTTGAATATCGTAAATCTTCCATACTCTGCGTATGAAATAATATCTAGATTTTCTCACTACGATCGATAATTTTAGGTTTTCATCATATTTTGAAACCAACCCTAGTGTTTAAAACTCATCTGTACCAACCTGGTATAATTTTCGTCATCGCTTGATACACTTTTTTGTCATGGAACTGAGTCCATATTGTCTCAATCCATCTGGGTAGCATAATAAATTTTACTTCTTGGCTCAACATATACTGAACATTGTCACTATAGTTGTTTCATCAACATGAATTTGCCATAGCATGACGAGTTACTCACACTTATAAGCACCTCGATTACATTATCTTTTTCAAATATTAGGCTCGAATATTAACCGCCAGGTTCACCTTATAATTTGTGTCCAATTACTTTGACTGTCTTGAAATCCTATAATTGTATCACAAACCTTCGTCACTAGGTATACTTTGTTCATCCACTCGTTGCCATGCCCTTATGCTACTTTTGAACCATTTGTGGTCGTCTTATCCTGTGCCACCAATAATGTATTCAATTTTTAAAACATTCAAATATCCAGCGCATTACACATCAACCTCATCGAAGATAACCTTGTATGGGTTTAAATCTTTGTCCCTAACTGCATATCGAACTGTGCAATATGTGCCTACTTCCTAGTTGATTTAATTTTATTGATGTATAATAATCTTTAGCACATAATAACGATCCATATTTGTTTATATTTGAATCCATAAAACAAACTAGGTTCATATAAATCAAACTTCTACCTTTGTACCTTGAACATATCAAAACCTCCTAGAACCTGTGGGTGCCTATATTGGAAAATATTTTATTGAAACTCAAACCCTATCCCACATGCATCCGGGTTAGGGGTCGATAAATTTTCATAACTATGAACACACATAAAAGTACTTGACTCAATCGTGAGTCCTTGGGTGCCTCAACCCTTGTGTCAGACTACTTTGACATCACGCCACGTTGACCATTAAACCGCTACCTTCAAAACCTATAAAGGTAAAATAAAATATTTTATTAATCAAAATATAATAAGATAATAATAAAGCCAAATATATAAATAAACATAACATAACAAATACAAACATAACAATTTAATATAATAAATTCACCACTCATACGACACACCCTACTAACATAATTATACAACAAAATACATTATAACATAAACAAACATTACATAAAATAAAACAATACAACAAAATAAAACTAAAATTTTGTCGTAACCACAATAACATAAAAATAAAACATACCACACTAAACCTAACCCACACAACATAACCATACAGAAAAAAAAGAAATGACCATTAGATTGTGAGACAAAATTTGATATTAAAACCAAGTATAAAACAACAGTTATGAATGTGGATTTTTGACATCAGATGATAAATATTATCGACTACATATGGAGATAAAATTCAAATAATTCTTTCAAATTTTAAGTGGATCCCCAATTTTTGGGTCATTGTGAAGGAGTCACAACAAATGATGACTCTACTGGTAAATATCCCTAGAAATTTTGGACTTAAGAACCCAACTTCTGAAAACAACAAAAACCCAAATATTAGAACCATGAGCATCAATAATATCTAGAGAATGTGAACATACCAATTCAACATGAAACAGTAGAATCACTAGCATCTACTTGGTGTGTGTAAAGTGATTCATTCTATACCCCTAAAAAATTTTAGCGTTCCATTACCAATTTTGTATTTATGTTATGAACATTTTCTCTTTTAAGTATACTTCTACGTGGATCTCTTCAGACATTGCTCTACTATCATCCAGGCATTTATAGCCCCAATAGATATTATCTGAATCTTCCATATATTAGGTGAATTTTATATTTTGCATTCCCTTTTATTCTAGACATAACTTCATTGCCAGACAAGCGTCTATAGCTCCGGTGAAGGTTATCTAGTTTATGGTGACAAATTTAACTTTACTTTTCTTCGTATTCATCATTTTTTTTTGTACTTTTTTTTTCTTTTTTTCTTTTCTTTTATCCAGTAATTTGGTAATTTACATTAAAAAATCCACCTATCATTTGGTTTAGAGATCAGGTAAGGTTGAAAGAGTATATAATATTTTTCACCTTAATTTGCAAAACTGACAACTTTGTACTTCCAGAATTTCAAAAGATATTCCTTAATGTGTTTGTAGTACGTGTGAAGCTTTTGCAATATGATTCTAATATTTCAAATTTCCTTATCTTAGTTCACATTCATGAAGGTATAAACTAACATCTCATTTTCCCTTTTCTTCAGGTTTTACATGTTTTCAAAATATGTAATTTCATATTTAATGATACAGGAACAAATTCCAAACAAAATTCTCAAATATTTAATGTCCCTATAACAACAACCTTAATCAAGACACCTCATTGAAGATTTACCAAAACTCAACAATAAATATCAAAATAACTAAACTCCAAAATTTGGCAAAAGCCAATTTATTTTAACATAACAAACAACACATCCAAAAATTTTCACAAAGTTGAGTAACATTTAGACAAAAATGTACAAAACAAATGACGAACAACAAATTATAGATAAACATACCAAAAATCTATGTACATGAGATAGATATATGTAGAAATCCAAACTATTCTCTCCTAGGATCCCAAGTATGATCACCACAGGTTGAACAATACATATTATGGTATGCATACAAAACTTCATATAAATACTATAAGAATTGGTGCATAAGAATTGCAAAATATATCAGATGCATAGGTTTATATAGTACAAGGTATAGGCTAGAAATAGCCTTAGGATATTAGAAAATAATATCCCCTCATGTAGCTAACAAGCAACGCATAATAGGTAGCCCAAACATAAAGATAGCTAAGTTACTAACCTAATTACATAGTCAAAATGACTACGATAACTAACCTACTAACCAAGATAATATCTAGGTTAAAGGTAAAGTAAATACTAGTAGTAAAAAGTAACAAACTACTTTTTACCATGCGGTAAATTAAATCTACCTAGGTGAATCTTACAAATTACCAAATGAGGTAATAATTTATAGTATTTGTAGCATAGTAACTAAACATCCCCCCTTATTACATGATTTGGCTAATGTATATCTATCCCAATACAATGAAAAAGATGTTGATCTATTGGCTCTTGCTCTGTCACAGTGCTCTGGTTGCTTCTAAGCAAATAGTGGTTCATTCCTCACTTTGTCTTCACATCAATGAATCTCCTTATTGTAATCTTATCATCCAATCAAATTTGCATGGGTAACCAGCCACTGCAACCGCTAGGTGTAGTAGAGTAGATCACCTTATACAAGGTTCATTTGGTTACAATATGATTTTGTAAAAGTTTTTATAAGGTAGCTAAGGTGTCGATCGCTACCAAAAATGCACCCTTATAAGTTTCTCCCCTTGTTGCAAAACATGTTGTAATGGAATTTTTGAAAGAAATGTGACTAAGGTGTCGATCGTTGTCGAAAATGCACCCTTATAAGTCATCTTCCCTTTTTACAAAAATTTTTTGAAGTAAGAAAGAAATGTTTATCCCCCCTTAATTGCAAAATATGTGCAACTTAAGAAGCTTTGTGAAGTTTTTTTACAAATATTGCCTCCTAGGCAAATGTTACACCATAAAATTCCCTCCTTTTGTTACAAATACTTCAAACAAAGAGAGTTTGCTATTTATGAAGCCTAAAATAGGTATAATCACTCCTTTGTTATAAGTACTTCAAACAAAAACTTATCCTATTTATGAAGCCTAAAAAGAAAGAGAGAAAATGGTGCTTGCTTAAGATGACAAATTATTGTTGAAGGCCTCCCCTCCCTAGGAGTTGGAGCGCGCGCGCTTGCACGCACTCTAAATATTTTGAAAAGGTTTGGGAATTTTGTTCCACATTGCCCATGTAGGCAATTTTGATACTGCTTAAAATCAGTAAAGCATGTAAAGTGCTTTGATTGCCTTCGAGTAATCTGATTCAATTCGGGTCCCTTTTGCTATCGCCCATGTGGCGTGGCTAGAGGGGTCCTCGTCAATTCAGTGGCACACATGACTAGTCCACCATATATCCACCATATTTCTAGTTTGTGTTGAGTAGCGTGTGGCCATTCCACCATATGCCACCTCTATCCAGTCAAGTCGTATCCAAGTGGTACCACATGTTCGTCAATCCTTCATGTTAGTCCAATCACCACCTCAGGATCCATGCCTGGGTGCTATCAACAGGGGTCTATCCACTCTGTTGCCATGTGTCCTCCATTAGGATTTCTCATAGGTATTACCCCCACCACATATCCTTTATTATGGTTACTCATAGGTCTTACCCACATTAGGTTACCTGTAGGTCTTACCCCCGCAACATATGCTTTGTTAGGTTACCCGTAGGTCTTAGAGGGGGGGTTGCCTATCAGCTAGCAAGCAGCATCACTGTCAGTGTAGTACATGCCTGTCTATATGGGTTGACAGTCCTGCACCTACTTATGTGGGTTGTCAGTCCTATATACGGGCTATCAATAGGACAATTTTGCGGGTTGTTAGTCCCGTCTGTGGGCTGTCAGCCTGCTACCATCTCAGGATCAACCAATGGACACTATCAACCAGCAAAATTTTGAGCTCGTAAAAATTCTATGCTAGCTCTACCCGAATAAAATGGTAACCAATTTAGATGTAGAACGTTAGGTCTTCTCCATCGAAGGTGCAACCCACACCTCCTACTCTTTCAGGTATTTTCCACCAATGGATGGAACCTGGAATGGATCTTAGCACCACACCAGCAAAACCACATCATTGAAGAAGAGCAAGGCTAGAATGCCTGCTCTGATACCAATGTAAGAATTGGTGCATAAGCATTGTGAAATATATTAGATGCATAGGTTTATATAGTACAAGGTATAGGCTAGAAATAACCTTAGGATATTATAAAATAGTATCCCCTCATGTATCTAACAAGCAACGAGTAATAGGTAGCCCAAACATAAATATAGCTAACTTACTAACCTAATTACATAGTCAAAATGACTACGATAACCTACTAACCAATATAATATCTAGGTTAAAGGTAAAGTAACTACTACTGGTAAAAAGTAACAAACTACTTTTTACCATGCGGTAATTTAAATCTACCTAGGTGAATCGTACAAGTTACCAAATGAGGTAATAATTTATAGTTACTGTAGCATAGTAACTCTAACAAATCCAACCACAATAGAATAAATCACATAAATATTCTCACTTTATATTTTTTTCCCACCATTGTATTTTAATTCTATGAGCAAACTCATAGTGAAGTGTTAATTCAACAAATAAACAAGACAATGATTAATTCTTAATTCCTTCTTGTCTAATCCTTATGATGCAAATGTTATAATTCAATTCCTGACTTATAATTAGACTGATTGTTTCAAACATGAAATTTTGCAAGTAAGAACTTATTTGAAACAATTTTAGAGTCAAATCCTTTTCTTTCATTGTATTTATTGTAAAAAAATTAGGAGTTATTCAATTCCTTATCAACAACACTTGATATATCATTATCAATAGCATAAATATTCAAAGGAATACAATTTACTACCTGGAATTTCCATCAATAACAAAGGTGAAAATTCTACCTTGTCATCCATGATCAAGACATCATGAGTAGCATTTACCAAAATTTGGTGAGTCATTGCAATTTCTTCTTTGTCTTCATGAGCTCCATAATTATCATATTGTAGCCCTTCATTTTCATCAACTACCTAATTTTCAAAAGCACAAAAATTAGGCACCCAATTAAATATGTCTTTCTTTTTCAAACCATAAGTCTTGTCTATCTAAGGGTGTGTCATTTAACACATCTCCATGTTCAACAACTTGGGTTGTTTATAATATAACATTTTTATCATTTGAATGAATAGAATTCAACTCTAATCCCTTGTCAACCATCAATGATATTTCTTTATTTGCACTTCCAAAGCCATCATGTGAATTGGTACCCGAATTCTCAGTAGTCAACAATAAAATAGAAAACTTTACCTTTTCCTCATTTATAAAAAATGAGTCATAAGCAACATTTATCATTTCTTCATTTTCAACTTCAGCAAAGTGTTCAATAAATTTATCTTCAAAGTGATTCAATTTTAGAACCTCATCTACTTTTGCAATTGACACATCATTTACTAATTGCATGAGAATTCCAAAATCTTCATTTGAGGTAGAATTTTCAATAACCTGCATATTAAGTGAACTAAAAATTTCATCAATAGGAATATGAGCAAATAATGATTCTTCATGTCCTTTTAAACAATAAAAATGATCATATAAATTCATGGGATGAAATTCTATTGCATCTTCCTCATAATCTTCAAGTTCTTCAAGAAATTCTTCTTCAAAGTCATCTACAACCATTCTTGGTGACTCCAGAGTTTTTGTTATTGAATCAATATCAAGTGTGTATATGCCTAGATCAATATCATTATAAATAATTTTATTAAACTCTTTATCATAATATATACTCATATTCTTTAACCTAGGCTCACTTTCCACATGAATCTGATTGGCTACACCTTTAAAAAATTTGTGGAAAAGTATCCTTTCAAATGCCTGCTCCAATCCCTGCTCAATAACAAACCATACTTGTCAGGAATATCAACGATATGAATATCTATATAATACTGCACTCTAGGTTCTGATGACAATTGTATGTGCACATTCTTAACCATGCCTATGACTTTTAATTTTGTTTTATCTAACTACACAACAATTTTATTTGAAGATGTCGATTTAAAACCTAATTTTTGACAAACTATAAAAGGCATCACATTACTTGAAGCTCCTGAATCCACCATGCAATTATGCAACTTTTAACCTGCAATTCTAACAATTAAAATAAAAGGAGGAGCCTCCTATTTTTCTTTTCATGCAACATATTGTACTTCGGTGATTTTCTTAACTTCTTTGTTACTTTGATTATCAAAAGCTTCCATTAATAACTCCTACTGATTGGGTAACTGTGCAACTTCAAATAGATTGATATTGGCTTTATTTTTTTTAAGATCTTCAATAATTTTATAAGTTATCTTTTCATTATTGTGTACCTTATGTGTAATTTTAAGTGCATTAAGAGAAGATGGAGGAACAAGATTATTATTTACGTTAACATCAAGAGGAATGATAATATTGTTAACAGGAATAGAAATAGTATTGAAAGACTTACTTTTACTTCTCAAATGATAGCCATGATTCCCCTTTCTGTACTATTTCAATGTATGGATTTTTTTGATACCTTCATCCTCTTCTTCTTATTCATCATCATCATCTTTGCTTGAACCAAGAATATCAAGACAATAGGCAAAAATTTAGCCTTTACTCATGCTAGATTCATTATAAACATCATTAGCAACCAATTTGTTCAATCCTTGCTGAATGAAATATGTCACATGACTAAATTCAACACATTCAATCATTAGTGTCATGTAATATACACCAATTATCCAACACAACTTCATATAAATTAACAGTTGTTTTATTGCTAGAACTATTAGAAGCACCACTATTGTTGGTAACAGGAGTTGGTACACCGCTATTATTAGGCTTTATATTAAAGTGGTTTCTTTGCATAGTGAACTTTCTATTTGGTTGTGATGTTTGTGAATTCTATTTTTTTATTTGGACCATATCGCTACTCAATTTTTGATACATTATTTTCAAGTCTGCTAATTTTGAATTAGATTTATTATGAGAAACAACATTATTAGCAAAATTGGTTTGGTTTTCAACATTTTGAGTATTTTGATTTAACCAACTTGGAAAACTTTAATTAAGCATAACATTTGGAATAATTTGGTTTGGCATAACATTTGGAATGTTTTGGTTTGGTACAGAATTTTGAATATTCTGATTTAACCATGGGTTTGTATGCATAGAATTATTCTGATTTTGTAAATTTTGTGCAAGCATTGGATTATTTTGTTGAGCCTAAAATTTTTGAAATGAATTCACATTTTGCGTTGCTGCTACATTCCCAAATGTATTCAAATTAAGTACATCATTATTCCTTGTCTTATGTGCAGCATAATGACTTTCTAAAAACATAGGATTACTTGATTGTGCATATGTCATTGGATTTGGAACTTGTGAAATCAAATTTAACATAGGCATTTGATTAGATAAAGCATGATTAATCATCAAAATATGATTGTGCATACCAAGATAACCAATTGATGGTAACTGACCTAGTCCACAACTTGATGGCATCATCTGTTGTTCAACCATGAGTTCTTCTGTGTAAGCTCTTGTAAGAGTAATGATTTTTCCTGCTCTCCTGACAAACATTGCAATTAACAAATCCAAAGATCCAAAATAGATTTGGATCGTGTCTTCTTCTGTAATATTATAAGGTGCAATCAATCTCGAAAACATTTTATGAAACCTAGTATTGAACATGCATAATGGTTCATTAGGTTCTCGTCGTGTAGATGCAAATTGTAAGTAAATACTTGTTGGATCAATAGCAAATTTGAATTGTGTAATAAATGCATCTTTTAACATATTCCAAGAAGTAATGGATCTAGAAGGTAAGCATACATACCAATCATAAGTTATGTCATCCAATGTTAAAGGGAATAACCTACATGCTACATCTTCGTGCTCAATTTGCAATCTAGACATTGCGTCAGTATACGTTTGTATGTGTTCCTCTTCCAAACGTGAACCATCATGTTTATACTTTGGCAAGTATTTTTCTACATTCTTTGGCATGTCATGAACATCGCCAGGTATATTCAATGGACTTCGTTGGTTTCTCATCCATGCTAGATTTGGTGCAACCATAGCGATAAGGGATGGATTCACTGATAAACTTGGATTTGTATTAGAAGTACTAGGAAGAATTACCATTTGAGTTTTACTTCTTCTATGTTTCTTAGTAGGAGATAAACTTTGAAAATAGTAGATTTAGACCTTGTGATTATTTTTTGGACTCCAATTTAATGAAACTTAATCACTTTGAAAATACAATACTTAAAATATGATAGCAATGTAACAATCAAATTGCAATATTCAAGTAATCTATTAAATATGAAACTTTAATAATGAACTAGTGAATGATTGATAATGCACAAATGACAAACTAAAATGAAATTACCTGTATTTCATTTTTGAGCCCTCTTAGCGCCATTTCTATTGAGGTATGATTTTGTCCAATTACAAAATCACCCTACAGTTAGGATCGAAATCCTCTCTTGCAAAGAAAACGTATTTCTCCAAGGTTCTTTCACTTAATATTTTTATGTATCATGAGTATGTATTAAAATAAGTTCTTGAACTACTTCAATGGTTTGCAAGTAACTAATAACAAGGGGCCTAGAATTCAGGTATTTAACTTTAAATTCATCATGTGCTATGCATCCTTTAATCAAATTCTCTTTCTAATGAGTAATAAATAAATTTACCTTTTGAATTTAATCTCAAAAACTATGCAAATTTATTCTACAACTTCAAAACAATAGTTAATTAAAATGCTTCAAAGGATTTTGAAATAGATTTTAATTTAGCATTTTTAATTAACATTAAAATTTAATAAACTTTAATAAAATTAAAGTTTATGAAACTTTAATAAAATTTATTAAATATAAACCTTAATTATAAAGTTTGAACTTTATAATATTCAAAATTAAGGTTTTATTTAATTTAGATATTTGTTCATCCAAATATGAAATTGAAATTTAAATATTTGAAAAATGAACAAATATAAAATAATTAAACCCTAATTATAAGGTTTTGAACCTTGATAATTAATTATGAAATAGGGTTTAATGTAAATCTTGTTTATGAACCTTTTAAATTTTATAATACTAAAATAAAGTTCATAAAAATTTCCTTTTCCGTAAGATTTAAATATTTGAAAATAAATATGAATCTCAAATGTAAAGTTTGGATTCTTCAAAGATTTAACATAAAATTATAATAAGCCAAACTTTAATATGAATAGATATCAATTATGAATTCCCAACTTTATGAAATTAAAGTTGAAATCCAAATAATCATTTATCCTCGGTAAATTTATTTTATTCAAATATTAATTGAATTTAATATTTGAATAATAAATAAATTTAAAACCTAGTTATAAAATTAAAATTTATAAAATCAAAGTTAGGTTAATTCCATGAAAAATTAAATATGAAATAAATTTCAAAAGTTTTAAAGTAAGGAAAATAAAATGTGTCTTTGGATAAATAACTATAGAATAGAATGAACAGAAACATAAAACCATATTTATGCAAACCAGCAATCACACAGTACAACAATAAATAAGGTGCTATCTTCGATGGAAATTTTAATTAAAACTATATCAAATCATTTAATTAAAAATCAAATATCGTATTCACGCATATCTGAACAAAAAATAATTTGATATAATCATTGGATCTTACAATAAAGTCTTTGAAATATTTGTAAATCCAAATCTCTATAGCCTTTCAATGCAATGAAACCTCCTTTATGCTCCTTTGAATCTTCTTAGCCTCCTTTGCCCTGCAATTATCCGACCCTTTCTATGCCTCCCAACCTTTATTTATATTTTGAAATCTTTTATGTTTGTACAGTTCCTTCTTTTAGTTCCATAACGAGCTTTTAAATGAATTTTTGTAACTGCTTTTATTCCCAATGTTTTACTCTTCTTGTAACATAAACAAACGTTCATTCCTCTGATGATTTCATATACCACTGATCCCATATATAAATATCTTAAATTATATTAAACAACCCTATATTTTGTATAGTTTATGACTCTCTATGTCATACAACCAAATTGAAGCGTCAATGTTCGATGATTTAATTAAATGCTATGTCCGTCGTCAATCTAAAATATATCTTTATACTGTATTATATTTATGACATCACAACCATCAGATTTAAAAATTTTAAATCTCATTCCTTGCACACCCTGTATCATCAATATTTAATTTAAAAAACAAACGAAGCTGTAGCATAATTTGTAGAATTTAAAATTTGACCAATTAATGTAAAAGTGGACTATTCAAATCATTCATCATCCCATCCAATACAAATAAAACCACTTTTGCATTCTATAGCCACTCATCACATCTCTCTGTGCATTTGTCATTTAAACTATTCATTAATACTGCATCAGTCACTGTGTTAATCCAAATCATGAAATGACCACAATGTGCCCAATCTTTCTGGTTCACCACAAATTCTAAAGGTCTCGAATTATTGATGCAAATTATACTTCATTTTATCAATTATGTTATATTGCCACTGCTTTCACTGCTATGTCTCCGGTCCACGAACACATCCAAGTTGCCCATCTCAAAAATATTCATAACTTTGGTCCATGAAATCATCCCTATACAATCACACTGTTGATATCATTTGAATATCGTAAATCTTCCATACTCTACGCATGAAATAATATCCAGATTTTCTCACTACGATCGATAATTTCAATTTTTCATCACATTTTGAAACCAACCCTATTGTTTAAAACTCATTCGTGTCAACCTGGTATAATTTTTGTCATCGCTTGATACACTTTTCTATCATGGAACCGATTCCATATTGTCTCAATCCATCTGCACAACATAATAAGTTTTTACGTTTTGGCTCCACATATATTGAACATTGTCACTATAGTTGTTTCATCAACGTGAATTTGCCATAGCATGACGAGTTACTCACACTTATAAGTTCCTCTATTACATTATATTTTTCAAATATTGGGCTCGAATATTAACCACCAGATTCACCTTATAATTTGTGTCCAATTACTTTGACTATCTTGAAAACCTAGAATCGTATCACAAACCTTTTTCACTAGGTATACTCCATTCATCCACTCATCGCCATGCCCTTATGCTACTTTTGAACCGTCTGCGGTTGCCTTATCCTGTGCCACCAACAATGTATTCAATTTTTTAAATAGTCAAATATCTTGCGTATTACACATCAACCTCATCGAAGATAATATTATGCAGGTTTAAATCTTTGTCCTTGACTGCATCTCTAATTGCGTAGTATGCGCCTACTTCCTAGTTGATTTAGTTTCAATGATGTATAATAATATCCAACACATAATAGTGATCCACTTTTTTTTATATTTGAATCCACCAAACAAACTAGGTTCATATAAATCAAACTTCTACCTTTGTACCTTGAACGTATCAAAACCTCCTGGGACTTGTGGGTGTCTATCTTGGAAAATATTTTATTGAAACTCAAAAACTATCCCACATGCATTCAGGTTAGGGGTCGATCAATGTTCATAACTACGAACACACATAAAATTACTTGACTCAATTGTGATTCCTTGGGTGCCTCAACCCTTGTGCCAGACTGCTTTGACATCATGCCACATTGACCATCAAACCGCTACCTTCAAAACCTACAAAGGTAAAATAAAATCTTTTATTAATAAAAATATAATAAGATAATAATAAAGCCAAATATATAAATAAACATAACATAATGAATACAAACATAACAATATAATATAATAAAGTCATCACTCATATGCCACACCCTACTAACACAATTACACAACAAAATACATAATAACATAAACAAACTTTACATAAAATAAAACAGTACAACAAAATAAAACTAAACTTTTGTCATAACCACAATAACATAACAACAAAACATACCATACTAAATCTAACCCACACAACATGACCATACAGAAACAAAGAAAGGACCATTGGATCGTGAGACAAAATCTGATATTAAAACCAAGTATAAAACAACAGTTATGAATGTGTATTTTTTACATCAAATGATAAATATTATCGACTACATATGGAGATAAAATTCAAAAAATTCTTTCAAATTTCAAGTGGGTTCCCAATTTTGGGGTCGTTGTGAAGGAGTCACAACATACACAAGAAAATTTTTGTGATCAAGTGCAAGGGAAGAACAAAAATTAGCACTAGTTGGGTGGGAGAAGATATTTCAACCAAAAAAAAAGGAGGATTGGGGATAAGATCAGCATCCCAAAGTAGCAAGGTACTAGCATGGAAGCTCTATTGGAGATAGATTACAATAATTGGAGGCTTATGGAGCAGACTATTACAAGCTAAATATTACCCAAGAAATGCTAAGAAATACATCCCAAGACTCAGAGTGGAAGGAGAGGGATCTACAATATGGAGAACAATGGAAGTTGGCCAGGAGTTAATAAATCCATACCTTTATTGACAATTAGGGATGGAAATGATTCTTTTTTGGGAGGATTCATGGAATCAATCTCAACCAATTATTCAAACATTCCTAGATATGGAGAGTTGGAAAGTAGAGCTCCAAAAGGCAAGGTGGTGGAAAGTCTCTTACTATATGAAATCATGGAATCAACATGTGTCATACTTACTACAATGGAAACATCCCCAAGAATGGCCAGTGAGGGGGACAAAGGAACTAACTATAAAATTGTGGAGACATCTCCAAAGACATCCAGTTCAGGATGGTTCTAATAGGGATATACTTGTATGGGGAGGAAGTAAGTTGGGAATCTATAAGGCAAAGGATGGATACAAGGTATTTTGTGGATATGATATTACCCCAACACCACTTCCATGGATATTTTTTTGGCAAAAGGAAGGATGACCAAAAATTAATATTTTCTCATGGCTAATTAATCACAAAAATTTCTTGACATTTGATAATTTGAGAAAAAAAGGTTTCTACGAGCCTTCCAAATGTATTATGTGTGGAAATGCATAGGATACCTTGAAACGCCTATTTTTTTGGTGTTCTTTTGCCAAATACATATGGATCAGTTGGTGGAGGTAGATGAGATAGCATTAGGAAAAATTTGAAAGCCAGGAAAGCTTTTATGAGAAATGGAAATAGTGCAGATTTAAGACTAGAATAATGAAAATGAAATAGAAGATGGGACATAGCTTCATATGGTGGTAGTTATGGCTAGAATGAAATACATGTATATTTAGATCAGAGCACAGAACAAGGGAGCAAGTTTAGGAGAGGATTATGAGTAAGCTAATGGAAACATTATCCATTAGATTATAGGAGGAAACAAACATAGAAATGGAGGAAGTGACTATTCTAAGGATCTTTGGAATAACTGTAAAAGAAAAACAACTAAAGGTTGGTTGCACAGGTGAGATCTCCTTGAATAACATAGAGTGGAGACCACCTCCTAGAGAGTGGGTGAAGGAAAACACAAATGGGGCTTCTACTAAAAATATTGAAAAATATGGTTTTGGCATTATCATACAAAATTCGAAAGGAGAATAGGTGTACTAGAGAGCATAAGGTATGGGGGAGATAACAAATAATGAAGCAAAAAGAATAAGTGATCTTATCAGTATCAATGATAGCTACAAATATACATTTACATAAGCTATGAATAGAGACAGACTCTCAGGTATGGGCTGGAATCTTGGATCCAATAAGACCCTTTAAAGTGCTAGGAATTGGAGAAATAAGGAATGTGGAAGTAGTTCAAAGTATTTAGAAGGTTTTTCAAAATGTTTTTATTAAAAATATCAAGCGAGAGGGAAATAGGGTGGTAGATTATCTAGCAAAATAGGGCTAAAAAACTAGAGGAAGGGAAATATGTGGACTCTCAAACAGAAAATCAGATATTTTGGTGTCAAATAATCCAAGGGATGTGAGAGGTGGTATAGGAAGATAGCATACATGTTCAAGATGCCAATAATGACTTCAAAATATCATGAAGATAGATGGATGGTCTACAAAATTTAGATGACTGAGAAAAATTGGAATTCAACTATGGTAATGTTGATGTGTATAGATAATTGTATTATGGTGGCCTCAGGTGATGTTTTCAACAAACATACCTCTATATTGTTTTTACAACTAATTTTTGAGCCAGGAGGGATTGGAGGAGGGTTTTCTTCTTCCCTTGGTTCCTTTCCAACTCATTTTACTATGTAATACGGCTTCTATAAATATAATATATTTTTTATTTAAAAAAAAGAATTCAAATATTTTATTTGAAATGATGTAGGTTTCTAGCTATAGCATCTCACTTGAGATGAGAAGTATATCTATTTGTAAACTCTCAAGCTCTAAAGAAGAGATTTGTAAATTTTCAAAGGCGAGGGTCCCAACTACAAACCCTTATTATCCAACAAAAACAAAAGTGTTCATTTTTCTCTTATTATACTCATATCAATTTGGATTCCATTTAGCATTAGTGAAGGAGTTGTCATTCAGGTCAAAGGGAAGGCTTCAACTCAACATTACTATGTTATGATCCTTTCCTCTTGTCTTTTGCTCTTTCAAGACCTAGAATTTTATTTTTTCTTTTGAATACATAGCTTATTATTTTTGAATGGCTTTTTTTTTTTTAATGAGTGTACAAAACAAATTATGAGGGGTCCCGATCCCCTCATACTAAGTGGGGTTTGAACCTTGGACCTCTCAAAGAGAGGCCAAAGCACTTACCACTACAATAAGCTTACAACTTCATGGCTTATGTTATTCACTATGGGACACTAGTTTCTTCTTTATATGTTGTAACAAAGACATTTGCATCGTTATTACTAAGCTTTTGTTGTATGTCATCTTTGGATGTGCTCCATAGAGAGGATTTCTCACCCTTTTATTTTAGCATTCAAGTCTTTTGAACTTGTTATGGTAGGATTTTTTGCTCTAATCCCTAGTGTCTAGAGATTTTCCTCAATAATTGCAGTCATATCCTTGAATGTTCTTGTAATGGTCTCAATATTGTCATGTTGGCTAATTATTTTTATTATTATCTCAGGCTATAGGTTTAGTTAATCATCCCTTGAGCATTAGGGTTAGGTTAATATTTTATTAGCTTGGATCATCAGATAATTTGGATTTAAGTTGCCTTGATTTATTTATAAGACTTCACTCTCTCAAAATGGTTGAGACTTTGCCCTCTTCAAGTGGTTGTGGACTTGCTATTGCCTTAATTTATTTTAGATTTGATATTTGCACATTGGTCGTGGCACTTGATTGTATATTTCTTATGGCATTGAATCTAGATTATTATTTTTTACCTATTTTTAATAATATTTTAATGTTTTATCCAGTGGCATTAGCTCAACGATTAGATTCCTCAACATTTAAGGAGACCAAGGTTCAAATATTACCAAGCGATACATGGATAATATTCAAGATTTGTTGTAATACTACTATGTGGTGATGATGTAATATGGGTGGGGCCCATTTCAATCCCATATAACCAATTGAAAAAATAATAGTTCAATGTTGAAGTTTTATTGTGGATATTAAATATGTATGTGGTATTGTAACAAGTGGTTATGTGGTGATGTTGTAATATGGGTGGGGCCCGTTTCAATCCCTTATAACCAATTGAAAAATAATAGTTCAATGTTGAAGTGTTATTATGGATACTACATATTTATGTGATATTATAACAAGTGGTTATGTGGTGATGATGTAATATGGGTGGGGCCCATTTCAATCCTATATAACCAATGGAAAAAGTAATAGTTCAATATTGAAGTGTTACTACAAATATTAAATATTTATGTGGTATTGTAACAAGTGGTATCAGAGCATGTAGAACCAATGGAATTTACAAAGATATTTGGTGCATCGAAAATAAAGTTTTCATTTTTTTGCAAAGAAACAAAGGTTTTCAAAATATCTCTTCCAAAAAGGTATATTTGATTTCCTATAATTAGTTAGGTTTTTTTTAATTATTCAATGCAACTCCCCTCCCTACTTATATTAATAATTAATTAGTTTTTATTATTATTCGGTGCAACTCCCCTCCCTACTTTATTTTAATTAGTTTTTTTTTTTATTATTCTGCATCTCCATGCATTTCATTCCCTTGTGTTTTCCTCCATCCCATGCCTCAATGGTTTCACATTTCATTTTTTTTAATTATTTTTCCTAATCTACATCTCCACTCATTCTGTTCCCTTGTATTTTCCACACCTCGTGTCTCCAAGGTCTCACTTTTTTTTATTATTAAACCACCCTACCTCTCGCTTTCACATTTCATTTTTTAATTATTAAACCCTCCTTCGTTTTTTAAATGGGTTATATGGGATTGAAACAAGCCCCACCCATATTACATCATCACCACATAACGGTATTACAACAAATCTTAGACATTATCCATGTATTGTTTATCAATATTCGAACCTAGGTCTCCTCCTTAAAATGTTGAGGAATTTAACGAATTGAGCTAATGCCACTTGATTACCCTCACCGCTTTCATATTTCATAAATTTTTAATTATTAAACCCTTTGCTATTAAGCACTCCCCCTCATTTAAATAAATATATATATATATATAGTCCCACTCTTTCTTATTTTTAAGTAATTTCTCCCTAATTAAAAAAAATATTTAAATAAACTTTTAATTTTAAAAAATAAATAAAAAAACAATTAAAAATAATAATAAATTAGTTAACTAATTAAATTAAATTAAATATATATGAGCAGAAAGAAACACCAACCTATAAATCTTGATAATTATCACAACACTCTCTTTAATATCAATAGTTTTGATTGACATCTTCTTTCTTCCTTAAATGCCATGGCTTATTTCCCATCCAACACATCTAGTTCTTCTTCTTTTCCTCCACTAACCCTGCCCCTTCTACCCCTCAATTCATATTCCTCTTCCTAATAATATTGACCCTAGTTTCCATCAATATCTTTTACAACAAGAACAAGCGGTTGCTTCCATTGTCAACTTCTTGAATAATCAAACTAAAACCTTGAATAAAATTTAAAAAATCCTAGTTCCGTCCACTATTGCACTTTCTCTTGTCCAAGGATCACACCAAACTGTCAAGCCCCAACCTTTGATCATTTTTCAAACACCAAATAGTAGTGTTCTTCCACAACAATAATCTTGTTATAATCATCTAGATTTTGGCTCTTATAACCTAGGTTGTGCCTCTAATCAAGACTCCTCGACAAGCAGTGCTTTCAATTTCCTATAATGGTCTTATGATGTTAAGGTTCCTCGTATTTACTTTCCCACCTTTGAAGGCGTCATCCCTCGAGGATGGTTGGACAAAATGGAAGGCCTTATTTGTTTGCACCATATTCTTGAAATAGGTTGTGTTACATTAGCATCTTCTAATTTGGGTACCCAAGCTTATCAATGGTTGTTATGGTTAGTTCACTAATGGGATGGCCTTATTTTATGGCTTGAATTCAAGGAAATATTTCTCTAAATTTTTTACAAGGGATCTTCCATATCATATACGGTATGTCTTATGCAAACTAAGCAAACAAGAATAGTGGAAGGCTATTGCTTCGAGTTCATAAGTCTCATCACCTATACCCATCAATTGAGTGTTGTAGTGGTGGTCTCCACCTTTTGCTATGTTCTTAAGGATAAAATTCAAAAGGAAGTTGACATGCTTGATCGATATACTCTTGATGATGCACAACCTATACTCTAGTAGTAAAATTAAAGCTCCAAGATTTTGGTACTCCATATAGACATGATTCCAACTTTCATCATCCTTACCATAATTTTGAGCATTCCATAGGATTTTTCTATTTCAAATGTCATTCACACCATCCTTGAGATCATGTGTATGAATAATATCGTAACTTTCTCTTGGAATATGGAGACACATAAGTTTGAGGATGAAGATTCATAACTAGGACAACAACCAACGTAGAACAAGAGAATGATGTTGTGGCTCTCTCAATTCATGTGCTTACGGGTCTCCAAGCTCACCACACTATTAAGATATAGGTATTTATCAAACGATATATCAACATGTTGATTGATTTAGGTAGCACACATAACTTTATAGATAGTAAAACAACAAAATCCTAGGGATTGTATATTAGTACTTCAAATTAAGATAAATTTAAAGTCTTAATTGGAAGTGGGGGTATCACTTAGTGTGTGGGTCAAATGACTAAAGTTAACATTCAAATGGAAGATTATACTTGGGTGGCAATCTCTTTGCTATAATCCTGGGAAGTCCATATGTTATATTGGGAGTACAATAGCTATCTTAATTCGATGATGCTACTATTAATCTAAACAAATCATATATCAAGTGGACAAAGAATGGAAGTGTCATTTATATTCAATAAATTCAACCCCCCCTCTAAGGTAGTTAGTTCCTATTGCATAGAAAATATATTAAAGAAGGGTAAACTTGGATTCTTTGCCAAAGTCAATTTCATGGAGGTTCAATCCTCATATCCATATCTTCTAGCTCTTCTATTGGATCTCCAAAGCATTGTGGATTGTTATGAGGAGGTATTTAGTGAGCCAAGGGTCTACTTCCTAAGTGCACACATGATCATGCCATCCATCTAATTCTAGGAAGTCAACCTCCTAATGCATGTCCTTGAAACACAAGGAAATTGACTATTGTGTAAATTGAATTTAAAAAGGAGGGTTACAAAGTGGTCCTTTTACAAAAGTACCCCTAGGGGCTACAAAATGGGATCTCCCATAAGGAAATTCCTCTTTGAGTGTGAACGATAAACAACTATCATTTGTCTCCTTGTCTTCCTCTATGTGAGTGGGCTTATTGCTCGTGATCCACTGGTGGTCAAATTTATCATCAAGAGGTGTGAGGTCTACAAAATTTAGTTATAATGTTTGGGGGCCTATCCTGATTAGACCCCTTGCGTTTGAAGATAAATTACCTCTAAACTAGATCAAAACATGATTAAAATTGCATAAAATGATTATTGGCATGCATAACAAGGAGATATACCTAGTTTTGAAGGCTTTAAAAGTCTAAAAAATGCGATTCATATAGCACTATGTAAATCTAATCGTGCCTCAAGATTCACATAGTACCATGTGAATCTTATTTTATTTTTCTAAATTGGTAGTTTTTGATGTAAAATTTCCTCCGATGGAGCTATCACTTATGTTGTCTGTAAAATCACCTTCAAAAATGTGTAATCCTTGTCAGTAATTTGTTAATCAACACAATATGGTGATGAATTTGAATGGATATCCATGTGAGGATGGATAATGAGTGATGTTGATGGTCTAGTCTAATTTTAGTAGAGTTTGGACATGTAAATGAATGTTGTTAAAAATGGAGAAGAAGGTATTATATTTATAGAATTTGCTAAGGTTAGGGGAGGGGTTGAGGTATCCCATGAGGTGTCCCTTGTGAGGTATCCTATGTGAGGCATTCCCTATGATATGTCCTAAGAGGTGTCCCCTAAGGTGGTATTGGTGTCATGCCTCATAAGTGCACTTGGGTGAGACAATACCTCACCCATCCACATGTAATAAATAGGTATGAATGAGTCATACCACATAAATGCATGGATGGAAGAAAGTCTCCACATGTCATTTATAACATGTGGAGGTGGACAAAATTTTGTTTTAAAATGCCTTTGTGTGTACATAAGTCTTCAATTATCATTGAATGAATAGGGGGATGTGAAGTGGAGCAAATATTAGAGTGGTGAGGTGGAGGGCTAGGCTACTCAAAGGGTAGACTAGGTGAGATGTAAATGCTAAGCTAGTCAAAAGGTAGACTAGGTGAGGTGGAAGAATTAGGCTAATCATGCTTTGAGTTGATTAACTATGTAGGAAGGGACTTGAGTAGCTCAAGGGGGCTTATGGATATGAATAGTTATTTTAATAAATGAATAGTTTTTTAAGACTAATTTATGCAAATTTGATTATCTTTGCAAATTTATCAGTTGTGATGATAGGAGAAGTGACAATGTGCAACTTTTGGGTGTCTACATTTACCCCTTTTTGTACCGCATTGTGTGAAAACATGGTGCAGTGCAAAAATATGTGACATGAGATGGTGATTTGATTTTGAAGAACGACTTAATGATAGGTTTCAAAAGAAACTATGGTATACCCCCTCAAGTGGTGAATGAGTGGAAGAAATAATAGATGGCAATGACTAGCCAATTTATAAGAAGTGTAAAAAGAATGGTTGAGAAAATGATAGGTCAAGGTTATGACTAGCAACGAGGTGGTAGAAAACCGAGTGTTGTGGTGAAAAGAAAGGATATTTACAGACGATGATGAGGGTTTATATAAGATGATACGAGAAGGGAAAAGTGAAAATGATAGGAGCATGTGAAGAGAAGACTTAGGGGTTTGATTAAGTAGGATGGAAAAATTGATACTTTTCTTGGTACTTATGGTTGTCGTAGGATTTTGGAGTGTTTACATTGGAGAGTTGATCATTGTTGTGGTGGTTTTTGTAGGACTTTTTAACATGTTGGTGTATGCAATGCTTAATGCAAAGGGTGACATGTGTTTGAAATTTTACCTTTGATGAATTTTTGTTGAAGGAGGAGACACATGATTGTATTTCTATCATGATCAATGAAATATGCCCCAATTTTGAAGGGAGCGAATGTCATTGAAACTTTGTCTTTGATAAGCATTTAAGCTTGGTTTGATTTGATAAACCATTCAGCCCTAGGTAGATTTGTGTTAAGTGCTTTAGTTACAAGTGGTCTTATGATTACCACTATGAGGAAGGGAATCCATGACTAACCTATAGACTCAGGCATTGGGTCTTTCAAATATTTGTTTGAGTTGGATTTTTGTTGAGAAGATAAGTTTTGCTTTTGTTCACCCCAAAAAATGAGGGATGATGGTAGTCTTAAGCAAAGTTCTTAGACGAACACAATATCCAATATTGAGTGTTTGGTTATTGATCATGTGCAATGCAACTTTTGTATGGTGAATTTTTACCCCCTCAAGCGATGCATTGATGGCGAAAGAAGCAGAAGACAACGACGAGTTGAGTGAAAAGATGAAAAATAGAGAATAAATATTGGAGGAAAGTGAAAAAATTTAGTAGATTAATGACTAGGCATAAGGGATCGAATGTAGCTTTAAAAATTACATTCACATAATACTATAAGAATTTGAAGAAAATTTGCTATATAAGCATATTCGCATAATGTGATTGTCATTTTGCACTGTGCGAAGGAGGAAGAGTGAGGGAGAGAGGAGTGAGGGTGAAGTTGTGTAGCGAAGCACTGTCAAACTATGAAGGAAATAATTAAGGATGACAAGTGCAGCATCAAGAACTACCACAGGAAGGAGTGTAGTATCGATAAATAGATATTTTTCACCTTGACTTTTATGCACTAAGAAGTTAAAATGAACCCTAGGGAATAAATTTATAGTGAAATGAAACTGTAGAAAATGCATGGTAGAACTAGCATTGTATGATGAATGATGAAAGATATGAATTGGAGTGTGTACATTTGAATGTGTTGGAATGTATTTAATTGATGTGGACTGTGTGTTTCAATATGCATGAGTGCATGTATGTGGGTGTGTAGCATGCTCGTGTTGATTTGTCACAATATTTTTGTATGGGATAGTTTTTTGGCCAAATGGGTATCCAAATCTACCTTTTATTTTCAATATTGATTGTATTTCTCGATATGTGTAAATGTTTTCATGTGTGAATTTGTGTATTTTTTGTATTTTTTGGATGAAAATTTGTGAATGGACTAATGTTTTGCCAAATGGGTATCCTAATCTACCCTCAGTTTGAGATTCATCTAGTAATCGCAAAGTACTATACAAATTTTTTTTTTTTGTTTGTGATGTATGTATATATGGTATATAACATACTGATGATGGATTTATGTATATGGATGGGTGGATGCAGGTGAAAAAGGTGTACCCATGACATCGAGTGTGTGCTTTATGAGATGATTTGAAGAACATATAACTGTCAAAGGATGACACGTGGTTGAAGGTGGTGGGATTGTATGGCCTTGGAGATATGGTGAGTGTGCATAGTAATTAAGCTTACATGTCAATATTGTGTGAGCAATGAGACCCAAATAGGAATACCTTTTATTTTTCAATAGGAAAAATGATGATCACATTGGAGGACGTATATCGATTATATGGAGTTTCGATAGAGGGGGTGACAGTTAGGGAAACAATGAGTAAGGATGAGTGAAATATCATATTGTAGAGAGCCTTTGGTGATTAATAGAGGTGGAGCATAAGGGAGGAGTCTCGTACAAGAAGTATTGGAAGGACATGATGTTGTTCAACACGCAAGCGATGGTGATGTTGTTGATCACAAGTTATGCTCTACCAGACACATTAGGGAAAAAAATCCCCTAGAATATGATTGGTGTGGTATGCAACATGGTGGATAAGGGAGTGTGATTTGTATGGGCATCAACATTACTAGTGTAGAACTTCAAGGATCTACATGCCTTGACAAGGACACAATGGTCAAGGTTTATTTGCATCCCATTGTTACAAGTGTGGACGTGGGAGCATATAGCAGTAGCGAGGCTGAGGAAAATACCTTATTATGCTCATGGATTGATAGGGGGATGTTCCATATGCACTGTGATGGTGGAAAAATATGTATGGGCAAGAGAAGAAACCACATCAAGATGATGAGATGTATTATTAGGGAAATTTGAATGGACTAGCAGACATTAGTTGGCGACCATGGTGAGAGGTACCAGAATGGCTAGAGGATGCGATGGATTTGGTCAAAGTGATATAGGGAATATGGGTTGTGGGTAGATATGTCACTCAGGTGGAGTTCTTTTATTTATTGAGGGTGATACAATAGTTCAGTTTATGACAAGGATTATTGGATCCATCGATTATGATCTAGAATATATAAGGAGATTGTGGTTCATGTCCATAGGTACCTCCATTAGATATTGTATCATACAAGGTGATAACGATTGTAGATGTGGATGATGCAGGTATGAATCTAGAGTATGATGCATGGTGGATGACTTAGATATGGGAGCCTAGAGTTGTTATAGTGGATGGGTATGGCAAGACAGCGAGAGGAGCAACCAAAGGATTAGGATGGATTATCAATAGTGAGGAGGTGATAACTGAGGAGATAGGACCAAGTACATAGGCCTACAAGGTCAACTAATATAGAGCAGGATCCAAGAGAGGAGGAGGAGAAGGAGGATTCAGAGTTACTACTCTAATGAGTGTGATAGTATAAAAAGAGTGAGATAGGTCCATCATGAGTGCATGTGGATGAAGGAGGAGTTGAGCCAATAGAGAAGATAGTGGTGATGGAGAATATGGTATCGATAGAGGAAACAACACCCATGGAGGAGACAATGGGTGTTGAAGATCTCATGATTTGTCTTTGTGATATTATTACAGCATAGGATGAGGCCACAATACTATTCAAGATATAGTGGTAGGTTGAGGATCAGATGATTGAGATGGGGACTACATGGGCAGTAGAGTGAGCAAAAATGATCGTATAGAGATGCGGTTCTAGTTGAGAGGTTACAATTTCTAGGTGAGTTGGAGGGTGTCTTAGCCAAGAGAAATAGGGCTTATATCATGGGGTATAATACAGTTGCATAGATGATGAGGATGGCAAGAGAGTGAGATGCTCTCATCTTAAAGCAAAATAGAGAGTTGTAAGGGATGAGATGATAAAGGAGGTCTATTGATTACATGGAGATATGGATGAGGTGAGAGCTAAGAGAGAGAGAGAGAGAGAGAGAGAGAGAGAGAGAGAGAGAGAGAGAGAGAGAGAAATATGGTAGGCCTGTAGGAGGAGGTACATTAATTATAAGTAGATATAGATGAGGTAAGAGCCTGTAGGAGGAGGTACATTAATTATAAGTAGATATAGATGAGGTAAGAGCTACAGGAGAGGGATAGAGTAGAGATGGTAGACCTATGGGAGGAGATGCAATAATTACAATGGTTTTAAGGTTATTCATAGACTACATTCACCTTTGAGAAGGAGAATAACACATGTTTAGAGTTTGAGTTGATCACATGAGGGATACCCCTTCCATTGTATTTAGAGATGTGATCTCGCTCACGATCCTATACCCATTCATGGTGAAGTTAGCACAACACACCTTCTATGGTTCTGACGGATCAGCAAGTAGATCTTGCAACATCGTAGGTTGAGGGATCTATCCTAGATCATACCAGGGCTATAGTAAAGTGGAGAGCAGATGATGTGTGACTCCCAATGAGCATTAGGGTTCATGCAATGTTGAGGGTGGCAATGATACCACAAATTTTTTATTTTGAAGTGCTTTATATGTACATGTATGGGAGGTGAGGTCAATATGTGTGGTACGGCATGTATTGTAGCCCATGGACATTTTTATATATGATGATATATATGATGGGGTATTGATGACATGTGTGGATATTGTGTAAATTTTTTTTATGTGTTGATGTAATGTAGCTATAAGTATGCTTTGATGATTTATGCTTTTGTGTGGATGTATGAGATGATGTAGACATATGAACATATAGATAGATGAACATGTATGGTAAGAATGATTGAATTATATGTATACAGGTGAATGTGTAGATATACATGAAAATATGTGTAATAAGACTTGGATAATATTATAGAGTGTGAATTAAGCAATGATGAGTAGTTGCATAAAATATTAAGTATGAGACAAGCAAACATGCAACGAATGTTATGAATGCCAAGTGAATAATGGATCGATAGATGATGCTAGTGATGGATGAAAATGCAATGAAAGGCTATGCAAATTGATCCTAATAAGTGAAACTAACAACTGAAATATGAGAATGTGAAGCATCAATGAAGAGAACACTTGTATTTTGGCAAAACTAGTTATGATTCTATCTGTTTCGTTGTTTCTAAAAATGTGGTATGTGAGAAGACTTTCAAAGGATTTGAACACCATAGTTTGAACAATAAAACTCGTCTAGTATTCAATCAATTTCCCATAAAAAACATGACTATCCTAATGAAGCTCAAGTTGATCCTGGACCAGTATGTGTAAAGTGATGTTTATTTATCCATTTTGAGTGAGCTTAGACTAACCTATAGACTTATCCATTTAAGCTAGCTCATCCACGAGTACATAGTGGTCTGTTAAAAAGGTTTCTAATGTGACAAACATGTCACCAATTGTAAGGTACGCTCCACTACTAGATAGGTGTATATTGTCCCGATGGAGATTAGCCCCATGATCTATGGACCTAAGAACCTCAAGGATTCAAGCTTTTTGATAATGCTCTTTTCTTTTCTTTTTTATTCTTTTTGTAGTGCTCTTTTGGTGTTTGCTTTTATTTTTACCTTCTTTTTTTTATCTTTTTTGTAGCTTGTCCTTTTATCAATCCTTAGGTTTGGATCACGTAAATGATAGAATGAGTGAGGTGACTTTTGCTAGGTGGCCAATATATGCAAGGTGTTGCCTTTTCTATGCTCAAAATTTACTTAATGTTTGAAATGTGTTATTGGCCATGAACGAAATCAAGTTAGCCAGGGGAAGCTTTGAAATGCTTTAGAATTTGACAATGTTGGATGAAGGTTGATTGAATGAACTATAAATGGTCGAATCATAGAAAGATTTCCATTATCTAGTATCTTGAAAAGAGGATTGGACATCACAGTAGTTGCACTAATGTGTGTGTGTATGTTTGTTTAACTCTTCATTTTTGCTTTACAAGGTGGGTATGTATGCATGTGGACATGAAACACGAATTGTATGACTATGTGTATGTATGGTGGGTATATGCACTCTACTTGTAACATAAAATAAGACATGAGATGTATTGACAACGATGGTGATATAATGGTAAAAATACAATTAGATATGCAGAAATTGATGTGACTTAGCATGTCATTGATTAAACAACACTACCCAAGATTACCCCATGATGATATGTGCAAGAGAAGGGGAAACTACAAGAAGTGTAGAACTCTATGTGTGGAGATGAGTGTGAAATGAAATTGCAAATGTTTGGTGGCATCAATGTAATTGATGAGTAGAATGATGCTAGAAAAGCATTGGAAATGCATGCATTAAATGATCGAAATATGGGCGAAGATGTGGAGAGGAGAAAGAAACAATAGAAGAATAAAAATATGGAAGAAAGAAAGGTGACTTATCAACAGTATGTAGTCGCTTGAAGCATGACCATACTACATTGACGAGGAACCAAAGAAGTAAAAAAAGAAGAAGAAAGGGAGTGATCAAGAAGAGAAAACCAAATCAAAGGTATGTAGCCGCTCAAAGCATGACCGTACAATATTGATACAATATTGATAAGTAATTAAAGACGTGAATAAAAAGAAAATAAGATATAAACATGTAGAAAGAAAAGTGAAGTGCAAAATACACCACTAATGGACGATTTTGAAGTTGTTTTGCTTTTTATTATTGTTGTTATTGTTTTTTATTTTTGTGTTTTTGTAATATCTTGAAAGTATATTTATAGGAAGTGAAGAACTTATGAGCATGTGATCAGGTATAAAAGGCATGAATATGGATGATATTGAGGGGTTTAGGCTCCTCAAGGCCTTCAATATTGGCAATATGATATGCCTCGAAACCAAATTTGCTTATGATAATGTATGATCCTAACCAGTCTGGTGAAAATTTATCATGAAGATGGTACGATTGACTAATTATTTGTTGATTCTCTTTAAGGACCAAATTATTGACTTGAAATTCATGTTGATGTACCTTATTACTATAGGCACATTGAAGGTAATATTGATAGATTTCCATATGTTCAATAGCATGGATGTGGTGTTTGTCTAGAAGTGTTAATTGATCTAGTCTTGCTTGACAAGTTGTATCATCATCAATAAATTCCTATAGCAAGATTCTCAAAGATGGGATCTCAAGCTCTAGGGGCATGATGGCCTCGATGCCATAGACTAAAGAAAATGGTGTTGCTCTAGTGGGTGTTCAAATGCTGGAAAAATATGCCTAGAGGGCTAGTGGCATCTAATTATGCCAATCACAATGAGATTTTGTAACAATTTTATGAAGGATGACACATATGGTCTTGTTTGTAGATTTTGTTTGTCCATTACATTGAGGGTAATATGGGGTTGAGATATTTTGTTGAATGTTGTACTTATCACATAATGCACAAACATCGTTGTTCTTGAAAGGAGTAATGTTATCAGATATGATCTGTGAAGGAATTCCAAAACAACAAATGATGTGTTGTTGAATAAAGTCAATAATTTTAGGACCTATAATTTGGATAAGAGGGATTGCCTCGACCCACTTTGTGAAGTATTCCATAGCCGTATTAATGAATTTATGATTTTTGGATGATGTTGGGGTGATTTTGTCAATGAGATCCAAACCCTATAGGGAGAATGACCATATAGTTGCAATGCTTGAGAGGGTAAGTACGTGAGATTGGCATGCTACTGACATTTGATACATTTCTTAACATACATACAATAGTGATGCTCTATAGTGGGCCATGTTGGATCCTCAAAAATCCAACTTAAATCGCCCCAAGTTTTGAAATTTTGGTATCCTGTGAGTTTGTTCAGATTTGCCTTGGTTTGTCTCCATTCAATATATTTTTGGGTCCATGGGTATTTTTTGGTCCTATCTCATCTTTTCAAGGGTATTTTTGAAATTATTTTGTGTCATCGAAGTCAAGTCATTATTTTGATCTTATTGCATCATTTTTGGACCTTAATAAAGTTTAATTAATTATTTTTGACCTCTAAAAGCTCTTAAATATTTTATTAAACTTTAGATATAGTAATAATGTATATTTTATAATCATAATCATAATTACGTATAATACTATTATTATAATATAATAATTTTTTTTTAATAAAGTCAAAAGTTAAAAAATAAAAATAAAAAGTATTTTAATTGGGATTGGTTGATCGACTGATTCCTAAAGGGAATAGATCAATTGGCCATTCCCATCACGTACATGTGTATTTTAATTTAAATAATAATAATAATAATAATAAATGTAAAAAATTAAAAAGTTAATTAAAAATCAATTTTTTTTTAAAATTAGCCGATCAGTCGATTCCTAAAAGGGATCGACCGATTAACCTTTGTCACATGCATGATAAAATAAAATAAAAAATTTAGGATCGGCCAAGTGATTCGCCGATTTCCCTTTATAACATAAAGGGATCGATCGATTCTCTTTAAGCTATAAGGCTGAGTGATCGTAAAATTCCCCCTTTATGCCTAATAAAAGCATGTAATACATGCATCTATATATATTAACACTATTATATAGTGTATATTATATATTATATTATATTATATTATATTATATTATATTATATTATATGTAATTTAATAAATAGCCTTTTTTTATTTGTGAAAAACATTCCAAAAGGAATGCCACTTTCGGGTAAGACCCAAAGAGGCAGGGGTATCCATTCCGCCAAAAATGCCCAGGACTCGGACCTGGCCTACCACCTTTGACATACTCAATGAGCAAACAAACACATAAAACCAATTTAAAAATAAGTAAATAACAACAAAAATAATAAAATAAAATAAAAAACATGCTCCTTGAGTGTGTCAAAAACAAAAGCACAACCAAACATGCACAATAAGATAAAAGAAACCACAATACAAACCACATAGAAAAACACAAGAACCACATAACAAAACACAAACAACACAAAAACAATAGAACACTACAAAGACATAACCCAAAAAAAACATGAAAAATAAACACAACCAAAACCTAAAAAATAAAAAATAAAAATAAAAAACAACCAACAACAGACAATAAAAAAACAAAAACATAGAAAACACTCACACATAAAAACACAAAATAATACAAACAAAGATAAACCCAAGAACAAGAACGAAAAAAACACAAGAACAATAACAAAAAAAAAAAAAAAACAACAAAAACACATGAACAACAAAAAACAACACAAATAACACAAAAACAAAACAAAATAAAAAAACCCACCCACCTTAAAAAACTAAAAAAAAAAAAAAAAAAAATTAAACATAACAATGACCTATCTAGACCAGAAGACTATTAAGGCAAGAATCAATAGAGGAAACAAAATAAGGAATAGAATAAGCTAGGGAACTAAAAAAAACTGAATGAACCAAAGAGAAGCAAAAAAAAAAAGCAAGAAGAAACTAGGTACCTTCAGAACTAGAGCCATCCAAAGAAATAATAGAAAGAAGAGCTTCCCTAATTTGAGAAGCCCACCATATAGGAGGGTGGCCATAACAAGTAATATCACATTTGTCCAAAGCCCAATTAGCTAAAGCATCAACACTCTTGTTTTGATCTCTAACCACATGATTGTAATCAACTTTCAAAAATCCCATCTGGATTAATTGAATCTTCTCAATAATTCTTTTTATTCTCCAATCCACCTTATGATTCTTAGGAGTCTTCAAGAGATTAATCATAATTTGAGAGTCAGACTCAACTAACACATTTTCCCATCCAACCTTAGTAGCCTCCTGAAGGCCTCTGAGGATACCATACCCCTCAACAAGGTTATTGGAAAGAATACCCAAATTCTCAGCAAAATTAAAAACCAGGGAGTCATCTGAAAGTCTACCAATTCCTCCCACATTGGCTTTTCCAGGGTTCCCTCTAGAGGCTCCATCAGTATTGACTTTTCCAAAATCATTAGGAGGAGGTTGCTAATTTCTAGTCTTATCCATCTTACTAATACTCACATTCCCTTTAAGTTGGTTGCCCTTAGAAGATTTAATCTTCAATTTTTGCATCTCTTGATCCCATATTTGGTGGGATTTTTGGGGGTGATTAAGGAGTTGATGGACTAATTCAACTAAGTTGGCTATGGTTTTTTACCAAATATAGTGAATATCCTTCCTATCTTGATTAAAATTTTGGTTGTTCCTTTCATTCCAAATATTCCAAAGAAGAATGGTAGAACCCATCCAAACTAATTGCCTAATAAAATGATCAACACCCTCTTGATTAGGCCAATCCTTCTAAAGTTGTTCAAAAGTAAAAAAATTGGACCACTATAAGCCAAGTAAAGTGGCCATTCTCCTCCATAGCTCAGAGGCTAAAGTATACTCAATAAAAATATGGTTGAGATTTTCTACATTCTCTTCACACATTTCACATCTAAAAGGGCCATGAAAACCATGCTTCATAAGTTGCTCACCAGTAAGCACCCTACGATGCAACAAAATCAAATTAAAGAACCTCACCTTAGGCCAGAGATTTTGATCCCATAATCGATAAAATATGTTATAAGAATGGTTGGGATTGTTATGGCATAAGGGCAAATAACCTTGAGCAACTAAATACTCACCCTTAGTAGTGTTGTTCCATCCAAAACAATATTTTTCATGGGATCAAGAGAGGGATCTCATATGAAGGATGCCTTGGATATCTTGTCTTTACCTTTCTGGGATTTGAATAGGCCAGTCCTCAATAGGGATCCAATATCTACCAACCTTTGAATTACCAATATGGTCCCGACAGTAATTATCCACCTTATCCAATTAGCTCGGTGAAGCTCCTCCATCCAAGGCCTCCAATCGGGAAACTGAGTTATCAAAGGCTTGTGACCATCCCAAGAATTTGTCCAAAAATTTGCTTGTTGACCATTATGAATGATCCAAAATAATTTTTTCTTTATCAAATCCTCACCAGTCTTAAGAACTGCTAAAATGGGAGAACCTTTGGTAGGAAGTTGATAGCGAACAAGATCTTCAGGACTTATGTTCTCAACATATTTAGCACAGAGATTATTGGCCCAAAGAGAATTGGGTTTATGCAACATCCTCCAATATAATTTAGCAACTAAAGCTTTGTTGTTATTAATTGAATACCAGAATATTAACCCCCCTTCACTCTTAGGAAGACATAAAGTATCCCATTTCACCAAGGCCCATTTTCTTTTCTCCTTAGTACCACTCCAAAGGAAACGATGACTGATTTGATCCAATTCTCGAAGAATAGCCTTTGGGATATTCAAAATGAAAGAAACATAAATAGGAATAGCTTGAAGGACTAATTTTACCAAGGTGATTCTAACCCTAGAAGAAAGCCACTTGTTGGTCCACTTTCCAATTTTCTTCTTGACTTTGTCCAACAACCAATTCTAATATTTATTTTTCCTCAAAAATTTGATAAGGAAGTGCCAATCCACTCTGTCATAAGCTTTGGATAAGTCTAACCGAATGAACATGGAAGGAGAATTTTGTATATCCATGGAATGGATGGCTTCCTGAGCAAGAACTATCTCATCTACTATTTGACGTCCTTCCACATAACCTCCTTGCTCTGGGGAAATAATATTATCCAAAAGAGGCTTCAACCTTTCTACCATGATTTTAGTAATGATTTTGAGAAGAACATTACATAAAGCAATAGGTCTAAAAGCTGAGATATGATCAACCTCTTGAGCTTTTGGAACAAGAGTAATATAAGTTTTATTGATAACCTTAAAAATTTCTTTGGCTTTCCTAGCTTCTTCCACCACCTCTAATAAATCAACATGAAGGATATCCCAGAACTCTTGGTAGAACTCAATGGGAAAACAATCAAGACCTAGGGTTTTCCCTTTTTGCATTTTAAAAACTACTTGTTGAAGCTCATTGATAGTAACAAGAGCAGTCAAAATAGAGTTCTCCTCAGAAGTGATAAGAGAATGGATTGCTTGAAGAACATTTTTTTGTGAAGCTGATTCAAGAGGAGTAGCAACAAAAAGATTGGAAAAGTAATCAACAACAATAGAGTTCATGCCATCCCAAGTATAAACAACATCTCCAGAATCTGATTTTAAGGAAGAAATAAAGTTGTGAGATCTTCGAGCTAGAAGAGATTTTTGGAAGAAATTTGTGTTTCGATCTCCTTCTTTGAGCCATTGAATTCTAGATTTTTGCTTCCATAAGATTTTTTCTCTTTTTTCCCATTCCTCTAACTGAGTTATGAGTTTAATTTCATTTGCACTTCTCTTCTCTATGAGGCCATCTAAACGGATTTTCTTATTCAAATTTTCAAGATGAGCAATAACTTCATATTTTTTTATGAACATCCCCAAACTCTTTCCAGTTCCAAGTCTTGATTTTGGATTTAATGTATTGTAGTCTTTTGGCAAAACAAAACATCTTAGTCCCATGCCTAGGTTTACCTTCCTTCCACCATTGTTGCACACGAGGTATAAATAAAATATCTCTAAGCCACATTAATTGAAAATGAAAAGGAGAGAAACTCGCATTGGTTTTCCACATTTCCACCATGATTGGCAAATGATCCGAACCAACATTATTAAGAGTCTTCACTTTAGGAATGTGACCATGGATTAAGAAATTTTCGGAGAGCAAAAACCTATCCAATATCTCCATTATACAAGCTAAGCCTTGCCTTCTGTTAGACCAAGTCATAAGGCCATTATCCGGTTGGATATCCACAAGATGGAGGTTTGCAATATATTCGCTCATGAGGTCAGTGCTTTTGTCCAAATTTCTATTTCCCCCCCTTTTCTCATCCAGAGAGAGGATGGTATTGAAATCTCCTCCGATCAAGATCCAAGCTTTAGGAAAATGAAATATAATATGAATAATATCCTTCCACTGTCTTCTTTTTTCCTCCAAAAGAAGTCGAAGCATAAACAGTAATGCAGAGCATAAACTGGTTGGAATGTCTACTATGAATAGTTATAGCCAACAAACCCCAACTACCAACAATATGGTGAATAACTACCTCTTTTGGGTCCCAAAGACAAGCAATGCCACCCGAAGTCCCTTGGGAATTAAGGGAAACCACTTTTCTAGTTGGCCAAATTTTACTAGCAATTGAGTCCATATCCTCCATTGACATCTTTGTTTCTTGAAGGAAAACAAGATGTGGATGATTTATCTGAATCATTCTTCTAATTTCATTTTGTTTTGAAAGACTCCCTTTGAGTCCTCTAATATTCCAAGTGATGATCTTCATTAATACCAGGGCTAAAAAAGTTGGGAAGGGCATTAATCTTACCTTCCTCTACAAAATTTTCACCTTCTTTTACCATATGATATTGATTGGTCTTGCGACCTGCTTTTTGATTAGAATCCATCTTCAATTTTTTTTTCCCTGTTTCTTGACTTATTCCAATTGAATCTGAGATGGCTTCTAACCTTGAAGAATGCTCGTACACAACCAAAATTTTACTAGATGGTTCAACGGATTCTATATTGGGACCTGCATTATTTGAAGTTTTGACATTTGAAATATTGTTTTTCTTGTGTATATTTTCTCCTTTTTTTCTATTGAAAACCTTTGATTTGTTGGTTTGTCTCTGAGTTCTTTCCTTCATATTTAAATTATGTTTCTAAGATTTCAGTTTCCATTATTTCCTCTTCCTCACTTGGGACATCATTTGTGGAAAGGATTTCAAACATATTAGCAGATGACTTTGATTGATCCTTCATAACTATTTTTTCTGAATGTTCTTCTTCTTAGGTATTTGGAAACCTGCTGAGTTTATATCTTCTTTCTTTTGATCGGGAATTTTATTTGGGCAAACACTGGCCAAATGACCATATTCATGGCAAATTATACAACAAAAAGGAATGTTCTCATAGTCCACTACTTGATCCCAAGTGTCTTCCCCAAATTGTAATGTGATATTTTTAGGTAGGGGTTTGTCAAAATCCATTAAAACACAAATCCGAGCATAAATAATATGTTCCAAATTTTGAGTACAATCAACAGTCATCATAAAAGTTCCTAAAGAGTTTCCAATTGAAGAAAAATAGTAGGATTCCAAAATTCAATAGGGAGGCAAAAAAGTCTAACCCACATGGGAGCTATAGAAGGCATCTCTTCAGCTTTAAATTTAGTATTTCGAGGCTTCATGAAAAGCCCTGCCCTTCCAAAAAAACAAGGACCCCCTTGAAAAAATTTCTCTCTATCTTCATTATTAGCAAATAAAACAAGAAAATAACCATTTGGGTAAATAGAGATTTGTAACTCACCTTTAGTTTTCCAGCTTTTTGCAATCCAGACTTTGAGAGCAGATAGACTCAGACGAAAACCCATGAATCGATAAATTAGTTCTCTTTTTTTCAAATCTTCAATGCCAGTCTGAATGTTACCCATATCAAGCTTAACAATAGGAGTTCCATCAGCTGCTTTAAGACATCTTGACTCCATTTTCTTAGGATCAATCTTAGGCATTCTTAGAGGTTTATGGGAAGCCCTAATATTGATATTAGCATTGGGCTGAGGTTGTCCACCACGAAGGGCATCCCTAAAATTTATTTTTGGTATTGAGGCTTCGAAATTCTTACCCTTGACAGGGGTTTTCACAGTAGAACTATTTTGTGGGTGCATCTTACCACTAGATTCACTTGAGATATGAGCCATTTTTTGATCAACTGCTTGAAACTTATTTTGTGATCTCTTTAATCATTGCCCTAGATGTCGTGGAAAGGTATGGTTTTCACTTTTCTTTTGTACAGCAAATAAGAAGCCATTGTCACTCAAGTTCACAGTATGACCCATTGAAAGACAAATTTCTAACCCATATTGGATCCCCTGCAACATTTCTTGCTAAAATATTGAGCATAAACCACAAAAATATTGGCCGCTAGGGCCCGAAGGCCCTAAAAACCAACCTCTGGAGCTGCTTGCAATCAACCCAGATGAAACCCTCGCATAGTCTCTTGCCAAATATCTCGTTCACACATAGGGATGCGCTAGGATCTATGTTGCTCCAAGTGATATGAAAATTGATGGAGACATTTTAGGGTTTTTTAGGGATCTACCCTCAAAATTTTAGCTCAATACGAGTTCGAATGAGTGAGATATGGCCGAAACGAGTTTGGCAGTTTGGGCAGTCCTACGAAAAACGTCTAATTGAGAGCATCAAATTTTTTTCATAGATAGTTTTTAAAAATACATATAAATAAATATATATATATAATGATATTATTATTATTGATATTATTATTATTATTATTTTGGTAATATTAAGATATGGGGGTTTTGACCAGGAATCCCCCAACCTGTTACAAGAACTCCACTAGGGAGACACACCCACCCCCTCACACACTCACCCACACCACGGTTTGAACCTTGGACCTCCCGAAGAAGCATTATTGATATTATTATTAATGATAATAATTTTATTATTATTATTTAAAATTTTGAAATAAAAATTAAAAACTGGCTAAGGTTAGACCTTATAGAAAAAAATGAAAAAATAATTAAAAAAATTGTGACGCACCTTATTTTTGTGACCAAGTTTCAACAACCATTTTTGGGTTATTTTTAAGACAAATTGAGACATTTTGATCAATGGAAACTACTACCAAGCCATGAATGAGAAACATTTAATGCAAGCAATATGGTGGATCAATTTTGAAGGTAGTTACAATCACCTAATTTTTAGTAACAGTTGCAGTTATGAGCCATTACTGAAGCGGTTGTAATTTTCGCAATTATGATCCACCATCAAGCTTTGAACGAAAACCAAATCTTAGGCTATATGATTGAGTGGCTGCAATAGTTTTGAGGATCAAGTTTTTGTGCAGTAATTTTGCAAGAGGTATACCATAGTACCCGTCATTAGTAGTTGTATTTTTCTTTTATGTCTTGTCTAGTCACCCCGTTTTCTTCCCTATCACTATGTAGGTTTTGCTGAGGAGGTATCGAGTTTGCTGAGATCATTTCTAGTGACTAAGATTGGAAGCTAGGAGGCTCTTCATTACATCATTTGAATGAAGAGTTGTAGCCTTCTATTACATTATTTGAATGGAGGATTTGTTTGTACTTGCTTGGTGAGATCTTGTTACATTGACCAGACTCCATTGTAATGATTTATTGATCAATGCTATTGTGCTTCCTCCTTTAAGCAATTTCATGTACAATTTTGCTTGTTGTCCCAATTATATGTTATATTATTTGAATGTATAAGTGGTGTCTTCTTTCGCTGGTATATTTAATCATATTTATTACATTATTTGAATGGATGTGATTGGCTTAGTTTTATCTCCCCCCCTTCTTTATTCATCATCCTTTAAGTCTGGCTATAATTACCCAATGGATAAGGCATCGATCTACAACTTGAAGCATTAGTTGGGAGTTACTTTAAATCTTGGTCATTTTTAATATTGCAGTTTTACTTTGTTTTTGTTAATCTAGATGAGCATGAGCATATGAGAAGTATTATAGGCTCACCTCCAGGGTGTCCTTACCTTACGCGGTCTGTCTAGAGTCTTTGTGATAATATTTTCCCAAGTTAAAGAGGTGGATCCACCAGAGTCCACAGTGTTGTTTGTGAACCAATGATTTTCTTGTGGTGTGACAACCCAATTTTTAAGGACACAAAAAATCACCACAACAATTTTTAGCATCGTTGCTGGGGAGTGAACTTTTGTGTTGTATGCAAGTTATTTTTTTAAGTTTACTTTACAGTGATATTTTGAATCTTTTTATCCACCAAATTAACACCAACAATTTTTGGTAGCTTAGTATTTTTGTGTGTTTTGTTTTTCTCAATCTCTCCTAGAGTGGAATTTGTGAGAGTTGAGTGAATATCAGGTTGAGCAATCTTAGCCCAAGTATTGTTGAATATATTGCTCTTTCTTTGCACATTTGTGTTGGTGACTCCAAATGAACTCAAAAATTTAAAAAATCAAGGAAGGAGGAGCTAGATCTGGCATCTACAATAATATGTGGCAAATAAGTGCTTACTAGAGTGCCAAATCATGCGGTATTTTTTAAGTCTAAAAAAAAATCTTCAATTTCAATTTTTGTTTCTAACCCAAATCTTGGTTTGAATTAGTCTTCTCCTAATGTAAACCAAGTACCTGTAGTGAATCAACCTATAATGAGTATGGCAGTACCTAATGCAAATCAAAATATCAATCAAAATGTCAATGAGAATGCCAATTCTAATGTTAATCAATGGAGGACCAATAGATATAGAGCTTTTGTTTTACCTGCAAATATGAATCCTCTCCCTAATAAAGCTCATAAGTACTTGCCTAAGTTCCAAGGAAACAATGTTGTGATTGTTAAAGATCGGATTAGAGATTTTTTATATATCATGGATAGTCTTGAGGTGGATGATAAAGATGTTATCCTTAGATTGTTCTTCCAAACTTTAGAGAAGGATGCTCAAGAATGGTTCAACAACCTTGGAGCTAGTACTATCAATAATTTTCAAAAGCTAGAGCACACTTTCCTCAAGAAATATGGAGAGAGGAAGAATGAACAGTCCTTGCTGACAGAGTTGGCCACCATGAAGAAGGAGACTGAATCAATGGAAGATTTCAATAGAATATTTTTCAAGACCAAAAATAAGAATCCTATAATATTAAGAACAAATGATGATCAATCTATTTGTTTCTACAAGAATGCTTTCCTTAGAGATTTTAGTTATGAGCTAAGGCTGCAAGCAACAACCACCAATGATATATGTATGGAAAGAGCTATTGAAATAGAGATAGAGCCCAATCAACCTAAAAGAAAGCCTAATAAGGTTGAATTCTCTGTCCCTAAGAAAACAGATCAGGATTCTATGAAGATTGCTAATCAGTTGAGTGATATGTTTACTACTTTGAATAACAGGTTGGCTAGACTTGAAAAATACAAGGATAACATTGCAAAAAATTCATAGGGTAATAATAAACAATAGGAAGATAATAGGCCTCATTTCAGGAGGAATTTTAATAGAAACTATAATAAAAATGGAAATGAAGAGGGAAAAAAGAATCGAAATGGAAATTAGAAAAATAAAGAAATGGAGAGAGATCTAAATTATATTCCAAATACCATGCCATTAAATAATATAACATCAGATCATCCCTTTTATTGCTATGCTTGTGATGCACCACATAACCCTGTTGATTGTGGCATTTATCTAAGTATGATTCTAATGTTGATTTATGATGAATATAAAGATGAAGATATTGCCAGTAATCTTGAGCAAAGATCCTTAGTCTTTGGAGAGGCATCAACCTCAAGTGAGCCTCCCAATACCATATTTGATAGAATGAAGCAAGGAAAACTTACACCTACAACAAAAGAGGTTGAGTCTCTGGAAAGAATACATGTTATCAATCTTAGAAACAAGATAGTGGAGGACAAAGTTGATGAAGGAATTGCAAAAAAGGAGAAAGCTACTGGAGTGAATTCATAGAAAAAGGTAAATTAGATGAAACTACAATTGATTCCTGAAGATCCCGATGTAGAAGAAATTATCCATAAGTAGCAAAGTGACTTGGCTAAACAGAAAACTAAAAAAGGAATTTATGATAAGAAATATCAATTTGATCTGGGTATAGAGGTTGCCAAGTAGAAGTTCAGCATCATCTTTGGGGAGTTAATGACAATTCCAAAGTACCAGTATCAGGTATGGAAAGCCTTTAATTTAATTGATCAATCAGGAGGAAAACCTCAAAATCCCTTAGGTCTTGTGAATAATGTAGTTAGAGCCCCATATTCATTTAAGCCATTTTATATCTCACTAAGGTATACATTGGGCTATGGGGACCAATATGTTATTCATAATTGCATGCTTGATAATGGTGCTTCCATGAATGTAATGTCAAAATAAGTAGCTAATTAGTTAGGCTTGATTTGCTAGAAAGAGCACCCTCCTATTTTTGTCATGGATAATAGGAGAGTACCTTGTGTAGGCATTATAACTAGACTTCTTGTCCAATTGAAAAATATCCTAAGGAATGGTGATGGATATTGCAATTATATATGTGGACCCTTTCTTTTCTATATTATCTCTAGGCATTGGGCAAAGCAGTTAGGTGGTACTATTCAGTTAGATTGGTCATATGTCACTATTCCAATGTAAGGTAATGAGAAAGTGATATTAAAAAGAGAACCCTTCAATAGGTATTCATTTGAATTCAAAGATCCTAATGGTAACATGGTTAATGTCATGAATCCTGTTGAGGAAACATACATGGGGGTTTACTCTATTTGGAATTCTCCTTTCTTTTTGGAAGTACCTGATACTAAGAACATGGATCTAAAATTGAAGTCTGAAGCAAATACAGAAACTAATAGAATTCTGAATTTTGAGTTATGGATTATGATCTTTGATGGGAAAAAATCTAAAGCAGGAGGTAAGAGCTGGAGTACTACTGACATACATCAATGGCAGTTATCTTGGCATACCATATAGGTTAGAATTTTCTTGTACAAATAATATTGCAAAATATGAATTTTTATTGCTAGGGCTAAGGAAGGCCAAAGAATTAGGTATTAATTACCTCAAAGTTAGTGGGGATGCTGAACTAATAATTCAAAAAATCAAAGGGAAATATCAAACAAAGCACCCTAGACTAAAGCAATATAAGTAGGTAGTGTTGGATGAAATAGATAGATTTTTGGATTTTGATTTACAATTTATTCCTAGAGCACAAAATCACAATGCTAATTTGTTGGCTATTAATGCTTTTGGAGCATAAAATATTGAGATAGACACTTGGTTTATGGAAATGTTCCCAACCATATATGTTTATAAGCCATCTATTCTTGATAATGTGGTATATTTACAAGTTTTTCATGATGATATACATATTAATGATTTTATGACTATGCATAATGAATTTTCTGATGTTATTTGTGATGAAAGTGATGAAGAAAAACTAAAGGATGTTATTGGAGATCCTGTAGAGGTCATAAAATTGAAGACCAATAGGATCCCTAGGGGGTTGGTATCTTTAGAGATCTTGTTTTATGACTTTGATGAAGCATAGGAAGAGCCCAAGATTATTAGGATCAATAAGGCCCTATCAGAAAAATATAAGCAACAGTATATCAAGTTCTTGAAAAAGAACATGGATGTTTTTGCTTGGAGTTATGAAGATATGAAGACCTTCAATACAAAGGTAATGACTCACATAATACCTCTTCAAAAAGATACTAAGCCTTTCAAGCAGAAACAAAGGAAGCTCAATCCCACTTTGCATCCAATTATGCAGAAAAAATGGCAGAAGTTACTAGATACCAAGATGATCAGAAAGGTGATATTTTCTACTTGGTTGGCAAACGTAGTTCCAGTTAGAAAAAATAATGGTGAGATCAGTATTTGTGTAGATTTCAAGAATTTGAATAAGAGCTCTCTTAAATACAATTATCCACTTCCAAATATGGAGCAGTTGCTTCAAGCAGTGGTTGGGTCATCAAGAATGTCTTTATTGGATGGCTTTTCAGGTTACAATTAGATTGTAGTAAATCCAGAAGAAATGCACAAAACAACTTTCACTACACCATGGGGAACATTTGAATAGATCAAGATGCCCTTTGGATTGATGAATGTAGAGGCAACATTTCAGAGAGCAATGGATGTTTCTTTTAAAGGATTGATGTTCAAGATAGTGGTAGTATTTCTTGATGATATTACAATTTTTTCAAAGAATTTTGAAGATCATTTTGCACATTTAACCCAGTTGAAAAATGCAAGGATTTTGACATATCTTTGAATCGTAGAAAATGTGTGTTTGGGGCCACACAAGGTAAACTACTTGGGCATATTATTTCAAAATATGGAATTAGCATTGATCCATAAAGAGTAGAAGCCATTACTAAAATTTCTCCTCCTAAGAATCTTAAGGGAGTTATATCATTCTTTGGAAATATTAACTTTATGAGGAGGTTTGTCCCTGATTTTGCTCATATTTCCAAGCTAATAAATGACATGATAAAAAAATAGAGAAATAAAGTGGACAGAGAAAAATACTGCAACTTTTCAGAAGATCAAAGATGCAATCACTAAGGCTTCAATATTGATCCATAAAGAATAGAAGTCATTATTAAAATTTCCCCTCCTAAGAATATTAAGGGAGTTAGATCATTCTTTGGAAAGATTAACTTTATTAGGAGGTTTATCCCTAATTTGCTCAGATTGCCAAGCCAATAAATGATATGATAAAAAAATAGAGAAATAAAGTGGACAGAGAAAAATATTGCAGCTTTTCAGAAGATCAAAGATGCAATCACTAAGGCTCCAGTATTGAATTGCCCTGATTACTCCAAAGATTTCAAAATCTACTCATTTGATTCAAAATATACTGTTGCTATAGTTCTAGCTCAAAAATATGGAGAGAAAAATGAAAGACCCATAACCTTTATGAGTACAGGATTGAAGGGTGCTCAACTAAAATTTTCTATTTTAGACAAACAGACTTAAGTACTTATCAGAGCATTGGATCGTTTCAAGTGTATATTTGGGTCCAATAAGGTAATATCTTGTATCCCCCACATTGCTATTAAAGATGTTTTTACTCATTCTGAACCCTTAGGTAGTCTTGCAAGGTGGATGGCCAAATTGTTGTAGTATGATGTGGAGTTCAAGGCAGTATAGATTGTCAAAGGACAAGGATTGGCAAAGTACTTGGTCAAAAAAGAGGGAGAAGATATGAGTAACACTATTGCATCAGATGAGTAGCAAGAATCTAGAGCAATTGATAATTCTGATTGTAGATGATATGATGGTATAATTTTCTACCTCAAAAACTTATCATTTCTTGGAGACATGTCCCAAAATAAAATAAGGTCTATCAAGTAATTGGCTCAAAATTATTACATGCAGGAAGGTAGACTATATTAAAGGCATCCATATGGAGTGTTGCTTCTCTGTTTGTTTGAGAAAGAAGTCCCTCAAGTGCTAAAAGAATATCATTCTGGTTTTTGTGGAGGTCATTTTGCTCCAAAGGCCACTGCTCACAAAATCATGAGAGTTGGTTATTATTGGCCCTCCTTGTTTAAATATGTCTATCATTTTGTTAGAAGTTATCATAACTGTCATATTTTTGTAGGGAAGAAGAATTTACTAGCCATGCCCTTGAAGCCAATGATTGTTGAAGCTCCTTTTGCTCAATGGGGAAAAGATCTCATAAGAAATATTAACCCAAATTCTTCTGGAGGTCAGGGATGGATCATCACAACAATAGACTATTTTACCAAGTGGGTAGAAGCAACACCTATCAAGAAATCCACTACTAGAGTGGTCATAAAGTTTTTAGAAGAGCAAATATTGACAAGATTTGGGGTCCCTAAGAAGTTAGTCATAGACAATGGTAACTACTTCACTTCTTTTGAAATGATTGAATTTTGTGCTAGGTACAACATAGAGCTTTTTCATTCTACAAACTACTATCCTCAAAGAAATGGTTTAGCAGAATCCTCAAACAAGAATTTGATCACAAGAATTAGAAGAGCATTGAGCAAGAACAAGAGAAGTTGGGATAGTGAACTAAAGTTTGCTCTATGGGCTGATAGAATATTTGTCAAAAGAAGTATAGAAAAATATCCTTATGAGCTAGTTTATGGTGAGAATGCTCTATTGCCCCCTCAGGTAGAAAGTCATATTTTGTCTTTGCTTCTATAGGATCATGAAAATCTAAATGTCTTACAGAGAAGACTTGATCAAATTGTGAAGTTGCAAGAAGACAAAAAATATGCATTAATGAAGATAACTGAGTAGGCTCATAAAACATCATAGTTGTTCAATAAGAAGGCTAGAGGTAAACCTTTTCAGGAAGGAGATATAGTGTTGTATTGGGATCCTAAGAATGACAAGCATGGGAAAAAAGGGAAGTGGGAACCAAAATGGCTTGGTCCCTATCAAATCCTTCAAATGGTAGGCCAACATACTTAAAAGTTGCAAACTCTGGATGGCAAGGAATTTTCAATTCCTATCAATAGTCAACATCTGAAATTGTATTATTTTGTACAAAGGGCTTGAGAAGCCACAAAAAATATGTGTTTTAGTCTTTAGGTGATTAAGCAGTATTTTAGGTGATTAAGGAGTTCTTTTAGGTGACTAAGGTATTTTATGTAGATGATTAGGCAAATTCTATCTTTTTAGTCTCTTGGAGATTCTAGAGTTCTCACATGATTCATTGCCCAAATGTCTTTTTCATCACCTGTCCCAGTCGAAGCCTATATTGGATCCTAAAAAATCCAACTTAAATCACCCCAAGTTTTGAAATTTTGGTATCCTATGAGTCCGTTCAAATTTGACTTAGTCTGTCTGCATTCAATAAATTTTTGGGTCCATGGATATTTTCGGTCCTGTCTCGTCTTTTCAAGGGCAATTTTGAAAAAAATTGTGTTGTCGAAATCAAGTCATCGTTTTGGTCTTATGTCATCATTTTTTGACCTTAATAAAATTTAATTAATTAATTTTGATCCCTAAAAGGTCTTAAATATTTAATTAAACTTTATATATAGTAATAATATTATATTTTATAATCATAATCATAATTACGTATAATAATAAGGGTTTTGACGATGCGAAAGGGTTTTTTCGAAGGTGGAGGGATGACGATGGGCGGGAAGGCTAGTTTGGGAGAGCACGGGAGCGCCAGCAGGTCGAACCAGGGGCACGACAGGGTGGAGGGAGGGCAAGCAGAGTCTGGGGACGCCGAGGATCCACCAGACAAATGGGGAGATGGACCTCGAAAGTCGTATGCTCTGGCAACGGCTTCTGAAACCCTAAGTGGGCTCTCCACCAAGGAGCTATTTCCGTCCGGGAACGAGTTGGACATCCCGACAAAAATTCTCTCAAGCTTTGTGGAATTCAAAAAATTTACCCTCATTGGTAAGTTTATTGGTGGTCGTCCCGACATGGAGACCATCCGCAAGTGGGCGTCTAGAAAATGGCGGACCTCTGGTCACTTGGAGCTGGCTGCCCTAACCCGGGGCTTTTTCGCTATTAGACTGAGCAACAGGGAGGACTACTATAAAATCTTGGCTGGAGGGCCTTGGTTCTTGGGCCGTAGGAGTCTCTTTCTAAGGAAGTGGGGTTTGGACTTTAACCCCGATACCCAGAATATCAACATTGCTCCAATATGGGTTAGGCTCCCAAGTCTCCCCCTTTTTGGTTGGCATGAAAATGTAATCAAAGGAATTGCTCAATCCATCGGGGAGTTGGTCACTATAGACCCTCCCGCCAGGGCTCGAACAAGATTTGTCCAAGCTTGGTTCTATGTTTTGGCGAACTTGGAGACGGACCTCCCTTCCTCCATTACTCTGTGGTCTGAGGGTTCTTTTCTACACAAGCAAGCTATTGTTTATGAGAACAGACCAGCTTTCTGCCCCCAGTGTAGTTCTCAAGGGCATCTTTAGTCCAATTGTCCTCTTCAAAAGTCGAGGAAGAAGAAGCGAGATCCCTGCAACCCTCTAGAGCACGGTGAAGGTCAGACGAAGCACCCTGTTGCGAAATACCATGAATCTCCAGGTCCATCCAGAGACCATCTCAAATCCTCCTTACCAGATGAGGAAATCACCATTCAACTAGACTCCGAGCTATGCGGTGGACGCTCCCAACTAGGACCATAGGGGGAAAAGGAACAGGCCCCCCCCCTTATCACCACACTGGCAGATTCGCCCAAAATTTTTGATCGACACTCTCTCGAGGCACAAAAGATATTGGAAGATTACCTGTTGGGAAGAAGAGGTTACCAACCTGGTAATATTAGCCCTCGAATTACGAGGATTCAAATGCAAGGGGTGGATTTTGGTGGTAATAGGAAGCAGGGCCGTCCCCCAACAAGGAAAAGAGAGACAAGGAAACTGCGGTTGATGTCGCAAATGGCACCCAACGGTTGCTATTTCAAGATGACTCTGATTCTTTGATGGGTGACGCGCTTATCCCAAAACCTCCCCTCCAGCAGGGAAAGGGAGGTAAGAAGAACCTCAAACCATACAGATGAAAGTCATCCTGGATGTGAGAACTTGTGGTGGGAATGACGAGCGTGCTCATGGTTCTTTGGGACCCAGAGAGTGTTGAGGGCAGCTTCCTTTCATCTTCCAACAGGACTTTCAACTTTTTGTTTCAGTCCCAAGCCATCATTTTTTCTTGGATCCTATTCATCGTGTTTGCTTCGAATTCTGCCTCGGAGAAAGCAAAAATGTGGAAAGTTATTTCCCTGATAAGGGAGATTTTTTGTAGTTTTCTTGGCTATCTTTTTTTGCTTTCCAATGGTCCAATTTTTATATTGGCCATAGTTTCCAGGATAATCAGGCAAAAATGCCTCCTTGTAGCCCTCGGGCAATTAGCAGCTTTTTGTTTTTTCTGCATACAAGTTTATTCAACATCACGTATATGCATATTTTAATTTTAAAAAATAATAATTAAATAAGTTAAAAAATTAAAAAGTTAATTAAAAATCAAATTTCTTTTTAAAATTTGTTGATCGGTCGATTCCTAAAATATCGGTCGATTGGCATTTGTCACGTAAAATAAAAATAAAATTTAGGATTGGTTGATGATTGGCCGATCCCTTTATGTTACAAGGTAATTGATCGAGTGATTGACCGATTTCCCTTATTTACATAAAGGGATCGACCGAGTGATCGGCCAATTGCCCTTTATGCCTAATAAAGGCGTGTAGTACATGCCTTTATATATTAACACTATTATATAGTGTATATTATATACGTATTATATATTATGTTATCTTATTTGTAATTTAATAAATAATTTTTTTAAAAATAAATATATAATATTATTACTATTGATATTATTATTAATGATAATAATTTTATTATTATATTTTAAATTTTTGAAATAAATATTAAAAATTGGTTAAGGTTAGTTTTATAGAAAAATAATTAAAAAAATCGTGATGCACTTCATATTTGCAGTCGAGTTTCAGCAGTTGTTTTGGGTCATTTTCAAGACAAATGGAGATGTTTTGATCAGTGGAGACCACTACCAAGCCATGAATGAGAACCATTTAATGCAAGCAATATGGTGGATCAATTTTGGAGGCAGTTATAGTTTTTATGGGCCATCACCCAATTTTTAGTAACAGTTGCAGTTATGAGCCATTACTGAAGCGGTTGTAGTTTTGGTAATTATGGGCCATCATCAAGCTTTGAACGAGAACCAAATTTTAGGCTATATGATTGAGTGGCTGCAACAATTTTGAGGATCAAGTTTTTGTGCAGTAATTCTGAAGAGGTATATCAAAGTGCCCATCATTAGCAGTTGTATTTTTCTTTTGTGTCTTGTCTAGTCACCCCGTTTTCTTCCCCATCGCTGTGTAGGTTTTGCTGAGGAGGTATCCAGTTTGCTGAGATAATTTATAGTGATTGAGATCAGAAGCTAGAAGGCTCTTCGTTACATCATTTGAACGAAGAGTTGCAGCCCTCTATTACATTATTTGAATGGAGGATTTGTTTGTACTTGTTTGGTGAGATTTGGTTACAATGACCAGACTCCATTGTAATGATCTATTGATCAATGCTATCATGCTTCCTCCTTTAAGCAATTTCATGTGCAAATTTTCTTGTTGACCCAATTATATGTGACATTATTTGAGTGTATAAGTGATATCTTATTTCGTTGGCATGCTTAATTATATTTATTACATTATTTGAATGGATGTGATTGGTTTAGTTTTATCTCCCCCCCTTCTTTCTTCATCATCCTTTAAGTCTGGCTACAATTTCCCAATGGATAAGGCATCGGTCTACAAATTTGAGCATTAGTTGAGAGTTACCCTAAAGCTTGGTCATTTTTAATATTGTAGTTTTATTTTATTTTTATTAATTTGGATGAGCATGAGAGTATGAGAAGTATTATAAGCTCACCTCTAGGGTGTCTTTACCTTAATCTAACTAGAGTCTTTGTGATAATCTTTTCTAGAGTTAAAGAGGTGGATCCACCAGAGTCCATAGTGTTGTTTGTGAACTAGTGATTTTCTTGTGGCGTGACAATCCAATTTATTAAGGACACAAAAAATCACCACAACAGACAAGTAATAACCCATACATAAAATGCACTTAGTTATGGCCATGCCACTAAAGTGGCCACCACAAGTACCATCATGGGAAGCCATGATAACATGTTGAGTTCTTGTGGCTCTAGATAATGCAAAAGAATGCCATCATAGCTACATTTATAAAGAATATCTCCTAGCAATGTGTAGTGGATTACCCTTTGTTTGAATGCATGTTTATCAATGTGAGGCAAGTCTACTGGGAGCATGCCTAGTTTAATGTAATCCTTGACTTGGGAAAACCAAGGATCACAAGGTTTGATTTGAACAAAATTGATGTCAACATCATTAAAAGAAGTAGGTACAATGATGGATGATTGAAGAAGTGTTTGTACAGGCACACAAGTGATTTCATCGTGTGGATTTTGTGGTATTAGAGACCCAAGAGAAGCCATGGTATCCATAAAATGATTTGTTGAGCATGGGGTAGCATCAATATCGTACCACTCGAATTGGGCAAGTAACTGATCAACGACCTATTTGTATTGCTTAAGCACTGGGCATCAACATTGGTAGATTTCTTTGATTTGGTTGATGATGAGAAGTGAATCACCAAATATTTGCAAGTGTTTGATGCACATAGCAAGTGTTGTTTTAAGACCAAGGATAAGAGCTTCATATTCAACATTGTTATTTGTGCAAGGAAAGCCTAATTTGAAAGAAAATGGGAGCGGTGCCCCTTACGGTGTAAAGAAGACTATGCCTACACCTCCCTCTTGTTCACAATGAGAGCCATCGAAGAAGAGGGTGAGGTTAGCTTATGATTCAGGTTCCACATATTGTTCATCTTTAATGATGTGAAATACTGAGTCATCAGGAAGCTCTATGAGAAGTGGTTTATCATCAGTTAAAGGAGCTTCGATGAGCTAATCAACAATGACTTGGCCTTTAATGGATTTTTGATTGATAAATTCAAGGTCAAACTTAGTGAGTAACATAATCCATTTAGTAGTGCGACTATTATTGTAACTTTGGCCCATCATGTATCGGAGCGGATTGTCACGAGCGACAACATAAGTCATATGATTTAACATGTAATGTCACAATTTCTTTGTGGTGAATACAATGACAAGACATAATTTTTCCATGTATGCATACCATGTTTCATAGCTAACCAGCGTGCGACTAATGTAGTATATGGCTTGTTCATGATCAACCTCATTTTTTTGGGCCAATAACATCTCAAGAGAAAAATCTATGGTAGATATATACAGATGGAAAGGAAAATCTGGACAAGGCAAAGATAATACAGGTGGAGACGTCAGGTAGGCCTTTATTGCATCAAAAGTAGTTTGATAGTCATGGTCCCAATTGAATGCGACCCCCTTTTGTAAAATATGATTGAACGACTTACACTTGTCAGAGAGTTGGGCGATGAAGTGATGAATTGCTTGAATTTTGCCCTACAAGTTGCATAATTGTTTAATATTTGTAGGGGGAGGCATATCGATGATAGCCTTTACCTTTTGTGGATCAACTTCGATGCCCCATTGAGAGACAATAAATCCTAAGAGTTTTCCCGAGGTTACCCCAAAGACACACTTTTTTGGATTAAGCCTAATGTTGTGTTCTAGAAGGCGGTCAAATATTTTGTGCAAGTCATCAATATGTTGATGATGCTTTTTAGATTTGGCCAACAAGTCATCTACATAATCTTCCACAATTTTATGCATGTAATCATGAAAGATGTATGTCATAGCACATTGATAGGTTGCGCCAATGTTCTTAAGGCCAAATGGCATGACCTTGTAACAGAAGGTCCCCCAAGGAGTAGTAAAGGATGTCTTGTGTTGGTCTTCAGGATTAACCCAGATTTGGTTGTATCCTAAAAACCCATCCATGAGGGACAACATTTCATGACCTATTGTAGAGTCGACTAGTGTATCGATATTAGGGAGTGGAAAATTATCCTTAGGACATGCTTGATTGAGATCTCTAAAGTCAGTGCATATCCTAATTCCTCCCTTTGGCTTGGCAATGGGGACCATGTTAGAAACCCACTTGAGGTAATCAATTGGTTGTATAAATCCCATGTCAAGGAGCTTTTGTAATTCCTCCTTCACCATCAAAGCAATCATAGGATGCATCTTACATAGTTTTTGCTTGACATGTTTAGCGCTATCATCGAGCGTGAGGTTATGAACGACCAATGAAGGGTCGAGACCAGGCATGTCAGTGTAAGACCATGCAAATACCTTCTTGTATTTTGTGAGAAGGGTGGTGAAGTCTTCCTGTTCTTGAAGGGAGAGTCCCTTGCCTAACTTGATGATGTGGGGATTGGCAGGATCATCATCGATGTCAACATCTATGGTCTCCTCCACAAGCATGTGGGATCCATCTTGGAGTTGAGCAGGAATAGGGATGAGGTGGAGATCATCAACGATATTGGGGAGAGAAGCCTCATCATGAAGAGAGATTTTTGTATGGTTGATAGAGGGAAAGTGGGAAGAAATAGAAAGGAAAGGGGTGCTTGCTAAGTGTAACAAGTGCTTAGATGGAAGGAAGTCACATGGAGAAGGAGTAGAGGAGATGTGATCAAAATTAATGTAATCGAGATTTGTACAAATGATACGATCGGGATGGATCGCATAGCAAAGTGGGGTGAAGAGATCAACAAAGATCATGTTAATCAAAATGCCTATAGAACACGAGGAAGGAGAATGCATTGAAGAGGCGTCTGATGATGAGGAAGGCAATGGTTGGTTTAAATAAGGGCACAAAACCATGGGTGGGGAATGAGAGTGAGTGGATGAACGTCTAACCTAATGTCTGTTATGGGACTATGCATAAGGATTGATTGGTGAAGGAGCAAGGGGAGAAGATGTATCATCTAGAGTGGATGATGTAAGAGAAAGTGCCTCAAATTATTGAATGAGGTCAGTAATAGCGTAAGTAGAAGTGGCTAAATATGGTGAAGACTCCTGAAAGAAGAATGAAGGAATGTTCACCGTAGAATGAGGAGAGAGACAATCATCATGAAAGTCACACTCAGGCTCATTTTTGAAGTCATCCTCAGTAGGGTCAAGGGTGAGGTGATGGAGTTCATCTTCCAAGATGTTAATGTGATCACGTTGATACCCTAGACCTGACTTGTCATTGGGTTATCAAAAAGGTGGATCAACAATGGAGCGAAGCCCTTGTTCGTAATGCCCGAGCCTGAATCCATGCTAGTTGAAGTATTGGAGATAACACATCATAAAATTTAGATTAGACATGTGGTCAAGGCTGGTGCATAATTTATTTTTTTATGGTTTAGGTATAGGTGATGCAGAATATGTGTCAAGGCCTACATATATGAAATTTATGTGATTCATGTGTGGGTCAAGAGGGACGATGACACCAATGGTCATGGGTGCATTGTTGGGGTAACCAAAGTCATGAATAGATTGAATGGTGGGAGGGGTCACACGAGCATTATGAATGTTATATTCTCTAGGACCAGGATTGGTCATGAGGATAGAGACATGAGGTATACCATAATGGTCTTGTTGAGGTGAGGACTCTTGATGTGATGAGGATGAAGATGGTTGTGACTCTAGGGGAAGTGGGATAGATGGTGGAGAGAAGGATGAGGTAGATTGTTGGAGCAAAGCATCGAGTCAGGTAGCACATTGCTCCCAAGTGTGGCACTCGATAGGTGTGGCCAAGATAGGATGATTTGCATGTGGAAATTGAGAAGTGGGAGGAGGAATCTCACTAGAAGATGGATTTGTATGAGATGCATTCTAAGTGGAAGATGGAATGAATGGGTGGAATAGATGGGGTAGGTGAGATTGGGATTGTTGAAGATAGAGGAGGTGGTGGATGTGTAGAAGTAGATTGGGAAGATTGTAGTGAAGGTCGCATATGAGATGAATAGGTGGAAGGCCCTGGTGATGGGTGTGACCCTTGTTGGGAGCTCATGGTTGAACGAGCATGAGTATTGGTTGACACATTGTATGATGATGAAGAAGTATTCATTGGATTGTTGGGTAGATTAAGAGGAGGTAAAGAGGGTGACACAAGAGGTCAGATTGGAGTAGGGGTGAATTGGGTGGATGATAAGGGTAAACCTAGTGGAAGATTGATGATGTTGCAACATTAGAATGGATCCTCATCAGTAGGGATGCGATGCACCTAGCCATTATGAAGATATTTGAGGTAATGATGTAGCGTAGAAGGAACACATTGCATATCATGAATCCATGGGTATCCTAAGAGAATATTATACTACATTTCCCCCTCGATGACATGGCATAGTGTAGAGATGGTCTTTACACCCACATAGATGTGTAAGATAATGGAGATTATAATGGAACACATAAAGTCATCGAAAGCTTGTAGGTTGAGGGAAGGAGTGGCAAGATGAGTAGGTGGGATGTGTAGGTGATGAAGGGCCACCATAGAAATGATGTTGATGGAAGAACCTATGTCAATCAAGATGTATTTGTATGTGACATCATTGATATAAGCCATAATATGCATAGGGGGATCAACCCCCTCACCTTCTAGAGTGGTGATCTTATGATCATAAAATATGATGGAAGGTTGCATACATGTTTGTACATTGCCAAAAAAATTGACAAAAGCATTTGAATCATTTATCTCTAGATTGATGGAGCGAAGAATATCATTTAGAGCCTCATGATGAGGCTATGATTATTGTAGCAGGTCATAGATGGACAAGCAGGTTAGAGTAGTTTAAAGTTGATGTGATAGACTACTATGAATGGTAACAACATTACGGGGTATAGTAGGAAGTGTACTAGGTGAAGGTGGGGAGTTGGAAGAAGGTGGTAGAGGAGGAGGAATATTTTGTTGTGGGTTAGTGCATGGAGGATAGCATTGATTGCATGTAGCAACATGGATCATACCCACAAAGCCTTGTTGAGTTGGGTTGTGGTTGACATGATTAACCTGCCTGGGTCCAGGTTGTGATGTGGATGTATTTGTATGAGTATTGGCACCCCCATGTTCAGGTAAAGGGTTTTGATAAATACCCAAATTTTGATTTTGAGGGGCAAGAGGATTTGAAACATGGATGGTTCCATGATCAATGAGATCTTGTACCAAATGATGAAAGAGATGGCAAGAGTTGATGTCATGGCCTCTTTGTTGATGATACTCATAAAATACATGCTCATTATAGCCCCATGGTTTTGGATGATTAGGATCATCAGGTTTTATGTTAGGTAGAGCTATGTGTCCAACATCATATAACCTTTGAAATAGGTTAGGTAATGGTTCATCCAAGGGCATCCAGTTGTCATGGAGGGCGATCCAAGTGAGATGCATGAGCCAATGGTTGATTAGATGAAGGAGGTGGATTGGTTTGAAAGAGTACTTGTGGTGGTAGCTGAGATGGTTGAGGTGAGGAGGTGGGTTGAGTATTTGATACCACTTGATTTGTTTGTGGTGGTTTGACTACGTGCTAGGATTGATAGGATTCCTACTAAATTTGACATTGGTAGGGTAATCCATCTTCTTATAAAGTTTAATATTTTTGGCTTGGACTTTGATGTCCTCAATCACTTTTGCCTGAGTAATAGCCTCTTCAAATGTGCAATGTTGTTAGATTTGCAAAGTTGTAGATATTTGCTTGGTGCAACTCTTTGTAAATAACTTGACTAGTTCTATAGGTGGTATGGCAAAGGTTAGGTCATGAATAACAACCCACCACCTAGAAACATAATCGATAATAGGTTCTTCATCAAATTGGTATAAGTTGTACAAGTCTGATAGTGAAGTCTTCTTTTTTATATTAATTGAGAAGTGCTCCAAGAAGAGATTGGCTAATTGCTCAAAAGTGAAAAGATTATGTCGAGGAAGGTTATTATACCAATCTAGGGCTTGACCCCCAAGTGATAATGGAAATGTACAAAGCATGAGGGGGTTACTATCATTGATTTGATAGCAAGAAAATCGATAATGGCTGATGTGTTCATGCGGATCCTCCTTACCTTTGAATTTGTCAAATTTAGGCATTTCATATTTTTGTAGGTATGGATGAAGTGTTGCAGATGGATGGATAGGGTCATTACAAATTTGATTATAGGTTGGCATTTGTGGCCCATAACCACTAGTTCACAACTCTAGATTCTTAAGTTGCTCCTTCAAAAGTTGCATTTCGATGGGTGGCACTTGTGATGTAGAGGTGGAGAGAAGAGTTTACCCTATGATAGGTCACTCAACATAATAATTATGGACACTAGTAGAATGATGTGGAAGTGATTGGATGTATTATTTAGGAGGAATCTAAGTATGATATAATGTGGGATGAAGTTGAGAGGATGAAGAAGAGTTTGTTGTTGTTGTAAGTGTTGATATAACTATTGTCATTGTTGTAGTTATTGTTGTAGTTGTTGTTGCAACTATTATTGTTGTAGTTGTTATTGTTACAATTTTTGTTGATTAAGCTACTCTTGATGGAGTTGTTTTTGATGGAGGTGATCTTGTTGGAGTTGTTGTTGGTGAAGTTGCTCCTGATGGAGTTGTTGTTGATGAAGTTGGTATTGATGGAGTTGTTGTTGAAGTTGTTGTTGGTAAGATGGAGCTATAAAATGTTGATTTGGATTATTGAGAACTTGATGTTGTAGTTGAGATGGTATTTGTTCATTTTGAGTTGGAATCTATTGGAGATTTTGATCAGATCCTTGAATAGGTTCATGGTATGGATGTTGCAGATAGTTTTGATCCACTTATTGGATAGGGACCTAGGTTGATGCCTGTTGGTAGGTGGAAGGCCACTCATACTACGATGTAAGAAGAGGATGAGATGATAAATGTGTGGGCATGGTGGAAGTCCATATTGGTGGGGAAGTGAAGAAACCACCTTGGTTGGAAGGAGGTATGGAAGAATATGGAAGGATTTGAGAAGAAATATAGGTAGTGGGAACATTCATTTGAGATGATGTAGGAATGTTATATTATAACATGTGAGAAGAAGCAGATGGAATAGAAGAATATGTAGGAGGAGTTTGAAGAAATTGAGAGATTTGAGAGTAAGTTGGTATTTGCATATAACCAGCTGAAGAAGGGGCTTGCATACCAATGTTATACAAGTTGTGGAGAAGATTGTCAGAAGAAGGAGGACCCATATTAAGAAGATCAATGTCAAGAAATGGATTGGTAGGATGTAAGGAAGTAGGTAATATGGATGAAATGGAATAAGGAGGAGGTTGTGGAGGTGTGCTGAAGAAGAAATCAAGATCGATTAGTGTAGATGAAAGAGGAATTTGAGTATGTTATTGCAAATAAGAAGGTATGTTTGAGGAAGAGGCCCCTTGAGTGTTAGGGGGAGTTGTGGTGGTGAAGACCATGGTGATAGTTTGGATGGTAGCCCTAATGTCTTGTTGAGTGTGGGTAAGATTATCATCGCTCCCCAAAAGGTGTTGTGATTGGCCTTGGAGAAATGGGTGTGTGGAATTAGAGGAAAGTGATGAAGCATCTTCCTCATAAGTGAGCTCAGGTTGGAAGTCACTTGGTGAAAGTAGATGACACTCAAGAAGGAAGGCACTTCATGGGTTGATTCATTCAAATATTGAGAGGATGAAGTATCAGTGGGGTGATGAAGAATATCTTGAGTGACATTTGCCATGGTGGATGAAGTTACAATTGATTGAGATGGATCAAGAGTATGAGTTGTCAAGATTGGTAGGGTGATGGTGCCAACTTCTATAGAAGAAGTGATGGATGAAGCGAGGGTTGCACGGGCAGCCTCCATCGTAATATGAGCTTGCTCATAAGCTTGGCTATGAGTAACAACCATATTTGTGTGTGAAATGGAGCTTTTAGAATGACTCAAATGAGAATTTGACCTTTTTTGTGTACTCTATGAAGGTTTTTGAACTTATCTGTGGCCTAAAAATTAGATTCATAGGGTACTATGCGAATTTGTTACTATGCAAATGTGATTCATATAGTACTATGTAAATCTATATAAAATAGAAAGTCAAGGTGGGGTTTTGCAAGAAAAGACTATTAAAAACCAGCAAATGTGTTTTGAAGTTATTTTGGATGGTTTTGTAATAGGTTTTGTAACAAAAATTAGTTAGATGCAACAAAATGTTATGCCAAATAGTAAGAAAATATTTTTGTATTTTTGTGTATTTGATGATGTTGACCAACCTAAAACCAAGAAGGTAGGTGGGAAATGGACACTACAAAGGTATGTTGAAGCAAGTGTCCTTACAACACCCAAAGGTGCACAAGGGAAAACTATGCAACAATAGGTGAATGATTCTAATGAAAATCACAACAAAAGAGAAAAAGAGGTACTCTAAAAGATCTCTTATGAAAGAGGTGGCACTATCTAAGACTTGCTACTGGCCTACCCAAGATTTTGCTTCACCCTCGAATAGGCTTAGTCAAGAATGATAGTTACCAACTCATAAATTATGCAAAGCCCTATGAGTGGGGGCATCTAATCCTAACCTACTCTAAGGGTCTCTCAAGAGTAGGGGATCTTCTGGTGATGAAGTCTAGAAAATCACTTGTGGGGGCTACTATGGCGTCTAGGGGGTAAGCTAGTGGAAGGAGATGAATTCCAACATCATTGGTCTCGATTGGGGGTTGGTGATGAAATCCAACCTTACCAATGTATATGAAATGTGCAAGTGTGTGTATGCTACTTAAGAAAGTTGTAAATGCTGGAAAGTAAACTAATTTAAGCAAAAGAAATGTAGTTTTCTCTTTTATCTTTTTGATTTTTAGAAAACTAAATACCTTTTTGGAATGAAAAGAATGTAAGAGAAACTTAGCAAGTTGCATTTTGTAAAAGGAAATAAAATTTATGCTAAGAAGTAATGAAGAAAGTCACTTGATTTTAGTGAGCTACTCTAAGATTTTCTTAGGCACAAATCTATTTACACTAGCCAAGATATGCCTATTAAGGTTATGGCTAGATGTCTCCTAGAGCTTTATGTATGAGGTAAAGATCAAAATCTTGCTCTCAACTCATGGAGATGAAGAGATTAGAAGGCCTCTTCGTGCCTTATGCAAATGCTTTAACTCTAAATATATGTAACTATTCAACATATATAGATGCAAAGGAAAGAGATTTTAAAAGTTTGACCAAAGCAATTTTTGGGGCCTTTCTAAACTATTTACAAATGAAATGAAATGTGACCAAATAAATTTGGGGTATTTTGTAAAGCATAGAAGCTAAGAAAGAGAGATTTTTGTAAAGTGCTTGAAGTGATTTCAAGGATTTTGGTAGATTGGATGCTAAATTAGATCAAAAATCAAATTTGCACTTTTGATGAGAGAAAACTAGCTTTTGGAAGGAAAAAGACTAGTTTTGGAGAGGATTACCTACCACCAGATATTGCAGGAGTTTATGTCTAGGCTATTTGATGTAGAATCTTACTAAATTTTGGGATTCGCATAGTACTATGTGAATATGACTATGCCTTGAGATTCACACAATACTATGTAAATCTAAATTTGAGAGTTGGTTTGAGCAACTTTGGTGTCTATGAGTTGGATTCTAGAATTTCACCTAGTTTTGAGAAATTTTCCTACAACATAAAGGGGTAGAAAGTTAGTTTGAGTACTTATAGCAGGTACAAAGCACCAAAACAAAGAATTCGAAAGTGAAATTTTGGAAAAGAAAGCCCAAAACCAAGAAAGATTGACAAGAAAATATTCAAGGAATGATTTCACCTTGGAGATGCCATTTTGGAAGGTGGTTTTGGCCTATGAAGGCTGAGAGGTACGTGAGATAGCAATCTCAATGGGTGATAAGTGTGTTTATCCCTTGACTTACCTAATTTTTGTTGTGGGAGGCTCAAAAATTAATACCTTACTTTTAGGGATCGATTTCCAAGGTTGTTTGTAGGATTCACATAGTACTATGTGAATCTACCTCTGACATTTACACGGTACTATGCGAATTTGGATCATAGGCCAAAAAAGTGCTAGAGGGGGACCTGAAGTGTGTGTCAAGGTTTTGGGTGATCTTTTTCTTGGTTTTGCAGCACTTGGAGCATAGAAAAAATGATCAAAAAACAATAGTTAGCTAGAAAGAAAGAGTAAGCAAGCTAACAAAATATGGTGGGTGTCCCACCAGGCATGCTAGAATGAAACACAGGGAAACCGATTATTTTGCAATTTGATAATGAAAAGGAGGGTTACAAAGTTGTCCTTTTACAAAATTTCCCTTAAGGGCTACAAAATAGGATCTTCCACAAGGGAAGCCCTCTTTCAGTATGAATGGTAAACAATCATCAGTTGTCTCCTTGTCTTCCTCGATGTGAGTGGGCTTATTGCTCATGTGCCATTGTGGTCAGATTTGTCCTCAAGACCTGTGAGACCTACAAAATTTGGTTAGAATATTTGGGGGCCTATCTTGATTAGACCCCTCATGTTTGAAGATAAATGACCTCTAAACTAAGCTCAAAATATGATTAAAATTGCATAAAATGATGATGGATAGGCATAGCAAGGATGTTTACCTAGTTTTGGGAGCTTTGGAAGGCTGAAAATGGGATTCACATAGTACTATGTGAATCTGACTGTACCTTGAGATTTGCACGGTACTATGCGAATCTGACTATGTTTTTCTAGAATCGATAGGTTTTGATGTGAACTTTCTTTCGATGGAGCTATCACTTCTGTTATCCACCAAGTCACCTTCAAAAACCTATAATCTTTGTCAACAACCTATCAAGCAACACAAGATGGTGATGGATTTGTGTGGATCTCCATGTGAGGATGGATAGTGAGTGATGTTGAAATGATGTTGATGGTCTAGCCTAATTTTAGTAGAGTCTGGACATGTAGATGAGTGTTGGTTGGAAATGGAGAAGGCATTCTATTTATAGAATTTGCCAAGGTTAGGGAGAGGCTAAGGTGTCCCATGAGGTGTCCTATGTGAGGTGTCCCCTGTGAGGTGTCTTGAGAGGTGTCCCCTGAGGTGGCATGGGTGCCATGCCTCATAAGTGCACTTGGGTGAGAGAATCCCTCACCCATCCACATGCAATAAATGGGCATGGATGAGTCATCCCACATAAATGCATGGATGGAGGAAAGTCTCCAAATGTCATTTATAACATACAAATGTTGAAAGCCTTTTATTTTAAAAATGCTTTTGTGTGTGCAAAAGTCTTCAATTGTCATTGAATGCACAGGGGGATGTGAAGTGGAGAAAATATCAGAGTGGTGAGGTGGAAGGCTAGGCTAGTCAAAGGGTAGACTAGGTGAGGTGGAAAGGCTAGGCTAGTCAAAAGGTAGACTAGGTGAGGTGGAAGAATTAGGCTAATCATGCTTCGAGTTGATTGACCATCTGCTTGTTAGAAATATAGTGTATTACATTATTGGGTCATGTAAATGTATCTACCAAGATACACACTTAGGACATTAGATTATTTTAGGGGGAAGTTACTTATTTTCTTCATGCAATGTAATAAATGCACAAGTGTCAATGTGTAAGTTGTACATGTGCAAGTTGTCCCTTGCACATCTAGATAAAGTATTGGGCAAGGAACCTATCTTCTTATATAATGGCCTTATTATCATAGTCATAGATATAGAGAACACATATAGCATAGTATCATAGAGAGTGCATCATAGGGCATAGATAAATTCACCCATATTGGAGATGGGTGCAATGTAGTCTAGTAGCATTATTCATGGAGTGTTCATTTCCTCCATAGCTACATTGTATTCATTTCTATCATTTCTATTTATAGTATATTTTAAGTCATCTCGTAGATTTACTTTCTTTCATATTATTATTTTTGCATCTTGTGATTGTTATCTCCCATTGCATATAGCATAAAATCTAACAGTGGTATCAGAGCTATAGTAGATCTAGACATAGGAAATCCACCATTATCAATGAACCTGAGTTTTTTTGTCAACCTAATGCACCTTTAGACCAACCACTATCAAAAAATCTCAAAAGAGTCTAGGTGGTAGAAAAAGGGAGAGGCACAAGTGAGGACTGAAATACATCTCAATTTCAAAAAAATTGACTAGAGTCTTTCCACAAAGTTGTAGGAAAAAATCGTGAAGATTATGACTCAACATTCAATCCACTAGATTGAAAAATCAACTAGTGAAGTCAGGATATCTAGAATTTCTTAACTATTGCCCATAGTTTCTTTTTGTTGTATAAATATAATTCTCAAAAGATTGGGATTCCTACTACAACAAAAATATAAGAGACTTCAACTTCATTGCCCAAATTTTGGTGTATCTTCATAGTGCAGAGGTTATTTTCTTGTCTAATAAAAGAATACTGTGAAAGAAGACTTCTAGAAAAGAGTTGTGGTGAAGTTAGGAGACACGATATCTCCATTACTAAATTGAAATCTTCACACAAAAAGAAAAGGACATAGGAGCCTTTATCTAGAAGAAAATGCCATAAAAACCTTGATCCAGAAGAAACGATTATAGAAGCCTTGTTCAAGAAGAAAAGGTCATGAAACCTTGATCCAGAAAAAAAAGGCCATAGAAGCCTTGATCAAGAATATAATTCCATAGAAGCCAAAATCCATAAGAAAAGGCCACATAAGCCTTTATCTTGAAAAAATCCACATAAGCCTTGATATTGAAGAAAAGGCCATAGGAGACTTGATACTGAAATTAGGCCATAGTAGCCTTGATCCTGAAGAAGACTCTAGAAGAGAGTATCTAATTCAGGAGATAATATTTTAGTACTAATACTTTATTACAGGGAAAGGAAATTAAGTGAGTCTAGAAAACTTCCTACAAGAAAGCTAGGAATATTATCTTCTTCAAAATAAATCGAGCACCTATAGTAAATATATTAAGATAAGAACTTCCAGTCTTGGAAGAAAAAGGACTAGGCGAGTCCTGCTCGAATCTAGAAGCAGCAAAAGCAAACATCTAGAGGGAGATCCCACCACCAACTTCCAGGAGTAGAAGGTTGAAGAAAAGGTCTCAAGGAAGATTGGAAGTAGCTACGAGATCAAAGACCCTCGGGAGATATCAATGAGTATCTAGTAAAATGCTTGGAGAGCCTTACTAAAGATATCATCAAAGAAGAACTCATTGGAGAAATCTACTACCAAGAAGAAACCCCTGGTAGTGAAGGACTTGGGATAATTGTTTCCATCCGACAACAAGCCCAAGAGGAGAAGAATTAGGAAAGGAGTGCCAAATCCCAAAAGAAGAATCTAGTGAAGACCTCAAGACACTCATAATCTTGAGAAGAAAATCATGTTTGAAGTTAAAATTTGACAAGAAGCTTGAAGGAATATTTAGATAGAAGAGGCTTGCCAAATTCAAGAGATTTGGAGATTGCCTCTCATAGAAAAAGGTACCACTTCATAAATGAATATATCTTCAAATATACAACAAAAGGAGGAGACTACAAGATGAGAACAAGCCACCAAAATCCTAGGCTTAGGAAAGAAAGTTTGAGACCATCTATTGGTGAAGATGAAGTTGTTCAAGGCAACCTACAAAGAGATGAAACATCCTATATAAGGCAATAACTTGGTGATCCTAGACACCAAGATCTACATCCTCTACAGAAGCAACAAAAAAGCTTTTAGAAAAAGGTATGCAAATTTTGGTGCAAGTAGATTCATTAATTGGATTACTACTAGATTTGTTAAAGCACCTTAATTTGAATTGAAGTTACAAATAGGATAATTGAATTAAAGTCTTCAAAAGTACAAAATAGAAAGGTTCCTTTTAGGTTCGTTTGCACTTTAGGAGTTGATCAAATTTTAGAATTCCAACTATCTATCAACTACCTATCATCTACTTTGGAAAGTAAAAGAAGACTAGCTCTTACTACCTTTGCTTATAACAAAATTGCATAATAAGTCTTGAAGACTCATTCTATATTATTCTTGATTAGTTGCAGTAAATTGATTTTGTGCATTAATTTTTTAGATTTAATTGGAGTGATAAGGTGAAATTTTTAGTACATTAAAAGGGAAAATTTAATCTGCTTGTTGTGGTGTAGTGGTAAATGCCATGGGTGCTGGTAGAGGCCGACCTAGGTTCCATTCCCCTTGTCTCCATCCTACAGATATATGGTATAGTTAGGAATGTCCTATGTGCTGGTAGAGGCCGACAAGGCTCCATTCCTCCTATGTCCAACCTGTTGAAAGTGGCACCTCAAAAGGGGTGTTTTCCACTATAAATTAGTTTTACCCAGGTGTTGTAGGTGAGTTGGAGAGGAGAGGGCAATCCTCCAAGGGAGGTCCCAGGTTCAAATCTCCACCCTACCAAAAATCTGAATTGGGTATCCAAAATTCAATTGATAATTTTGGTGCGGGCAGGGTCGGGTGCGACTCTCGGGTGATTTTGACGATGTAGAACCCCCTGTTCGTGGTCTCTCAGACCAAGGCGGCCTCGTAAGGGATTTTTTGATTTTAAAAAAAAAGGGAAAATTTATTATATTTATTTGCACTATCCTATACCCTCAAAAGAAAATAGTTTTTGTACTTTGAAAAAGGCTACAAAATCTAGTTTGTATCAAGTGTTCAAAGACACTCTTGAAATAAAAAAATCTACAACTCTAAGTGGCCAATAGAAGCCACCAAATTTGGTTAGTACATGCAAAAGGAAACTAACCAAAAGAAGCTTCAAATATTGAGATTTGGTGAATCTCAAATCCAAAGTACTCAGGGGTTAGTGCAACTAAAAGAAAGTTTCATTTTATAGCATTTACAAGGTTTGGATTCACCATTAATCATCCAAGAAAAAAGGGTAAAGAGTCAATCCAAAGAGACATCCTCAAAACCCTCACTTTGCACTCACTAATCTAATACAAAAATCAGGAACTCAGGCCTACAAAAGAGTGCAAGAAAATGTGTAATAAAAAGGTTCTATATAAATGTAAAGGTTACATGGTATTGCACTTTTACAATACATCAAACACACATAAAGGAGCAGATTTAAAGGTGCCACAATAGGCACAACAGGTACAGGAAAAAGGCATCGAGCGTTCTCCAAAAATTAAAGGGCATTCTCTCTAGGAACGAGCCTGCAAGACAAAGAAAGATTTTACGTAAATGACAACAAGAATACCAAGGTTATTTACGTAAACCAAAGAAAGTCTATAAAAATTATTTATGTAAATCATAGCAAGTTCATCATCGACATTTGCAAGGACAAGAAGAAGCTATTTACTAAAAAAAGGATAGAGCATATCCAACGAATAGGCACATCAAGCTTAACTTATATCAATGTGAACAGGGAGCATATTGAAGGTATAAACACAAAGAGAAGGATAGATGCTACATTGGGAATAACATCAACAAAGGAAAGCAAAAGAGCTAATCCATCCTCGTTCGAAGCTCCAAGATAGCTCACGAATTTTCTTGCAAAGAAAAACATGTTGCTTGCTACCCAAGAAAGCATAACAAGCTAAGGAGAAGAATAACGAAGGAGTTACAATCTCCTTCTTGAAGGCGTTACATCAAAAGCTGCATGCATGAAGTCCATATTCCACTTGGCATAATATTCCCTAACACCTATCAAATTTCTAATGCTCAAGAGACCAACGTTGAGGAGTTACAAGTACTCAAAGCAAGTTCACATATGTTACAAAGAAGTAATGTTTGGTATAGCAACGTTACAAGAAGAAGTGGCAATGCTCTCAAGAAATGTAGGTGCCACTTGTCCATCACTGACCACCATTAAATGCAGTGAAGAGAGAGTGAAAGAAGAGCATTTATGTTTAAAGTCTGTAATCACAGGGTGCGGTGACAGCATAGAACCAAGGCGTGGAAGAGCCTTTAATGCTTTGAAGAAGTAAGGTCAAGAGCAAACATAAGCAATGACACATTTGGAACATCTATTTTCCACCAAGGTTCCAAGCAAATTATTGAAAGGAGAGCCGCAAAATCAACGTCCATGTTGCAGTGCATGCACAACGAATACAACGTCAAATATTGAACTATATAAGGTAAGCTTTATTCCACCATAATATGCTTTCTTTTCCTTGGGAGTCATAACGTTGAAATTAAAAAAATTCAACTACATTGAAAGCAATATCCAAAAAGGGGAATAATATATCATATCAATAAAATATTTGCAATATTAACATAGGAGCAATAAGGACTTCTACTATAATTTATTTAAAATATTTGCAAATATTATTGTGATCTAATTTTCCAACATGTGATCTAATTTTCCAACATCTGGGAGTTATAAGGGTTACTACTTCAAATTAACTTATTGGAAATTAGATTCATTTCAATCAAAACATAAGGGATATTTAAAAAGAGGTTATTAAAAGCTTTAGGCTAATATTGGAAATCCAACACATCAAACATGGATAAAAGAAATCCAACATTAAAACCTCTATATATTGAGAAAAAATGCTTAGTTCAATAAGAACAATAAGGGATAGATAAAAGTTAAATTTTGATATTTACAAAACCTTAAAAAAATCAACCAAAAATTGAACTATCTTTTCAAAAGCACTATATTATATCCCTAGTGAGTCATAATAAATTCCACAAAACTTGGTAATATCAGCATTGATAATAAATTATCAAGTTGCAAATCCATTGGGAAAATATAAGCTTTTACAAAACCTAAAATTCTATTAGGTGTATAAACTCTCATGACTAGGGAGACATAAGGAAGCATACAAACCTAAGGAATAATAAAGGTTTCATCAAATTCAAGATTATATATTTAAGAAGCCAGAAGTTAATAGCTTTCTAAAAACTAGGGAGCCGCAAGGATGTCTACTTCCCAAAATATTGAAACTACAAATAAGAATAATTGCTTTAGAAATGAGAAAGTAAGTTCCATAAAACTTGAAATCATGAAATCTGAATAAATGTTAGACATAACCTCAAAAGTAATCCATGGTGAAGCCTTGGAAGATAATTTTGATACTATGGAATGCTATACTCAAGCTCGACTCAATGAAGCAATTGATAATGGAAAAAGTGACATTCCACTTCCCTTAAACTTTGTGAGCATATTATACATGGCATTGCTCACATATAAACACTACAAGAATGAAAATATAGAATAAAAATGATTGATAGAACTACTTAAAAAGAAGGCATAACTCAATGAATCATATCTAGAAAAGTTTTTTCAATCCTCATACAACATTGACATTTCAGGTTCTACTAATTCAAAATCTTATCATGATGCCTTAAGTGGTTGTTTAGAAGATTTTGTGTAAATTGAAGACAAGAAAGGAGAATCTCCCTTACAATAACCAAGCAACAACATAATCATCTATGAGATCACAAAAACCATATCCAAAGGTAAAGCTAAAGAAGAAGAAGAAGAAGTTGAATTCAAATAAGGAGGAATACAATGCAAGGTCGATTGAAAAAAGAACCTACAACTTCAACCTATTTTTTGCATCATATGAAGACTGAAGCAACTACAGAAGAATCAAAGATCATTCAATGGAGGAAGATCCACATTGAAGACTAAAAGTCTTCAATACCCAAATATTGTAGTACAGGGGGATGTTAGAAATAGATCATATTACATTATTTGGGTCATGTAAATGTATATACCAAGATACATACTTAGGACATTAGATTACTATAGGGGGAAGTTAGTTTCTTCATGCAATGTAATCAATGCACAAGTGTCAATGTGCAAGTTGTACATGTGCAAGTTGTCCCTTGCACAACTAGATAGAGTGTTGGCCAAGGAACTTATGTTTCTATATAATGGCCTTATTGTCATAGTCATAGATATATAGAACACATATAATGGTACTTAATAAGGAAGATTTCAGTTTCATCAAGAATGAGTGAGTTGAGGTTTAGCGGGTGCGGCGGGAGTGAGGGTTTGAATTTTTTGGGCAGGAATCTCAGCCAAGGCGGCAGAGGTAGAGCAGGTATGGAAGGGGCGGGTGGGAACCTCGAGCATGGATCAAGCGAGGATCCAGAGGAAGGCGGTCAGGCTACGGCAGATTTGGAGGCGGGCATCACGCGGGGGCCCGACCCTCCTCAGAAAGACCCCGACAAAAAAGATACGAAGGACAATGCGGGGCCCAAGAAGTGGTTGTCTTTTGTTGAGACTCTTAGAGGAAAAAGAAAGGAGGTTCTCTCTCTTCGCCCCTAGTTCCAGTAAATAATAAAATTTTGGCCCCGACAAGTTCCATGAGCCCTTTTCTTTCAATGGAAGAATTCTCCCTGGTAGGCAAGTTTTTGGGAGGTAGGCGGACATGGAGACTATCAGGGCTTGGGCGACGGGTAAATGGCGACCGGTAGGCAGCTTGGAGTTGGTAGCTCTAACTCGAGGGTTCTTCATTATCCGTTTTAACAATATGGAGGATGCTAACCACATTTTAACAGGAGGTCCTTGGTTTTTGGGCAAAAGGAGCCTTTTTCTCAGACGATGGGGTGAATATTTTGACCCTGAAAAGCAAAATATTAACATTGCCCCTATTTGGGTTCGTCTCCCGAGTCTACCTACCTAGTTCTTCAATGAATATTGGCTGCAGGGCATAGCCAGAACTATAGGGGACCTGATCTCCATTGACCATGCGACCTTGGCCGGGACAAGGATGACTCATGCACGAATCTACGTAAATGCTAATTTGGATAATGAATTGCCAAGGTTTGTGGAGCTAGAGTATGGAGAATACTATCAAAAATAGTGGTAGAATACGAGAACAGACGGCATTCTATGCAGAATGCAAAAATCAAGGACATCTATGCAATCAGTGCCCTAACCTGGCAATGAATAGAGAAAAGCAGAAGCAGGGAATGCTAGACAGAGGAAATTTGAGGAGTTTCCCTGGCAGAGGCGATTTCAATCAGGCAAACTATGTCTACCAAAAAAATAAAAGAGAGGGTGCAGGGTCCCAACAAGACAAAGGAAAACAACAGGTTGTTGGCAACCAAAATACTCAGGTAAGTTCCAATCCTCTAGTTTCAAATAAATTTTCAATTCTATCCAATATGGGAGTAGGAGGATTATCGAAAGACATGGAAGCCCAGAACCTTCAGGCTAACCTTTTTGACTCTCTAGAATCCCCATCCAAGTCAGGATCCTCAAACCCTAATGCTGAAATTACTGTAAGCCCCGTGGGCATCACAAAGCCAAACCCTAATGCCCGATCTCTAGAATCCCCATCCAAGTCGGGATCCTTAAACCCCAATGCTGAAAATACTTCAAGCCCAGTGGGCATCCCAAAGCCAAACCCTAATGTTGAAGAACTTAGGAAGAAAGTTGAGGCATTGGAAAATAAAAAATCTCATCTCCCTAACATCATCACTAGGATCCGGGTGAATCCTACTGAGGGGTCATCCCGTAGACCAGGGGAATACAGGAAAAAAGGAGAATATTTGGATGTAGGGGTGGAGATATGTGAAACTCTTCAGACTGAGGAATATGGTAGTCTGGTTCTACAACAAATTGCCTCCCCCAGTTTAGTCCTAAACAAACCAGGAGCACTTGTGAAGTCTCCTATAGATTTTGGCAGTGAAAAAGAAGAGGGAGAATATCAAATGTTGAGCATCAAAAAATTAAAACTGATAATGACATTGCCAATGGAAAACAGAGAACCTTGTTTCAACAAGTTATTTCGGGTTCTGAAGACAACAAATTAGGAAAACCCCCTCAAGGGAGGGGAGAGGAAGAAATCCCAAACAATCTAAATGAAGTTCCTCTCATGGAACGTGAGAGGCCTCAATGGCCTGCCCAAACATAGGGAAGTCAGTGCAATAAGAAATCAAGTGAATCCAACTATTATCATGTTGCAAGAAACAAAAATTGATGAGATTCAGTCAAAAAAAGTAGCAAAAAAATCTGGAATCAAGGGGAGATGGTTTGCAAATCAGCCAGAGGAGCGTCTGGAGGCCTTATGACTTTGTGGGATCCTCGGATAGTAGAAGGCACCATTATTCAGAAAGATGATAGGGTTCTTAGTGTTTTATTTAAGGAAATAAACAACAATAGGTCATGGATCCTTTCAAATATTTATGCCTCGACTTCAATTCAAGGGAGAGCTCTACTGTGGGAGTACTTAGGCAATCTGAGTGAAATCTTCCATAATGTCCCCTGGATTATGGCTGGGGATTTTAACACTCCTCTTTACCCTTCAGACAAAATGGGTGGAAATGGACCACCTATCAGGAGCATGGATGAGTTCAATGACTTTGTGAACTCCAACATGTTGATGGATGTAAAACTTAGAGGAGCGAATTATACCTAGAGCAATCGGCGGATAGGGTGTCATCTCATTCAAGAAAGGCTTGACAGGTTTTTCTATCAAAGGAGGCTACAACTCTGTTTGGTGATTCTACCCTACAAGCCCTTCCTAAAATTACCTCTGATCATAATCCCATTTTGTTGGAGATCCCTAACTCTCTGTCCTTCAAGAAACCTTTCAGATTTCAATCTATGTGGATCAAACATTCTAGTTTCAGAGATAACTTAATTCAGTGGTGGCAGCACTGTCAGGGGTAGTGCAACTTTTAAACTTGTTGGCAAATTAAAGTTTGTTAAGGAAAAGCTTCGAACTTGGAACAAAGAGGTCTTTGGGAACCTCTTTGAAAATAAAAAATAGGTTGTTGAAAGTTTGAAGATAATTGATCAGAGGATTCAACATGGTGATGTTGATGAAACTACTAGGCAGGAGGAACGGACAAAACTAGCAGAGTTTCATAACATTTTGGCCTGTGAGGAAATCTATTGGAGGCAAAAATCAAGGGCTCTTTGGTTGAAATATGGAGATTCAAATTCCAAGTTTTTCACGTCACCACGCTTAGAAACAGAAGCAATAACAAGATAAATTTTAAAAAAAGTAGATGGTTCTATTACTCAGGACTTAACAAAAATCGAGAAAGGAGGCAGTAACTTATTTCAATTCTATCCTTGGTCAGGAATCATAGTGCAATGAGGAGGCCAAAGATATTCTCTTGCAATCCATTCCTAGCATAATAAATGAGGATATAAACCTTAAGCTTCTAGCTCCCTTTTCTGATGAGGAAATTAAGGAAGCCTTGTTTAGCATGGAGCCAGACAAAGCCCCGGGACCCGATGGCTTTCCCCCTCATTTCTATCAAGATTTTTGGGACATCGTAAGTGAGGATGTAATTTCTACTGTCAGAGAATTCCAAGCAAGCAATCATATCCCAAAAGGTCTCAACTCTACTTTTATTTCTCTAATTCCTAAGAAGCAAACCCCTGAATCTATGGCTGACTTCAGGCCAATCAGTCTATGCAATGTTTCTTACAAGATCCTAACTAAAGCCATTGCAAATAGAATGAGAGATGTTCTACCCACATCATAGATCCATGCTAGGGAAGCTCTGTCTAGGGCAGGTCAATCTTGGATGGAGTTATCACAGTTCATGAAGCTCTGCACTCTGCTCATAAGACTAACAGGTCTATTTTTGCCCTCAAGCTTGATATGAACAAAGCATTTGATAGGCTAAATTGGGACTTTCTGATTGTTGTCCTCCTTAAGTTTGGTTTTCACCACCAATGGGTTAATTTGATCAAAGAATGCATTTCTAAAGCATGGTTCTCGATTCTGGTTAATGGAACAACTGCTGGTTACTTTCAAAGTCGTAGAGGAATTCGGTAGGGGGACCTTATCAGCCCCATGTTATTCATCATTGTGGCAGAAGCTTTAGGCAGAACCATAAAAAATGCTTGCAGTTCAAGGCTAATATCAGGAATCAAGGCAACATCTCTCACTAGGGTTGTTTCTCACCAACAATTCATCGATGATACCCTTCTATTGACTAAGGCATCGATGGTTGAGGCCAAAAGAATTAAATACATCCTGCAACTCTACGAGGACGTTGCTGGTCGAGAAAGTTAATTTCAGTAAAAGCAAGTTATATTTCTTGAACACCCCCATTCAGAGGTAAGGAAGGATTGCAAAAATTTTAGGGTGTGATATAGCAAACCTCCCCACTTCGTATCTTGGTCTCCCTCTTTTCATTGGTTCCTCGAGAGAGTCAATGTGGGACAGGGTTATTGAAAGAATTCAAAAAAAACTTGTTGGATGGAAAGGTCATCTTCTATCTCAAGCAGGAAAGCTGACCCTCACTAAGGCCTCTCTTCAGAGCATTCCAGTCTATTTCCTCTCCGTTTTCAAAGCCCTTGTGAAGGTTTTCCAAAAATTGAGAAACTCCAAAAAGAATTTTTATGGACTTGGATCAGAGGAGAAAAAAAGGATACACCTTGTAGGATGGACCAAAGTGTGCAGACCCAGGGAAAATGGGGGCTTAGGTCTGAGGAGAATTGCTCATATGAATTTAGCTTTACTAGCTAAGCAGGCGTGGCGCCTCATTTCTGGTGAAGAAAATGAATGGACAACTATCATCAAATGAAAGTATCTTCAAAATATGGAATTTCTAAGTGACTCGGTTCCAATCAGAGGTTCTACTTTTTGGAAAGCAATTCTCAATTGTAAGGAAATCATCAAAAAAGGTTTAAGATGGGTTTTAGGCAATGGTGAGAGGATAAATTGTTGGAATGATAGGTGGGCTAAGGATGAACCACTGACGCAATATCCTAACTTAGCCTGAATCAGAGATATCACGGAAGAACTCATTGGCAGAAAAGTCTTCGATTATATGGTTGAGGATAGAGGCAGAATGAAGTGGAAACAAATAAGGATTCAGGGATTTCAAGCGGAATCAAATGATCTTTGTAACATTCTCGGGCAACAGTTTATCCCCATGAGACCCAAGGAAGATCAAGTGACCCAGGCTCCTACGAAAAATGGGCAGTTCACTGTTAAATCAGCTTACAAGCTTCTGCTTGATGACGAGGATTTTGTCCTCCAAAAGGACTTAGTTTGGATAAAAAATTTAATTCCAAAAATTGCAGTCTTTTCATGGTTGGTTATCCAAGGAAGAATTCTAACCATTGATAATATGATGCGTAAAGGTATTTGTATCACTAATCGTTGTTATCTGTGCAGGGCTAATTGGGAGACCATTTATCACATTTTCCTTGAGTGCCCTTTTTCCTTGACTATCCTAAGTGGGGTTTTTCAGGCCTTCAATATTTCTTGGGTTAAACCAGCCATCGTACTTGATTTGTTCATCCAGTGGCCTTGCCCCTTTTCAAGCCAAAGACTTAGATACATGTGGAAAATTTGTCTCAATCACTATCTTTGGCAGGTGTGGTTAGAAAGGAACCATAGAGTCTTTAATGAGTCTATCCATGATCATCAAACTATCATTGCCAGGATCCTATCCTTTGCCAATGAGAATGTGAACCTTATCCCTTTTGATAGTCGTAAACCTCATCTACAGGAGACCACGATTGCTCAATATTTAAGCTTAACCTTGTTAGATGAGTCTGTGCCTAGGGTAGTCAACCCTAGAGCCAATGTTAAGTGGTCCCCACCTCCTACGGGTTGGTTTAAGCTTAATTTTGATGGAGCGGCTAAGGACAATCCTGGCAGAGCAGGCATTGGCGGCATTGTGCGAGATCATAATGGGAATATGATGCTTGCATTTTTTAAATATTTGGGAACAAGGACGAACAACGAAGTTGAAGCTAGAGCTATGTGGAGAGGCCTTCAAATGACTCAAGACTTAGAAGGCAATTTGATCATAGAAGGAGACTCTATGCATGTTATAAATCTCCTCAATAATTGGAAAACACCTCCTTGGAGGATTAAAACAATTGTTGAAGAGGCTAGGATCCTTTTCCAGGGAAGACAAGATAGAAAAGCCCAACATGTCTTTCGGGAAGCTAACAAAGTTGTTGATAAGCTGGCCAATTTGGGTGTCGATGGTGACGGACTTTTCAAATGGGAACACGGTGTCCCGAGCGAAGTAGAGGAGCTTATTCAACAAGAATGCCAAGAATGATAGTCAAATTTACCAATAGGGAAGGCATTGTAAGTTCGAAGGCTATGAGTATTCCCGTCTCTTTTTTGAAATGGACTCACAATAAAAATTATCCGAGTTGTCAGTCTTGGTGGATGTTGCTTGGAAATACCACAAAGACTAATGGGGACAGTCACATGTCGGATAACATGGCTCCTAGTCATCTTAGTAATTTGAGGTTGGTTGATAATCACAGGGCAGGAAAGAAACGACAATATAAGACTTCGAACCAGAGCCACGTGGACCACCGGATAGCCACCGCCATAAATCTAGCCAGCGAGGTTCACTTCTCCAAGGCTGATTGGCCAAGACGGGATGTGGTCCCAAAGCATGTCATATACGGAAGAAAGCAATTACCAAAGAATTATTAAGAGTAACTGTCAATACAGAGCTTGTGGGAGTTTTTCAGTACTCTGCTATGTGTGTCTGCAGCTTTTTGTTTCTCCACTGTTTCAAGGAAGGGATCTGTGTCTGTTTTTTTTTTGTAATTATGATGCAGGTGTGTTTTCTCGGGGTATACCCAAAATGTTGTATGGGAAGTTTCTTTTTGATAACGAGGCTATGTGCCTTACCGGATGTAATGGCTTTGGCGGCATGTAGATTTTACATATATAGGATCCTTAGTAAGGACATGTTCATCAACAACCCTGGGCTGATTTTTGTAAAAGGTTTTGGGTCAACTTGTAAAACCCGGTATTAATGCTATAGTATCTTATCTACCAAAAAATATATATAGAGAACACATATAGCATAGTGTCATAGAGAGCAACACATAGTGCATCATAGGGCATAGATAAGGTCATCCATATTGGAGATGGGTGCAATGTAGTCCAGTAGCATTATTTATGGAGTGTTCACTTCCTCCACAACTACATTGTATTCATTTCCATATTTTTTTTATAGTATATTTTTAGTTATCTCATAGATTTACTTTCTTTCATATTATTATTTCTGCATCTTGTGATTGTTATCTCCCATTGCATATAGCATAAAAACTAACAAGTGCTTAACCATAAAGTGAAGTTTGATCATAAAGTGACTTTTGACCAGGGTAAATATTAACCAAGGTTAAGCCATGATGGTGGTCACATGAGGACCTAGGGTTAAGCGTAGGAAGGGGCTTAAGTAGCCCAAGGGGGCTTATGGATATGAATAGTGATTTTAATAAATGAATAGTGTTTTAAGGTTAATTTATGTAAAATTGATGATCTTTGCAAATTGATCAGCCGTAACAATAGGAGAAGCGACAATGTGTGACTTTTGGGTGTCTATAGTCCTTATTGTTATCCCAAAACCAAAAAGTTAGAAATTGAAAAGTTGGTCCAATAAATGTTAAAGCATGGAATCATCCATCTAAGCATTAGTTCATATTCCTCTCCGATGGTGATGGTACGATGTAAGAATAATTCATGGTACATGTGTCCTAATTTTTGTCCTCAGAAAATCACTATCAAAGATAAGTTTCCTATCCCTATTATAGATGTTTTGTTGGATGAATTGCATGATGTTGGATACTTCACTAAAGTAGACTTATGTTGTAGTTTTCACCATATTAGGGTTAGAGAAAATAATATCCCTAAGACTACTTTTTGTACACATGAGGGTCATTATGAGTTCCTAATCATACATTTTGGACTCACTAATGCTCCTTCCACTTTTCAAAGTCTCATGAACCATATCTTTTATCCTTTTCTATGTAAGCGTGTCATAGTTTTCTTTGATGATATTTTAATTTACAACAAACCTTGAGAGTATCATCTAGTTCATATTGACAAAGTTCATATTGACAAGAGGAAACAATATTTGTTAAAAGATCCAAATGTGCCTTTGGTGTCTAAGAGGTAGAATATTTATGACATATAGTATCTCACGAAGGAGTCAAGATATATCCTAATAAATTCAAAGCTATTCAAGATTGGCCCTTGCCCAAATCCCTTAAAAACTCTATGGATTTCTAGGACTCACAAGTTATTATAGAAAATTTATCTACAACTATGGCAAGATTGTCATGCCTCTCACTACCTTTACCAAAAAGGATGCTTTGTTTGGATTGGAACTGCTTCCTAGGCATTCCAAGATAATAAAGAAGCTATATGTTCCACTCCTGATTTCAACAAACCTTTTGTCATTGAGTGTGATGCTTATGGCACATGTATTGAAGCTATTTTAATGCAAGATGGTCATCCATTGGCCTTTGAAAGTACACAACTTTTGGGTAAGAATCTGGGATGGTCCACTTATGAGAAGAAAATACCAACTATTTTACATGTCCTAAAGAAGTGGAGGCATTATTTGTTGAGTAGTCATTTCCTCATTAATATTGACCAGAGTAGTCTGAAACATTTCTCATAACAACGTCTCTCATACCTTGAACAAAATAAATGGATACCCAAATTCTTGGGATTTGAATTTTTCATTGAATATAATAAAGATAAGGAAAATATGGTGGCCAATGCTTTATCTCATAAATGCAAGGATGATGTGGCTATTAATTCCATCTTTGGTCCCAGTCCACAATGGCTTTCTTAACTTCGAGAAGATTGTATATTTGATTTAGAGACTGCTCAGATCATTCAAGATATGAAAATATGATCATAATTGCATTCTTGCTCTCATACTTTGATGGAGTGCTTCACAAAAAAGATCACATTTATCTTCCTCAATCTTCAACTATAAGTCAAAAGCTTTCCAAGAATTTCATGCATCTCCTTTAGCAGGACACTCACGATTCTTGAAAATATACCAACGAGTGAAGCAATCATTTTCTTGGAAAGGATTAGAAGCAAATGTTAAGACATTTATGGCTAAGTGTGAGGCATGCCGATGTAATAAAGGGGAAACAATTAAATCTCCTAGATTATAGCAATCCTTTCTTATCTCTAATTTCCAATGGGAGCACATATCCATTGATTTCATTGAGAATCTTCCCAAATCATAGGGTAAAACAATTATATTTGTGTAGTAGATTACCTTTCTAAATATGCTAATTTGTGTGCATTACAACATCCCTATTCAACAAGGTGGCCAAGATATTTTTTGATTATATTTTTAGGTTACATAGTATACCCAAAACCATTGTGAGCGACAATAACCCTATCTTCACTAGTAACTTATGGAAGGGATTATATTTTCTTAGTGGTACCAAGTTGATTATGCCCTCCTCATATCACCCTTAGTCTAATGGTCAAACTTAGATTATTAGTAAATATTTGGGTACTTACCTTCATTGGTTTGCTCAAGATAAGAAGTATCATTGGGTTCAATGACTTTTATCAATAAACTTGTGGTACAATACTTACAATTTTCCCCTTAAGATGTCCCCATTTGAAGCATTGTATGGTCAAAACTCTCCATCAATCGTAGACTATGTTCTAGGATCTTTCGAAGTTGCCCAAGTAGATGATTTATAACAAAATGATGAATTATGTTTAATTTTTTTTAGGATTATTTGACCTAGACTCAAAACTGTATGAAGCAATAACAAGATTCACACTATTAAGAACAATAGTTCAATATAAGAGATATGGTGTTTTTACACTTACAACCTTACATACATTTGTCCTTAAAGACCAAGTATAGTCAGAAGTTGTCTCCTTTGATTTTATGGTCCCTGCAAGGTGGTTCGTCATATTGGTGAAGTAGCATACCAGTTGGAGCTTCCACCATCTTCTCACATCCATTCAATTTTAATGTGAATTGTCTCAAATAGGCTACTAGACAAAGAATGTAGTCCTAGATAAAGCTATCATTACTCGATGAAGAAGATTGATTCACTCTTCAACTTGAAGTAGTATTGGAGTGTAGAGTTCATCATCTTCAATCTCAACAAATTCAAGGAGTTTCTCATCAAGTGACAATACCTTCCAAAAGAAGATGCTACATGGGAGCCTAAGAGCATTTTTTAGTCTTTTCTAACTTTGAGGGCAAAGCTTTTTGAAGGGGGAAGCCATGTAATGGTCCCAATATAGCCAATACGACTAATTATTTTTATTATTATTTCGTTCCATAGATTCAGTTAGTCGACCCTTGAGCATCAAGGTTAGGTTATTATTTATTTCATCTATAAATAGGACGAATCTTTTAATGGCTTGGATCATTGGATAATTTAGATTTTAGTCACATCGCATATGAGACTTCATCCTCTCAAAGTGGCTATAAGACTTTGCCCTCACCAAGTGGTTGTGGATTTGCTATTGCATTAATTTATTCTATATTTGATATTTGCACATTGCTCGTGGCAATTAATTGCATGTTGTTATAGCATTTGAATCCAGTTTTTTTAATAGGTTATATGGGATTGAAACGACCCCAATCGCATTACATCATCACCACATAGTGGTATTACAATAAAGCTTGGATATTATCCATATATCGTTTGGAAAGATTTGAATGTTGGTCTCTCCTTGAAATATTGAGGAATCTAACTGATTGAGCTAATGCCACTTGATGAATGTAAATTATTATTATATGAATATTGTTAATAATAGTTCAATGTTTAAGTGTTCTTGTGGATATTAAATATTTATGATGTATCGTACCAATTATGCTAAAGAATTTCAGTGTTTGATTAACAAATACAAAATTTCAATGTTTGATTAACAAATACAAAATAAGTGTCACCCCTATCGATTTTGTGAATGTAATCATTTTATGCAATGTTTGACATTCAAATTAAGCATTTGTGATATTTTAATAATCTACCTTGGTCACTTGCTTTATTCAGCTGATTGACAACTAGTTTCCCCTTTCGTCTCTTTGTTACCCATTTTAGAACAATATTGCCTATCTTAGTGATGATTTTATCTTTGTAACCTTGCTCTCAAAATTTTAACCTCTGTGTTCTCTATCATATGGTCCCTTTTTATAGTAAGCTTTTTCTCATAATAAAATCACTTAGACTTGTGGCGATTTTGTCATTTGTGTGCAAACATTTATTTTTTTGTAATAAATTTGGCTGTTTAAGAGACTAAAGGGGTCTAACTGTCTCAAGCAGAAAGTTTGTTGGCATTTTGCTTGACAAACCCCTTTAATCTAACTCCATTTTCAAGTTTTCTAAGTTTTGCAAGCTTTGACAAAATCACTTAGACGTAGACGATGATTTCGTTTGAACTTCTGTATCAATTCTTGTGTCTATTCCTACTCGTTATTTTATTCTTAGCATAATTCTGTATGTTGTTTGCTACTTAAAACTTTATGTTTTGAAATATTTAAGAAGAAAAATAAAAGAATCCTAATTATAGGCAAGAAAAGTTAAATCATATAGCTTGCATCTAGTTTAGTTTTGTATGTGCATTATATTGTTCCTTGCTCAAAGAAAGATAAAATCTTGAGTTTCTTGTAACTTCTATTTTAGCTTTGGACCCGTGAGGGATACCGTAGTAGTAAGTCCTTAGGTTTTCATCCAAAATATCCAAGTTCAAACCTTGGTAAGAGGGGACTAAGACCCCTCACAAAAACTTGTGTAAACTCAAATTTTTATCCAATGACATTAGCTCAATCGATTAAATTGCTCAATGTTTAAGGAGAAGACCTAGTTCGAATCTTGTCAAATAGTACATAGATAATATCCAAGCTTTGTTGTGATACCACTATGTGATGATGATGGAAACAAGTAGAGTCCATTTCAATCCCATATAACTAATTGAAAAGAACTCCTATTTTAGCTTTGCAAGAATAAAAAATTATATAACATAGAAGTTTGTTTACATGCGCATCCTTATCTTACTGCATCTTAGATAAAGACCACAAGTTAGTAAGGTTTAAAGATTTTTTTTTTGTTCTTTGTTAAAATGAACTTAGGTGCTTGCTAACAATCACATAATAAGATAAGGATACAAACACACAATAATATAAAGATTCCTAGGCTTCTCAAAAAAAATCCATTTAAAAAAAATCCATAAATAATTACATTACAACTTATATTTATAAAACATAATAAAATATTATATATATATATATATTTGATTTGGTTATTGTGAGAAACCTCTATGACCGACTCCCAACCATGACCCCTCGTAAAACCGAAAGCTATACTTATCAATAGAGAATTTAACACAAAACCACCACACACCCACCCCCTCACACACTTGCCCACGACACGGTTTGAACCTTGGACCTCACGAAGAAGAAATTATATATATATATATATATATATATAAATGATAAAAATGTTTGAAAAAAATAACAACACACAACTTACACAACCTAGATCTTTTACAACTTCTCCATTAATAATGGTGAAAAAACTCCATTCCTAATTATTATTATTATATTTAAATTCGGGTATTCTAATAAATCCTTATGATCAACGCATAAGGTTGAGTAATTTCCTCCTACCATAATCCCTATGATCAACGCTTAAGGTTGAATAATTTCCTCTACCATGATCCCTATAATCAACGCATAAGGCAAGCAATTTCCTCCCAACCATAACCCCTCGTAAAGGCAAGATCTACACTTATCAATTAGAGATTAACATATAGCCCCACACACCCCATTTTGAACCTAAGATCTCCCAAAGAAAAACCAAACCCCAAACCTTTGAACTGTCCAGGATACCTAACGTATGCTTTCTAATAATAATAAGGTAAATAAAAAACAAACTCTCAACTTTTTTTCTTTTAATGATCCTTTATTTTCCACTTTCATTCAAATTCAAAAATGGACTTTTTGTTTTGATTTAACCATCCATCCATCCATCCATCCGCACCATCAATTTTCTAAACTCATAGGTAATAACTTTTCCATTTTATATTTTATCTATTCAATCTAGTGAGCCTAAAGAATATTTAAAAATAATACATGAGGGTGGACTGAATACAGTCCACAACCCAAATTTTATTTAATAGAATACCTAGCATTTAAATCACTTAAATCAAACACTAATCTCAATGCAGACAATGATAATATAAGTATAGTATAAAGTTAATATATTTTAATCAAATAAAACTATCAAAATTAGCAATTTTACATTCTCTAATCCATATATAGTGGAAAGTTGAAAGATTTTTTTAACTTCATATAATAATGAAACAAACGCCAAGTATAACCTATACACGCCAGGAAACATCATAATAGCAAAAATTGAACTTGAAAAAAAGCCAGAAAGAAACACGCAAACAAACACAAACTACACAGTCAACAAACACAACGAAAACTTGAATGTAGCACACTTTTTTGTGGATGTTTGACACCAAAGAAACACACCTCTTATTTTTAGGTTTGGGCCCTAAAAAATTCAAAAAAGGACTGGGCGGGAAAGTTTCGGAAGATGTTGATCCCGCCAACGCAGACACCAAATCGATGCCAATCCCATGGCATGAATGTCATCCATAAATAGGCGACCATAAATCCCCCCTCCTTTCATAAATTCATTTACACCTATCTTTCATTTAGGCATAACTTCTTTAGCAACTCCTCCCCTGTCATCCATTCTAATTTACAGACATTTTCAGGGTTTGGGGTTGTATGGTTTGGGATAGCTTTCACAAAGTTGTGGGCAATCTTAATTGGTTAGAAGGTGGGGGGACTTTGGGTTTTCCAATTTGGCGGTGAAATAAATTGTTAGGGTCGCAAGTTTACCCAAATTATTAGGGGAGTTGTGAACACGAGAGGGATTGAAGATGAGTGCCGTCAATGTGACGAATGTGACAGTGCTGGATAACCCTGCGGCGTTTCTCAATCCCTTCCAGTTCGAGATCTCATACGAATGCCTTGTTCCTCTCAAAGACGGTACTACTTTCTCTTTTACTTTTTTTTTTTTTTTGGTTCCCTCTGTAATATTTTTAGCTTTGGAAGTTTTTTTTTTTTTTAAACTTTGCTTTAATGGATGTATTGGTAGATTAATGCTCTTGGTATTTTTACTCTCTAAAGGAGATCTGAAAGCTGCAGCGTATGTGGTCTTTTATTTTGTGTGCCCATGCGTTGCAATTCCATGAGATTGGCCGTTTGCTCATGTTCTTGCCCTTTGAAGTTCAGATGGGCATTGGTGATTTAAACAATGTAAAGTATGCCCGTTTGCTTTTAAACTTCAAAACATATTTCAAGCGGATGAATTATGTGTGACTGGATTGTGAACCTTTCATGTCAAGAAGAGGTCATTTTTCGTATTAGTCTTTTTATAGCGGTGCCTATGGCCTATGATACGATATTAAAATGCATTTTTGAGGGATCTGAATATATTGTGCTGAATGATGATGACACATCTTGTTTGGATGGTTTTAGCAAATCGTTCAATAGTGATGTGTGAGGTAGAGTCTAGGGTTTTGAGTGATGTGTGAGGTAAAGTCTAGGGTTTTGAGTGAGACTACTGGTCTTTTATTGTCAGTGGATTTGGTTTATTTTTATTCATTATTAAAATTATTTTATTTGTAATAGGTAAAAGTTTATAATGATTTTATTTATATATTTGTTATTTTTTTAATTTTATTTTTTAAATTGTGAGTTTTAATAAAAATAATATAATGTTGAGAGCTTCTCACCATTTTAATTTCAGATTTAAATATAGGCATTATGGTTAGAATTTGAAACTATCCGCTAAGTGAAATTTAGTGATGAAATTTAGTGATGATGTTTAGGTTAATGCTCTTCTTTGGATGGGTGTAATAAATAATACTATGAGGTTATTTTATTTGGTGCTTCTAGTTCTATATTTAGTGTTTTACACATTCTAGTCTAGGGTTTGAGGTTATTTTATTTAGTGTGTAGTTTCATATTTCATTTTAGTTAGTGTTTTACACATTTTAGTCTAGCAGTTACATTGAAAAGGCATTTTAATTTTAAAATAATTAAAATAAATCTAAAATAATTTAAAAGTTTAATACATTTTTATTTGATTCCGGTATATGTTTTTAAAGAAATTTGGAAATGTTTTTGCTGGAAGTTAATTGTGCTAGACATGAGCTGCTATTTTACATTAGGGTTTTCAATTAGGTGCAGTGGGTATTTATGCTTTCCTTTTATACATTGAAGATGTTAAGGGTTTCCTTCTCCCTTCTGCGTCTTCTCTTTTAAGCGGGAATGAGCTGCTATTTTACATTAGGGTTTTCAATTAGGTGCAGTGGGTATTTATGCTTTCCTTTTATACATTGAAGATGTTAAGGGTTTCCTTCTCCCTTCTGCGTCTTCTCTTTTAAGCGGGAAAAGGTTCCAATTATTTTATGATTTGTGATTCAATTATGTTATGGGTGGCTTCATATGACAAAAGATTTAAGTGGTTGGCTTTGCCATGGGATAATTATGAAACTTATTTATTTAATTGGCTTTGCCATGGGATAATTACTTTTTTGGCTTTAACATGGGATAATTAGTTTAGTGTAACTTATTTATTTAATGTTAGGGATTAAATAAATATTTATATATATATAGTGTAACTTATTTAGTGTAACTTTTTTTAATGTTTAGTGTAACTATATATATATTATATATATATATATATATATATATATATATATATATATATATATATATATATATATATGTATTTTGAATTTAGAATTTAGAATTTAGAATTAAATCCTCCTGAAATCTGTTTCTCTAAACGTTACCAATTTATTTGACGATTTCTAATGGAATTTTATTTCATGTGTCTTCCCTTCCATTTTCCATTATTTTAGTCTGATGTAATTTTATTTCATAAGGCTTCGTATGGCATGACCGGTGAAGTGGTTGGCTCTGCCATGGGATCCTATCCCTTAAGTGATTTGAATTGGTGTAGCAGAAAGCAAAGCTCATCCTTGTTAAAGTAAAAATATGATATGATTTTATATTTCAACTGCATTTGTTGCGGAATTCCTGTTCTTACTCTTGGCTGTTTTTTTTTGGGCAGATTTGGAATGGAAGTTGACATATGTGGGATCTGCAGAAGATGAGAAGCATGATCAAGTGTTAGAAAGTGTGCTAGTTGGTCCTGTCAATGTTGGAAATTATCGCTTTGTTTTCCAGGTAGGTGTCTGAATTCTGGAGCCATTGGCATATCCATTGTGATTCTGCAGTTTCCTTAACCATTTCCTTTCTTGCTTGTTTGTAATTAGTGTCTTACGCTATTTATAAATTATGTATTTGGGCAAACTGAATCTTGAATTGTTGTTGTCTTTTGAAAACAGGCCGATTCTCCTGACCCATCCAAGATTCCTGAAGAAGATGTCATTGGTGTAACTGTACTTTTGTTGACTTGTTCTTATATGGGGCAAGAATTCATCCGAGTTGGGTATTATGTAAATAATGATTATGCTGATGAACAATTGAGGGAGGAACCTCCACAAAAAGTGCTCATTGATAAAATACAAAGGAATATCCTGGCAGACAAGCCTAGGGTTACTAAGTTTCCAATTTCTTTTCACACCACCCCAGATGAAATATCTGCCCTTTCTCACGCAGGTCTTCTTTCTCGTGATGTCAGTCTCATAGTCAATGATAACAGTCTTTCTGCGTCTGATCTAATGGAGGAAGTGCTACCTGAGGGAATTGCAAGTTGAGTTTTCAGACATGTGCAATAAAGCTAATTAAATGTGGAGAAATTGCTCCTTTTGACTTGGGTTATTTCCTTCACTCAGTTGATGTCATGTCCTGTCTGTCATATATATGTTGACATTTTAAAGAAATCTAATTTCAGATGCAATCATCTGGTTCTTATTGCATTGCTTGCTAACTGGTTGTTAAAGCCCAACAAAAATATCGTCTGTGGCTTATCAGGTTTGAAATAAGTTTGTCGCTGATTCCAAGGCTTATTGCTCTGACCTTTAATACCTTTTCTTCTTCTGGAGCTACGGAAAGTATTGATGTGCACCATTAAATTTTTCTTTTTTTTTTGGTTCTCCCACGTGGAAGACATTTGCATCATGCAACTTTTATGTGTAGAATTTCAAAGTTGAAAAGAACTTGGTATGACTATTTGTGAACTACTTGTCAATTATAGAGCTTAAAGCATTGTTTTTGGAAGCTGGTTAAAGAATGGAATATACTTCAACTCAACACTGAATTTTTGAGATGGCAGATGATATTTTTTTTTGATGTTGGAATGTATTTCTGAAATGAACCCCAAGCCCCAGGATGTGTTCCTATAGAAGTTAGTTTCAAGTCTTAGGATGTCTCTCCGTAGAAGTTAGTTTACTTTACAAGTCCTTTTTTCTTGGTATGCTTCTGTTATGCTCTATTATTCAGTTTGACAGTTGATACTGAACATGTAATTAATTAATATTAATTTATTATTATTATTATTATTTGTTTTTCAACATATTATCTTATTTTGTGTTTTAAAAAATTGAATAGTGTTGTATTGTTGCAAAAATTTACAAATGATCAGTATTAAGTTTTGGATTTTTTTTTTTTTTTTTGAGATTTTAAAGTATAAGCCTTAATGTTATTGAAAGATTTGGTATAGAAAAAAGTGTATGAATGTTAGGTTATGCATTATAACCTATTTAATAAGCATAAATTTAAACTTACATGGGTTTTTATGAGGGGTCTTGGTCTCCTTGTATTGTGAGGTTTGAACTTAGGTTTCTTCAATAAAAATCCAAGATCTTTATCACTGTGGTAAGCCTGCAGCTTACATTGCAACAATTTTATTGTGATATATATATATATATTTTGATTTACCAATGTGTTCTTATTGGTATGAATACTAGATTGATTTAGTAAGGTTCTTAAGTGGGTATATAAACAAGATTTTTATGGATGTTTTAGTGGAATTTTGGTTTCAAGTTGACAAAAGATTATTTAGTGAAGAATGTGATAAATCTGGTATTATTTAATTAAATATGAGAATTTGTAGGTTGATTTCTCATACCTTTTTGGAATACATGGTTTAAAAAACATTCTTCGATATTTCTTTCATTTAGAGTGGAAGTAAATTTGATGTGGCAAAAAGAAAAGTTTGTTTTGATTGTAGCATAAGAGAATTTTGTATCTATTTTTCCTTGAGCTATATTTTTTTTGTGAATTTTTGGGGATAATAAGATTTTTTTCCCCAAATAATTGTGATAATAAAAAGTACTTGTTTTTCTTATATATAACTATTTTGTCTCAATTAAAAGAGTTTGTTATATCTTGTAAATTTTTGAGTTTAAATTCACTTTCCTCTTCTTTAAATATATTAAAAAAAATGTAGCATTCTAAATTTTTGTTTGTTCCTTTATATATTTGATCTTTTGAACAAACTTATATATATTATCCTTCAAAATTTGCTCCATCTTGACATAACATAATCATTTGGAAAAATCAAGATTTTGAAGCTATAGATTTCAAGTGAAATGACTTTGTATGACCACTATTAAATAAATTACTTGTCAAGAGAATAAGTTTGCTAATGTTCCTTTAAGCTTTCAATATACAAGGGATAATAGACACATTGGACAAACTTATATAGTATAAAGACTAGATAAAAATTTTGTTATCCAACATATAGTTGCAAATAAACATTACAATACATTAATTCCATGAGGGAAATCTCCCCACAGTCTAGTCTATTTGAGCATAAGTAAGTAAAGTTTAAGACAAACTGATACAAGTGAACCAACTGCTGTCCTCAGTCATCCACCTCACTCCATCGATCAATTGAGGATAGTAGGGGATCAGGACACTCATGGTTTAGGATAGGCATGCCTCTAAATGCATTTACTCATTTCATTGCCAAATTGCAACTATACAATCAAATCAAGCAATCTAACCATATTTTGCATAGGTGATATCATAGAAACTACTCTTTCTATTTCCCCTCTCATCATCCTATGAGAGTCTCCAACAATGCATCTAGATTTCAGATTTTACTTGAAATAAATCACTCAACCCTTATTCAACAATTAAAGTCCCATACCCTTAATTGCCAAACAATCTAGGTTCATATTTATTTAATGAATCAAAGACATCTACCTTTATCCATAAATAAACCTTTTCCTTTCATTTCATAAATTAAAGACCCATATCAATAACTTACAAAACTACTACTTTTATATTTACTTATTAAATTAAAGTCAACTACTTCAATTCATAAATAAATCATTTTTCTTCATTTCATAAATTAAAGACCCATATCAATAACTTATAAAACTACTACTTTCATGTTTACTTATTAAATTAAAGTCAACTACTTCAATTCATAAATTAAAGACCCATATCAATAACTTACAAAACTACTACTTTCATATTTACTTATTAAATTAAAGTCAACTACTTCAATTCATAAATAAATCATTTTTTTTCATTTCATAAATTAAAGACCCATATCAATAACTTACAAAACAACTACTTTCATATTTACTTATTAAATTAAAGTCAACTACTTCAATTCATAAATAAATCATTTTTCTTCATTTCATAAATTAAAGACCCATATCAATAACTTACAAAACTACTACTTTCATATTTACTTATTAAATTAAAGTCAACTACTTCAATTCATAAATAAATCATTTTTCTTCATTTCATAAATTAAAGACCCATATCAATAACTTACAAAACTACTACTTTCATATTTACTTATTAAATTAAAGTCAACTACTTCAATTGATAAATAAATCATTTTTCTTCATTTCATAAATTAAAGACCCACAACTCCAAATAGCAAGGCTATTATAATCTTTATTCTCGTCAATTAAAAACACACAATTTTAATTAACAAATCTTATAATAATCTTTAGAATTCAAGAATCTTAACTAAGGATAACTCTTTACCTAAATTAAAAAGGTTTCCCCACTAAATAATCTACGCTCCTCCTGTTAAGTAATTATCGAGTTGCTAATTCTAGTAAATGAAGGACAAAGCACCATAGAGTAAGTCAAGCCACAAGAGGGCGATGAGGGCGCAAGTTGAGACAACATTTGACGCGCGATGAGTTACAAAGAGAGTGGAGTGCGTAGGGATCTTAGTTTGGTGTTAGACGATAGCCAAGGTGTGGTTAAGACACCCCAGCATCGACGTAACCCAGTGGCACTACGTTGGTTATGCCCAAGGGTGGCTATCGACTTGTTAAAGGATTCACACGACTACAAAGCCACTGTGTGGACCTTACACAGGTTGCGAAACAACAAAAGGGAGGGGTTATCCCTAGAGACCCAACACGAACAACTCACCTCAAGGACACACCTAACACTAAGTGCTGTCTACACCCTATCCAACAACAACCTAAAACCAGGGATAACAAAACGATAGGGAAACATGGAGCGGCATGAACCAGCTGACTAAATAAAGAAGTCCTAGCTACAAGGGACCAACTGACCAACATGATATCTAACTCGTAGATCTCAAGGATCTCAGATTGGTGTTAGACGATAGCTTAAGACACCCCCGTGTCGACGTAACCTAGCGACGACGCTGCTTATGCCCAAGGATGGCTACTGTCTCGTCAAAAGATTTGTTGACTACAAGGCCACTGTGTGGACCTTACACATGCTACGAAACACCAAAGGGAGGGGTTATCCCTAGAGACCCAACATGAATGACTCACCTCAAGGACACACCTAACACTAAGTGTTGTCTACACCCTACCTAGCAACAACCTAAAATCGGGGGTAACGACAATGACAGAGAAACGGAGAGCGGTACGAACCAGTTGACCAAATAAAGAAGTCCTAGCTACAAAGGACCAATCGACCAACATAATATCTAACTCGCAGATTCAAGGTATTAATCCTTTACTGGATAACACAAGGGTTTGGTCACAAAGCACTAACACGACCACAAACTTAATGAAGGTTCCACAAAAGCAATAATGATAGTGACGACCAAAGAACCACTCCACTGGTTCAACACTAAGACTCATTAAGGGAATAGGTTTACTTTGGTCAAAAGAGATGACATACACAAGCGAGAACCCACAGTCCAAAAGCAGAAAAACTAGCAAAAGGAGTAAATCAAACACGTCTATTTAAGAGTTGATTCTGTAAATCCAACCTGGTTCTTGTAGTGCTGGTTGTTTTCCTTGGTCGCACTAGTAGATGTTCGTCTCACTCTTATTCCTCTTCTTCTCACAGTGCCTTTCCTTCTACTTTGTGGTGCTTGCTCCTTGTCTCTCACATCGCTCGCCCTCCTTTCCCCAACACGTCCCCTTCTTCTTACCGTGCACGTCCCCCTAAAAACTTCTCTCTCATGCCTTCTCTTTTGCTTTCATCCACCGCCTGCCCGTCATTACTTCCCATCTACATCCGTTAGGTGGTAGGGGGGATATTTTCCCTTTTGCCTTCCCAAGATGCTGCCATAAATGAAGCCATCTCTTCACGTCGGTTGGAAGCTTCGCATGGTTGGCTCGATCGGATTCTCTGAAGGGTAGTTCTATCATCTTTTTTTTTTTATAAAACCAAAAGTAGTTTACCATTTTATTAAATGAATTCTTCATTATCATTAAGACAATAAAAGCTTTTTCTATAAGTTTAATGAATTTCATTTATCATTCCAAATAGAATAGCTATTTGTTTATAATGGATATTCTTTTATCACTTAATATGAAACAACTATTTATTTAAAAAGAGGTCTCTTTATCGTTCTAAAATAAATCAAGTATTTATTTAAAAACGAAATCTCTTTATCATTCTAAAATAAATCAACTATTTATTTAAAATGAAATATCTTTATCATTCTAAAATAAATCAACTATTTATTTAAAATGAAATCTCTTTATCATTCTAAAATAAATAAACTATTTATTTAAAATGAAATATCTTTATCATTCTAAAATAAATCAACTATTTATTTAAAATGAAATCTCTTTATCATTCTATTTACCCGAGCAACACAAGGAGTTATGAAGATAACCTATCCATCCATACTTCCCAAATCATTGAGGCAAATAGTGTTGAAGTAAAAGACAATCAAGCATGTGCAACAAACAAAGAGGGAAATATTTCCATCAATTTAGTCACCTGTCTCAGCCTCTAGAACTTACGATAGCTACTAGGCTATCAATCTGGGGCTCAAGGTGGCTAGCTATTGACGATTATCCCTAACCGAATGCATGCCTTTATGAAGGTATCCATCCATGTTACCTCCAAGTTGTCTTATCATCACTTCCCCAACCTCAAGTACCCTCGCCTTTGGTGGATGACTCAAATTCTTCCACTTACGAGTGTACCTGATCCTACACATTGGCAATTTGTTAGCAGTATCATGCTCTTCAATATCTACTAACATCGCATAGCTACTTAATTGCACAAAATCAAGTATTAAAGCACCATCAATTAATACATTGTTTTCCATGTCGCAAGGTCCATCAGGGAGGGTCATGACAAGTTATATAAGTGATTCTCTTCTTTTTGCAAGTTTGAATTGCAAATGATTTACTTCAAATTTCTTGCATTTCACAAGTTGAATCTTAGAGTGATTTTTCAATGGCTAGGACTTGATTTATCAAACCTAGTCTCAAATTGATCTTAAAAATTTAGCATTTTTATTTTTTGTGCTTGGTTTTTGCAAGTACTTTTTTTTGTTGAATAATAAGGGGTTGTACTTGGGTCCCTAAAGGGGTTGTAATCTACTTTATAAGGGGTTGTACTTTACTAATAATTGGATTCCATAAATCTATCCTCATTATCCCATCAAATAAAGGTATCCCTAGATAAGTTGGTAAATTTACCTCCTCCATTTGAAGCAACCTGTAAATTCTTGCATTGATATTAGTAGGAGTGTTAGGGAAGTAAAATTTGGGTTTAGTCCTATTAGCTTTTTACCTTGAAGCTCTTTCATACTCTTTTAAAACGTTATTCAAAGCTTTGGCATCATTTATCCTTGCCCTTCCAAAAAAGGTTGTATCATCTACAAACTATTGATGGGTGATGTTATCGATGTTATTACCAACCTTAAGTCCACTAATAAGCCCATATTTGCAATCCTTCTTTAAGTTCCTACTCAAAACCTCTGCCATAATAATGAACAAATAAGGAGATAGAGGATCTCCTTGTCTAAGGCCTCTCTTGGCTTTAAAAGATTCTATTACTAACCCATTGACCAACATTGAATAAGAAATTGTAGAGACACAAGCTTTAATCCATCTAACCCATTTCTTCTTGAAACTATACTTTTCTAAAACTGCAAAAATAAAATACCATTTAACCCTATCATAGGATTTACTCATATCAAGTTTTAAGGTCATTACTTTCTCTTTTCTTGAAGTTGAATGTATAACTTTATGAGCTACTATAATCCCGTACATAAATTTTCTCCCTTTCAAAAAGCCTCCTTGCTCTTTTGAAACGATTTTTTCTAACAATGGCCTTAATATATTCACCATCACTTTGGAGATAATCTTATATGCCATATTACATAGGCTTATGGGCCTAAAATAATAAAACAATTCAAAATCCTTTTTTTTTGGAATTAGGGTAAGATATGTTGCATTTATTTTAAAAGGTATTTATTATTTTACCCTAGATTGTTCTACTGCCACCAATAAAGAATCCTTCACTATATCCCAATTATGTTGGTAAAAAGCTATAGAGAGCCCATATGGACCTAGGGATTTATCCTTATTAAAAGAGAAAAGAGCTAAATAAACTTCTTCTAGAGTAATAGGCTCTATCACTTTCCTATTGTCTTCATTCATTATAATTGAAGGAACATCTTGAAGAAGTTTATCATTAAGAACTTCGATCTCCTCTGAACCTAGAATATTATGATAAAAATACTTTGCCTCTTTTCTAATTTCACTATGATCTTCAATCCAAATCCCTTCTATTAATTTAATTCTCTAGAAGTTGATCTCTGTACTATAGCCATCTTATGAAAAAAATTGTATTTTTATTTTCTTTTAACCAAGTATGTATTGATTTTAATCTTCAAAATTTCTCTTCCTTACTTAAAATGTTATGATATTCACTAAGAAAATCCCTTTCCTTTGAGTTTGGATTATTATGATCACCTTTTTAAAATTTTAAAAGTTTATCTTTTAGTTCTTTCTTCTCAAAAATATTTCCAAAGGTGTTCTTGTTCCATTTTTTAAATCTAGATGTCATAGATTTAATTTGAATTGGAAGAGCATACAACCCATCACTACCTAAATAATTTCACGTTTGATCTATCATATCAACAAATTAAGGATGGTCTTCCCACATATGCTCATATTTAAAATATGATATTTTTTGAATTCACTTACCACCATTTTAACTCTTATTGGCCAGTGATATGAACCAATCCTTGTTAAGGTATTAATTTTAGCACAAGTTCCTTCATCTAGCCAATGATTTGAGAGAATGCATCTGTCTAATTTTTTGCTATCAGGTTTTGGCCTCTCTTGTTGTTGGTCAAAGTATAGTTGTCTTCTTCAAACTCAACTTTCCATAGATTATTGTTTTGAATAAAAGCTGAGAAATATTTCATACTTTGGGTCAATTTCGTAATTCCCCCAAATTTTTCATCCAACTTGGTTATGGCATTAAAATCTTCAATGATCATGAATCAGGTTTCTTGGTTTTTGCTTCTCATAAAAGTTTCATTCCCACTCCAAACTTATAATATACCTGACTGAGTTGTAGATCCATAGACATTGATAAGGATGAAACAAATATCTGCAAAGTAGAAAGTGACTAAAGAGGCTATCTAATGCCTAGTTTTATGAATGGTTACACAAGAGGTTCTAGAAGGATTCCAACAATTTAGAATTCCTCCTATCGCTCCTTCAAAATCCATAGCATCCCATTCACATCTTGCCCATACTACTTTCATAGTTTTTAAAACTTCTTTTGTCATTTTAGTTTCTTGGATATAAAGAATATCAAGTTTATTACTTAAACATAGGTCCCTAATACACCTATTATTTGAGGGGGCATTGACACCCCTTATATTCCATGATATGATAATCATGTATCATTAGGGGCTTTTGGCCCCGCCTGCATATTACCAATATCATTTTTTTGTTTGGTAAAGAGAAGTTCAACCAACTTAGTTTGTGTTCCTTTCTCTATGTTTGCTCTTGCTTCCCTGGATCTTACTTGATAATTTGAGGGTTTTCCTCTTTTTTCCTTGCCTATATTAGGAGTAGGTATTATTATTCTATTCCTCAATATTATTTCATAATTTTTTTCATCATATTTATCCTCTCTTGGCTCTATTATAGAAACTTTTGATTTGTCCTGCTCATTTTTTGGTATTTCCTTATTAATGGCAGAGGAATTAACTTCTAAAACTGCATTTTCTTTACCAATTTTTTTCTCCTAAATGGTGCATGGAACTTCAAGAGAGTCTTCAAAATATGATGAGACACATTCCTTAGGTTCATCAAGAATGTTCTTCCTTAAATCAGGATCATATTGAATAGATGGTTCCATGTTAATATGTTGAAATTGTTGTATTGCGTCCTCTAAGTTTTGATCTACTTTTTCTTCCTAGGCTAAAGCCTCAAAAGAGTTGGTATTTCTTCCAATATACTTCCTTATTGGTATCCATTGTTTATTTTATTTTATTTTTCTAGATTTTTTTTTTGGAAATTAAAAACCATCTTCATCCATAACCATTTGTAAGTTTCTCTTACAATTTTCTACATATGATTATGTTGGGCTCTTCTTAGGGCATGATCTCTCAATATGCCCCACTTTATGACATATTCTACATCTAAATGATATGTTTTCATAATATATAGTTTGGGTCCACATATTATCCCCATACTTAAGAATGATTGATTTTGGTAAAGCTTTACTTATATCAATCATGACCAATATTTGAGCATAAATAGCCAAGAATCCATATTTCGTTGTATCTGAAATTTCAAGGAATTCTCCTAGAGTGTTGCCTATTGCCTTGAAGGTATCTCTTTTCCAAAATTAAATGGGTAACCCAAACATCCTAATCTATACTGGTACTAGGAATATATTTACATTTTTAGGTGAAAAGCCTTCATACCGATGGGTAAGGAAGAGTCATGCTCTTCCCATAAACCAAGGACCCCCTTTTAGGATTTTTTCTCTTTCTTCTCTAGAAAAAAAAATGTCTAGGAATAAACCTTTGGGAAGAAATGATAGAATCACTCTTGGAGACTTCCAACTCCTATCAATCCATTTTCTCAAGGTTGAAGCCCCTGGCCAATACCCATTAAATTTACCAAAAATTGCCCTATCTTGGAGCAGTGAGGATCTCTCTGAGGTGCGCTCACTAATATCTACCACTAGAGATGATTATAAGGATTTAAAAATAAATCGATCCATGGAAAGGAAACTAAAACTCAAAATCTATTGAAATTTATCTGAATGTCTTATAGCAAATATAATATTTGATAAAACTTTATAAAATTTTCATGCTCAATTTCTAAGATAAAGAAAGGAAAAAAAATTTAGCTGAAAAATTCTGTCTAGATAGAATGTCTTGCCTCACTGAAGTCCTAGCCCTTCATTTCTCTTCCTATCGTTCGAACCCTAGCTGACAAATATTTGCAATTTTGTTTTTCGTGACTTGAAAAATCATCACTACCCTTGTTCCGAATGGTTGACTTCACAAGATCGTATCTCCCTCAATATTGCTCAAATTTTTATTTTTGCATATGACCACTCATTTTAAAGCTATTCAAATTTTGCACAAGCTGGTCCATGAATCGATTTTTGCAAGTACTTTGCAAATGATAACTTTTGATAATACAAACAACATTAGAGCACCGTCAAACCTCAAATTTAACCTCAAATATGCATTTGTCATGGACATAAGCATTTAAGGTATATTTTGAGCCGTTTTGCCAAAAAACAAAATCTTTAAGTGATTTGCTTAATTCAATAAGTGATTTGCTCCAAAAACAACAAAATCATATCAAGTCAGATCCAATGAGCGATTTGCTAGAAAAGACAAGATTTTTTCTCCCTCCCTCTTGAAAAGACGATTTGCTCTAGTTTTGAAGTAATTTCCCTAGATCCTTTTTATTTGATTTTTCCTAAGTTTGAAAATTGTGAGCAAATCGCTCGACATCGTAAATGAATCACTTGAATTTCAAGCGAATTGTTTCAATTTGCAAGCAAATTGCTTCATTTTGCAAGCATATAGCTCTTTAAGAAATTTTTTATTAAAGTTAATTCCTACTATCAAATTGTTTAAAATTACAAGTCAATCACTTTGTAAGCAAAATTTTATTAAGTCATTCCATGTTAGAAAATTGCTCCATTTTGTTGGCGAATTTCTTTGTAGGTCAATTCTCAAGAATTTATAAATTTTGACTACAAAACTCTGTATGTTTAAGTACACACATTGGAGGATTTAGGATGATGCTTTGTGGGACTTCAACAAAATAAAGTGAACAATAAGCTTAAAAGAGTTTATTTTTTGAACAAAAAAACCCAATTATTTTTGGGGCAACAAGCTTCACTCTTGTCTTTGATATACTCGGGATTTCAACAATGTTATGGTGTTTCAACCATGGGAGAATCCTTGGCACAAAATATGTCATGGGCTCAAATCTCTCAACTCCCTCAATACTTGTATATTTACCAAGGCCATAAGTTTCTATAAAGCTTACAACCAAATATTTAACCTCAACAACCAAGGTAGTAATAGGTGGTGGAACCAAGTTACCAAGCTATGCAAAACCAAGAATGGATCCGATGCCCTCAACAACAATAAAAAAATCCTCTAATAGAGGACTAATTATTATGTGGGCAAATACAATATGGAAAAGTGCTCCAATGACCTTAGTTGATTAAATAACAAAATTCCATGGTGTCCATGTAGCAAAATCATCCTTCTTATTTGGCTCAAACCCATCCACCATAGGTGGCCCCACAATATCAAGTTCACTAAGAGCAAAATTTTTTGTACTAGCTCAAGGGTACGCTTATGGAAAATGGATAAAGGTATCAAATAGTGATATTGAAGAATATAATTGGAGAATTCAATAAGAAAATATACAAGATCCTCAATGGTGTGTTATCCAAAAAAAGACCTATTAACAATTCCCTTTGAGTTGAAGCACTGTAGTAGGAAAATATGTTGATGATTAATCATATGTTCAATGTCATGAGTAATATGAATGTAAATTATTGGTGCCCTACCTAAAAAATGCCACACAATATGGCAAATTGTGTCATGAAAATCCAATATGCTTAGGTAAGGAATCAACAAGTATCAAGCCAACCTAAGACCATCCTATAACCACCAACCCAATAATGGCTAGTCAATCCATGATAAAAAAATTAATGAAAAATCAAGTGATTACACCCCAAGTCGATATGGCATAGGCATATGCAATTCTTAGAGCACTTGAAATAAATGGTTATTACCTTCCTACTCCAAGCACAATGGAAACCAATTCTCCAAAATGTCCTTAGCCTACTCCCTAAGAAGCATACCCCTTTCAAATAAATAAGAAACCTAAGATGACAAGGGAAGCTTTTGGTAACAATAGGTCAACAATTTTTATGGTGAAACCCTTGCCCTTTCATCAAGGGCATCTCTCCCATGGTTTGAAGAAATATTTGAGGTTGAAAATGAAGATATTGAAGACAGAGTTTGAAGGCAAAGAAACAGAAGATGAATATTGTTAATCAATTGATCCTTCCTCAGATATATAATCAATATAGAAGAATGTGTAAGTGCCTACCTTTTCCCCTAGAAGGAGAAGATCCATTATGGAAGCAAAAATTGAGTTAAAATATGAGGGATTTTGGTTCCCTTTTGAGGATGTCCTACCTATGGGAATAACAAAAGAAATATATAATCAAATAATCAAGTACTGACACCTCATTTAAATAATGAACTTGAGCATACAAGAACAACAAAAAGAGGAATTTGACCTAAATATGAGGAAGAAGGAAACACCACAAATTTCAAAGTATTGACATGTGAATTGCCTTTTATGAAGGTATTTAACTTCCTTGACAAGAAAATTTCAAAAGATAATTATCAAGACCATGAGATTCCATGGGAGGTTTAATTCATTGGGACACCTGATGTTGTTAAATATCATCTTTCTATCCAAAATATTCTCATGTGTGATCCTCATAAATCATCATAGGATGGTGAAATATTGACTCTCCCATAAAACAATGCATTTGATTTATTTTTAGAGGAAGAATATCTTATAGAAGAAATAGATGAGAGCCTACAACCATAGCATAAGGTATTTCTATCAGTGTTGGAATTGATATTAGAGGATGAGTATGAAATAGACAAAGAAACTAAGCCAGAATATGAAACATACAATTTTGTCATAAGAAATCTAAGCTTGCATGGTTTGGAGAAATATCTTGGGCCCCATTTTGCAAAGAAATATTCCTCTTTGATGATATAATCCCATAAGAAAACACTATTTAATAAATGGAGAAGGATTCACTTGTGACTCCTGAGATTATTCAAGTAACTCTAGATAAATAGGCTATATTAAGTGATAGAGAAGCCATGATTTTAGAAATGATAAATTTTCCTACAGTATTAAGGAGTAAATCTAGGGTAAAGTTTGTATCCCAACAATTTGAGGCTTTGAAGGATGACATTAGGATGGATGAGAAAAAACAACAAAAGGAGTCATTTTTGTTGCATGATGCCATGTTGCTCAGTTGCATAAAGATGGTGGTCCAAATATTTGAAGAGGAAATTTTAGAAGAAAAAAATCAAATTCCTAGGATTCCATGTGATATTCAAGTAATAAGACACCTAAAATACCTAAGGTTACAAAATACAATCTTCCTTTTCAATGTCTCATCATGTGTGGTCCTTATAAATCATCAAAGGAAGGTAAAATATTGGCTCAACTAGAACATAATGCTTTTCTATCAAAGTGGGCATTGATATTGGAGGTTGAGAAGGAAAACATAGAAGTATATCCTATGCAATAAATGGAGAAGGATCACCTATGACTCTTGATATTGCTCAAGTGATTCTAGATAAATGGGTTACGTTGAGTAACAAGGAAGCCATGATTTAAAAAAATAAGATATTTTCCTACAATCTTGGGAAGTACAATGAGGGTAAAATTTGAACTCAAATTGAAGGATGACATTGAGTTGGTTGGGGGACAATAACAAAAAGAACCATTATTGTTGAGTGATGTTGTATTTATTGGTTGCATAAAGTTAGTTTTCTAAACCAATAATTGCCATTAAATTCTATTGTAGAATGAGGTAAAAGGTGGAAAGGGTATCACAGAGAAAATCCCTCTTCTAAAAAAGAAAGAAAGAAAATTTCCATCTTTCTTGAGCAAAAATCTTGTAAGAGATACTTAGGTTCGTATTTCTTTCCATCCCTTTCCTCCAAGATTTGTTGAGGATATCTCTAATATCAATAATTTTTTCTAAGCTAATAAAATGGGATTCCAACCTAAGAATATGGTGATAGTAAGGTAATGCTTAAAATCTTGATTATTTTTAGAAAAGGTAGGAGTTTTCTTCCTTCTGACTCTACAACGCAATGGACAAGGTAGAGTCTAGCATAAACATTATTGAATTTGTAGCCTTAGAAATGATTGTCAACATGAGGATTGGTAAAAAATGCATAGTCCATGAGATCTTTGATGATTCAAATAAGTGAAGGAAAAAAAAATAGAGAGAAATGCTAGATGGTCCTAAAGAGAAGGAAGTTTATGTATAACAGAAAAGAGTGGCACGAATAGAAGCCACTAATCTAGGAGGACAAATTTTTTCCAGCATATTTCTCACAACCATATTCACTTCACTTTCACACTTATTTTTTCTACTCCTAGCTCTATTATCTCTCTTCTTTCGTCTACTCTATCTTATCTAATCTCTTTAACTTCTTTTGCTATGCTCATCCCATATCAAATAAGCACAACTCTAGTCTTTGGATCACCAAAGATTTGGAAAGCAACTTTTTTATCTTTTAGCAGTGCACTAACTCATTTTGGAAGCCTTCTAACACTGTTAGAGGTATATTTGGAGGTTTTTTTGTAACATTTCGAGAGTCATTTTGGAAAATATGCCCCTCAATATTTACTTTAGAAGTAATAATTTCTCACCTCAAGTAACTCAGGGTAAACTCCAACTATAAATAAGATCCATGGGCTCCATTGTAAACATCTTTTGTCTATGAGAATTTAGATCTACACTTTGCAAAACCCACATTATGCTTTGACTTAAAGACATTGTAAGAAATTAGCAAGTCCTATGCATTCCATCAATGACACAACCCTCTTGGTTTTCTAAGTGTGCAATAATTATGGCATTATCATTTTAGCCCATCTTGTCATTCACTTATCAATTTTATATCTAATTAATGGGTGGATATTGATGTTATTTTTATTTTCATGTGTTGATTGATCACACACATTCCTCACTATGCTTTAAACTTGTATTTTTTTTGAATCACTCACATCCTTAATATCTCATGCATGTTTACTGTCCATAATTTACTTTCATGCAATTATTATAGGTTAATATAGGAGTATTCCATGAGGACATTAGAGAGCCAACCTGAATCTTGAGATTGGGAGGATCCATTTGGCACTCCCTTCAAACTTTGTTGAAAATAGAATCAGGATGCAAACACTAAATTAGGAGTCAAGGCAATTCTCTTGTTCCACAATTATTTAATTTATTCTCTTATAATAACTTCTTGTTTCTCCCTTTTTCCTTGCTCCTCAAGCTAAGAAATATCATGTAAAGTTATTCCTTTTTTTGTACCACAATTTCACGGACTTCTTTTGGACAATAATGTTAATCATTTTCAATGTGTTAATCTATGGACAACCAAAAAAAATATCCAAACCATCCTTGTCAATGACATGAGTATCAAAATGTAAAATATATTTATTCGTTGAAAACTTCAAGTCTTCAAAAATCTAAAATTTATCTCCTTAAAACTGTCTATCTTTGATATTCTTTGTTGGATCTTATAAATTGTTAGCCAAGTCCATGCCGATGAAGTTATGGTTGCTATAATAGTTTATGGAGATAATAATTTTTTTGCTTTTAATGTATCATGAACCTACAAAATAGAATCCTTCATCTTTGGAGATAAAACATTATTTTTATTTATTTTTTCCTTCTCTTCTAGTTGCCTTTTCTTTCCCCTCTTCTTTATTTTTTTTTTCTTTTTGTTCCTTGAGATTTTGACCTTTGCTATTACTTACCTAAGTTTTGTTAATGTTCCTATGAATTTTTGTTGTAATTCCATGAACTAAACAAAAACATCATTATGCAACTAGAGTTTGGAAAAACTACAATTTTTACAAAAATAAAAAATTTCCTCATCAAATCCCAACCAATTTTATATAAACAAATAGATTTGAAATTTTCCTTCAAAACAAAACAAATGACAATTGATTTTCTTGTTGGATTTTTAGCCAAATTATCATAGGTCCCAATATTCAAAATATTTAGTAGAATCAAATATAAGAGCAATCAATAAAGTAAATGACTAGTATCAATGAACATAACATTCATGAAAATAACAATAATATGAATAAAATGGCCAATATCAATGACAATATGCATAATATAAACTTAAAATATATTGCTCAAAATATTGCATACAAGCTTCAATATTCTCTGATAGTCTTCTATTACAATCTTCTTTTTCTCATACAATACATGGAGCTTTGTCTCCATTATATAACCTTAGAAAGGTGACTCTTCAATACTTGACTATTGCACTTCTCACATATCTAGGAGATGTAACCTTTTCTATTCCATACATAAGATAAATCTCACGTCCTTTGGCTTCATATCTTGCCACTTGTATACATGACTCTTGACTCTCTATTTACTTGCACACTTTACTCTATGACACTTGCACACTCCTACATGCACACTTGCACACTTTACTATATGAAACTTGCATACTTTACTCTATGACACTTGCACATTTTCTCACTCAACAAACTTGCACATATTGTTACATGACACTTGTACACATCCTACACATAGACACATACATAAGGAGAAATATAAATCACACTCCTAAACTATAGACTCAAATCCTATTCTAATATTTATATATTTACAATTGTACCACATGGTACATTTACATTTCTACCAAATAATGTAATATTCTCTAACACCCCCGTATTAAATTATTTGGTTATTGAAGAATTTAGTCTTAAATCTATTTCCTTTAGTCCTTCATCTTGATCTTCTTTGTTTTCAATTTTTGGTTTGTCTTTTTTTCTTCTTTCTTTTGTTTTTTGCTTTACTCTTCTTTGATATTCTTGTCTTCATCTTCAACTGTGGTATGTCTGTTGGTGTGACTACTGGATAAGGACTTAGTAATCCAATACAATAATAAATTTTAGAATTTAAAAATTCCCTATTGAATCTAACATATGCTTAATTCAAATAATATGTGTCACAACTGACATCTTTCTTCTCTTATCTTTTCTCCTAATAGATCTCAAAGGTGAGTAAAGCCATATATATCACAATACATACTTCAATAGAAAATACAATGGTATTTTATGAATTCCACCACATTCTAAAAATATTCTCATGAAGATAGCTCATAAATGCTATGAAAGTTTCATCTTTTGCATCATTGAGATTTAAGATAATCACATCTTCAAATCATTTGACATATCCTTCTTTCCATAAAAAAAATCCATCAAATTTTGTGTATAGAATTTTAACTTGTTCAACATTTCTTCACTATCTTCATTGAATGTATTTTTAATGATTTCTTCCATAATGTAATCCTTTGATGTAGAAGACCTTATTACTCCAAATTTTAATTCAAATAATCAAAATATTCAAACAAATTCTTCAATCTAAAAATTTGCAAATCCAATAATCAATAATAAAAAAATTCCAATATTTTGACACCTTTAAAGTAGAAGACCTGATGGCTCCTAAATTTTAATTTGTAAGTTTTCCAATCAATCAAATTATTCAACCTTCAAATTTGCAAATTAATTGAAGAGATATTTTTCGCAGGGCTGCCTAAACTACCGAACTTGTTTTGGCCATATTTCAGTCATCCGGACTTGGATTGAGCTAAAATTTTGAGGGTCGATGCCTGATAAACCTTAGAATGTCTCCACCAATTTTTAGATCATTTGGATCAACACATATCCTACCGTATCCCTATTTGTAAACAAGATTTTTGGCAAGCGACTATGCGAGGGTTTCATCTGGGTTGAGTGCAAGCAACTCTAGAGGTTGTTTTTCGGGGCCTTAGGGCCCTAGTGGCCAACATTTTTGTGGTTTTTTCTCAATATTTTAGCAGGATATATTGCAAGGGACCCAATATGGGTTAGAAATTTATCTTTCAACAAATCATACGATGAATTTTATTGACAATGGCTTCCAATTTGCTGCACAAAATAAAAGTGAAAATCATACCTTTCCTTGATGTCTAGGGCATGGATTAAAGAGATCACAAAACAAGTTTCAAGCAACTGATCAAAAAATAGTTCAGATATCAAGAGAATCTGGTTCTAAGGTGCACCCCCAAAATAAATCCACAATGGAAACCCCTTTCAAGGGCAAGGATTCCCAAGACTCGGCCCCAAAAATGAATTTTAGGGATATCCTCCATGGTGGATAGCCTTAGCCTAATGCTAACATTAATCTTAGGGCTTCCCGTAAACCTCTAAGAATGCCTAAGATTGATCCAAGAAAAATTGAGTTAGGATGTCTTAGAGTAGTTGATGGAACTCCTATTGTTAAGCTTGATATGGGCGACATTTAGACTAGCATTGAAGATCTGGAAAAAAGAGGACTAATTTATCATTTCTTGGGTTTTCATCCGAGCCTATCTGATTTCAAAGTATGGGCTGCAAAAATTTGGAAAACTAAAGGTGAGTTACAAATATCTATTTATCCAAATGGTTATTTTCTTATTTTATTTGCTAATAATGAAGATAGAGAGAAAATATTTCAAGGGGGTCCTTGGTTCTTTGGAAGGGAAGGGCTTTTTATGAAGCCCTAGCATACTAAATTTAAATCCGAAGAAGAGATGCCTTCTACAGGTCCCATGTGGGTTAGACTCTTTGGCCTCCCAATTGAATTCTAGAATTTGACTATTTTTTCTTCAATTGGAAACTCTTTGGGAACTTTTATGATGATTGCTGATTGTACTAAAAAATTTGAACATATTATTTATGCTTAGATTTGTGTTTTAATGGATTTTGACAAACCCTACCTAAAAATATCATTTTACAATTTGGGGAGGACACTTGGGAGCAAGTAGTGGACTATGAGAACATTCCTTTTCATTGTAGAATTTTCCATGAATATGGTCATTTGGCTAGTGTTTGCCAAAATAAAATTCCATATCAAAATAAAGAAGATACAAATTCAACAGGTTTCCAAATGCCTAAGAAGAAAAACACTTAGAAAAAACCAGTTATGAAGGATCAATCAAAGTTATCAGCTAATATGTTTGAAATTCTTTCCACAAATGATGCCCTAGGTGAGGAAGAGTAAATAATGGAAACAAAAATCTTAGAAACACAATTTAGAGATGAAAAAAATAACTCAGATACAAACCAACAAATCAAAAGTTTTAAATAAAAAAAGGAAGAAAATATACACAAGAAAAACAATCTTTTAAATGGTGAGACTTCAAATAATACAGGTCCCAAGATAGACTCTGTTGAACCTTCCAGCAATAGTTTGACTTTGTACATGTATTATTCAAGGTTAGAAGACATCCCGAATTCAATTGGAGTAAGTCAAGAAAAAGAAAAAAAACTGAAGATGGATTCTAATCAAAAGGTAGGTTGCAAGACCAATCAACAATATATGGTAAAAGAAGGTGAAAATATTGTAGAGGAAGGTAAGATTAATTCCCTTACCAACTATTTTAGCCTTGGTATTAATGAAGATCATCACTTGGAATATTAGAGGACTCAAAGGGAGTCTTTCAAAACAAAATGAAATTAGAAGAATGATTTAGATAAACCATCCTCATCTTGTTTTCCTTCAAGAAATGAAGATGTCAATAGAGGAAATGGATTCAATTGCTAGTAAAATCTGGCTAGCTGGAAAAGTTATTTCCCTCAGTTCCTAGGGGACGTTTGGTAGCATTTCTTACCTTTGGGACACAAAAGAGGTAGTTAAACACCATATAATTTGCAACTGGGGTCTTTTGGCTATTGCTATTCAATGTAGACATTCCAACCAAATTATGCTTTGCATAACTATTTATGCTCCGACTTATTTGGAGGAAAAGAGAAGATAGTGGAAGGATATAACTTATATTATCTCTCATTTTATTGAAGCTTGGATCTTTATAGGAGGAAATTTCAATACCATCCTCTCTCTGGATGAGAAAATGGGGGGAAATAGAAATTTGGATAGGAGCACTGACCTCATGAATGAATATATTGCAAACCTTCATCTTGTGGACATCCATCTAGATAATGGCCTTATGAATTGGTCTAACAGAAGGTAAGGCTTAGCTTGTATCATGGAGAGATTGGATAGGTTCCTACTCTCTGATAATTTCTTAATCCATGGTCACATTCCTAAAGTGAAGACTCTTAACAATGCTGGTTCAGATCACTAGGCCAATCATGGTGGAAATTTGGAAAACCAATGTGAGTTTCTCTCCTTTTTATTTTTAGTTAATGTGGCTTAGAGATAGTTCCTTCAGACCTCAAGTGCAACAATGGTGGAAGGAAGGTAAACCAAGATATGAGACTAAGATGTACTATTTTTCCAAAAGGTTACAATATATTAAATCCAAAATTAAGACTTGGAACTGGAAGGAGTTTGGGGATGTTCAACAAAAAAAATATGAAGTTATTGCTCAACTTGAAAATTTGAATAATAAAATCCGTTTAGATGGCCTCATAGAGAGTAGAAGTATAGATGAAATTAGACTCACAACTCAGTTAGAGGAATGGGAAAAAAGAGAACTCTTATGGAAGCAAAAATCTAGAATTCAATGGCTCAAAGAAGGAGATCAAAACACAAATTTCTTCCACAAATATCTTCTAGCTCGAAGATATCACAACTTTATTTCTTCCCTAAATTCAGATTTTGGAGAGGTTGTCTACACTTGGGATGGCATGAACTCTATTGTTGTGAATTACTTTTCCAATATTTTTGCTGCTACTCCTCTTGACTTGGATTCTCAACAAAATATTCTTCAAGTGATCCCTTCTCTTATCACTTTTGAGGAGAACTCTATTTTGACTGCTCCTATTACTATTAATGAGATTCAACAAGTGGTTTTTAAAATGCAAAAAGGAAAAACCCCAAGTCTTGATGGTTTTCCCATTGAGTTCTACCAAGAGTTTTGGGATATCCTTCATGCTGATTTATTAGAGGTGGTGGAAGAAACTAGGAAAGCCAAAAATATTTTTAAGGTTATCAATAAAACTTATATAACTCTTGTCCAAAAAGCTCAAGAGGCTTATCATATCTCAGATTTTAGACCTATTTCTTTATGTAATGTTCTTCTCAAAATCATTACTAAGATCATGGTAGAAAGGTTGAAGCCTCTTTTGCATAAGATTATTTTCCTTGAACAAGGAGGTTATGTGGAAGGGCATAAAATAGTGGATGAGATAGTTCTTGCTCAGGAAGCCATCCATTCCATGGAAATGCAAAAATCTCCTTCTATTTTCATTTGTTTAGACTTATCCAAAGCTTATGATAGAGTGGATTGGCACTTCCTTATCAAAGTTTTGAGGCAATTTGGTTTCTCTTAAGATTGGATGGACTAGATTATGGGTTTTATCTCTTCAGTATCCTACTCATTTCTTATCAATGGTAGGCCTTCACAACTGTTCCCAGCTTCTAGAGGTATTAGGCAAGGTGACCCCCTCTCCCCTTATTTATTCATCATTCTTGCTGAATTCTTGGGTAGGACTATAACAAAAAATAGAGATAAGAAAACCCTTGAGGGAGTTACCATTACTCATGGAGCTAGGGCTATCTCTCATCTTCAATTTTTTTATGACTCTACTCTATTAGGTAAAGCTATAATTAAATCATTAGCTATTTTTCTAAGGCTACCGGGCAATTGATCAATGAAGACAAGTCTAAAGTCATTTTCTTTCACTGCTCTACTAGACAAGAATCCATGGTCTTGGATAAATTAATATATAATAAGACCTCCCTTATGATCACTTATTTAGGCATCCCTATAAATACTCAAAGATAGAAAAATAAATACTAGAATTGGTTGTTGGACAAATTTAAGAAGAAAATTGGAAAGTGGACCAATATGTGGCTTTCTTTTGGGGGTAGAATTACCTTGGTAAAGTCTTTCCTTCAAGCTATACCTATTTATGTTTCTACCGTGTTGAATATCCCAAAGGTTGTTCTTCAAGAATTGGATCAAATTAATCATCGGTTCCTCTGGAGTGGTACTAAGGAGAAAATAAAACGTGCCTTGGTGAAATGGGACACTTTATGTCTTCCTAAGAATGAAGGGGGGTTAGGATTACGGTATGCTATTAATAACAATAAATATTTAGCTGCTAAATTGTATTGGAGGATTTTACATAACCCCAATGCCCTTTGGGCCAATAATCTCCGTGCTAAATATGCTGAGAATAAAAGTCCTGAAGATCTTGTTTGCTATCAATTTCCTACCAAAGGTTCTCCCATTTTAGCGGTTCTTAAGATTGGTGAGGATTTTATTAAGAAAAAATTATTTTGGATCATTCATAATGGTCAGCAGGAAATTTTTGGATAGATTCTTGGGATGGTAACCAACCTTTGATAACTCAGTTTCCTTATTGGAGGCCTTGGATGGAGGAGCTTCACCGAGCTAATTGGATAAAGGTGGATAATTACTGTCGATACCATACTGGTAATTCAGAGGTTGGTAGATATTGGATCCCTATTGAGGACTAGCCTATTCAAATTCTAGAAATTCAAAGATAAGACATCCAACATGTCCTGCATATGAGATCTCTCTCTTGGTCCCAAGATAAAGATTGTTTTGGATGGAACAACACTACTAAAGGTGAGTATTCAGTTGCTCAAGGTTATTTGGCCTTATGCCATAATAATCCCAACCAAAATTATGACATATTTTTTCATTTGTGGGCTCAAAAGATCTGGCCTAAGTTGAGGTTCTTTATTTGGATTTTATTGCATCATAGGGTGCTAATTGGTGAACAACTTATGAAACATGGTTTTCATGGCCCTTTTAGATGTGAAATGTATGGAAAGAATGTGGAAACTCTTAGACATATTTTTATTGAGTGTACCTTAGCCTCTAAGCTATGGAGGAGAATGGCCATCTTACTTGGCTTACAATGGTCCAATTTTTCTACTTTTGAACAACTTTGGAGGGATTGGCCTAAACAAGAGGGTGTTGATCATTTTATTATGTAGTTAGTTTGGATGGGTTCTACCATTCTACCTTGGAATATCTAGAATGAAAGAAATATTCGGATTTTAAATCAAGAAATGTTTTTCCAAAAGGTGCATATTCACTCAATATCAAGACTTGGAAATGAAACCGAGTTTCTAAAAAAACATGAAGTTATTGCTCAACTTGAAAATTTGAATAAGAAAATCCGTTTAGATGGTCTCATAGAGAGTAGAAGTATAGATGAAATTAGACTCACAGCTCAATTAGAGGAATGGGAAAAAAGATAACTCCTATGGAAGCAAAAATCTAGAATTCAATGGCTCAAAGAAGGAGATCAAAACACAAATTTCTTCCACAAATATCTTCTAGCTCGAAGATCTCACAACTTTATTTCTTCCCTAAATTCAGATTTTGGAGAGGTTGTCTACACTTGGGATGGCATGAACTCTATTGTTGTGAATTACTTTTCCAATATTTTTGCTACTACTCCTCTTGACTTGGCTTCTCAATAAAATATTCTTCAAGCGATCCCTTCTCTTATCACTTCTGAGGAGAACTCTATTTTGACTGCTCCTATTTCTATTAATGAGCTTCAACAAGTGGTTTTTAAAATGCAAAAAGGAAAAACCCCAAGTCTTGATGGTTTTCCCATTGAGTTCTACCAAGAGTTTTGGGATATCCTTCATGCTGATTTATTAGAGGTGGTGGAAGAAGCTAGGAAAGCTAAAAATATTTTTAAGGTTATCAATAAAACTTATATAACTCTTGTCCAAAAATCTCAAGAGGCTTATCATATCTCAGATTTTAGACCTATTTCTTTATGTAATGTTCTTCTCAAAATCATTACTAAGATCATGGTAGAAAGGTTGAATCCTCTTTTGCATAAGATTATTTTCCCTAAACAAGGAGGTTATGTGGAAGGGCATAAAATAGTGGATGAGATAGTTCTTGCTCAAGAAGCCATCCATTCCATGGAAATGCAAAAATCTCCTTCTATTTTCATTTGTTTAGACTTATCCATATCTTATGATAGAGTGGATTGGCACTTCCTTATCAAAGTTTTGAGGCAATTTGGTTTCTCTCAAGATTGGATGGACTAGATTATGGGTTTTATCTCTTCGAGTATCCTTCTCGGTTCTTATCAATGGTAGGCCTTCACAAATGTTCCCAGCTTCTAGAGGTATTAGGCAAGGTGACCCCCTCTCCCCTTATTTATTCATCATTCTTGCTAAATTCTTGGGTAGAACTATAACAAAAAATAGAGATAAGAAAACCCTTGAGGGAGTTACCATTACTCATGGAGCTAGTCCTATCTCTCATCTTCAATTTTTTTATGACTCTACTCTGTTAGGTAAAGATACGGTTAAGGAAGATTTTAAAATTCAATCATTAGCTTTTTTTCTAAGGCTACCAGGCAATTGATCAATGAAGATAAGTCTAAAGTTATTTTCTTTCACTGCTCTATCAGACAGGAATCCATGGTCTTGGATAAATTAAGATATAATAAGGCCTCCCTTATGATCACTTATTTAGGCATCCCTATAAATACTCAAAGATAGAAAAATAAATACTAGAATTGGTTGTTGGACAAAGTTAAGAAGAAATTTGGAAAGTGGACCAATATGTGGCTTTCTTTTGGGGGTAGAATTACCTTGGTAAAGTTTGTCCTTCAAGCTATACCTATTTATGTTTCTACCGTTTTGAATATCCCAAAGGTTGTTCTTCAAGAATTGGATCAAATTAATCATCGATTCCTCTGCAGTGGTACTAAGAAGAAATTAAAATTAGCCTTGGTGAAATGGGACACTTTATGTCTTCCTAAGAATGAATGGGGGTTAGGATTACGATATTCTATTAATAACAACAAATCTTTAGCTACTAAATTGTATTGGAGGATTTTACATAACCCCAATGCCCTTTGGGCCAATAATATCTGTGCTAAATATGCTAAGAATAAAAGTCCTGAAGATCTTGTTTGCTATCAATTTCCTGCCAAAGGTTCTCCCATTTTAGCGGTTCTTAAGATTGGTGAGGATTTTATTAAGAAAAAATTTATTTTGGATCATTCATAATGGTCAACAGGAAAATTTTTGGATAGATTCTTGGGATGGTAACCAACCTTTGATAACTTAGTTTCCTGATTGGAGGCCTTGGATGGAGGAGCTTCACCGAGCTAATTGGATAAAGGTGGCTAATTACTGTCGATACCATACTGGTAATTCGGAGGTTGGTAGATATTGGATCCCTATTGAGGACTAGCCTATTCAAATTCTAGAAATTCAAAGATAAGACATCCAATGCATCCTGCATATGAGATCTCTCTCTTGGTCCCATGATAAAGATTGTTTTGGATGGAACAACACTACTAAGGGCGAGTATTCAGTTGCTCAAGGTTATTTGGCCTTATGCCATAATAATCCCAACCAAAATTATGACATATTTTTTCAATTGTGGGCTCAAAAGATCTGGCCTAAGGTGAGGTTCTTTATTTGGATTTTATTGCATCATAGGGTCCTAATTGGTGAGCAACTTATGAAACATGGTTTTCATGGCCCTTTTAGATGTGAAATGTGTGGAGACAATTTGGAAACTCTTAGCCATATTTTTATTGATTGTACCTTAGCCTCCGAGCTATGGAGGAGAATGGCCATCTTACTTGGCTTACAATGGTCCAATTTTTCTACTTTTGAACAACTTTGGAGGGATTGGCCTAAACAAGAGGGTGTTGATCATTTTCTTATGTAGTTAGTTTGGATGGGTTCTACCATTCTACCTTGGAATATCTAGAATGAAAGAAATATTCGGATTTTAAATCAAGAAATAAAGGATATTCACTATATCTGCTAAAAAACCATTTCTAAAAAAATATGAAGTTATTGCTCAACTTGAAAATTTGAATAAGAAAATCCGTTTAGATGGTCTCATAGAGAGTAGAAGTACTGATGAAATTAGACTCACAACTCAACTAGAGGAATGGGAAAAAAGATAACTCTTATGGAAGCAAAAATCTAGAATTCAATGGCTCAAAGAAGGAGATCAAAACACAAATTTCTTCCACAAATATATTCTAGCTCGAAGATATCACAACTTTATTTCTTCCCTAAATTCAGATTTTGGAGAGGTTGTCTACACTTGGGATGGCATGAAATCTATTGCTATGAATTACTTTTCCAATATTTTGGCTGCTACTCCTCTTGACTCGGATTCTCAATAAAATATTCTTCAGGTGATCCCTTCTCTTATCACTTTTGAGGAGAACTCTATTTTGACTGCTCTGTTACTATTAATGAGATTCAACAAGTGGTTTTTAAAATGCAAAAAGGAAAAACCCCAAGTCTTGATGGTTTTCCCATTGAGTTCTACCAAGAGTTTTGGGATATCCTTCATGCTGATTTATTAGAGGTGGTGGAAGAAACTAGGAAAGCCAAAAATATTTTTAAGGTTATCAATAAAACTTATATAACTCTTGTCCAAAAAGCTCAAGAGGCTTATCATATCTCAGATTTTAGACCTATTGCTTTATGTAATGTTCTTCTCAAAATCATTACTAAGATCATGGTAGAAAGGTTGAAGCCTCTTTTCCATAAGATTATTTTCCCTGAACAAGGAGGTTATGTGGAAGGGCATAAAATAGTGGATGAGATAGTTCTTGCTCAGGAAGCCATCCATTCCATGGAAATGCAAAAATCTCCTTCTATGTTCATTTGTTTAGACTTATCCAAAGCTTATGACAGAGTGGATTGACACTTCCTTATCAAAGTTTTGAGGTAATATGGTTCCTCTTAAGATTGGATGGACTAGATTATGGGTTTTATCTCTTCAGTATCCTTCTCAGTTCTTATCAATGGTAGGTCTTCACAACTGTTCCTAGCTTCTAGAGGTATTAGGCAAGGTGACCCTCTCTCCCCTTATTTATTCATCATTCTTGCTATATTCTTGGGTAGAACTATAACAAAAAATAGAGATAAGAAAACCCTTGAGGGAGTTACCATTACTCATGGAGCTAGGGCTATCTCTCCTCTTCAATTTGTTTATGACTATACTCTATTAGGTAAAGCTACAGTTAAGGAAGATTCAATCATTAGCTATTTTTCTAAGGCTACCGGGCAATTGATCAATGAAGAAAAGTCTAAAGTTATTTTCTTTCACTGCTCTACCAGACAGGAATCCATGGTCTTGGATAAATTAATATATAATAAGGCCTCCCTTATGATCACTTATTTAGGCATCCCTATAAATACTCAAAGACAGAAAAATAAATACTAGAATTGGCTGTTGGACAAAGTTAAGAAGAAAATTGGAAAGTGGACCAATATGTAGCTTTCTTTTGGGGGTAGAATTACCTTGGTAAAGTCTTTCCTTCAAGCTATACCTGTTTATGTTTCTACCGTTTTGAATATCCCAAAGGTTGTTCTTCAAGAATTGGATCAAATTAATCATCGATTCCTCTGGAGTGGTCCTAAGGAGAAAATAAAACGTGCCTTGGTGAAATGGGACACTTTTTGTCTTCCTAAGAATGAATGGGGGTTAGGATTACGAATTGCTATTAATAACAACAAATATTTAGTTGCTAAATTGTATTGGAGGATTTTACATAACCCCAATGCCCTTTGGGCCAATAATCTCTGTGCTAAATATGCTAAGAATAAAAGTCCTGAAGATCTTGTTTGCTATCAATTTCCTGCCAAAGGTTCTCCCATTTTAGCGGTTCTTAAGATTGGTGAGGATTTTATTAAGAAAAAATTTATTTTGGATCATTCATAATGGTCAGCAGGAGATTTTTTGGATAGATTCTTGGGATGGTAACCAACCTTTGATAACTCAGTTTCCTAATTGGAGGCCTTGGATGGAGGAGCTTCACCGAGCTAATTGGATAAAGGTGGCTAATTACTGTCGATACCATACTGGTAATTCAGAGGTTGGTAGATATTGGATACCTATTAAGGACTAGCCTATTCAAATTCTAGAAATTCAAAAATAAGACATCCAACATGTCCTGCATATGAAATCTCTCTCTTGGCCAAGATAAAGATTGTTTTAGATGGAACAACACTACTAAAGGTGAGTATTTAGTTGCTCAAGGTTATTTGGCCTTATGCCATAATAATCCCAACCAAAATTATGACATATTTTTTCAATTGTGGGCTCAAAAGATCTGGCCTAAGCTGAGGTTCTTTATTTGGATTTTATTGCATCATAGGGTCCTAATTGGTGAACAACTTATGAAACATGGTTTTCATGGCCCTTTTAGATGCGAAATGTATGAAAACAATGTGGAAACTCTTAGACATATTTTTATTGATTGTACCTTAGCCTCTGAGCTATGGAGGAGAATGGCCATCTTACTTGGCTTACAATGGTCCAATTTTTCTACTTTTGAACAACTTTGGAGGGATTGGCCTAAACAAGAGGGTGTTGATCATTTTCTTATGTAGTTAGTTTGGATGGGTTCTACCATTCTACCTTGGAATATCTAGAATGAAAGAAATATTCGGATTTTAAATCAAGAAATAAAGGATATTCACTATATCTGGCAAAAAACCATTTCTAACTTAGTTGAATCAGTCCTCAATCACCCCCAAAACTCCCACCAAAAATGGGATCAAGTGATGCAAATATTGAAGATTAACTCTTCTAAGGGCAACTGACTTAAAGGGAATGTGAGTAATTGCAAGATGGAAAGAACAAGGAATTGGTAGCCTCCTCCTAAGGATTATGGAAAAGTCAATACCGATGGAGCCTCTATGGGGAACCCTGGAAAAGCTAGTGCAGGAGGAATTGGTAGACTTTCAGATGGCTCCATGGTTTTCACTTTTGCTGAGAATTTGGGTATATTTTCTAATAACCTTGCTGAGGGGTATGGTATCCTCAAAGGCCTTCAAGAAGCTGCTAATATTGGATGGGAAAAGGTGTTGGTTGAATCTAACTCCCAAATCATGATTAATCTTCTTAAGACTCCTTATAAGAATCATAAGGTTTATTGGAGAATAAAAATAATTTTTGAGAAGATTCAATTAATCCAGATGGGCTTTTTGAAAGTGGATTACAATCATGTGGTCATAGAACAAAATAGGAGTGCTAATGCTTTAGCTAATTGGGCATTGGACAAAGGTGATCTTACTTGCTACGACCACTCTCCCAGATGGTGGGCTTCACAAATAAGGGAAGCTCTACTTTTTATCCTTTCTTTGGATGGCTCCAGTTTTAGAGGTACCTAGTTTCTTTTTGCTTTGTTTTTACTTCTCTTTAGTTCGGTTAGGGTATTTTAGTTCCCTACCTTAGACATATATTTTCTGTGTTTCCTCTATTGAAGCTTGCCTTAATAGTCTTTTGGCCTAGATAGGTTGTAGTTGTGTTTTGTTTTTTAAAGTTTTTCGAGGGGTGTGTTTTTTTGTATTGTTTTGTTTTTGTGTTGTTTTAGTTATTTTTTTTGTGTTTTTGTTGTTTTTTATGTTTTTTTGTGTTTTTTTTTGTGTTTTTGTTGTTTTTCATGTTTTTGTTTTTTGGGTTTTATGTTTTTGGTTTTTTGAAGTGTTTGTGTGTTGTTTTGTTGTTTTTATGGTTTTCTTATGTGTTTTGTGTTTTGTTGTTATTTTTTATTTTATTTTATCTTATTTTATTTTTATTTATTTATTTTTTAGTTGTTTGTTTTTTTTGAGTTTTTGTTGTTTTTATGCTTTTATGTTGTTTTTGTTTGTTTTGTGGTTTTTATTTTGTTTGTTTTTTTGTTTGATTGTATTTATTTTTTGATGTTGTATTTTGTGTGTTTGTTTGTTATTGTTTTTTTTTGTTTTAGGCATGCTCATTAAGTGTGTCGAAGGGGGCAGACCAGGTGCGAGCCCTGGGCATTTTTGGTGGAATAGATACCTCCGCCTCCTTGGGACTTACCCAAAAGTGGCATTCCATTTGGGGTGTTTTCCACAAAAAAAAAAAAATTGTAAATTAATTCTTTATGCAAATTCAATAATCAAATCTTTCAAAAATTTCAAATTTATTTTGGAGTAGAAATCATTATCTCTCTAGAATTTAATTAATAAATCAATTTTTAAATTTTCAAAAGTCAAATTGCTAAAAGCAATTTGCAAATATTAAATATCAAATTTTTAATTTTCATTTAAAAAAATATTTTGGAGTTGAATTCCTTTTGACTCCCTAATTAACCAATAAATGATTTTTCACTTTTCAATTTTAAAAAAATAAATTTTGAAGTCAAATTCCTTTTCACTCCAAATAATTCTTTATGCCAAATGAAATTTAGTATAAATCAATTTCTAAATTACTAAAATAAAAAATGCACACGCTCATGAATTTGAAAAATTGAGGAAAGATTCTTATGTACCTTGATGCATGCCAAATTCCGTGTGGCACTCATGGTAATGAACGTTGGCAATGGATTTTTCCCACTATTATTGATGATTCTTGAGACGAGTACAAATTATAGCAAGTGTTACACTCAATATTTATTCTCTTGAGATGTTTTACCTTTTTGTGCAGTCTATGGCCAGTCTAGAGCTATTATTTACCTTGAAGCTCAATCGCCCATGACGGTTGGCTCTCTGGGTAACCATCCTATGCAGTTGTGCTTTTGGGTAACTGCCCTGGGCGGTTGAATTTGGGTAAAATCCTTGTGTGGATGTGCTATTGGTTAACCAACTTGGGTGGTTGATATTGTTAGCCAACAAAGGATTTTGATCTTGAATTTGAGCCTTTCTAGATTTATTTTGAGGTCTTTGCATCAGATTTGGTGCACTGTTGGATATTGATTGTGAGTGTGGCTACAAAAAAAATGTTAATGAATGATCCAAAGATATTATATGGTTGATGCCTTTAATCTCTTTTTGTGATAAACCTACAACCACAATATCAAACAAAAACACAACAAGATCGAATAAAATTTGAGCAGAGTTTTATTATAAATTTGTGCACACATGAAAATGAAAATGGAGACCTATTTGTAAAGTCTCCCATGGGTGGAGGAGAGTGATGATGATGGAAGAGAGTGAGCGACAAGTGGTATGGGTGCATAAAAGGGGAATCTTAGGAATTACTCACTTGGGGTGGATAAGTGTGCAACCTTCCTTATTTAGCTTATGATATCCTATGATGTGACATAACATATTATGACATACCATGATGCAATATGATATGCCACGACACATTATGACACGCCTAACTAATACACTTTTTGTGGGAAGATTCCTGACCCTATAAATTGGCATTTCTCATCAAAGTTCTCTGGTGGAGGGAATCCTCACCCAAATGCATTTAATACGCTTGGAAAATGGAGGAAAGAGGGGAAATAAATACCAACCAAAGTTAACAATAATGGAGTGGTCCCATGATGACCACGATTAAGTATAGAAAGGGGCTAAAGTGGGTCAAAGAGGCTAAAATAGTCAACATCAATAATTTATAAGGTTGTAATATATTAATTAAAATAATTGCACACAATATTAAATATTAATATTAACCATTACAAATGTGACACTTTTTAGGTGTCTATAGATACCCCTTTTTGTACCACATTGTGTGAAAACACAATATGGTGAAAAAATTGATGACATCAACTTTTGGACTAATGATGGATAGAGGAAATGACTGGTAAATGATGAAAGTGACCCTTACCTTGAGGAGGGTGACGTAAGATTATCTCAAATTAAGAACAATGTAAGATGACCCAATTATGGAAGTGATAACTATCCTTGAATCTTTAATGAATTAATGAAATTGGTTTGATCAAAATTTTGAATCTTGGAATCAAGGTTTTGATTAGAAATTAAAAAAAAATATATGAGTTTTTCTATTTGTCCTAGCAGAGGGAGAGTTAATGATAACCTCAAGCAAATATTTTTGGATACACATAACTCGAAAATTAGGTGTTTGCATACTAAATTGATTTGAGATGAAATTTGTGGGTACTTTTCAACCCCATCAAACAACAAGTGGATGATGAGAAAGGGGTGAAAAACATGAGATGATTTAACAAAGATGGATAAAAATTACAACATGGAAGAATGGAAGGTTCATAAATATGATTTTGGGGGTTAGTTACAAAATTTGGGGGTTTTTGTAAAAAAAATCTCTTTGGTAACCGCTCGGGGCAGTTGTCAGGCACCTTGGGAACTACCCAGGGTGGTTGCCTTGCACCTTGGTGATCGCCCAGGACATTTGGAAACCTATTTGGGTGGTTACCAATTCAAATCTATAAATAGGGCCGATGGGTTTATTTTTGCAACTACAAAGGGTGGTAGAGAAGAAGGAGAAAGAAAAAGAGAAAGGTGGCATACAATATGGTGGGAATGATCATGGTAATGGGAGTTAGAAAGTGTGTAGAGTCGATAAGTATCTCAGTTCCTTTGGTTTTGCTAAATTTTTGCAGTTTTTTTTTTTGAAAATTTTAAATGCCCTAGAGCAGGAAATTTTTTTTTGGAACTTAGAAATTAGAAATGGTGTGAGATTATGACATTATGGGATGGACAATTTTTTTTGTAGAAACTTGGAAGTGTTGAAATGATGGGTGAAATTTAAAATTATCGCAATGTGAAATGGAAGGAAAAATTTGCTTTTGTTTTTATTTTTGCGGTTATATTGTTGTTTTTTTGATATATGAAATGGAAATGGTGAGCTGATGGCTTTGTTATGGTGATTGCGATTGAGGATGCTATGACCATGACACCAATTTGGTATTGTGTTTCTAAGTGCCAGGGATAAGCTAACAAAGGTAGACTAGGATTGGTTGGAGGTGATTGGTTTGAAGGAGGTGGCATAGATAGTGTCTATACACATAGATTAAGGGTACCTTTACACCTTAGCTATGTGATGGAACCCAAACATGGTGACCTTCCATATTTTTATGGGGGAAATGATAGCAATCTTGGAGGATGTGTACCACACCTTTTGACTGCTAGTGGAAGGTATCCCTATCTACACAATAGGGAAGATGTACTAATGGAGGTATATTATGAGAAGTGGGAGATAGTGTATACAAATAGTGGTGGGGTACAATACTTGCTAGAGTACAATATGATGAGGCTAACACCATAAAAACTGGTTATGATGTTTCTTATATTGAATGTGATACTACCAGATTTAAGTGGAGCTTGATTTCCATTGAATCTGTTGAGATTCATGGTAGAGTTGATTGAGACACTAATAATATATGCATGGGTACTAGAACTATTTATCCAGGTGTACATTGAGTTGTATGAGGTGCAACAATGAAGGAGGATGAACTTGGGTTGCAATGTATTACTACAAGTTTAGGAGTGGGAGAACTTTATGATATGCCAACTAGTAGAGTTACCATGTGATATGGAGGGGGAGGCAAGGACCGAGCAACTCTACATGTTGATATGACAACATGATAGAAAAGGACCATGAGGATGACCATAAAATAAGGATGGGGAATACTATCAACAATTATGGGAAGAGTTGAGGCTAAAGGTAGTGATATGGAGGCCACGAAGAGTAGGGTCCACATGGACAGAGGATGGGATGCACTTGAGTCGAGTGTTGTAGACGAGATGGCTAATTGTTCAACATGGGATAAAGCATGAGATATTCCAATTTTCTAGGGTATTGTGATAGTTTGGATTACGACAAGGGGTTCCAAAAAAACCTATCATCTATAAGAGATAGTATGACAAGGTTACCTCATCACTACCACAGGTAGAGGTAGTTGAGGAGGATATGAATGAGTATATTTAGGTGGAAGAGGTAGATGACGTTGGGACTACCCTAGAGTATGATGCATGGTGGGTGATACATCATTAGGAATCCAAGAGGGTGACCCAATGGTGTGATCCTAGAGAGTCGATAGAGTGGGTGGGTGACGAGGATGCCATAAGGGGTGATGGGAGAATGGATGTGGAATGTGAGGTAGAGTAGGTGAAGGAGCTAGAGTAGCCACTAGCACAATGATGATTAGAGGTAGAGAGGGTACTAAATATGGAGGATATACTACTAAGGGAGAGATTGGATGTCCCTCCATGATTGATGTTGATAGGGTCATAGTGGAGCTTGGCCAATGGACTCTTAGGAACCATGGTGAGGTTACGACTCAAAAAGCCACCTACGTCATGAGCTTTAGATACTAGATCCTCTCAAGGGAATGAGAATTAGAGATAGTAGAGTGGCAAAATATTAAGGTATGAGGGAGGCGATGAGACCAATTATAGATAACCTTTAGGGTTGAGGTGTAGATGATGTAACCATAATTTTGTAGATCATTAGGCCATGATGATGTAGCCTGCATGCCTAACCTTAATTATGATGTATGATTAAGTTTACGAGATGATACATATATATATATATATATTGTGCAAAAAGTATTGTGCGTTTATGATGATGATGTGATGTGTTAAGAATTGATGATTATGTATGATGTAAATAAACTAATGATGCATGAATAGATATAGTGATTGAAATGAAATGCATGTGTGGATACTCATGATAGATGGTTATACTTATGAAAATGATAAATGTGACTAACATGAAATGGAATGGTTATGGAACTATGAATGCAAGAAGATGGTAGGTAAATGCATGTTTGATTATTGTTTGAAAATGCTTAACAATGCATCACTCACTTGTGAAGTGACTGATTAATCAAGGGCATCAAAAAAATGGTACTAACATAACTACATAATGGAATAGAGTGAATGTGATACTATGGAAAAAGGGGATACATAAATTGGAAGAACAAATTTTGCATAATTTTTCAATTCACCTATCCTAGGAAGGAAGTATCAACAAGTGCTTTTAGAAAGCTCAAACACCCTAGTAACATTGATTAAAATCATCTACTGATAAAATAAGCTCTTGAAGATACTAAGACCAACCAAGGGAGTCAAGTCGCTTAGAGACCAATGTGTGTGCAGTGATGGTAATTTTTAATTTTGAGAGAGGTAGGACTAACCAATTTTAACTCAAGCCATTATAAGATATCTCATCCATGAGTGGACATAGGTTTGTACAAAAGGTCACTAATGTGATAGACATATCACCATGCAAGGACATACTCTACTCCTAATCAGACATCTATATATCTGATGGAGATAGCCCCACAATCCTTCGATATTGCTCCACTGCCAGCCGGGCATCTATAGCCTTGGTGGAGATGTCTAAAATTCCTTAGGATCCATAATTGATACAACTATTGATGATGCCTCTTTTTTTTAAGAGATAGATCCTTGGGGCCAGATTATGGTATGATAGGATGAGTAGGGTAAACCATTCACTTTAAGGCCTCAAGCTATGCATGACTTCATCTTCTCTAGACTCAAAATATGATTAAAATGTGAAATATGCATGGTCCAAGAGAAAACCTAAGGTAACCAGGAGGGCCTATAGCAGTCAAGTGATACATGAATTTCAATGAAGGTTGAATGAGAAACTAGGTACAACTGAACGATCGAAGGAACCCAAAGATTATCTAAATATATAAGAGGAAAGAGATAAAGCATGGTGAAAAAAGTATGGTGGACATAGGTGAAAATATGCATATAAAGAGGTTAGAAAACTATGACTATAAAGACAACCTTGATTAACACAACCAAAATCCTTCGTGATGATAGGTGTCAAACTTAATCAAAAAATGATCAAAATAGCATTAAGACACAAATCCAAGTGTAAAATGAAGGGGTAATGAGTTGCTGGTGGCATGAAAATGATAAAGAAAAACAATCAAGAAAAGAGAGAGAAAGAAGATGAAATGTAAAAAGAAGGAAAAAGAGGAAGGAGGGAGGAACACACTGATTCATGATACATATCCACTCGAAGCATGACTATAGAATGAAGAATGATATGCAAGGAATGAAAGAAGAGAAATAAGGAAGAAAGAAAAATGAAAACAATGAGGATATGGGTGGTAAGTGGTTGATAGAAATATGGATAATGATTGTGGTATGAGGGTGGTGTGTGTGTGATTTTCTTGATTTTGATTATTATTATTTTTGATTTAGAAATTTTGATGATGGGTATGTCTCATTTTTATCCAACCATTCCACAACAACTTTTAGTATATTCATTGTAAGTGTGACATCATATACCGATGATATAGTCACAGTTTTCTTCTATTAAGATGTTGGATAAAAATGAAGGATGATAGAGGAAAATCCCCTTATTATTATTATTATTTTTGTTTTTATTTTTGATGATTGATGATTTTTTTAAAAATTGATTATGTTATAGTGTGACAATAGTTAGGCATTGAATGCACACAAATGAAGAATATTAATGGGCTTAGGTTCCTCAACTCCCTCGAGAGTTGCAAGTTTATAGGCTCTAAAACCAAATGATTATTTGACAATGAATGGACCAAGCTAGTTAGCAACAAACTTATCATGTAGGTGATTTGGAAGATTCAAGTTTTATTGATTCTCTTTAAGCACGAGGTTACCAAATTGTAATTATTGTGGATGAATTTTATTATTGGTGAGCAAAAATGGTGTTTCTAAAAATAACTATTGTGTTTCCATTTAATTTATCAATCCGAGAGTTCATAAAATTGTTGAGTACCTTTGTAAAATATTTTCCTGTAGTATTGGGGATATAAGTCCTATATATCATGTGGTTTGGAGGGTGTTTTGTGTTTGTTCGTGTAGTTCATTTTATCCAAACCATTAAAACTAAATATAGAAAATTAAAACACACTGCTGAAAGAAAGTGTGGGAAATAAATTGCTGAAATTAAATGATTATTATCAAACACATGACTGAAAGAAAAATTGTTGAAAGTAAACACACAGAATGAATTGAAATTGCAAAAAATAAACACACTTGCTGAATTAAATAAAATAAGAAAGAAACACACAACATAAATAAATAAATGTAGAATTAAAATAACAAGGGAGGATTACTACTTGGAGGGGCCTCTAAATCTGATGGTGGCACCTTGAGACCACGCACCACTTCCCTCCTTGGAGGTGATATTGTTTGAAATTTTGGTGGTGCTATCTTCGACATGCATTAGTCCATCGGTGCATCAATAGGAGGTTAAAAATTTGATTTATTTTCATACTAGCCAACTTTGGTTTGGTCAACCATTGGTTACCAATTGATTGACCATCTATTGAAGGCTTAGACAACTTCATTGTTGATTATGTTACATCAGCTTGCTCATTCAATTCCCCATATAACTAGGTAGTGTTGTCACACACAGATACCTCCCCAGCTAACTGGGTAACATCCATGTGTGCTGCTGACTCCCCAATTGACTGGGCTTTCCTCAAGAGGTCAACTTCAAGCTAATCGATTAATGGGATAGCCTCAAATATTTTAGCTAATTCACCATCCAAATGGGTAGCCTTGTCCTCCTCATCATATGATATGTCCACAAAAATTGGCCCACTCTACAAATTAGGGCTCCCTTGTTCCTAAGAAGCGTTTGCCACAAGGTCTTCTGATTGGTCCCTTACATTGAACATTTGGGCATTTGATGCCCTCCTAGCATCAAAATTATGTGCCCCATGGATTCTAATTTCTCCTCTGAGTTAATAAAGAAAATATTTGGGTCCATGGTTCAATCCATCTATACAACACTATCAACCATATTCTCCTATGTAGTAAGAAATTGTTGCACTGTGTTTTCTAGTTGTTGCACCTTTTTTGTTAGCTACCGCTTAGTGTGTTTCAATACCTGTTGCTCAGTAGTGGTAGCCCGACGAAATTCCTAGAATTTGGCTTGAACGGTATTAAATTTCTCCTCCCAAATGGAGGCTTACACTTTGAATTCCCTCAATTGTGTTAGAGTAATATTCCACCATTGGGATATTAACTCAGAGTAATATTCCCTAATTGTAATATTACATTTGCTTAACACCATGTAGTAGTGCATATTTGTTAGTGCCTCTAGGTGGTTAGCAAGTGGTTAGGGAAGTTAGGTGGTTATTCAACCATACACAATGTACTATATATTGTAAGCATATTGAATACAATCATATTGCTCATAATTTCTTCATGGTATTAGAGTAGGGAACCTGGACACGCACAGGTGGGGTATCTTAGACCACCACGATCTGGTGGGCACTAAAACCCACATCATATGGACCTAACTATTGTATCTGCTAACCTAGTATAAAACCTATGAGGATATCAGAATAGAGTAGGTGATCTAATAGTATTCATGCAAATTGAAACCAATAGATTTTCAAGCCAGGGCATAAATATCGAGGAGCAGGATCCTTGGATAGACTTGATCAGTATGAACCCTAAGGTAGAGCTGATGTGGTGAGCACACCGGTCGAGGCAATGACTTGGTGATCTAATTTAGCAGGCTGACATGTGATGTGGAAAAAGGTTGATTAGACTGGACACATGGCAGACAAGCCACCTGGACCAATGCTGATTGGACTGGACACATGGCAGACAAGCCAATTGGATCGACACAGACTGGATACATGGTGAAAACATGGTGGAAAAGCCATGAGACACCTGGATGACTTGGATCCCTTCGATCATGCCATGTGGATGATGAAAAAATGAGGTTTGACTAACTACCCAAAGGTAATCAACGATTATAGTAACCATTGGCAATTTTAAACACCAAAATTGCATCTACACGGTGCATGTGGGATAATTATCCTACAATTTTTTTTTGACCTTTCATCGGAGAAGGAAACAAAAGCAACATCGTGCCCCCTTGTTCACATCCTGAGTGACAAATAAGATGGTTGGCCGACTACCACTAAGACACTGCAGTGTAGATTGGGGGTTCAAACCTCGTGCAATAAAAAAAGCTTATTTTTTTGTTGCCATGCACAAGAGGAGACCATAAATAGAAGGCGGTGGCCTTCTAGTTTCATCGACCGCGATAGCCTGACTGGCTAGTCGAATGAGCACCAAGGTGTTGGAAAGCAGTAGGTCAGGGGATCAAATCCCGCTCATGCCAAAGAAGTAATTTTTTGCACCAAGCAACAATTTTTTTTGCCAAGCAAATTTTTTTATGCCGAAGCCAACAATTTTTGCTAGCAAAAAATCAATTTTTGCTCAAGAAGAGACAATATTTTTGCTACAAGAAAGTGATATTTTTTTGTTGCAAAAAACAAATGAGAAGTGGAATCACTCCTAGGAGCATAGATTTTTGCAAATTACAAAAATTGCACATTGTTTCTTTTGGAAACTGAAAGTGTTTTCAAAATTCCATCAACACCTTATTTATTTTACAAATAAAAGGGAGGAAAAAACAATATTCTTCTTTTGAAAAAATCTAACACAAGAGGGGGATTGTGAATATCAATTTTTGCAAGCACAAAATAAAATTTCTTGCAAAACTTATTGTACAAAAGGCACATTTTCGATTACATTTGACACCTTAAAATTGACATTGTAGGTGCATTTTCAGTGGAATACAACACCTATATTTAAAATTTGTGGGCACTTTTTATTGTATGCTGTATTTAATTTCCTATTTTTTTACACTTACATCATAAGTTAAATTCAAAAGCACATAAGAACCCAAATTTTTAAACCTTTTTTGTGCAATGTATTGCACAGTAGCATTCGATATATACATTACCTCTGGTCCACACTTATAGGTGAAGTTGTCATGCTTGGACTACTGTATCTAACGCCTAATATAGCTACAACAACAATGTCTAAGCTATTGTTCTCTATAAATCATCGGGGAGAAATAAGGAAAGCCAATTGTATTTTGATATTCACTCCATCAAATACCCTAATTCATTCCTATTGCTTGGCTTAATTTCCTCCAACTAATCATCCTTTTTTGGAAGGGTTTTTAGGTAGGTGCCATCAATTTGAGTGAATTATCTTTCAGTACTCATTTGTGGTATATCAAAAGAGAGACCATTTTGGAGAGATAAGGAACCTTCATAGTAGCAATTTTTTGCACTAAGGGGGGATAACTATTTTACTCCATCAAAGAATATTTTACAAAAATGGGGGAAGACTTGTAAGGGTGTATTTTCAAAAGATATCGACATCTTAGTCAAAATTATTGCGAAATTCCATTGTAAAAGGTGTATTTTCAGTAGAGACCGACATATTAAATGGGTAGATCCAAGAAAAAGAATACCCCAAAACCAACTGATGATGTTGCTACATTAGTTAAATATCCTTACTTTCCAGCAAGGTTAGAAGGAATGGATTTTTATGAGGATGGAAAATTTCTCACACTACGCAGTGGTGTAAGATCCATTTTCAGAGATTCTAAAGCTCTTGAAGACCTTCAGATCAATGGTTCTCTAATACCTATTGCCATTGTAAAGGCAATATACATGTCATTTGTTTCACTTGATATTGCCTAGTGTAAAAAGAAAAGGTAAATCAATGAGGAATCAGAGGTCATGCTCCTAATGGAATATGCTTGTTGTGACACAAGTGACCTTTAGCCCATGGTGGTGAATGCTTGTTGTGACACAAGTGACCTTAAGCCCATTATGGCCAATTCTTGTTGTGATACAGGTGACCTCCTGCCTATAAGGGCAGATATCAGTTGTAGCATAGGTGATATCATCACAAGAGTAGATTTTTCTTGTGACACCAATGACTTAAAAACTAAACCTCCTCAAAATGAGCTCCATAATCTCATCAATTGTGACAAATGCAATATTGTTACCAACAAAAACATTGATGAAGATGAAGAACTTGGGTGTTTTGAAAAACACACCAAAGGCATTGGATCCAAACTGATGAACAAAATGGGATTCAATGGTGAAATATTAGGTAAACATGGACAAGGCATTAAAACTCCTATAATGCCAAATTTTAGGCCAAAGAATGAAGGCCTTGGCTATTATGGACAAGCAAGTACCAGTAAAACCATATTTGTAAAACCTAAATATTTTTCAACTCCTACAAAGCATTGTTGCAGTCATTGTGGAAGAATAAGATATGTAGCAGCTAGGTGTTGGAAACTACATCCTTGTGACTCATGTGGATGTACAAATCACTCCTCTTCAAATTGTTGGTACAAAGTGAAAATGGCCAACAAGGTTCATATTGATTGTGGATGGACAGATCTCACAAAATGGACCAAAATGAAAGAAATATTGTTTGGATTCTACAAAAAAGGTAAAACCTATGGTAGACCCAGTGGAATATCTAGTGATAGACCAAGTGGTAGTTCCAGATGCAATGACCCAATGATATACCTAAAGGTAGACCCAACGACAATGATCCAAAGGCCAACCTACAGGTAGATCCAGAGGCATATCCATAGGTAGATCCAAAGATAGACCTAGAGGTACTAATCCAAAGGTACATGTAGAGCAAGAGCCAGCATAAGAGCATATTTCATTATACTCTCCTACACATTAAGGGGGGGTCATATATGTTATCCCAAATAATGGAATAAGGGGGGTGTTAGAGTAATATTCCACCATTGGGATATTAAATCAGAGTAATATTCCCTAATTGTAATATTACATTTGCATAACACCATGTAGCGCATATTTGTTAGCACCTCTAGGTGGTTAGCAACTGGTTAGGGAAGTTAGGTGGTTATTCAACCATATGCAATATACTATATATTGTAAGCATATTGAATACAATCCTACTACTCGTAATTTATTTAAATTTTCCCTGAAGGTTATCCTTCAAAGAGTTTCTACATGGCACTTCAATAGAGGTCATGCCCTGCAACACTTGGATGACCAGTTCATCCTCCATGGTATGATTTCTATCATCATTTGACAAAATGTAGTTCACCAATTTTTTTGCCATCGCCTCACTTTGAGTTGTAGGTGATATTGTTACTTGCTTTGCCTCCCCATCTGAGTCACTGTGTTGGGAGGTAGGCACCCCTATTTCACTATCCTCATTATCTTCTTATCATCCACTAGACAATTATGATGTAGGTTCAATTACTGTAATATCCTATGGTGGCTACACAACCAACTATGCTTCTGCGTGTTGAATTAAGGCTAAAATCACTCCATGATGCCCTAATGCTACTATTTTGGTAACCCTAACCATGCAAAATGCATTGTGGGTTGCCCAAAAACCTTTAAGTGATTTTTTCAATGCTATCTCCTTTGTATGTGTGGTCCCCTATGCATGGGAGGCTAGTGAATGCTGCTATGTATTCTTATGTTATTGGTATTACCAGTCCTCACATCCGTACAACTCCATCATCCAACAAAGTTGCAAATTCTTGTGCTAACATAAGGTCTTGCCTTGGATGACCAGGTGGAAATAATCTATCCACCTTGTTGCTTTGAATCATTCTAAGATAAAACCTATAATTCTTGAGAGATTTTTAGGCTCATACTTCTTCAGTGCATGATTGTATGAAGGTCCTACCATGGCGTCTGCTCTATTTTTCTAGACTCATTAGTTGCAAAAGTGGGTGTCTTTATCAATTTTAAGCATGCTGAAGCATGTAATTGCATCCGTGAATATAGGGCACCTTTCTTATCATAATCAATAGTAGTTATGAAATCTACATAATTAATCCTTAATTCGTATGCCAGGATACAGTTGCATACAATTACAATCGCTCTTATACTCGATTGGTGTCACATGGTAAATTGTAGACTTCAGGGTTACACAACTAGATAATAGAACTATGGGGCATGTGTTGGCACATTACTCATTTTTTTTTTATATTATGCACACATATAACAAAAAAATTAGTATATACTTGGGTGGTTTTTTGTGAAATATGATATGCAAACGCTTGGTGGTGCAACTTGATTGATAAAAACATTGATTACAGTGTATCAGGGTGAATCATTAGCTTTCATTTTTTTATGTGGAGCAATTTTGTCAAAGTAATATTATTGGTACTACATATTTATTAAGTTTAAGATCTCATAAAAAAAATGAAGAAAAACATGATTATTTTAATAACCGTGGGATGACATACGTCCCCCTTGGAATTTGATATGTGTGTCTCAAGAGTATGCATGTTTTACTGGTGGGAATACATGGACTCTGATGATAAAATATTAAGAATAAAAAAATTTCATCATTGATAATAGGAAAAGCAGACATACTCGATTCCATGAAAGGGTTGACTTTATTGAATGCATATAGATATTGACGTCATCGCTGCTTCGAATACAGATACCATTTTCTTCTTTGATATTGAATATAGGTGCTATATTTGCTTTGGAATATAGGAACATTTTTTTGTTTTGTAGATATAGGCACCTTCAGTGTTTGGGATACAGGTGCTTGTTGTGTTTGGAATACAAACACCTTTTTTGTGTTCTTCTGGATACAGGTGCCTACTATGTTTGGAATACAAGCACATTTTTTGTGTTCTAGATACATGTACATGATGTGTGTGGGAGATAAATGACTTCTATGGAATATAAGCACCCTCTAGATTTTACGGATATAAACACCTTCTGCTATTTTGGAATATAGACACCTTCTCTCTAGTGGAAAGTTAGCATTTGCTGGATTGATCCGAAGATATGCGCATTTTTGTAGTTCGAATATAGGCACCTCCTTATTTTGAAACATAGGTGTCTTCTCCATGGTCTGGATACATGCACCCTCCTTTGATGAAAATTTATCATCCACTGCATTGACCCGTATATAGCTATTTTTCATTGGGAAGTAAACACATCTACATGAGCCCGGATGTAAGCACCTCCCTCCTAATGGGAAGTTGGTGCTTTCTCTGCTCTGCTACCCTCTTAGAAAGTGGGAAAATTGTAGGTCAACATGGTTTTGTGCTTGATAGGCCTAGTTTGACCTGACTACCTACAAATTGCATTTGAGTCCATGTGTCCTACAAAAATAAACACACAAAAAGTAAAACAAAAATAGGGATCATGTCTTTGTGCCTGATAGGCCTAGTTTGAATTGACTGCCTATAGATTGCATTTGAGTCCACATAACACTACAAAACATGAAATAAATCAAAATAAAATCTATGCAAAGCATTAAAAAATAATAATATATATAATAATTTTTTTCATGAACGCATAAGCATTCGTCAAACTGCTAAGTTTTTTATCCAAATGGGGTCTCCCCCATGCCTATATTTGAGCCGATCACATGGATTGGAGGTGCATGGTATAGGCATAAGAAATGAATGTTGATTTTTAAAATGATGTCACTACCATCAATGGTTTTTATGTAGATATCACCGTTATTAATTATTTCAACCACCTCATACGGGCTCATCCACCTTTGCATGAGTTTTCCCTTGCATTCTTGGAACCGAGAATCATAAAGTAATACCCAAAATCCTTCTTTAAATTATTTTGGTCATATATGGTGATCATACTACATGGTCCTCTACTTCTGCATCACTTCCATGCATTGCAGTGCATCTTACTGGTATTCATCCAACTAGTTCAATTAGTGAATTCATTCTTGTTGCACAACATTTAAATTTAAATTTATCTCTATAGTAGTTTGTAGAGTTTTTATTTTAATCTCGATTAGCATATTTGCATGTTTTTCATACACCAACTGAAATGGTGTAAATCCCATGGTTGTTTTCCAGGTAGTCTAATATACCCATACAACTTTCGGTAGGTGATTTATCCAGTACTTCTTGTGTTGTTGCACTATTTTGGTGAGAATGTTCTCCAACTTCTTTTTTTTACCTTAAATTTACCCATTTTCTTGAATATGGTAGGGGGTGATTTTATTGTGTCAGATATGGTACTACTGCATTAGTTCCTGAATCATATTCGAGGTGAACTAGGTCCCCTAGTCAGTGGTAATCTCCTTGGGAACACCAAACCTGGTAAAAATGAATTCATATAGGAACTATGCTATGATGTCTTCCTTTGAGTTTCGTAGTGCCTACACTTCAACCCACTTAGTCACATAGTCAATACATACTAAAATATATCTTTTCCCGTTAGAATATGGATTAATTGGTTCAACAAAATCCATCCTTCATTTATTGAATGGTTCAATATGCACATGGGGTTGAAGGGGAATTTCATCATGTAGAGTTGGTCTACCCATTCTCTAACATTGGTCGTAGTGGCTGACATATTTTATTGCATCTTTAAATAACGAGGGCCAGTAATACCTTGTTTGCAAAATTTTAAATGCAGTTCTACATCCAAAAAAATGTTCACCACACGAATCATCATGATAGGCTTTTAATATTTTTACGGTTTCATTCTCTACAACACATCTATGCATGATTTGATCTAGTCCAATTTTAAATAAACATCCATCAATCCATGAGAAGACTACACTCCACTCAATTTAATAATTAGGATTCTCTAGGTGTGAGTGTAGGTGATAATTTTTTGGTAGCTAAGTATTTTGCCATATCAGTATACCATGTAATTTTTTCATTGAGAGCAAAGAGATGCTCATCTAGAAATCGATCTTCAATGGTAGTATTGTCTTGAGAGATTAACCTGGAGATAAAATCTACAACATTATACCTACCGGGTTTATCAATAATGGTTACATCAAATTATTGCATAAGTAACAACCATCCAATAATTTAGCCACTTACCATTGGATTTCTCGTCAGATACCTAATGGTTGCATGATATATGTGTACAAAGATTTTGTAGCCTATGATATAGTGGTAAAATTTATTGATTGTTAGCTTTTGATGAATGAGCCATGAAAGATAACAATCACAAGATGCATAATAAGATGCAATAAAGTAAATATTCTAGATGACTAAAGTATGCTAAAATATAAAAGATATAAAATATTACAATGTAGCTATGGAGGAAGTGAGCACTCCATTAACAAAGCTACATATCTATATCATATCCATCACCAATATATTGTGTGGAATTGACATTGATTTTGTTGTTACTGTTCATGTAAAAGAATGCACAAGTTGTAGACATACTAATTCTTTTGTTCCGTCCAAGCACTTTGAAAGGGAAAATACAAAAATCTCTACAAGTTTTGTGTTAGAGCAAAGTAAAGTGTAAGATGTCGTGATATTGCGACCTGTTGCAGTTTTGCACGTCCAAATGAATAAAATAGCTAAGCACAAAAGTTGTCGCGATATCACATGTCACATTTTCGTGACCTATCACGTTTTCGCGGCTAAAAGCAGCCAAAGGAAGCAAGGGAGTAAAACTATCGTGATATCGTGACATGTTGGATTTTCGCACGAGAAGCAGCAGAGGGAGCAGTAACGGCAAAACTTTCGCGACATCGTGACATGTCACAGTTTCACGACTTGTTGCGGTGAGGGAGCACTAAAGCAAAAATTATCGCGATATCGCGACATGTCACATTTTCACGACTTGCAATGGCCACAGAGCAAAGTGATGGAAGATGTTGCGATATCACGACATACAGTAGCAAAGGGGAGTGCCAATTAAAAATGTCATGATATCGTGACAGGAAAGCAAGGAAGCAGCAAGGTGGTATGGAATGACGCGATATTGCGACATGTCACGTTATCACGGAAGGGCTAAAAGATAAACATAAGGCATGAAATATGTCACGATATCGTGACATTTTTGGAAATGAAGCCAAGCAAGAGAAACATGTCACAATATCGCAACAAGAACCGGCAACGAAGGAGAAGACAGGAAAGTGTCACGATTTCGTGACATGTCACATTTTTGCGAGGAGAAAGCAAGGAAGTAGCCAGATAGTACGGAATGTCGTGATTTCATGACATGATGAATTTTTGCGGCCGAAAAGCAGCAAAGTACAAGAAGATAGAAACATGTCATGATTTCGTGACTTGTTGAAGATGAAAGGACCAAATGGAAAAAATATCACGATATCGCGACATGTCGCATTTTTGTGACCTATCGTGTTTTCGCGGAATGAAAGCTGAAAAGTACAAGACAACAAGAAATTATCATGATTTCATGACATGTCACGTTTTCACGGTGATAAAGCAGACAAGACAACGCCGAGTGAAAGATGTCATGATTTCGCGACATGTTTCATTTTTGCGATAAGGAGCAGTGAAGAAGCCAAACCAGAGGAGAATGTCACGATTTCGTGACATATCATGGGGACAAAGCCAAACAGAGAAAATTGTCATGATTTCGTGACATGTCGCATTTTCGTGATTGGTGGCAAGAAGAGAAAGCAGTAAGGTAAAAGTGCCGCGATACCACGACATGTCGCATTTTTGCGACCTGTCTTATTTTTGCAATAGAAGCAACAACAAAGGCCCGATACAGTTCAGTCCACATTTTTCCTTCAGAATTGCATAGGAGAACATGAGGAGAAGATAAGGATCAAATAAAATCTCTCCAACTGATTTTGAGATCGTGGTCAAAGAAGCTCCAAGATTAAATGTTGTTGTTTACCTATGTGCACAAGATGGAAGAACATGAGGCAGTTTTCGATGCCACCAAAATTAAAGACACCTCCAGTATTAAAAGTTCTTATTCGTGATATCCTAACAACTTTCAGCTTGCCCCGATAATGGTCATTTAATGAAGAAATATGGTCCCTTGTTTCTGTTTAATTTTCAGTTTTGATCCATGAAAACAGGGACTGTCATTTCTTCGAGGTAGATTAAGGGGGATTGTTTCTTCGAAATCTATTTTATGTATTAAATGTTGTAATATGAAAGAAAGAGGAAAGACCTCTATAAATACCAATGTAAAATCTCAAGCAAGAGGAGGAGGACCTTTTTGCAGAAATTGAAGCATAAATCCTAGATGCATTTTGCTCTATTCTTAGTGTCTTTTAGAGTTGGTTATCCAAACTGTTGTTCAAGTTTTTCTTTCTGTCTGAGTCACTTCTATTAGTCCAATGTTAATATAAGTTGAATTCTGCTATTCTAGATTTGGCTGTATTTACATTTGAATGTTTGGAGTATAATTGAAAGCGAACTTACGACTAATGCTTGATCCAATTTTTGTATATGCATTCTAAGAGTTAGTTGCTGCTTAGCTTCAGGATCTAGTTGAGGTTATTTGCTGCTTGAAGTTGTTCTCCCCATCAACTATCGGCTTCGGCCACATTTACATCTCTTTCTATTATTTCTCTTTCTTTTAGCATTTTCCATTTATTTCTCGGACTCTTATCTTCAAACAAGTTTAGACTAGTTTGGGAGCCAGCCCTCTCTGGAGATTGGCCCGGGAGACTTCTCTTTCTCTCGGCCTTTCAATGTTGGCCGAGTCTAGGGTGCATAAGTGATGAAATCTTGTACTTAGGTAGATTTGTGACCAACAATTTTTGGCATGCCCGGTGGGACAGACTGTTTCTATCTTAGAAAGATCCATAATCGGTGGGACTCACAAGTCCTATTTTTTGACACCTGGAGGAATCAAAATTTTGATGAACTGTATTGACCTTAAAGCGGAGATTGTAAGTTCATCTGGTGACTCCGCTGAAGGTGACTATATAGTACCTGGAAATTTCCAATCGTGAAGCTGGAAAATATTTGCATCTTTGCTTCATGATCACGAGATCAAGTGCCAAAGAATCAGAAGATCCAGTTGAATTCTTTGAGATCGATGTACAAAACTGGAGGGAGAGCTCAAGATTGGTAAGTCCTGTGAACCCGTCATTTGTTGTTTCTTCGCAGGCAGCGGGTCAATTTGTGCCATCCTTAACTCCTCCCAGTACTGCTACGAGCTTGCTACATCCAGATCCAATAGTCCAAATGGCCCAACATCCTCCACCAAGGAAGTTCTCTGCTTGGAATGATTCAGGAGCGTTTGGTAGGAACCTAGGGTTCCTAGCACATAAAATGATAAATAAATAATAAATAGACCTAAAACTAAAAGAATCGCCTTTTGTATTGTCGAGAAGTCCCTTCAATAAATTGTATTATATTTCATATTCATGGATATATTAAATGATAGAATCACATAGTGTCTTATACCCCTTTAGGGTTATGAGTGAAGAGTCACCATGCTTCCTAACCCTAACCCTAATCTTATAATAATATAATAATTAATATAATTAATTATTATATTATTTATTATATTATTTTATTAATATAACCATAGGATAACATGTATTATTATTATTATTATTAATTAATGTTAGGATAGTGTCCTAACATGCCATCCCTCTTTGAAGAGCTTTGTCCTCAAAGCTAGAAAAATTTGGAAATATGCTTCAACGTCTACATAGTTTCGTGAAGATATTCATTAGCATCAGTTATTTCCTCTTGATTTGAATCTAACTTCACATTAGGAACACTTTTCACATAGAACACATGGTTGTTTTGGCTTTCATAGGGTCTATATTTTAGGTTAAGAACCTTCAATGTGCAAAGGGTATTATAAATACCTCCACCTCTGGAATACGTTAATTGCAGGTAGAGACCTCGATTAACCTCAGGGTGACGGGACCCACATCAAAGAGTTTACGTGATGTCATGTTGCATATAACAACCTCATATAAATCGGCCCTTTATTTTTTTATTTCAAGGTCTTCAAACATAAGCAGACCCCTTATCCGTATTAAGAAATTTGTGGCATGATTTTATGAGACACGGCCCCGAAAAGTTGTATAAGCCCTTAAATCAGTTACGATGCTCTTGGCTATGTACATTGTACCTCCAATGTTTGAGGAGTCGGAGGTCTCACCTCCAGATTGGAATGCTTGAGCATTGTAGATGTATATGTTCAAAAATAATGGTACCAGAGATGTATATACTCCATTTGCCATCCATCCCAGTATGCGGTGCCAAACAAAGAGAAATTTGTTTCATGCCTTGTCGAAGCAAACTGCATGCAAACCCAATGTTGATTGCAGTCTCCTTTTTATCACCAGTTAGCACCCAAATCTTGAAACTTGCTTGTGCAAGCTTATCGATGCACTCTGTAAGATGGGTCCGATAGATTCATTTGTTCATGGACCTTCTAACTAACAACATAGGAAATAGAAACAAATAGGTAGGCTTGTCATTTTCACTCATTTCCATGCCTTGTTGACTGAAAAATTACGAGGCAGATTCATTTTTAAATCCTAGAGAGAACTGCCATTGCTGGCTTTTTATTTTTTCCAAAAACTTTTATTTGTCGTCAGATTCAACAAGAGTTTCAATAGTTAGAAATTCAAATCTCAGCATCAATGGTTAGATTTAGAGAAATTTTCAATAGGAAGAGGCAGCGATCAGTAAATAACTAATCAACAACAAGATTTAAAATGTGAAATTTCCTACTCACAATAGTTAGCTCACAATAGACAATGGTGAAGGCGATGCACAATAGCACAACTAAGAGATACAAAATTATGTGCTTATTGTTCAGCTTCTTTGTTGTTGCTGCTCTGCACCAGACAACCCTATATATAGATACTAGATGTCAGTCTCCTCTCTGCAGTGGTAACCAGTTTTTTTTTTTTTTACGATCACCTAATTCAGGGGAGTCAAGAGGACGAGGATGATAATTTGTCAATGTGAGTCTACCTTTGTCACATCTACTCATAAAAACATTCAACAATTCAAATAACGTCTATAAAACTGAGAACAATGTTGACCATTAACGACTATAAATAATATGTATATATCTTCAAGCTTGATCCATTTGATTTATTGATTTATCGTATGCAGATTTATGAAGTGACAATTCATCCGTTGTGCCTATTGACTGGGATAGGTGTTTCAGGTGGGATGCATTTTCATCCTAATAATATACTCCTTAACTTGGTATTGTTCTTTTTAATTGCATCTAGCAACATCGCTTATTCCAGGCTGATGGAAGGCTGTAGTACCTTCATGCATCCTTCAACATGAGATTTGCAATAGTACAAACATAATTTTCCATTTCATGTGGATTGTTAAAGTCGAGCATACATCGCTGGACATGGCCTGCAAGGGAGATCTCACTGAAGTCTTTGCGTGCAATTCATGTCATGGTAGAAGAGATGTTGTTCAGAGGAAATTGGTGAACATGATTAAGAATATTATGTAAAGGTCAAGCCTACAATGTTATTACTTCGTATGTTTATATGAGATGTAGGCGTGGCGAATGATTTTGGGCCTACAAATAGGAGCGTTGCTTCCGGTATTCTCAGTGTGTCATTTCTACAAAATACCACATCTCGGCACTAGATTTTCATCTATAGTTTTATGGGTGCTACCGTTTGCTTCCTTCTGCTCTATAGTTTAGTGATCGGTTAATTCTTGTGGGCGAGGATGCACGGTAAGGTCAAGCACTTTTATTTTATGCGAAGGAACAAAAGTATTTTGGAGGGATCGGTCAAGCCCAACACTGGTGCAGTCATTATTTTTGTCGCATCAATTAGTAATTATGTGGATTGCAACAACCATACCACTGCTGGTGACCACCAGGGTGTCTTAACATCCACCATGTGACGTTCGGACCATATTCAACTCAATACAACATGAACAACAAAGATCATGCTCTATAGTTTTAAATATCTTCAGGCAAAATGCATCTCATACATTCATTGTTTAAATCTAATGGCTTTTGTTAGATTCAGGGTTTTCACTCAATGTTATCATCTTAATTCAGCGTTGGACGTATCTAGGATTGAACATATCATGGATAGGAAGAGCTTCATATGAGGCTTACAATCAGCAGAAAACCCATGAGAACTTGGAACATACGACAAATATTTTGAAAAATAGACCATCAGATGTGAACCAGTCCAAGAAGTTGGATAAGTGCAGTTATGACAACACAGTAGGATGAACAGTATCAGGTGCTCCAGTGAATTTAAGTTACCACCAAGTCCTTCCTGGGTAGCATCACCACGCTTGTGTCACTAAGCTTGCCACCTTATCTGGATTAATATTATTTAAAATTTGGTTAAATTAATTAATATCATTTATAAGGTAGGGTTCGCGATAGTATTCATGCTTGAATATGACTGGATGGATCAAATCCATGTGCATGGCACTCTTGTATATACCGGGCTTGAGTTTCAATTCATTGAATGGTGCGCTACCGAACCAGTTAGACAGTATGGAGAAATTCATTGTTGGAGGAGAGGAGGTGGCCAAGGTGGTGGCCTCAAAGGAGATAGAAAATAATATCTCAATTTAAATGAGGCAACGCCCTTTGTATTTCTCATATGGGGTAATCTAAAATTCTTGTTTTCATGTAACCCTTTGCAGTGTTGTCTAGTTTCGAAAGAGAAATTATTTGAGTGATTTTTTGAATATGATTTGGATTTATTTGCAGATTTTGAAAACATTTTTGGAGCAGCACAAGAATTCCAGGCAAAATGTATATTGTTGTTGGAAAAAACCTCTACATTTTTGGCAATATTTTTTGTGGGAAAGCTATCGTTCTCTTCTTCATGTATTTCTTTTAAAAAAATATTTTTAATGTTTGAAATATTTTTCTCTGTATTGGGGAGTGCAATGGGTACCACCCGGGATTCCCTAGCTATGGGCTTCTCCTCCACCTGGGATTCTATGGCTATGGGATCCTCCTCTACTTGAGATTCCATGGCTAGGGTCTCCTCTTGCATTTCCATTAAATATTGTATAATACGATCAGAACGTTCCATTTGTTTTTTTTGTTTTTGTTCAATCATTCTTCTAATTTTTGCAATGTCATTTTTCATTTCCTTGACCAATGTGGTTGGTTCCATAAGGCTCTGATACCAGATGGTAGGAACCTAGGGTTCCTAGCACATAAAATGATAAATAAATAATAAATAGACCTAAAACTAAAAGAATCACCTTTTGTATTGTCGGGAAGTCCCTTCAATAAATTGTATTATATTTCATATTCATGGATATATTAAATGATAGAATCACATAGTGTCTTATACCCCTTTAGGGTTATGAGTGAAGAGTCACCATGCTTCCTAACCCTAACCCTAATCTTATAATAATATAATAATTAATATAATTAATTATTATATTATATTATTTTATTAATATAACCATAGGATAACATGTATTATTATTATTATTATTAATTAATGTTAAGATAGTGTCCTAACAGCATTGGACCTGCCTTTTCAAAATCCAGTTCCTGCTGCAACAATAAAAGCCTTGCCTACATACGATGGGACTGGAAAGACAATGTACGAGCATGTGTCAGATGTGGCAACCTTGGCTTCAATTCATAATATCATAGATGACGATGTCATGATCAAATTGCTTGTCCTGTCACTCCGAGGTAAGTTGTTGTGCTGGTATAGATCCTTGCCTCCCAACTCCATAAATTCATGGGATCAATTAGTAGATATGCTAATCCAAGGGTTCAATGAGCAAGCATACCCATTTTCTTTAGTGCATCAATTTAATAATATCAAGAGGCATCCTCAAGAGGAGATAGTGGATTTCAATGTTAGGTTTGCCCAAACTTGGCAGCGAGTTCCTGAAGTTCTTCGCCCTACTCATGAACAAGCAACATTGTAATTTCTTAGGGCTTTCCATTCAGATATTGGTATGAACATTAGGATGTCCGATTTTCAAACCTTTCCTGCACTATATGCCCAGGCATAGAAGGCTGAGGCTGATCAGATTGTCGTTGGGAAATTGCCTTCGAAAATGACTATGCCTATTTTTCCTGAGCTCCCACAATACTAGCATACAAGTGCAGCCCCTACATCTTACACTGCTCCATCCATATACCCTTCATCTTCATGGAATCCTCCAATACCCTTGGTACCTATGATTCCCATTCCATAGATAACCTCTCCACTTCCAACTCCTGCATTACCTTCTCCACCAGTTCCATTACCTCTACCTACACCGCCTATGTCCTCAAGCCCATATCCTCAATTGGCTATTTTACAAGAAATTCAGTCGGCCATGAGAGCTCTCACTAACAAGGTGACATCTATGGAGTGGAGAGAGGCAAAAAGGAACTCTCAGCCATGAATATTTTTCCCGATAGTAACTAGAGAGCAATTTGCTCCTAGCAAGGCTATGGAGAAAGTACCTAAGAGGAACTCAGCGATCCTGGTAAGTGAAGAGGCTGGCCCTTCTAAAGTTTCACATGAGCCTTCTTACTGGTGTTCTTCATGCAATGATCCACATGATGAGTCCACTTGCATGGTCCACAAAAATTATTTACAAGTTATTGCGGGGAGCCGTGTAAACATGATTCGAGAGGTGGATCTTAATTCCGTGAAGTCTCTTGAGGAACACATAGCAATCTTGACACCCAGCGACAAGAAACCAATGTTGGTAGATCTGACTAATATGGAGCCATTGAAAGTGCATCCTACACAAGCAACAAAGAAACAAATACCTACAAAGACTCATGATTCTCTAGCTCTGCAACAATCACCTGTTTTGACGAAGGATCCACTTTCACCACAAGCAAAAGAGAAGGAACAAGCTCCTGTCTCTTAGCCACAAGCAAAAATAAAGAAATAAGCTAGAGAGACATTGCAGTATCCATCATTGACTAAACGACAATGAGTGGAGGCCACCCAACAATAAAGAAGCAAATTTGAATCTTCCAGTGGAGGGAAAGAGCAGATCTCGATGGAGTACAACATCGTTGAAGAACTCAAAAGGATACCAGCTAAAGTAAGTTTGTATGACACCTTACAGCTACCTGGATAGGTAAATCTCTTACAAGAATCCCTAAAAACCACACAAAGTAAGGGGAATGTTCCAACCTAGGTAGTTATGTCTCAAAATCTGATTACTTCAGCCACTGGAAAAAATAGACCACCCCCATTTTATTTGTCACTCAGGATGGAGGGTTGGATAGTGCGCAACTGCATGATTGATTCTAGTGCTGCGATAACTGTCATGCCAAAGGTAGTTTGTGAAGTCATGGGTATGGAGTATACAAGAAGTAGCCCTGGTGTCTTGCAGTTGGATGGGACTCCCATGAAAATAGTGGGTGTAATCAAGGATGTTCCTATTGCTCTACATAGTATGCCTCAAATTATAGTAATTCAGGAGGTAGTTGTGGTTGATTTGGAACCATATTTTAGTGTGTTTGTCGAGAGAATTCACTGCCAAGCTGGGAGGCTACCTTTCTCTGGATTATTCTCACTTGGAGATTCCTTTCAAAGGAAGAAAAGTCCGTATTTACAATAAGAAGCCTTCTAATTTTCATATAGAGAAGATGGAAGAAGAAGAAAAGTCCAAACATTTTGTCAACATGATAACTGAAGAATTGGACAATCCTGATTTAATGGATGAAGTCCTGGATGAGCTTTGCTTAGAGGATGAGTTTTTGATGCTCAATTTTAATGCCATGATGGAAACTAAAATTGGTTGTTACTCCATTACAAATCCTGAAGAGGTTGAAGTAGAGTTGCCTCCTGATCAAGTTGGTCAAGACTCTGTGCCAGACCAGCTCTATTTCGATGGAGCACGATACAAAAATAGCGCTGGAACTGGGATTGTTCTAGTATTACCTTCTGGAATTCAACGATCTTATTCATATCATTTGAATTGGAGTTGAACAAATAATACAACAGAAGATGAGGCTTTATGCCTAGGTCTCAAGACGACTGAGAAACTTGGAGCGCGACAGTTGCAAATCTTTGGTGACTCCGAGCTGATTATCAATCAAGAGACGAATAAGTGTGTGTTCAAGGTCTGGGATCCAGGAGATCATAGATCCGTGTTTTGGTATGTGTCTCTCTCGAGAGTTCACAGCTAAACTCAGGGGTTACCTTGTACATAAAAAAAAAAGAGAAAAAACAAAAATAAGAAAAAGAAGAAAAGAATTTTTTTTTTTCGTTGACTTCGGCTCCTTTTACACGCGAGCCCGCAGGTATGTTTATTTCTCTTTTATTTTCTTTTTCTTCCTAGCAGTTAGTGGCTTCCATCTAATTATTTCTTCCACTTCCTTACTTCATTCCCTTCCTCTCCTACTCCTTATTCTACAAATAATCAAGCCACTACTATTGTTTCTACTCCCCTCTCTGATGTTCCCTTTCCTTCACTTCCCCTTTCTTCTAATTCTTTGTCTTTTGAGCACTTCTCCACAGTTCCTACCACCTCCTCCATTCCATCCATTTCCATTTTGTTATCTATTTTCATAGAATCCCAGCAGCTGGTAGAATAGTAGCACCTTCTTCAGTTGTTGTATCTACCACTTCTACTCCTCCATCTTCCACCATTTCATCATTCCCCATTCCCATTCCACGACCTGCACATCTACTGGTCATCACTCCATTCATTTTCATTTTTTCAATTCAGGTGCTTTTCACTACTGCCATGGAGATCCTTTCACAACACCTGGTGATTACCTAGCTCAACCGAGCTAGGCAAAGTGCAGTAGTTCTAAAGAAATAAAGGAAGTTATGCTCTTCCAAAAATTTCTATTGAAGGTCCTATTTTCAAGTGCCGAGTACCAACAAGAGCTTGTTGTAGCAGCCCGTAGAAACATCCAACATCAACCAACACTCACTCTTTCTACCCCTCCAGCTTCTTGACTCTGTTGCCCAATGGATAAAGGCTTAAGGTTCGTGCATACAGTAGAACTGTATACCCCGCAAGCCGCCAAGAATGTTGGTATTTTTACCACATTGTTTTTGTTGTTACTGTTCATGTAAAAGAATGCACAAGTTGTAGAGATACTAATTCTTATGTTTGTCCCTCCAAGAACTTTGAAAGGGAAAATACAAAAATCTCTACAAGTTTTGTGTTAGAGCAAAGTAAAGTGTAAGATGTCGTGATATCATGACATGTCGCGATATCGCGACCTGTTGCAGTTTTATGCGTCCAAATGAAGAAAACAGCTAAGCACAAAAGTTGTCAAGATATCGTGACATGTCGCATTTTTGTGACTTATCACGTTTTCACGGCTAAAAGCAGCCAAAGGAATCAATTGGAGTAAAACTATCACGATATCGCGACATGTTGGATTTTCACGCTAGGAACAGCAGAGGGAGCAGTAATGACAAAACTGTCATGACATCGCGACATGTCGCAGTTTCGTGACTTGTTGCAGTGAGGGAGCACTAAAGTGAAAATTTTCATGATATCGTGACATGTCGCATTTTCACAACTTGTAGTGGCCATAGAGCAAAGTGATGGAAGATGTCACGATATCGCGACATACAGTAGGAAAGGGGAGCACCAATGAAAAATGTCATGATATCATGATAGGAAAGCAAGGAAGTAGCAAGGTGGTACAGAATGGCACGATATCGTGACATGTTGCGTTATCACGAAAGGGCTAAAAGATAAACACAAGGTATGAAAGATGTCGTGATATCGTGGCATTTTTGGAAATGAAGCCAGGAAAGAGAAACATGTCACAATATCACAACAAGAACCGACAACGAAGGAGAAGACAGGAAAGTGTCGCTATTTTGTGACATGTCACGTTTTCGTGAGGAGAAAGCAAGGAAGTAGCCAGATAGTACGGAATGTCATGATTTCATGACATGATGAATTTTTGTGGCCAAAAAGTAGCAAAGTACAAGAAGATAGAAACATGTCGCAATTTCATGACTTATTGAAGATTAAAGGACCAAATGGAGAAAATGTCACGATATCGCGACATGTCACGTTTTCGCGACATGTCACATTTTCGTGACCTATCACATTTTTGTGGAATGAAAGCTGAAAAGTACAAGGCAATGAGAAATTGTCACGATTTCATGACATGTCACATTTTTGCGATAATAAAGTAGACAAGACAGCGTCGAGTGAAAGATGTCGCGATTTCGTGACATGTTTCATTTTCGCGATAAGGAGCAGCGAAGAAGCCAAACCAGAGGAGAATGTCACGATTTCGTGACATGTCATGGGGACAAAGCCAAACAGAGAAAATTGTCATGATTTCATGACATGTCACGTTTTCGCGATTGGTGGCAAGAAGAGAAAGCATTAAGGTAAAAGTGTCACGATATCACGACATGTCGCATTTTCACAACCTATCTCATTTTCGTGATAGAAGCAACAACAAAGGCCCGATACAGTTCAGTCCGCATTTTTCCTTCAAAATTGCATAGGAGAACATGAGGAGAAGATAAGGATCAAATAAAATCTCTCCAACTAATTTTGAGATCGTGGTCAAAGAAGCTCCAAGATTAAATGTTGTTGTTTACCTATGTGCACAAGATGGAAGAACATGAGGCAGTTTTTGATGCCACCAAAATTAAAGACGCCTCCAGTATTAAAAGTTCTTATTTGTGATCTCCTAACAACTTCTAGCTTGCCCCGATAATGGTCATTTAATGAAGAAATATGGTCCCTTATTTTTGTTTAATTTTTAGTTTTGATCCATGAAAATAGGGACTGTCATTTCTCCGAGGCAGATTAAGGGGGATTGTTTCTTCAAAATATGTTTTATGTATTAAATGCTGTAATACGAAAGAAAGAGGAAAGACCTCTATAAATACCAATGTAAAATCTCAAGCAAGAGGAGGAGGACCTTTTTGCAGAAATTGAAGCATAAATCCTAGATGCATTTTGCTCTATTCTTAGTGTCTTTTGGAGTTGGTGATCCAAACTATTGTTCAAGTTTTGCTTTCTGTCTGAGTCACTTCTGTTAGTCCTGTGTTAATATAAGTTGAATTCTATTGTTATGGATTTGGCTGTATATGCATTTGAATGTTTGGAGTATAATTGGAAGTGAAATTACGGCTAATGCTTGATCAAATTTCTGTATATGCATTCTAAGAGTTAGTTGCTACTTAGCTTCAGGATCTAGTTGAGGTTATTTGATGCTTGAGGTTGTTCTCCCCATAAACTATTAGCTTCGGCCACATTTACATCTCTTTCTATTATTTCCCTTTCTTTCAGCATTTTCCATTTCTTTCCCGCACTCTTATCTTCAAACAAGTTTAGACTAGTTTGGGAGCCAGCCCTCTCTGGAGATTGGCCCGGGAGACTTCTCTTTCTCTTGGCCTTTCAATGTTGGCCGAGTCTAGGGTACACAAGTGATGAAATCTTGTACTTAGGAAGATTTGTGACCAACAGGAATACAATCCACTAACCTATGCTATCTAAAAATATCTCCTGGTCGTTCTATGTATCTATCTAAGAGGCCATCCTTATATATGTAAAATAAGATGCTTGCCCAACACTCTAACTAGCTGTACATAGGACACCTTGCTCATGGAAACTTGTCCATTTATTACAATGCATGAAATCACTAGATAACTTGCACAAGAAGTAATCTAGATATATATCTTGGATATATATAGATTACATAACCCAAATGATGGAATAGATATTATTTTGAACCCCCCCTGTATTACATTATTTGGGTATTGAAGGCTTTAGTATTCAATATGGATTCTTTTTATCTTCTTCTGCTTGGTTTGGTTCTTATTCTGTTGCTACAATCTTCACGTCAGTGCTTCTTGTATTTTTTAATTATTTGATCCTTGGTCTCAAGCATCTTTGGTGATTCATAGCTCTCATTATGGTGCATGTATTGAGTGGATTTGAATAAAATCTTCTTCCTTATTTTGTCCCTTGGTAAGACCTGGTTCTCCGTCCTTCATAAGTATTAAAATTGAACTCAATGTTAGTAGATTTAACTGAAATAAATTTATGAAGATAACAATTTAATATTTGAAGCAATCTTCTTTAATAATCTGTATAATATCTATATTTCAAGTGATAGGATAAAGATGAGTGATTTATTCCCTCACAATATTTGCACGGATGTAAACTCCAACAATTCATTTTTTCATGACCATGTTGATTGCAATGGGTGCACAATAGAGATGATCTAGCAATTTTATGATCAATTTTAGTAATATCATGTTTTTCTATCTCCTTAACAAGATATACAAACCATATGTGCACAATTGAAGCCATTCCATTTTGCATAAAGTCTTGTTGATAACTATTTCCCTATTTTTATCCAATTGATTCATTAGATGAATCTTTCTTTGCATAGCTGTTGACTTCAAAAATTATGTCATATTGTAGAGGTTCTTCCTTTCCTTTCCTCTTTTCATCATTGGAGTCCATCAGGTTCTTTATACACATTGGTATTTTTCCTATTCCATTTATAAGAGCATTACCAAGCATGCTAGTAGACATTTGTATTTTTTAAAGTGAAAAACCCCTTGTAGGGCTGCCTTGGTCTGAGAGACCACAACCAGGGGGTTCTACACCATCAAAGTCACCCAGGAGTCACGCCCGGCCTTGCCTGCACCAAAATTATCAATTGGATTTTGGCTACCCAATTCAAATTTTTGGTAGGGTGGATATTTGAACACAGGACCTCCCTTGGAGGATTGCCCTCTCCTCTCCAACTCACCTACAACACATGGGTAGTAGACATTTGTATGACCTAAATTTTTATAGCTCCAAAAATTTTAAGATATGTGCTTCTTGATTGAAGTATATAAGCTTGATTTTGTGAGAACCTTTATAGATCCTTAGATTTGTGGAATACCTTATAACTCCCACCTAATTTTAGGTTTAAATAAAGCTTATACCTTCCCAAATTGATAATATTAGACATATATTAATGTTATCAAGTTTTGTAGAATACCTTATGACTCCCTAATATTTTTAAGTATGCTATAGTGCTAAGGATATAGTTCAAATTCGGTTGATTTTGTACAAGTTTTGCAAGAATAAAAAATCAACTTTTAATGCCTTATTACTCCTAATTAAACTAAGCACTATTTTAGTTTTGAAAAGGTTTTGATGTTGGAATTTTTTTGTCCCCTTTTTAGAGAATTGAGACAAGTAAAAAATAAATTTATCCAACCTTAATTAAATCCCTTAATAACCTTTTTTATATCCCTTGGGTTATTTCTAATTTCCAAATAAAATAAATTTGATGGAGTAACCCTTATGACTCCCAAGGTCTGGAAATTTGGAGAAATGATAATAATATTTGCAATATAGTTTAATCCAAGTTAAATTCCTTATTCCTCTTAAGTAGGATTACAAATATTAAAATAATAAGATAAGTCACCCCTTAAGCTTTCAAAACCCTAAGTTTCAACCTTAGTTTATAATCCTTATAACTACAACTTATGGAAGTAATGAATAATGAGATTTAGACCTTACCTTATACGTAATATCTCCTTGATGTTCGACGCTTTCCACGACTAAATATAACAGCATCTTAAGTGTACCTTGAGTGATTTGATGAATGGATACTTGACATGAATGCTGTACGTAGGTGCTAAAATATTGACCTTTCAAAAATGGGGAGCCTTTAATGCTCCTTCTCCTTTTTCTTCCATGTTGTAGAATGTTTCTGCTTCTTCTCTCATGCCCTTGACTGCGCTACGTTCATCCTTTGAATGTCTTGACTATGCTTCACTCTTGCATGCTGGTATTGGACTAGAATATGCCTTTTAAGTAAGATGGATCATAGGCATTGTGACAAGTGTCACGTCTATTATGAGTGAGCACTTCCTTCTTTATGTAACACTCCAGAATCATTCACCAGTGCTTCTTGAAAATGTATAGGCCCTTGTGTGAAGCTGATAAAGGTAACCAAGTGGCACATATTTGCTTGTAACTCCTTCATAGAAGCCTCTAGAATGTTGAGAGGAATGATGACTAAAATGCCAAGTGTCATTTCTACATGGAGACCCTTCTTGTAATGCTTTCAAATATGGAGATTATAACTCCATAAAATTATATATTTCTAACATTGCTTGGGCAACAAGTAAGATTTCTTGTAACGCCCTCAAGGATGGATATTATAACTCCATATCTTCTTTTGTTTTTCAACTTTGCTTGGGTAGCAAGCAAACTATATTTTTTGTAGGTGAATTAGCAATGCGCTACGAAGCTTGGATGACAATTCAACACTTAATTTAGTGAGTGGTCATATCCAATATTGAGGCCACGAACGTAACACCTTTATCCCTTTATTTTATACCTCCAATGAAATTAATTTATTTGCCTCTAATTTGACATTTTTTTGAGATTTATATACACTCGCATGACTACATAACTGTGGCTCATGGATGATCTAAAATAAGCTTTGCTTCTGTAGGTGTGTGCATCCAAGGATGAGCTCTCAAATGGCTCCTTCTAGCTTGGGAGGAGGAGTTTTGATGTCCGGCCTTTAATGGCTATTCTTTTCCTTGTAGGAAAATGTGCCCTAATATGGCACTTTCAAATTTGCATCTATGCTGTCAAAAAACATATTAGAGGAGTGCAAGATGATGTATTATATTTTGTAATAAGGCTTTTAATAAACCTTCTTTTGCACTCTATTTCCATATTTTTAGATTATGGTTTTATGGCAGATTTCTTGCAATATAAGGGTTTGAGGTTGTCTTTGAAAATAGACACACCTTCCCCTTTTTAATTGAAAAATTTTGATAGCAAGTCCAAGTTTCAATAACAATAGATAGAAGTTCTTTTGATTGATGTAAATTTTTTGCTTTCTTTTCTTTTTGTGTTCACTTGTAATGCTTCTCACTTTTATAAGCTTCTATCTCTGTTTTTGGTTAGTTATGTTCTTCTCCAGATATGGAGGATTCTAACACTTATTGGTGGCTTCTATAGGCCACATCAAGTTGCAGATTATTGTGCTTCAATAGTGTCTTTAAACACTTGATACAAATCAGATTTTATGCCTTTCAGGAAACACAAAACTAATTTTATTTTTGAGAGTAGTATAATAGTACAAAATTTTTAATGCACTAATATTACACCTTATCACTCCAATAAAATATCAAATAAATGCACTTAATAATCTACTACAACTAATCAAGAATAACCTAAAAGGAATCTTTAGGAGTTATTCTACAATTTCATTACAATCAATGTTGTAGGAATTAGTCTTATTTTTCAATAATAGATAATAGGAAGTTGATAGAAATTAATTTGGAATCTAATCAACTCCTAATAAATGTGCAATTGAATCCTTAAAAAAAATATGTTTTTCCTTTGCACTTTAGAAGATTGAAAATCTGATTTTCTTTTTGCAACTTTAATCCAAATTCAGGTGCTCTAATAAATCAATAAATAGTTCAGTTTAATGTTTTTTTTTGCACCATAAGTTGCATACCTTTTTATGTAGCTCTTCTCTCACCTTTGTAGAGGATGTAGGCCTTGGTGTCTAGGAACACCAAGTTGCTACTTCTGGTAGGATATCCTTCATAACTCCTTTACTAAATGATGGTCTCAAACTTTATTTTACGAGCCTAGGATTTGGTGGCCTATTCTCCTCGTGTTCTCCTCCTTCTATCATAGATTTGGAGAAGTCTATGTCTCTAGGGTGGTGCCTTCTCATTATGAGAGGTAATATTAAAATCTCCAATATTTGGTGATCTTCTTCTATCTTCAAGTCCTCTTGCCGAGTTATAACTTCAAGAAGTATCTTCTTCTAGGGTTTGTCACTCCTTGCCAAACTTCTTATTCTCAGATTTGTCACTCCTTGCCAAATTATCCTCTTGGGCTTATTGTCGGATGATGATAATTATCCCTCAGGGAATTTACCTAGATAGTGGATTTCTTCAATGAGTTCTCAAAGAACTCTCTTGATCTTTAGCAAGGCTCTCCTAGCCTTTCTTGGATGCTCGATGAGACCTTCTCAAGGTCTTTGATCTAGCATCTTCTGATGGTTTTTCCTTAGACCTTTTATTCAACCTTCTACTTCTAGAAGTATTGGTGGTGAGATATTCTCATGGATATTTTGATTCTACTACTTCTAGCTTCGAGCAGGACTCTCCTAGTCCTTCTTCTTCTAATATTGGAAGTTCTTCAATAAGATCTTCTCTTGATATCTTCTCTTTTGCTTTAGAATTAAGCTGATTTTGAAGAAGATGTTCTTTCTAAATTTCTTGTAGGAAGTCTCTCAACTCACTAAATATTTTATTCCTATAATAAGAATATTAGTGCTGAAATATTTAATCTACTTCTGAATTAGATATTCTTCTCAAATTCTTCTTCAGGATCAAGGCTTCTATGGCCTATTTTGATGTTAAGGTTTCTATGGCCTTTTCAGTACCAGGGATCTTGTGGCCTTTTTTAGTATCAAGGCTTCTATGGCCTTTTCAATATCAAGGCTTCTATGGCATTTTCAGTATAAGAATTTTATGGCTTATTCTGTAAGGCTTCTATGACCTTTCTATATCAAGGATCCTGTGGCCCGTTCTTCAAGTGTAGATTTTTGCAATCCAGAAATGGATATATTCAGTATCCTATCTTAACCATGATTCTTTACTAGAAGTATTATTTCACATTATTCTTCTCTTGCATGATGAACTAACATCTGCACTATGAGGGCATGCTGATCATCAGGAAATGAAGCTGGAGTCTACTAGATATTTATCATAGGAGGAGTCCTAATCCTCTGAGGATTAATTTCTAGCAATAAAAGAAACTTTAGGCACTTGTTAGCAAACTCTAGATGACCTAGATGATCTTAACTAGATGATATATCAATCTAGTGGATTGAAATGTTGAGTCCTAGTCTTCACAAGTTTTCATAACAACTCTATGGAAAAGACTCTAGATGAAAATGATCTCAATATTTCTAAAATTGAGATTCCTTTCAATCCTATCTTTTTGAATCTTCCAAAATCTACCACCTAGATGCTCCTGAGATCTTTTTCTAGTGGTTGGTCCAAAGTTGTGTCAATTTGTCAAAAAATCTTAGGATAACCAACAATGGTGGTTCCTTAAATACCTTCATACATTAGATATACCATAGCTCTGATACCATTGTTAGCTTTTTATGAATGAGCCATGAGAGATAAAAATCACAAGATGTAGAATAAGATGCAATAAAGTAAATCTGCTAGATGACTGAAGTATGCTAAAATATAAAAGATATAAAATATTACAATGTAGCTATGGAGGAAGTGAGCACTCCATTAACAGATCTATAAATCTACATCATATCCATCACTAGTAAATGATGTGGAACACAATCCAGTAACTTACGCTATCTAAAAATATCTCCTGGTTGTTCTATCTATCTATCTAAGAGGCCATCCTTATATATGTAAAATAAGATGCTTGCCCAACACTGTAACTAATTGTGTATAGGACACCTTGCACATGAACAACTTGCGCATGGACACTTGTCCATTTATTACAATGCATGAAGTCACTAGATAACTTGCACAGGAATTAATCTAGGTATGTATCTTGGAGGATATATTTACATAACCCAAATTATGGAATATAAATTATTTCCAACATTGATCACATGTACTACTACAAGAAACTCTTTCTCCATGATAGTGTAGTTGAACTCAATACCTGTAAGATTCTTACTGACATAGTAGATGGTATAGAATTCATCTTTGTTCTTCTACCCTAGTGTTGATCCTATCACATTATTGGATGCATCTGTATAAATGTGAAATGGGAGGTTCCAATTTGGACCTCTAAGCATGAGAGCAGTTGTTAGTTTTTCCTTTAGTCTGGAACGCTTGCTTACATTCACTAGTCCAAACAAATTCAACATATTTGGTTAAAAGTGTGTGCAGTGGTCTGACGGTCTTGCTAAAATCTTGGATAAACTACTGGTAGTACCCAACCGAGCCTAGAAAACTATGAATATCTCTCTATGTTTGGGGAGTAGGTAGATTTTTTATCACTTTTATTTTTCATTTGTCTACCTTGATCCCTTCAATAGAGATATGGTGTCCTAACACTATCCCTTCTTGCATTAGCATGAAGTATTTTTCATTACTGAGGGACATGTTTGTTTCTTGGTAGCATTCGAGTACTTTCTCCAGATTATCTATAGCTTCTTCAAAAGTTTTGTCATAAATGGTGAAATCATCCATGTAGACTTCTACAGTCTCTCCTACCATATATAAGAAAATAATAAGAACTACCCGTTGAAAGGTGGTAGATGCGCTACATAACCTAAATGGTAAGACTTAGTAAGAAAAAGTACCCCAAGGATAGGTAAAAGTGGTTTTTTCCTGATCCTAATCCCTTAATTGAATTTAATTATATCCACTAAACCCATCAAGGAACAAAAGTTATTATCATACTTCCAAGGTGTTGAGGAATTGGTCTATGAATGGTAGGAAAAAATGGTATTTTCTAGTGGCTTTGTTTAACATTTTGTAGTCCACACAAATTTGCCACTTGCCACTCTTTTTGGGTACCACAACTAAAGGTGAAACCCATTGGCTATTAGAAATTAGATAGATGAATCTGGTTGATAAAAGTTTTTGTAGCTCAACTTTTACTATTTCCTACATTACAGGATTCATTCTCCTTTGAGGTTGTCTTACCGGTCTTGTATTGTTTTTGTGCATGCAAAATTTGGGTGCAATATCCCTCATGCATTTATAGTCCCATGCAAAAGTAATTTTATATTTGACTAATATTTCTCTCAACTTATACTTGATAATGCATTGTCAATGTTCAATATTTTTCTAGGTTCTATCTCTATCTGTTTAACATGTTTTTCCTTGTTTCCTACATGTGGGAAATCTATAGCAAGATGTGAGGATTCTCCTTGAAAGAAGTTTGTTATGACTACATCTTCATCGGTTTCATATTCTACCTCATCTAAAGCCATTATTGATTGTAGCATTGGCAAGGTATCATTGTTTAGAAATTTAAAAACTCGTTCTCCCAAATCACTAGTGGATTGTGTAGGAGGATAAATGACTAAGTTTTTAATGTTGTGTCCATTTAAAATTGTCATTTATCCTATCCTACAACTGATGTAGGTGTCAACTATTGCCAACCAAGGATATCCTAATATGAGTGGATATCCACCCAATCCTGATCTAGAATGCAATATTAAAAAGTCTTCCAGATATTCCCATGCATTGACTATCACGATCATCTTCCAACATTTCCTTTGAGAGTACTGTAGACCAATCAACCGATTATAAAACTATTTTGGTTGGCCTCATGTCTATAAGCTATAGTTTTTGTATGGTTTCTTTGGGCATGATATTTATAACTGCTCCTAGGTCTACCAAAGTATTGGGTAACCTTAAGCCTATGATTTAGACTATTAAAACTGGGCTTCCTAGATCAAAGTACTTTGGGTGGTAGGTGTTTCCTAACATTAAGTCAACTAACTGACCTACCACATGTATTGCTTTTGATGGTTGCTTTCTTCCTAGTTTCTTAAGACATAACTCTCTAATGACCCTTGTATAAATTGGCACATATTGTATGGCCTGATAGAGGGGAATTGTGACAGTCAAGTTTTTCAACCCTTCCATGATGTCAAATTCTGGTTGTATTTTATTTTTGGGTTCTTGTAACCTCTTGGGGAAGGGTGGAACCCCTTCATTATTGGTTTGTTCAACAATTGAATTTTCTTCCACCTATTATACCAGAGGTGTTTGTTCTTCTACTTCTACTTCTACCTCCTCTTCCTCCACCACAATAAGAGGTGCAAGAGTTTCTCCTATCTCTCTACTTAACCTAAGCTAAATAGGATTACAATCTATATTATGATATATAGGGTACATCCTCGTGTCTACCTAATATGTGGGCTGATTTATCTTATTGTTTGGATTTGGGATTGGTTGTGCTAGTAACTGTTGTGGCTTATAAGTAGGTGGTGTAGATAAACTCAGCTGTAGTGGGGCTTGTGTAGTGGTTTGTGGAGGTGTTTGCCATGTATCATAATTTTACCATTGGGTTCTAGTTTGTTGGTATGATATCCATGAACAAGAGGTGTAAGAAGTAGATCCTTGGATGACATTCATCAAGGCGATGAACCCCACCATCCCATTTTGGGTGGTTGGGTTTATCCTTGGTTCATAAAGTTGGACCCCCCATTGGGTGGTACTAATCCTAGCATATTACCTCCCATAGGAGACTATTGTCAATTTCTTCTATTACCCATGAAATAAGTTTATGCTACTTCAGGTTCTTCTTTCATGTTTGCTAACTTTGGGCACAATTTCATTTTGTGATCCATTTGACAAATAACACACACTCTAATATTATTCTCTGAATATTCATTCTTAGGGTGTTTTCTTCTACATCTTGGACAAAAAAAGGCTAGTGTTGCTTCAGTTTCTTGCTTATTTTTCTAAAGCTGGAATGTGTCTAATTGAAGTACAAGAGATGATATAATATAACTCTTCATGTCTTCTAGAAAATTTCTATTTCTACCTTGGTTATAGAGGTTGTGGTTTTTATTTCATGGTGGATGGGTTTACCCTTTCTTAGAGAATAATTCTAATATAACAGTTAAATTTTTTGCAGTTAGATTTGGTAAACATAATACCTTCTAACAAGTTTAGGGTCTCTAAGGATTCGTTTGTGAGACCCCTTAAGAATATGCTTCTTAAGTATTTCTCACATAGTTTTGCATCGGGTGAATGTTGAATATTGAAATGAAACCTACCCCAGTAATATTCCAATGAATCTTCCTACCTTTGTGATATATCTAGGACCTCTTACCTAGTATCTCGTGCTCTACAAAAATCTTGGTATTGTTCTAGGAATATTTTCTTCATGTCTTCCCAGGTGGCAATATGTTTTTTCCCTAGAATGATAAACCAATGTAATGCTGAATCATCTAACATAGAAGAAAATAGTTTCAGTTTTTGGGCATCAATTTTATAGTCCACAAAGCACATCAAATTTAAAAAGAAATAGATTAGGGTCCTCAGTTGGTAGTCCTCTAAAAGTAGGAAGGTATGCAAGAGAAATATGTTTCATTTTGGTATCTCCTCTTGGTTCTTCAATTGGAAAATCAAAGCTGGATGAAGCTTCCTCATTTTTAGCCATCATTTTAAGTGATGTAGGGTCTACTCCAACTACTTCTAAGGTAGCTAACAAGGTATCACACTCACTTTTCTTATCTTCTAATAGTATTCCTAAATCCAAATATGAAATAGTTTCATCTTCAATTGCCTACCATCATTGGGTATTCAATAAATCCCTCTTGGATCTTGTATTTTCAAACAAAGAGCTTAAATCAAAACTTGAAGCAAATTCCTCTTCGAGAGATTTCCACCTTGGATCATTTTTAAAGGAAGTTTGTCTAGCTATTGGATTAATATTCCAAGGTATCTCAAGTGGAGATGATGGTGCAAATTTGTGAAGTGTTTCAGATGATTCAGAAGGAATATTAGAAGTTTCAGGTGGTTATGAGGTTACTTCTATCCTTTTAATATAATTTCCATCTGGTCCTCTTAATCTTGGTGGACTCATACATTATCAAGTAAGGGATCTATGGGTAAGATAATATGAACAATTATTTTTAGGTTGACTAATCTATAGATTCTAAAAATACTATAGTTTGCATGATATAGGGCTATAAACAACACACAACAAGAGTGCCGAGATCAACAATTCACAGGCCAAAATTCTAGAAAGTTTCATTAAACAGAGGTCTCTTCATTTGAATACACAACAAATTCCAAAATAAATGGCCAGGAGTCCCCAATACAATGCATGCGCGGTCTTTTTATATCATCGGCCCCAACTTCTTTCCATCATTACATCAAGTGCGGGATTCCCTGTAACCCTTCGCACGAATGTCCTGTGACCGCCTGCAACATGCTGCCAGGTGCCCCATATTATCATGGTCTGGGGTGGCGGAGTGCACTGCGGTCGCCTGTCAATCCTTTTGCCAATTCATCATTCAAAGGGATGCGTCACAGCCGCTTGTAATTTGATGCCACGCGTCCCCTTGCCAGAGTCCCAGTAACCGCTCCATACTCTCGGGCCACTTGTAACTTCACGCCACGTGTCCCTATGCACTGGTCTCTGCAATCACCGACTGGTCAACGTTGTGAGAGCTCTAGTCATGATATCGCGACGTTTTTGCTCCAATACTTTCTCTCTCCTCTTTGGTCGCGATATCACGACGTTTTTGGCGTTAGGCTTCTCTCTCCTCCTTGGGGCCGCGATTCTGCGACATGTCACGAAATCGTGACGTCTAGGCCTTTCTTACTCGCTTTCCTCCTTTGGGCCGCGAAACCGTGACATGTCATGATTTCATGACATCTTTGCATTTCGTACTTGCTGCTTCGTTTCGGGCCGTGAAACCATGACATGTCATGATTTCGCGACCATTTCACGCCCTTGAGTCTTCGGCTCGAAAGTGTCACGATTTCACGACCACTTTGCGTTTAAGAACCTTTCTTCCGAAGTGTCACGATTTCACGACCACTTTGCTTTTAAGAACCTTTCTTCCGGAAGTGTCACGATTTCACGACGTCTTTGAGCTCTACCTTCGAAGGTGTTGCGATGTCTTTATGCTTTCAAGTCTTGCCTCCCAGAAGTGTCACGATTTCGCGACGTCTTTTGAACTTTGTCTTCGAAGGTGTCATGATTTCGCGACGTCCTTTAAGCTTGCCTTCGAAGGTGTCACGATTTTGCGACCATTCTTATGCCTTAGAATATTTTTCCGAAGATGTCCCTGTGCTTTCAATCCTGCTTCCCGAAAGTGTCGCAATTTCGCGATGTCTTTTGAAATTTGTCTTCGAAGGTGTCACAATTTCGTGACGTCCTTTAAGCTTGCCTTTGAAGGTGTCATGATTTCACGACCATTCTTATGCCTTAGAATATTTTGTCGAATATGTCCCTGTGCTTTCAATCCTGCTTCCCGAAAGCGTCGTGATTTCACGACCATTTGGTGCTCAAGTGACTTTGCTTCGGAGCTGTCGCAATTTCGTGACCGTTGGGCGCTGAAGCTGCTTTCCTCTAGAATTGTCGCGATTTCGTGACCGTTTGGCACTGAAGCTGCATTCCTTTGAAAATGTCACGATTTCGCGACCGTTTTGCGCTGAAGCTGCATTCCTTTGAAAATGTCACGATTTCGCGACCGTTTTGCGCTGAAGCTGCTTTTCTTCAAAAATGTCACGATTTCATGACAGTTTCACGCCTTGGCCCTTTCCATGAAAAAGCGTCGCGATATCGTGATAGTTTGGCCCGCTGGCGACCTTCTTCAAAAAGCGTCGCGATATCGTGACAGTTTTGGCCGCTGGCGACCTTCTTCAAAAAGCATCGCGATATCGTGACAGTTTTAGTACTTAAGGAAAAAATACATTTTGGGTGATGCAAGATTGCAGCTTCGCCATCGGATGCTCCTGCATCAGACACCCGGGGTGAGTTTGAGAAGTGACCTCACTTTTGATCTTTTCGAGGTAGACCCAGGCGATCAACCTCTACCTTTGATAACCAAGTCACATCTTCCATGGGTCTGCCCTTCCATTTGACTAGATACTTAGAGTAATTCTTGTTTTGAGTACTTCAGCCCTCGCGCGTATCTAGAACTTCTTTTATCTCATCCGCAACTGGAATGACTACTGGAATGCTCCACAAATCTGGATTGGGTATCTCACTGCTTTCTCCTTCATGATACTCGGTCAAATCTGAGATGTTAAACACGGGGGAGATGTTAAGTTCGCTTGGTAACTCCACCTCGTAGGCATTACCCAAATCCCGTTTTCCAATGATCTTACATGGCCCAAATTTCTTCATTTTCAGTTTGTTGTAGGTCTTGGAAGGAAACCGTTCCTTCCTCAGATGGACCATGACAGAATCTCCTACTTGGAACTCCTTAGCTCTACGTTTTTGATCCGCCCTTGCCTTGTACTAAGCATTCATCTTGGCAATGTGTTTTGTCACTTCCTCATGCACTCCCTTCAGGTGTTTAGCAAAGTCTTCTGCTTCAGCGATGCATTTCTCCCTCGGATCTATCCTTCTTAATTCTGAAGCATTTTTTGGGCTGCTCCCATAGATAATCCGGAATGGGGATTTATTTGTGCTCCTATTGACCGAGTCGTTATACGCGAATTCTGCTTGCGACAGAACTAGATCCCATCCCTTGGGCTTGTCCCCTACCAAACATCGTAGTAGGTTGCCCAAACTCCTATTAACCACCTCTGTTTGGCCATCTGTTTGGGGGTGGTATGCAGAACTAAACTTTAACTCCGTCTTTAGTTTCTTCCACAGGGTCTTCCAAAAATAACCTACAAACTTGGTATCCCTGTCCGACACAATGCTTCTTGGCAGCCCATGAAGGCGTACCACTTCCTTAAAGAACAAACCAGCTACATGGATCGCATCGCTAGTCTTCTGGCACGGGATAAAGTGTGCCATTTTTGAAAATTTGTCCACTACCACAAATATGGAATCGTGCCCCCTCTACATCCTGGGCAAACCAAGCACAAAATCCATACTAATATCTTCCCATGGTCTTTCAGGTATAGGTAGCGGTTGATACAAACTAGTAGGCTACCTCATACCCTTTGCCATCTGGAAAATCTTGCAACTCTGCACAAACTTTGCCACATCCTGCTGCAATTGTGGCCAGTAATAGTTTTCACTAACCAGTGAGATGGTCTTGTCACGACCGAAGTGTCCAGCTAAACCCCCACTATGCTTTTCTTTAATGAGGTTCTCTCTCATTGAGCTCCTCGGAATGCACAACTGGTTCCCCCTAAACAACATTCCATCTTGAATCAGGTAATCCAACCATTTAGTCCTGTCCAACGCAACAGGCGCAGCAGTGTGCTTTCCAAGCTCCTACGAAATCGGGGTCTGCAGGGTATAAGTTCTTGAGTTCAACAAACCCAACAACCTCCACTTTCATTTCTAGCATCAGACATTGCCTCCTACTCAGTGCATCTACCACCCTATTAGATCTTCCACTCTGATGCTTCAACACAAAGGTATAGCTCTGCAGGAACTCTACCCATTTCAGGTGCCTCTGATTCAATTTTCCTTGACTATTAATATACTGCAACGCTTGATGGTCGGTATAGAGAACAAACTCCTTGGGCAACAAGTAATGCCTACATTTCTTAAGCACTTGGACTATGGCATAGAACTCTTGATCATATACTAAATACTTTCTCCTGGCATCATTGAGATTCTCACTGAAATAAGCTATAGGCCTACCCTCTTGGCTCAATACGGCTCCTATCGCACTGCCACTCGCATCGCAGTCTACCTGAAACACCTTATTGAAATCTAGAAGTGCTAAGATGGGTTGTTCAGTGACCTTCTTCTTCAGCATAGCAAAGCTTTTATCTGCTCCAACCGTCCACTGGAATTCCTTCTTGTTCCCCTTCATTGTCTTTGTAAGAGATGCACAAATACTGCTGAAGTTTCTAATGAATTTTCTGTAGAAACTGGCCAGACCATGAAATGATCTAACCTCGATCACACTTCTTGGGATAGGCCATTCTAGGATAGCCTTCACCTTTTCGGGGTCCATTTTGAGACCATTAGCTGATATAACAAATCCTAGGTATACCAGCTCCTTCTTCACAAAGTTGCACTTCTTCAGATTGATCAGTAACTGCTCCTCCCACAGTTTCTCAAAAACCTTCCTGATGTGCATCAGGTGCTCCTCTAAGGTTCTGCTAAAAATCAGTATATCATCCAAGTAAACAATAACAAATTTGCCCAGAAATTCCTTCGAACCTCATTCATTAACCTCATAAAGGTACTAGGTGCATTGGTTAATCCAAATGGCATAACCAACCACTCATACAGCCCCTCTCTGGTTTTAAAGGCTGTCTTCCACTCATCCCCTTCTCTAATGCGAATCTGATGGTACCCACTTCTCAAGCAGTCCATGATATCATCCATCCTTGGCAGTGGGAACCTGTATTTAATGGTGATCTTGTTGATTGCCCGAGATTCGGTGCACATCCTCCATTCTCCATCCTTCTTGGGTGCTAATACTACTGGTAAAACACATGGACTAAGACTCTCCCTAATCAGTCCCTTCTTCAACAGATCCTGAACTTGCCGATTTAGTTCCTCAGTCTCCACAGGCGTCATTCGATGTGCAGCATTGTTTGGAAAGCTCGATCCAGGCACCAAATCTATGTGGTGACTGATCTTCCTAACAGGTGGTAAACCTTCAGGAACATTTTCTGAAATGATATCTAGGAATTCTTCTAACAGTCCCATGAATTCCACTGGAATTTCCTTGCATCCTTCTTCCCTAACCCTGGGGATTATAGCATAGCACATATGATCCGGCTTCAGGCCTTCCAAGAATCTTTTGCCATCCACTAGACAGACTCGTGCACTGCTGCATACTTTCTCATCCGCCTCCTTCAGGGGTTTTAATTTTTGGCGAACTCCATTCTTTGACAGAGAATATGTGTTGGCTCGACCATCATGGACATCACTTCGGTCAAACTGCCATGGTCTCCCAAGTAGCAGGTGACATGCATCCATAGGCAAGATGTCACATAAAATCTCATCTCGGTAAGTTCCAATATTGAACTTCACCAGGCATTGTTCACTTACTAACACCCGATGGTCCTTTTGCAACCATGCAATTTGATAAGGGCGCGGGTGTTTTCTCCTCTCCAACTGTAGCTTGGCAACCATTTCCTCAAAAACCAAATTGTCAGTGCTTCCATTATCAATGATGATGTTACAGACCTTGCCTGCGCACTTGCATCTTGTTCGAAATAGGCTGTTCCTCTGGTCTATCTTTTCTTCTTCATTTAACAAGACTCTTCTGATGACCATTGCTTCTCCTCTTTCTGCCTCCTCTGAGTGCTTAGACTCTACACCTTCGTCTGCTATAGCAGCTCGGGCCTGACCCTTAGGTCTTTGATTTGGCCTCTCTTGATGCTACGGGTAGTTGTATGCCCTGTGTCCTTCCTCTCCATAGTTGAAGCAGGTTCCTCGAAAGACACCTCTGCCAAACCCTCACCCAGACCTACCTCTTCCTCTTGGGTAGTTGTTTTTCTGATTGCGTGGGCGTTGGTCATCCTCCTCTTTCACTTCTTTCTATTTCTGGATACTGCTAGCTTCACCAGTTTTCCCAAAATCTTTGTATCTTCCACCACTGCCTCTTCCACCAGCTCTTCCACCCCTATCCTTCCCTCTCTACTTATCGTCAAACCTCCTATTCAGTTTCTCCTCCACTTTTAATGCAAATTGATATGCATCCTCTACTGTGCTCATTCTAACCAGCCCCAGCTCTTCTTGAATATTGGTTCACAATCCATTGATGTAACGTGCGACCTTATCCTTATTCGCCTTCGAATGGCTGGTTCTGATTGAGATTTGATAGAACTCTTCAGTATATTCCTTGACAGTCTTACTAGCTTATCGAAGACTCTGCATTTTCTTTAACAAGTCCAGCTCATAATCTGTAGGGATGAACCGCCTCTTTAGTTTCTCTACCATCCTATCCCACCTGGTGATCCTTTCCTTTCCCCTCCTGTTCCTTTCCAACTGCACTCCTTTCCACCAGATGCTAGCATGTCCTTTCAGCTTGGTTTTCGTGAACCTGATCCGATTTGGATCTGATATCTCTTCGTATTCAAAATACTCCTCCATGTCGTTGATCCAGTCTATCAACTCCTCAGGGTTGAGGTTCCTAGAATAAGTGGAGACATCAAATTTTGGCTTCTTCCCGATCTGGGAGATGGCCCTATACAGCCTAGCCTCAGCTGGATCCAAGGCCTCTTTCGCATCGGATGGAACCTCTTCTTCCCACACTTCATCTTCGTTGGGTTCTTCCCTTCTTGGCTCGACTCCTATTCGAATTTCCTCTTGTAGGGCCTCAAATTGCCTCTGTAGGGCTCTTAGATCGACCTCCTCCCTTCTTGCTCGCATGTGCCTTATACCACCATGGTCTCTATGCGGAGGCATCCTGCTTCTTCTTCACAACCCACAACCACAGTCCTGGCGCAAACTGCCTCTCTGTTCGACGATCGGTTTGCACTCTCAGAACCAACCTGCTCTGATACCACTTGATATAGGGCTATAAACAACACATAGCAAGAGTGCCAAGATCAACAATGCACAGGCCAAAATTCTAGCAAGTTTCATTAAACAGAGGTCTCTTCATTCGAATACACAACAAATTTCAAAATAAATGGCTAGGAGTCCTCAATACAATGCATGCGTGGTCTTTTTATATCACCGGCCCCAACTTCTTTCCATCATTACATCAAGTGTGGGATTCCCTGTAACCCTTCGCACGAATGTCCTGTGACCGCCTGCAACATGCTACCAGGTGCCCCGTATTATCATGGTCTGGGGTGGCGGAGTGCGCTGCGGCCGCCTGTCAATCCTTTCACCAATTCATCATTCAAAGGGATGTGTCACAGCCGCTTATAATTTGATGCCACGCGTCCCCTTTCCAGAGTCCCAGTAACCGCTCCATACTCTCGAGCCACCTGTAACTTCACGCCACATGTCCCTCTGCACTGGTCTCTGCAATCGCCGGTTGGTCAACGTCGTGAGAGCTCTAGTCGTGATATCGCGACGTTTTTGCTCCAATACTTTCTCTCTCCTCTTTGGTCGCGATATCACGACGTTTTTGGCGTTAGGCTTCTCTCCCCTCCTTAGGGCCGTGATTCCGTGACACGTCTCGAAATCGTGACGTCTAGGCCTTTCTTACTCGCTTTCCTCCTTTGGGCCGCGAAACCACGACATGTGATTTCGTGACATCTTTGCATTCCGTACTTGCTGCTTCGTTTCGGGCCGCGAAATCATGACATGTCATGATTTCACGACCATTTCACACCCTTGAGTCTTCGGCTTGGAAGTGTCACGATTTTGTGACCATTTTGCGTTTAAGAACCTTTCTTTCGAAAGTGTCACGATTTCGCGATGTCTTTGAGCTCTGCCTTTGAAGGTGTTGCGATGTCTTTATGCTTTCAAGTCTTGCCTCCCAGAAGTGTCACGATTTCGCGATGTCTTTTGAACTTTGTCTTCGAAGGTGTCACGATTTCACGACGTCCTTTAAGCTTGCCTTCGAAGGTGTTACGATTTCGCGACCATTCTTATGCCTTAGAATATTTTGCCGAAGATGTCCCTGTGCTTTCAATCCTGCTTCTCAGAAGTGTCACGATTTCGCGACGTCTTTTGAACTTTGTCTTCGAAGGTGTCACAATTTCATGACGTCCTTTAAGCTTGCCTTCGAAGGTGTCATGATTTTGCGACCATTCTTATGCCTTAGAATATTTTTTCGAAGATGTCCCTGTGATTTTAATCCTGCTTCCCGAAAGCGTTGCGATTTCGTGACCATTTGGTGCTCAAGTGACTTTGCCTCGGAGCTGTCGCGATTTCACGACCGTTGGCCACTGAAGCTGCTTTCCTCTAGAATTGTCGTGATTTTGTGACCGTTTGACGCTGAAGCTGCATTACTTTGAAAATGTCATGATTTCGTGACCGTTTTGCGCTGAAGCTGCATTCCTTTGAAAATGTCATGATTTCGCGACCGTTTTGCGCTGAAGCTGCTTTTTTTCAAAAATGTCGTGATTTTGCGACAGTTTCACGCCTTGGCCCTTTCCATGAAAAAGCGTCGCAATATCGTGACAATTTGGCCCACTGGCGACCTTCTTCAAAAAGCGTCGCGATATCGCAACAGTTTGGCCCGCTGGCGACCTTCTTCAAAAAGCGTCGCGATATCACGACAGTTTTAGTACTTAAGAAAAAAATACATTTTGGGTGATGCAAGATTGCAGCTTCGCCACCGGATGCTCCTGCATCATTGCACTCCCTGTCAATGACACCAAAACGGTGAATAGAAAATGGTGTTTCTAAAAATAGTTATTTTTCTTCCATTTAAGTTATGAATTCAAACTTTGTAAACTTGCTAAGTACCTATGCAAAATATATGCTTGTAGTATTAGGGATATGAGTTATATATATCACTTGGTTTAGGGGGTGTGTTGTGTTTGTTTGTGTAGTTCATTTTATCCAAACCATTAAAACTAAATACAAAAAATTAAAACACACTATTAAAAGAAATAACAAGAAATAAATTGTTGAAATTACACAATTATTATCAAACACATGATTAAAAGGAAAATTGCTGAAAGTAAACACACATACTAAATTAAAATTGCAAAAAAGAAACACACTTGCTGAATTAAATAAAATAGGAAAGAAACACACAACATAAATAAATAAATGCAAAATTGAAATAACACGGTAATGATTACAACCTAGAGTGGGACCAGGCTCCCACAGATGTATGCCCAACTAGTTATGCAAAACACACTCTTTCGAACTCACCTAAATGAAGAACACTCAAAATTTTATTAATAATGTAGTATATAATAACATGACTTTACGAATAAAATTTGGGATCTTTTGCTTCAAGGGTGGCCTACCTTTTGTACAGAATGTGACCATCCCTTGTTACTAAAATAAACTATCCTATTTTAATCGCTCGATGTGATTTAATTCGGTTGGTGCATCCATAGTTACAATCAATGTCTAAAAAAAGAGCAGCCATGTCTAATTTTACATTATGAAAGATAAACATAGCACTCCCTAAGTTTATAACAATTTATTTCTATTATTCATGTGGTATTTCGATCAACCGATCAATGCGTAAAATAAACACACTTTATTCCCATCATATATAGGTACCTATCGACCTGTAGCTGGGATATATAAACCTTTTGACCTATTGTCAGGATAAAGGCATCGAGTATAGGTAACTTCCACCATATTAATAAGTAATAAATTTTTTTTGTTACTAGAAGACTGACACTTTTTTGGCATTGAAAGATAAACACTTTTCAAGCATCAAAAGACAAATAATTATTTCATTACCAAAAGATAGGCACTTTTCCTTCATCATTGGAAGATAGAATCTTTTTCTTTATCATCGAAAGATAGGTACCTTCTACCCTATTGTTGAGATACAAGCACATTTCCAGTCTGTTATCAGGATACAAGCACCTTTTGACCTAGTTCTAGGATACAAGCACTATCCTTTAGCAAATTTTAAACACCAATTCTTGACACCACTATCTTCTTCAAGCCGTTCATCATATTACAAGTGTAGTCCAATGCTAGCTCCATGTGGGACCTTGAACAAAAGATGTGAAAAAGCAACAAAAGACTGCATCTACACACATTTTGCATTAAAAATACCAGTCAAGCATAATACGTCAATTTCTATTTGATATATATAATAATTACATAAAAATACAATTCTAATGTTAATAATGACACACAAAACCTTGTTAAAACATGCATAAAAATGAGCATTTCTGGTGCTCATAAATGATCATAGGCATGCTTGATCCAATCTTGGTAAATGTGAATATGCTCGAGATCATTGATTCAATGTCATTAACAAGGGTGAGTTGATCAAGCCTAACTTGATGAGTTGTATCCTCATCCATGAATTCTTGTAAATATATACACATAGTTGAGATCTTGAGCTCAAGGGGTATGATAGCTTCAATACCATAAACTAAAGAGAATTATGTTGCTCCTATTGGTGTTCGAATGCTAGTTCAATAAACCCAAATCTCCAAAGGAAGTTAAAGGTATCAATATTTATGATTCTATTGTAATTTTTTCTTAAGAACGACATAAATAGTTTTATTGGTCACCTTAGCTTATCCATTGCTATAAGGGTAATAAGGTGTTGAGAAGCTATGTTGAATATGGTACTTGTTGCACAACACTCAAACATCCTTATTTTTGAATAGGATTCCATTGTCAAAAATGATTTTTGAGGGGATACTAAAATGATAGATGATGTTCTAGAGTATAAAATTTGCAATTCGAGGTCCTATCATGCTGGTAAGAGGAATAGCCTCAACCCACTTGGTGAAGTATTTAGTGGTAGTGATGATGAAGGTGTGATTGCCCAAATATGGAGGGAAGATTTTCCCAATTAAATCCAGTACCATTATGAGAACGACCACATGGCTTGAATGGGTTGAAAATATTATGATGGAAGATGAATCAAATTGGCATGATGTTGAAAATTTTGATATTTCTTGATATATGTGCAATAAGCATGTTCTATGGTGGGCCAATAGTAACCCATGCACAAAATATTCTTTGTGATGGCCATCCCACTAAAATGACCCCCACATGTACCATCATGTGCTTGAGACACTATCCAATTGGCTTCCTGTGGTTCAAGATAATGGTGGACACCATAATAGCCACAATGATAAAGTACATATCCCATGAGAGTGTATCAAGCTAATTTTTGCTTGAATGTGCACTTAGCATTGGTACCTAAATTAGATGCACATCCCATTCATCATTAGATGACTTTTAAGAGAGATGATTTGGATAACATTGTGACGTGAATGAAGATAACATTATTGATGGAGTTCTATAGGATAAGGGACATGAGAGAGACCATTGTGTTTGTAAAATGATAGGATACCAATGGCAAAGACTCTATGCCATACCAATAAAAATTGATGAGTAGTTTATCAATGATTTACTTGTAGGATTTTAGGACCAGACATTTGCATTGGTAGACCCCCTTGATAATGAGTTGGAAATCACTGATAATGTGGATACATTTAACGCACATTACCATAATAGTATATAGAACTAAAATTAATACCTCATACTTTGAATTATAGTTGGTACATTGGAAGTGAAGCTTAAATGATGAAGGGATGAGAACCCCTTGAGGTGTGAATGAAATAATTCTTGGACCTCCCCCTTATTCATACTTAGATGCATTAAATAAAAGGGTGATGTCAATGTCATCTTCAGGTTTGACATGCTCTTCAAACTTCGTAATAATAAATATAAAGTCACATAGAATATTTATGATTAGAGGCTTATTGTATTAAATAGAAGCTTCAATGAATTGGTCAGTGATAACCTAAGACTTTATGGATTTTTTGTGGATGAAGTCTAGTTAAAATTTTATTAATAACATTATCTATTTTGCCATGCAGATATAGTGTGACTCATCATATACCATAGTCTCTATGGAAATGACATACGTTGTATGATTGAGCATATAGTAGCAAAGCTTTTTGGTGGTAAAAATCACAAGACATAGCTTCTCCATGTATGCATATCTTGTCTCATAACTCACCAAGGTACGACTAGTGTAATAGATAGCCTGCTCTCGATTGGATTCATTCTTTTGATCAAACATAGTCCCTACAACAAGTTAGTGGAAGATATGTACAGATGGAATGAGATACCTTATCTAAGTGGGGTAAAATTATAGGGTAAACAAGATAATATTTGATAGCATCAAAGGTTTTCTAACACTCTATGGTCCATTGAAATGTGATCTCCTTTTGCAATAGATGATTGAATGAATTGCATTTATCTAACAATTAAGCGATAAAATAATGGATCACTTGAATCTTACCTTGCAAGCTAGAAAGTTATTTAAGGGTTGAAGGGGGTTAAATTTTGACAATGACCTTGACCTTATTAGGGTCCAATTCAATGCCTCTCTTGGAGATTATGAAACCTAAAAATTTTCTTGAAGTGATACCAAAGATACAATTTTTGGGATGAAGTTGTACGTTATGCTCAAGAAGGTGATCAAAAAATTTTGATTGGCTAAGAGATCATCAATGTAATCATTAAAAAGTTTGTGCATGTAATAATGGAAGATGTAAGTCATGGTTCATTGGTATGTAGCTCTTGCATTATTAAGACTGAAAAATATGACTTTCAATCAAAATGTTCCCAAGGTAATGTAAATGTTGTTTTGTGTTGGTCATCAAGATTGACTCGAATTTGGTTATATCATAAAAAATCATCCATTAGAGAGAATATTTTATGGCCTGCGATGGAATCCATGAGTGTATTAATGTTAGGGAGAGAAAAATAATCCTTAGGAAATGCTTTGTTAAGATCACAAAAATCAGTGTAAATGTGTATCCCCTCATTAGGTTTGCCAATGAGCACCATGTTTGAAATCCACTCTAGATAGTCAATTGGTTGAATAAATCCCATGTCTAAGATTTTCTACAACTCTTCTTTAACCATGAGGGCTATGGTACACTGAAGTTTCCTCAAATTATATTTGATTGACTTAGCACTAGGGTTTAGCGTGAGGTTATATATGATAATATTTGGATCAAGGCCAGACATATCTTTATAGGACCATGCGAAGACCTCTTGATACTCCATTAAGAGTGTGAAAAAGCTCTATTGCTATTTGATCAAGATATTTTTCCCAAGCTTGATGATTTTAATGTTGACATCGATGGTTTCCTCAATGAGCATGTGGGAACCCTCCTCAAGCTGATGAGGGGTGAGAATGATATGGATGTCATCTACAATATTATCTAGAAGGGGTGTTGCAACCTCAATAAAATTGGCATTATAAACAAACGAAGGCAAAGAAGAGGATGGAGGAAAGTAAATATTTGAGTTTATGAGCAATTGATCTAAGGGATAGAAATTGAAAGTAGTTGGAGGGGATGAAATTTGCTCAAATTCAATGAGATTGATATCAATGGAAATGGGATGCGTAGGATCATATGGATTATGGAGGGATATACATAAGTCAACATATATCATGTTGACTTGGAGAAATGAGGTGGGTTGAAGATTGGATTTTGGGTTACCTTGCACATGATCTCTAGGAAGGAGTTGATTGAGAATAAATAGGTTAGGATCTGGTGGAGGTGGCCATGGTGGAGGTAAGGTATTTATGGAAACATCAGGATAATCCAATGGAAGGAACAAAGGAAATATGGGGAGTGGAATGGAGAACATACATAGATAAAAGTCATTCATATATGTGATATGGACAACAAAAGATAATTAATATTTAGAGCTATCAAAGGCAATTTAAAGTGCCTCAAATGGCTTGTACAATTCATCATCTAAAGTTTCATACAATATGGCATGGATGGTGGTAACTTGGAAGAGGTTTGTTAGTGATGTGAGAGCATGCTTAAGATCAGGTTATTCATCCTCACTTTCCTCCTCGAGGTCAAGGGTAATGCATTGAAGATAATATTCGAGGGCATAGATTGGAGAATGTTGATCATAGCCTAGGGTAAATTTTCCCTAAGGAGGCTGAGAATGAGGCTCTAAAATAGTTTGAATTCCTTGCTCATAGCGTCTAAGACCACATCCTCACAAATTGAAGTGATGGAAGTACATCATGGAAAATGAAGGATTATATAGAAAGTCGATATTGTCGAAGAATAAGTCTTCAAGATCTTTGTAAAGAGGTTTATCTATTAACAAATCAACTCCCTCATACATGAAATTTATGTGATTAGAGGAAGAGCCCATAAATATAATGATTCTAATGGTTAAAAGGGTATAACTAGGGCAACTAAAATCCCTAACCGATTCTATAACTAGAGGTAAAAATGTAATATAATATACAAGGTATTCTCCTATGCTAGAAGTAGTCATATGTACTACACTAGGGGTATGAGATGAGAGCATTAGAGAGGGGGATGAAGAGGATGGATTTGCATTGTCTATAGGAGTGGAGAGGGATGCAAAGGATGGAAAAATGGTAGTGGGCATCCCTTGATCCGTGTCAAGGATGGATGGATGTGCCTTAGATGAATTTGGATGTGGGACTGAATTAGGTACCATGGAAGAATATATGTTTTGGTATGCATGTGTGGGTATAAGTATGAGGAATACAGAAGGGGTGATGGTAGTAGGAATGAGGGTGGTGGTAAGATATTTGATAAGAGAGGTGATAGGAGTAGGTGGAGGAGCCCTGATATGGTGGTTATTATTAGTATAAGAAGTAGAAGAGTGTAATCTAGATGGAGTAGGTGGGGGTGATTGACAAAGGAGGCTATCGGGGGAGGATGATATGGTATAGATGTGATGGATAGGGTTGAGTATGGAGGTTGAGCCACAAAATATGACAAAGGGGTATAAGGGGAATATAGAGAATGAAGAGGTTGGGAATGGGTTGAACAACTTGCATGCTAGAAGAAGGGTGGAATAGTTGAGATTTAGGAAAAGAATAGGAAGAAGGTGAGTAGTATTAATAAGGAAGCTATGAAGAATATGGAGAAGATGGATGATTTTAATTTGAGGTAGGATGAGGGGTGTAATTGGTACCTAAGGATGAATAAGGGGGATTGGATTGGGTAAGATCAAGTGTATGAGTTGCAAATTTATAATACAAGGGATAAATAAGGGATTGGGAGATGTAGTTGGTTGGTGTGATGAGTTGAGTGGGTGACAATTGAGAGATAGATGTGTTGAAGGTAAAGGAGACTTGTGCAGGTGTGTGACCATGTGGCAATACTTGAATGGTTCATCATTCGCTATAATGCAATGGATGAGATCCTCATGTGTGTCTTAGAGGCAATAGTACAAGGTTGAGGGTATGCACCACATATCTCATATCCATGGTCTACCTAGGAGTATATTGTATTGCATATCTCCATCCAAGACATGACCTAGAGTATGGATAGTTTGGATCCCTACTTGGATAAGGAGGATGACTATTCCTAGTATTGAGCATAGGGTATTATTGAATGCCCACAAAGTGAAGGAGGAATCAACTATGTGCGTGGGTGGAATATTGAGATGTTTGAGGGTAGATGATGTGGTGATGTTGATGGATGAGCTCATATCAATTAAGACATATTTGAAGATTTTGTTGTCAATAGTGGCCATGATGTGCAAAGGTAGATTTGGTTCTTCCATCGGGATAGTCTTAATATTAGTGTCATAAAATATAACAGTCGATGAAGTGTAGGTTTGAATGTTACCCATGAAATTTGTAAGTGTTAGGGTTGTGGGTTTATAGCTCTATGGATTTAAGGATATCCATAAATGCCTCTATATGGGGAGGTGATTGTTGGATTATATTATAAATTGAGAGCTTAGCTAAGGCCATTTTGAGGCTATGGGTAAGCCTACTTTTAGATAAATGACTTACTAAGGTTGAGGCATAATGGTGACTTACACTATTGAAGGTGACACAATTGATGAGTATGACACATTTGAGGGGTTAGTTGTTTGTGCATGTGGATTTGGATATCATCGATTTCTAGTGATAACATGAGTGATACCAATAAAACATGAATAATTGGGGGTATTGTTAACATGGTTAACTTGATTTGATTGAGGGGCAACTGTAGTGTCTCTAGTGTCTAGTTATGCTACACCATGTTGTGGTAACAGGGTTTGATAGATAACCAAATTTTTATTAGGAGGAGCAAGAGGGTTATCAAATTTGATAAGCCCCCTCTTAATCAAATCCTATACTTTGTGCTTAAGTTGGATGTAACTATCGATATCATGACCCTTTTATTTATGGTAGATGCAATACCGATCTTCTCTATACCCTCTTCCTCAAGGTTTTTTTGGATCTTTAGGTCTTATATTAGGTAAGGAGATCCATTATGCATTCATAATTTTTTGAAAGATGTTGTATAAGGGCTCTAAGAGAGGTGTGAAATTGTATTGGGGCTTTTGAGGATATGCAAATTGATGAGTGGTATTTTGATTTTGGGTAGGAGGTAGCATAATATTGTATGCCGACTATTATGACTGATAAGAAGATTGTTGTGGTGGAGGTTGAGGTTGTTGTTTAGGAGGCTGAGTGATCAGACCTATCAATACTACTTGGTTGACTTGGGCAGGTTTGGATTTATTGTTTGTGTATTTTCCCTTGTCATTTTTACCTAGCCATTCCTTCTTTTAGAGATTGATTTCTCCTTCTTGGATATTGATATCCTCGATAATTTTGGCTTGAGTGAGAGCTTCATCAAGAGTTTGGTATTATTGGAGTTGAAGAAGGAGGGATATTGATTTGGAATAACTCCAAGTAAACATCCAAGTTAGCTAAATTATGGGGATAGAGAAGGGTAACTAAGTCAGTACTACTCTCCATCAATTGCTATAATTGAGGATAGACTCATCATAAAATTGATGAAGGTTGGTGAGATCTGTTAAGGTGGTCTTCTTATTAATGTTTAGAGTGAAGCACTCTAAGAAGATATTGGCCAACTATTTGAAATTATACAAGTTGTGTCTAGGAAAATGATTGCACCAATACAAGGTTCCTCTTGCAAGGATAACAAAAAGGTATGAAGCATGAGGGGGTCTATGTCATTGATGAAATAAAAGCATTGATGAATATGCTCAAGTGATCCTGAGGATATTCCTTGCCCTTGAAATTTTCAAATTTAGGCATCTCTAACAAGGGAGTATAAGGTAGCATTGGGATTGAGGGGTTTATGGGGTAGTTTTGAAGTTGAATCAAGGTCAGATTTTGATACACCATACCTATAAATTGTGATTTCAAGCTATTGATCTTGTTGGCCAACTATTGGAATGCATCAAGAGTAGCTTGGAGATCTGAGTAGTGAGTGCTATGATGAGTTAGATGGGATGGATTTATGGGGTAACATGATTTATGTGAATAGAGATGATGGTAATGGTGGTGGTTAGGGCCATAATATTACGCTTGTAGGACCTAGGACCTCAAGGGATGATATTGATGGTGTTGATGAGAATGATTATGGGTGTGTAGGGGTGTGATGATAGTTGTTGAGTGTGGTGCTAATGATAGGTAGGGAGTTGAGATTGGGGATATGATTATGGGTAGACATGAAGGGGTTGTGTAGAGGTTGAATGGTGCATGTGTTGGGTGGGGTGTGATTGGTATGGTTGGGATGTGATTGGTATGGTTGGGATGTAGGTTGATATGGATAAGGAGTGGAATGATATTGATGAGGTGGTGATTTATGGGGGTGTGGATTACATGATTATGTCATGGGCTACTGATGAGATTCATGAGGATGGAAATAAATCATGGGCACCTTAGGTAGATAGGAGGTCCAAGATGGAAATTGGAGAAAGAATGATCCTTGAGCTAGTGGATGTGATGAAGGATGAGGGGTTTGATGTGGTTGTTGGAGAATGTGGATGGTGTGAAAATAACTAATGTGACAAGATGGGAAATGATTAGGAGGTACTTTATGGGAAGACAATTTATGAGAAGATACTCCAAGATTATATAATGGCAGGGGACAAGCATATAATTAGGTAGAAAATGTGCAATGTGTGCACTAGTGATATGAATGGTAGGGGATGAAGGGTAAGTGGTGGAAGGAGTGACATGGAAAGCCATGGATTGAGGAGGTGGGTTAGAAAATTGGAAAGAAGAATATGGATTGGATGAGTGTATATGGGAAGTGATACAAACTTGGGTTGTATGATGTGGGTGAGAAGTGTGCATGATGTAGGAAGGTGATGTAGAAATGTGTGGGCATTGTGATGAATGGACATGATTGGAGGAAGACGTGTGATTAAGGTTGATGGCCACATATAATAGGTATATAGTGTGATGTAGAGGGGTTGCATTAGTTCCCCTAGGTGGTTAGGATGTTAGTGATAATTCAAAAGTTTACACACTGGAGGTGTTGTGAAAACTAGAGGAATATGTAGGAGGTGATGGAGGATGATAGGGCTTATAAACCTACACCTGAGTGAGTGTGGAGTTAGTGTAGATATAAATGTGTAGTGGGGGTAAATATGGGAGAATGAGCTAGGTGGTGGAGGATGTGATGAAGAAGGGTCCTAGGGAGTAGGAGGTGATTGGACATGGTGTATTGAATTATTTAAAATGAGGTGGGTGGCTTCAAGATCAATGAGAATGATGTTTGGATCTGGTGGAGAAAGGAAATTTTCAAGATGAGAGGACTCAGAAGGGGTGATGTGAGTGGCATGGTGATTGAAACCTTGATCAAACCTAATGTGATGGTGGGGGATATATGTACTGATGGGATTCACCAAATATGCTACCTTGATGGATTTGGGATGCATCCCCATGATAAGTTAGGGGAGCAGTTGAAGAATGGGTGGATTGACCTGTATGGTCCATGGAGACTTGGATGTGGGAGTGAGCCTTGGTTTGACTGTGGATCATTACCATAGGCTATAAATAAATAAAGAGTGTTGGTTGATGATCTATTCTATCTATCTATCTATCTTTTAAGGAAAAACACACTATTTATGCATATAGAAAAGCAAGCAAACAATGAATATTTTGATGTTTTCATTTTTTGAATTTTGATTTTTTTTTGGATTTTTGTGTGTTTGATTTTCCCTAGACCTAATAATTATGAATGATAATGGAATAAAATATAGAAAGGTGTATTTATGAACACTCCCATAATGATTAATGAGACACAAATGACTAAAAAGTCTTTCTAGGATGGTGGTTTGGCTCTAGGTATCCTAAGGGAGTAGAGCAAACCTCTCGAGAGAGGCTATGTTATCTACATCCTACTACTTGCCCAACCAGGATTTCACTTCACCCTTAGTTGGATTTGGATATAAACAATAGATGTGAGTCCAAAAATTATTAATCCCTATGAATAAAAGGGCATCTAACCTCAAAATTACCTCAAGCTAGCCCCAAGGGTAACCAACTTCTTGGTGATGAAATCCGGAAAACTATGCAATCTAGATATGGTGTCTAAAGGGCTCAACCAATGGTTGGTGGTGAAATCCAATGTCATAAAAAGGCTTTCCTCACAAAATATTGTAGAATATAACATGCAGATGTGTGTGATTTGATGTGGTTTTGATTGTTTTTTGATTTTTGATTTTTGATTTATTCTTGATGTCTATTTACCATGCAGGTTTAGAACTAACCCTAAAAATGCAATGAAAACAATGATCCAATGTGCTATTAAAATAATTTTTGATCTAAACGAGCTTATGGAAGCATGCACAACTGATCTATTAAGCTTGGAAATGAAATAACAACCTAAGCTACTGAGTTTTGGAAAGCAAATGATGACTAATCTAAGGAATCTTTGAGTTTTTAAAAGTAAATAACAACTAACCTAATGTGCCTTGAGTGTTTTGAAAGAACAAAAAGAAATGATTAAACAACCGTGACTTTGAATTTTTGAAGAATAATGGAAATAAATGATTAAAATAACGTTTATTTTAAATTTTGAAGAAGAACCATGAAATAACTATGCTAGTGCTCTTTTTTTTTTTAGAATTTTGAAAGGAAAAAGGGAGAAAAGAGATTCAAACAAAGTAAAGGAACTATGCTACAAATTTTTGTGCAATATTGAAGGACATGAGTGACTAACCTATAAGCCTATGTTGGAAGAAAAGAAAATTGAGCATATTATGTATTTTAACCTAAGCCTATGTAGTAGTTTTCTAATATTGAGGACCACCCTTTATGGTTGTATCTGAGCTTGAGAACTACACTATGTGGTTGAGACTAAGCTTGAGAAATATCCTATGAGGTTGATACTGAGCTTGAGAACCACCCTTGGTGGTTGTGCCTAAGCCTGTGAACTGCCTTGGGTGGTTGTGCCTGAGCCTACAAATCTCCCTATGTAGTTGTGCTTATGGGTAATTTCCCTAAGCAGTTGTGCTACTAGTTAACCACCTTGCATGGTTGAGACTATTATCTAATAAAGGGTTTTGATCCTAAATATTAACCTTTATAGATTTGTTTTAGGGTCTTTACTATAGACTCGATGCACTATTAGATATTGACCATGAGTGTGGCTACAAAAAAAAATGTTAGTGAAAAATCCCAATAGCTTCCATGGTTGATGCCTTCAAGCTCTCCAGATGATAAACGTGCAACCACAATGTCAAATAAAAACACAATAGGATCGAAGAAAATTTGAGCAGTGTTTTTTTATAAATTTTGTGCACCCATGAAAATGAAAATGGAGACCTATTTGTAAAGTCTCCCATGGATGGAGGAGAGTGATGAGGATAGAAGAGAGTGAGTGACAAGTGGTATGGGTGTGTAAGAGAGGAATATTATGGATTTTCCACTTAGGGTGGACAAATGTGCAACCTTCCTTGTTTGGCCTATGACATCCTATGATGTGCCATGACATAATATGACATGCCATGATGCATTATGATGTGCCTAACTAATGTAATTTTTGTGGAGAGATTCCTCACCCACTAAATTGGCATTTATCATCAAAGTTCCCAGGTGGAGGGAATCCTCACCCAAATGCATTGAATGCACTTGGAAAGTGGAGGAAAGAGGGGAAATAAATGCCAACCAGAGTTAATGTGAACCAAAGTTAACAATAGTAGAGTGGTCGCATAGTGATCATGGTTAAGCATAGGAAGGAGCTAAAGTGGGTCAAACGGGCTAGAATAGTCAACATAAATAGTTTATAAGAATTCAAGACATTCATTAAAATAACTGCACACATTATTAAATATTAATATTAACCATTGCAAATGTGACACTTTTTAGGTGTCTACAATATCAACCTCCACTCCCTGGTTTGTAAAGATTTTCAATGGCCCACTATTCTCACTCAGACATTGGATTTCTACCCCAAGCACTTAGTCTTCTAAGTGCTCAGGGTGTTTTATGTTTACACTAGGTTGTAATTGCTTCTATATTCTCTATTCACTAGAATGTACTGGTTTTCTTTGAGTCACATCAATCTGATAGCTTTTGGAGTATTATATAAATTACCGTAGAAAAGTATTCATAAAATTGAATGTAATAAAGTTGCAATATAATGAAATCAATATTGTAAAACAAGATAGTAGTATTGAACAATAAAGAAACATACACACAAAACACTTGAGAAGCAATGCATAGAGTTTTTCATTATAGAAAAAACTTGTACATCAATTATGGAACTTGGCATCCATAATATAACTTTCATAAATGACCTTTGATCTTCCTGTTATGACATTTGGCTAAGAAACCCTTGATATTATTATGTGTCAAATAATGTAATATACTCTAACACCCCCTATATTACATTATTTGATATGAGCTTCTCGTGATCTGTATAGATGATCTCTAAACACTTGAAACTTATTTCGTCCTAAAGCCTTTGTGAAGATGTTTGAAATCTATCCTTCAGTAGAAATATACTTCAATTTTATATGATGATTCTGAAAATAATCTCTAATAAAGTGACATTGAGCTTTTATATGTTTAGTCTATTCATGTATAATTGGATTTTTGATCAAATCTACTACTCCTTGATTTTCACAATATATTAGAGTTAGAGTTCTTTTAATTCCCATGTTTGATAGTATGTACTATAGCCACAAAACTTCACAAGTTGCTTCATTTTATGCATGATATTTTGTTTCAATAGATGATAGTTCTACTACATGTTTTTTATTGTGCCATGATATTGGTCTTGAGCCAAGATAAAAATATACCATGATGTAGACTTTTTGTCATCAATAGAACCAACATAGTCAGAATATGAATATACTTGTAGATAAAAATATTTAACATTATTCATATATGTTAGTCCATAATTTGGAGTCTCATTGATATATTGTAGTATTATCTTCGTAGCTTTCCAATGACTCTCTCTTGGTTCTTGCATGAATCCTGAAAGATAATTTACAATAAAAACTAGCTTCGATCGAGTATTTGTTAAATATAAAATGCTTCCAATTAATTGACGATAAGTTGTAGCTAAAACAAAATATGTTTCATCATTTTTGGATAATTGAAGTCCTTGTTCCATAGGAGTATCTTTAGGCTTGCAATTATTCATTTTGTATTTCTCAAGTAGAGTTTTTGCATATTTTGTCTGTGTAATTGTAATATTGTCTTCATTTTGATGAATTTCCAGACCAAGACAATAATGCATAAGTCCCAAATTAGTCATTTCAAAATATTTTTCAAGATCCTTTTTTACTTCACTTATTAAATTCTTTGAACTTCCTATAATCACTATATCATCAACATATACTATAAGTATTAATATATCATTTCCAACTTTCTTTGTATATAGATTTGGATCTGATAGACTTCATTTAAAATTATGTTGTAACAAGTGATTATTGATTTTTATATACCATGCTCTGGGGGCTTTATTTAGACCATATAAGGATTTATTTAATTTACAAACCTTGTGTTCCTAACCTTTAACAACAAATCCTTCTGGTTGTGACATGTAGAATTCTTCTAAATCACCATTAAGAAATGTACTTTTTACATCCATTTGATGAAGTTTCCAACCATGATGTGCTGCCAAAGCACACACTGTTCTAATAGTAGTCATTTTAGTTGTTGGTGCAAATGTTTCTTCATAATCAATTCCCTCTATTTGAGTATATCCTTTTGCAACTAATCAAGCTTTGTACTTATCTAGAGAGCCATCTGCTTTATACTTAATCTTATAGATCCATTTACAACCTACTACTCTTTTTCCTAGAGGTAGATCCACTAGACTCCATGTTTTATTCTTCTGCAATGATGAATATTTTGATTCCATAGTTGCTTTCCATTTTGGATGGCTTAAAGCTTGACTTGTGGTTGTTGGTTCTATCATGGTGCTTAATAAACCTTTGTTTATTCTAGTTAAACTACGAGTCTAAGGTCTTGTAGTATTAAGATTTGGCTTTTGTTCAAGATTTGAATCTCTAAGAGTATTTCTAATCCATATAGGATCCTTTGCGAGATTGTAGAAATTTTTGTATTTTCACTCTGTTCATCTTGAGATTATATTTCCTCATTTGATAGTTTTTATTCTAAAAAATTTAGAAGAATTTTTGAATCATATTTTTGTTCTTTAATCTCATCTTTGATTTTTTCATCAAAGATTACATATTTGCTTATATAGATTTTCTTTGTGATTGGATTAATGATTCTATATCCTGTAGATTCATCATCATAACCAAGAAATATACTTGACATAGTCTTTTCATCTAGTTTTGTCCTTTTTTGTTTTGGAATGTGCATATAGGCTTTACATCTAAAAATTCTTAACTTTCCAATATTTGGTTTTCTTTTTGACCATACTTCTAGTGTAGCATTATTGAGTATCCTTGTAGGTAATATATTCTACAAGTAAACAACCATTTTAACTACTTTTTCCCAATATTGATGATCAAGATGAGCTTCTTTTAACATACATCTCACCATTTCCATGATAGATCTATTTATTATTTTAGAAATTCCATTTTGTTGAGGTGAATATGCTGTAGTAAGTTGTATTTTTATTCCCTTATGTTCTAAAAATAAATCAAACTCTTTTGACACAAATTCTCCTCCCTTATCTAAGCGAAGAACTTTGATAGTTCCTCTTAACTCTTCTACTTGAAGTTTGAATTGTTTAAATCAACTAAATGCTTTAGATTTATATTTCATAAAGTATACCCACATTTTCTCTAGTGTAGTCATCAATAAATAATTGAAAATATTTATATCCTCTAATACTGGTGACATTCATTGGACCACATAAGTTTGTATATATCAATTCCAATGGTTGTTGAGATCTATGCTAATGAAGTTCAAAAGGTATTCTATGTTGTTTTCCTACTAAACATTCTGGACATACTATAGATTTCCAAGAAATTTTTGGTAGTCCTTCTACCATTTGATATTTAATCATTTCATTTAAAGATGATGCACTGGTATGTCCTAATTATTTATGCCAAAGTTATCTTGTCTTAGATATTCCTACTAAAAGAGCCAAATTTGTGGTAGTATCTAAAGTAAATAAACTATCTTTGTAGGAACCTGATGCTATCAATTTTCCTTGTTTGATAATATGATATTGTTTTCTTCCATTGATAACTTTAAATTCTACTGTCATGTCTTGATCCATGAGTTGAGAAACTGAAAGAAGATTAGTAGTCAAACTAGGAACATATAAAATGTTGTAAATTATTCCTTTTCCATTTTTCAAATTGACTAGAACATCTCCTATTCCTTTTACTTCATAGATTTTACTATCTACTATAGCAACTGGTCTCTCATATTTTTCTCAAAGTGTATTAAACCAATATTTGTTTCCAGTCATGTGTCTACTGGCTCCAAAATCTATGTACCAAAAATCCATAATGATTCTTCTTAGACTTAAGGTTTCTAGGTTTCTAAGTTTTCAAAAAAAATTGAAGTTGAATTCCTTATGACTCCCTAATTAATTAGAAACTAGAAAAATAATAATGCTTGCAAAATTAATGTTCCTAAGTTTGAAGTTGACTTCCTTATCTCTCAATAATTAAATAATTTATAAATATTCCATTAGCTTTGAATTTCAACAAATATTAGAAAATGAAAAATTTCAAATATATCCTATCACTCCAAAAAATTACAGGAATTAAAGAAAATTCAACTTAATACTTCAAATTTTTTAAAAATGCAACTAAGATATTAATATTTATTAATGTCCTTATATCTCCTTATTAATATTACTAAACCTTAGAAGAACAACAATTAAGTATCTCTTATTAATCCTTAACCTTTGCAAAGAAACAAAAATCAAATTATAAAACCCTAATACCTCCTTGAAGTGTACAATTGCTTATGACGACCTTGTCACTGGAGTTTTGTAAGTGCTCCAACTTGGCTTGAGCATGTGTGACTTCTTGTGTCAACCTTGGTGCTAGGGTTTGCTTCAGATGTGTAAGAATGGGCATTAGAAATATTTTGCATGGACCTCTACTTGAATTTTTTTAGAATGAGCATTACTCACTTTGCCTTTCACCTTCCTCACATCAACATGTCAAGCATGAATTTTGCATGATGATTTTGATTGGCATTCAATATTCAAATTCTTGTAATGTTCACCTTCCTTGGGCACATGAATGATATGATGCTTTGAATCATTTCACTATCCTTGGTAGTTAATTATGGGTATTATATTTTCAAACACTTGGCTTATTTCAAATGACTTTTGGTCTTGCACTCATCCAAAATTCAATTATGCTAACCTCTTGCACTTCTTCAATGCTCAAATTTATCTTAGATTTTGCACTTTCCTTTGATGATTCAATGCTGTTGTCTAGTATACAATGGGTTATGTTTCAATGATCCTTTTTGGAATGCAATGGATATGCTTCTATGCTATATTTTGATGTAGGATCTCACTACTTAGAGCTTCTCTATATTCATCTAAAAAAATAGTTTTGTGTTTGGATTTAAGGCTCTGCGTTCAACTCAAAAGATGAAATTTTTTACCTCAACATTCTTCTATTTTAAATGTTGCATTCTTTCATATTTTTCTTATATAATATGCTTGATTCTCTAACTTATTTCTTCTTATTATTGTAGGTGCAAATGCAACAATAATTTCATTGATGTAGAAGACTTAAAAAACTTCTTAAATATTTATATTTCTCCTTGCAAAGGCATATTTTGAACAATCTTCTTCTCTGTCCTTAGACGTTCTCTCCTTTCTACACTTTGAATGCTTTCTTGTTGATGTTTTCCCTTGGCTTTGACCTTACTTGCTATCTAGTTTTCACAATAGCATATTACAGTGATGCCTCACTCTCTAACATTCTTCTTTGGTGCTCTTAGATATTCTACAATTTTGCATTCTTCTTCCTTACAAAATTAGGTGCTTTTTAATGGCTTTGGTACTCTTGGGTGCTCTACAATGTAGCATTTCTTATGTAGCTCCAATGAAGACTATGTTGCTTGATATTATACCTTATTATTGTAGGTGCAGGTGGTGCATATTTATAGAGAACTTGCACTCTAAATATTTATGACCACATTGCTATATTATTGCTTTGCTCCTTTGTTCAATGGCACTCATTGGATTTGACTATGGTGTTATTATGGTTTTGTCCTGCACTCTGTCTTGAATATTATAAACTAATCTTACTTATTTTCCTTCTAGACTTTGTTGTTGAATCATTTTTTGGTGCTCTCTGTTAGATGCTAGCTAGACTAAATACCTTTCAAAACTTCTTTGCTACTTATTAAAAATTGTATATTTCAATGCTACCCTTATGACATTCAAAACTTCCTTCCAAATGATGTCTATATCTTGTTCTTCAAGATGTTCTACCTTATGCAATTCTTACACTGTTCTTTAACATGAACTATCCTCAAGACTTATTATTGTCTTGAAGTTTTTCAACTTCTCTTTTTTCAATAAGACCTCTTTGCTCAGGTCTCTTCTTTATCTATCATCACTCTTTTAAAGGACCTCTTTCAATAGGTCTCCTATCTCTTCAATATCAAGGTCTATTTTTGGGACTTAATTACAACTCGAGTCAATCCCTAAAAATACAACTTTCAAAACCTATGCAAGTAACCTTGTTGTGGCTCTGATACCATTGATGACTTCTGGAGTCTTATATAAATTACCGTAGAAAAGAATTCACAAAATAAAATATAATAAAGTTGTAATATAATGAACTCAATATTGCAAAACAAGATAGCAATATTGAACCATAAAGAAACTTAAACACAAAACACTTGAGAAGCAATTCATAAAGTTTTTTATTATAGAAAAAACTTGTACATCAATTATGGAACTTCACATCCATAATATAAATTTCATAAATGACCTTTGATCTTCTCGTTATACCATTTGATTAAGAAGCCCTTTATATTATTTTGTGCCAAATAATGTAATATACTCTAACACTATCTACATGTACCCTCTTGGGCTCTTCACCCTATATCCTTACCAGGGTGCTATATCTTCACGTAGTTGATGTTTTGAAGGCTCTTATTTGTAACTTTTTATTTCTTATTTGCCACATAAAGGCAATATTAACTTTTACTTTCCTTTTCCTTTAGAAAGTATATTAGCCTTCTTAATAGCTACCCCCACCAATTTTTACAGTGCTCTAACTCAGACTTGAGGTCCTTCTTTCTTAAGCTACTTAATCCTTGACTTATCAATGCTAGAATTTATCCTATCTAGTCCAATATTTTCTTCAATAAAATATGTTAGGCAATAAATATTCAAACATTATTATCAATCAAATTATTATAAATCAACTCTGCCCAGTCAAATTTAAATTTGCACCAAATTATTTTTCTAATGCTAGCTTCTATCCTGAAATTTATCTTCAAATAAAATTCTTTAAAAATATTCATGCCAACTTTTTTTTGGTGCTAGCTTAAAAGACTACTCAAAGTGCATCTGATACCACTATTAGATTTTTAGCCATATTATCATAGGTCTCAATGTTTAGGATCTTGAGTAGACTCATAAATAAGAGCAATTAATATATTAAATGGCCAATATAAATGAACATAACATTCATGAAAATAACAATAATATGAATAAAATGGTCAATATCAATGATAATATGCATAAGATAAACTTACAATATAATTGCTCAAAATATTACATACAAGCTTCAATATTCTCTTATGAGTCTTCTATTACAATATTATTTTTCTCATACCATGGAGCTTTATCTCTATTATATAACCTTAGAAAGGTGACTCTTCAATACTTGACTATAACACTCCTCACAGATCTAGGAGATGCAACCTTTCCTATTCCATACATAAGATAAATCTCACATGTCCTTTGGCTTCACATATTGCCACTTGTATACATGACTCTTAAATCTCTATTTACTTGCACACTTTATTCTATGACACTTGCACACTCCTACATGCACACACACTTTATTGTATGACACTTGCACACTCCTACATGCACACACACTTTACTATATGACACTTGCATACTTTATCACTCTATACACTTGCACACATTGTTACATGACACTTGTGCACATCCTACACATAGATACATACATAAAGGAGAAATATAAACCACACTCCTAAACTATAGACTCAAACCCTATTCTAATATTTACATATTTACAATTGTACCATAGGTACATTTACATTTCTACCAAATGATGTAATATTCTCTAACATTTCTTACCTATATTGAGAGATATTTTTTTGTTTGAAAAATTTCCATGCAATAAAAAAATAACTTTGATATCCTAACTTTAAATGTCCATAACTCCTTCAATATTGCTCAAAATTTAGCTTATGACCAATAATTTCTATAGTACTCAAAATGACCTACACAATTATGTAGGAATATTATAAATATGAAACTTGTAAAAATATGTATCCCCAAAAAAATGATAAACTTATTTTTTGGGAAACTTAACAAACATTGAAAACAATCACTACAACTCTAGAAACTATACAAGAAATTCTCAACTCCATGAAAGCCATACCTATGATATTAGATATTAAGAATCATTGCTTCTTATAAACATACATTAAAATTCAATTTGCAAAATAATAAACAAATGAACATAAGAGACAAGAATGGAAAATACCCTTCAAGTAGGGAGACACCAATGATATTTCTTATGGAAGGAATGACTCCAAATATTTCCCAAGATGAGAGCCACTCCATGAACAAAGATAATTACAATAATGATTGACTTCCATGATTATAATTACCATGTCCCTTCTTTATATAATCATTATTTAGTACTTTCAATTACAATTTTAATCCCTATAAGAGGTAACCTAGCCTCTACATAATTAACTAAAATTCCATATTATTTTGAGAAAGTAAGAAGCATTTTTCCTTTATTATTTAAAAAAATACCATCTCCACTATATTTTCTTGGATTTACTTTGAAAGCACCATCAAAATTCATTTTGATAAATACAATTCTAAACATTTTTATTTTACCATAGATCAATGCAATCCTTTGTGTACCAAGAGGCTAGCACCTTTTTCCACACTTGAGACTTCCATGATGATCATGATGTTTGTAAGCATTCTACAAGATAGGTAATAATTTAATTCTTAACTTGGGCATGCTTTCTATATTCATTTTTATTCAAAATATTATTCCTTTCAAACCATCAATTCTAATAAATAATGGTAGAACCAACCTTCCAAAGAGCACATAATGCTTTAGAATTGAAACAATTAATATAGTATTTCATCAAATCTTTAAATGTTGATGAATCTACACAATAAATTATTATATTTTTGAAAAAGCAACCCTAAATGATGTAAGCAAAGGGATAACAAATAAGTAAATGATTTTATTTTTCTATATCCTTATCATATAAGGCACACATAAAAGGTCCACAATAACCTCTTCTTTATACTCTCACCCATAACAAGCTTGCTTTGGATACTAACCAAATTAATGTTAAGGCCTTAGGGAGGGCCTGTACTGCTCAAACAGTCTTCCAAGGGTATCAATTTGGATAGGAAATTTTGATGGCTCTAAATCCTTATAGCCCAATTTGACTGAGTATCCACAATATTTTAAGAACTTCTAAACTAACTCATCCTTTTGCATAAAAATAAGTATATAGAACTCTTGAAACATTTTTAATAACTCATTTATTGTTTTGAGTTCCTCTCTTTCAACCAAGTTACTAATAAAAATCCATGATTTGGAGTTTTTGCTTATATTAATATAATTTTTAGGTTTTGGAATTTTTTTGATTGGATGGAAGAAAGTATTTTGAAAGGGATCCCAAACCTTTTAAAAACCAACAAAGGGGTTTTGAAGATCCCATAACATTAAATATAAGACGACCTGAATAGATGAACTGGAAACAAGAGAGACAAAAAAAAGAAGATGAACTGGAAACAACAAAATTTGACAACAGGATCCAAAAATAGAATTCAAAAGAAAGACCTAGATCTGCCAAGATTCAAAACATCCTACCCATAGAAGAAAAATAGAATGAGAATCTCGAGAAGAGAAATGGGATTTTTCCTTACCAGCAAAATGTACAACCACTAAGATGTAAAAATTAAAAAAACTCTCATTCAAAAATTTAAACCCCATCTATCAATAACCTGCCCCAAAAATATTGCTCAAATTTGAAAGGAGAGATTCCTCCAAGAGCCCACATGGGAACACTAGAAAAAAACTGAAGGTGAATCCAATTAAGGAACACCAAAAACTACAAAACTATGGGCAATCACACCACAATATCATCAAAAATCAACCTTCTCTAAAACTGAGACAATCTAGACTATCAACATCCTAGGTCAAGGAAAAAATGGTGAGGATATTTTTTGATGTCTCCCACTACCAATCTTGGAGGTAGAGATCTTATCAGGGGACTCCATCAGATATTTACCTTTATTAAGATCTAAAACTTCATTGGTTAGATCTGCATCAAAGTCTTGAGATTTAGGATTAATAGGAGGTCTTCTCATTTTCTTTTAACCTCCAAAACTTAAACCCCCTTTTGATTGGCACCTTGTAACTAGACCTAGAGACACGAAAGCTTTCTTCCCCTAGAATCTAAATTGGAGTTTGATGATAGATCAACTTTGAAATCTGATAAATCTAAATTAGGCATATACTTAGATTCAAGTCTAGAAGCTAGACATTCAAAAGGGTTACCCATAAGGGAATTTACCCCAAGAAATTTAGATGATGACTCCATAGAGCATGCTTAAGTAGTTTTAGATGATGGCTTCATAGAGCACACTTGAGTAGCATCCTTGGAACAACCAACCTTATCCTTAGAAATCAGTCCATTAGAAGATAATCCATTAGGAGATTTAATAGAGTCTCCTACTCTGGGAAGGGTAGCCCCTGAACCAAATGAGTTCTCTACTTTTTTACAAGATAGAAAATGAGCCAAATCATGCCCATAATTTTTCATCTAGAGCAAAATAAAGGTCTATTTTTATAATCAATTATCTGAACCCTAGATCCAACATTTGAAAGCAACTCAATGGAACCAAAAAATTCAACATCCAAATCATCACACACATCCAGGCATATATCATTCTATATTTGGCCCTAGTTTAGTATCAATCTATTGGCAATTTTGCCACACTAAAATTTTGCTTGTAAAATTTTTGAAAAGAAGATAAATGATGCAATTGTGTTGTTTTTATTGTTTTAATATTTTTCTTCCTTGTAAGCAATTTCATTAAATAAAAGGTTGATTTTATTTCTGAGATGCACAATAAATTTTATCGGTAAGAAATTAATGGAAGTCATGAGCAAAATGTAGAAGGGAAAATTTGATGGCAATGGGCATTTCAGAATAGAAGGATTAATGGAAAATCAACTATGACTTTGGCATTTTTTATTGAAAGTGAAGGCGCCATTAAAATTAAAGGAAAGACATTTTCGCCCCATGGAAGGGGTGAAAATCCTTTGCGCCCCTCCTTTGGGGTGAAACTACCTTGATGAACGATTTCATCCGAATGAAGAAGAAGAAAAAATTTGCAAGTGATGTAGATGGGTCAAAGTCAAAAGTGCCCCTTGAAAGGGGCGAAAATCATTTTTGCCCCTCTCAAGGGTGAAAATCTAGTTAAAAGCATCTTCGGGGCGAAAATAGAAGGAAGAGCATTGCTTGGTGCAGTCAAAGTCAAAGTCACCCCTCAACAGGGGCAAAAATCATTTTCGCCCCTCTTAGGGGTGAAATCCCAATAAAAAGAATTTTGGAGCGCAAACATAAAGATGACGTCATCCAGGCAAAGATAGAAAAGTCAAAGTCAAAGTCACCCCTCAGGAGGGGCGAAAATCATTTTTGCCCTCCTTCGGGGTGAAATTCCAAATGAAGACGTCTTGAGGTGAAAGTCCTAGAAAAGTAACTTTTCCTACCGATCAAAGTCAACGTCGCCCTTGGGGTGGGGCGAAAGTCATTGTCGCCCCTCTCAGGGGTGAAATCAATTATTTTTGCCTCCTCCCTTGTAGAAGATGTTTTTTATCATTTTTGAGGTGAAATTACCCAAGAAAGGGGTGAAAGTATGTTGAGGGGTGAAACTCCCATTTTTTCCTGTCATTTGAACAAGAAGATGTCGTGGGGTGAAATCAATTAAAATGAAAGGTGAAATTCTAGCTTTGAAGGTAATCATCAACCAAGGTTACTATCTGAAGTGCCATAACTATAGATTTTTTGGGAAAGGATAGAGATTGATAAAATTTAATGCTTGGGGTAGTAAGAGCGATGATCCAAATTTTTGCTAAAAAGTTGTCAGGATTAAATGCTACGTCCTCAAATTCGATGTGATCCTAATTATTTTTGAGGCACCCTCTATGGATTTCATTCCTTTTCAAAGTAGAATTAAATTTTATTGATTTCAATTAGTAAGGGTAAGATTCCAAGGTATAAGAGAATGTAATGGCACCCAAAATTTAATATTTAAGCTCTTGATTGTCGTGTGACATTGTTGAGTCTCGATGCATCGATGCTTGGGATATTCTTTCCATCATCCATTTTTGTCGATTTTCCAAGCGCACTCCATGAAAATTGGATCATTGTTCCTTGAAGAATAATTTGATTCGAGCATCATCATTACCAAGGAAGAGAATTATTGTTGCTGATTTTTGACTAGCTGACATTTTGTTGTGTTGTGCATTTAATGATAGAGGTGAAATCCTCTATAAATACTAAGCATTTCAATGTAATGAAGGAGGATAGACACTTTGTAGAAAAACACTTTAAGTTTTTTGCATAAATAGAAAGATATTCGACTTTTGGTTCCTTGAGTAGTATTGTGTTTGATCTCTTTATGCTTGTCATTTTTGATTACGTTCATGTCCTTTATTTTCTGATTTTAAATTCTGCATCTAGATTTAATTATTGCTTGTGAGGGAGTGAATACTAGAATGCTGTCTTGGAAGTTATCTTTGGAAAACTATGAGTGGTTTCTGTGCTTTGATTTCTGTTATATGCTAATTAATGCTTGTGAATTTTTGTTGTTAGTTTATCCCCACCTTTCATATCTGGCTTATAGCCATATTTCCCATTTCTTTCTGTTATTTCCCATTTCTTTCCTGTTACCCTAAGATTTAAATCGATCATTAGTTTTAGTATGGGAACTAACCCTCTCTGGAGATTGGCTTGAAGGACATCTCTTTCCTTTGACCTTTCAATGTTGGTCGGGTCTAGGGTGCACAAATAATATTTTGTACTTAGGCAGATTCATGACCAATAGTTTTTGGCACGCTCGGTGGGACTCTAAAAAGTTCCACTTTCAATAGTATTAAGGTTTGATGTTCACCTTTGTACTATATGATTAGAACATCTGGTGACTCAGCTCTACCCAGAAGCCTTCGAATGTGAAGTGAGCGAAAGATTTCTTCATGATCACAAGATCGAAGGCCAAAAATCTAGAAGACCCCATTGAGTTTTATGAGCTTGACACCCAAGTGCTAGGAGAACATCCTAGGTTAGTTACTCCAGCTGTCCCATCAAGTGTTACATCTTCATAGTTAGTTAGTGTGTTCTCTGTTCCTTCAAGTCCTGCTAGCACAACCACTAGTTTTCCACCTCCCCAACCACACACTCCAGTCCACATGGCTCAAAATCCACCACCACAACCACCAAGGTAGTTCCCAGCATGGAACCACTCTGGACCTCTAAATCTGTAAGCTCAGAACCTGATTCTACAAGCAGCAATGAAGGCTTTGCCTACTTATGATGGTATAGGGAAGATGACTTATGAGCATGTCCAAGATGTAGCTACCTTGGCGATAATCCATAGCATCATATATGAGGATATAATGGTAAGATTGCTCGTGCTCTCTCTTAGAGGTAAGTTGCTTTACTGGTACCGATCATTACAACCTACCACCATTACTACCTGGGACCAATTGGCTGAATTGTTGATCAAAGGTTTCAATGAACAAGTGGATCCATTCTCTCTATTGCATCAGTTTACTACCATTTAGAGGTATCCATAGGAGGAAATCATGGACTTCAATGTCAGGTTCACCTAAACTTGGCATAGAGTTCCTGATGGTCTCTGATCGACTCTTAAGCAAGCGATATTTTACTACCTCTGAGATTTCAACTCTGATATCAGTATGGCCATCTAATAGTCTAATGTTAATACATTTCTTGATTTGTATTCTATTACACAAAATGTTGAAGTTGATCTGATTGCTATTGGTAAGCTTCCACAAAAAATGGCCATGCCTATTTTTCTTGATCTTTCATAGTATTTGTATGCTAATGCATCTTCTCAACCTTTGCCCATGTCACCCATGTATCCAATCCCTTCATGGAATTCGAGTACATCTCAAACCATGATGATAGTTTCTATCCCTCAACTACCCGCTCCAACCATTCTATAGTTACCCACTCTAGTTCCATTCCTAGCACTACCATCTCTGCCTATCCCACTACCATTACCAGCTCCTCTAACACCCTCAAACCTTGATCCATAAGAAAAAGTGTTGAAAGAGTTGTAGTCCATGAACTCAGCCATAAGAGCGATGGGTAATGAAATCATGATGATCAAAAGGAAGTAAGCTAAAAAATATTTCTAGCCTAGGAGATTTCAACCACCACCGATCACTAGGGAGCAAGGAGCTTCGACCAACAAGGTGCTTGAGAGAAATCTGATGGTGTTGATAAATGAAGAAGCTGGCACATCAGACAAAGCATACTGGTGCTCTACGTGCAATGATCCACATGGTGAGGAAACTTGCATGGTTCACCTGAACTATGTGTAGACATTGGTAGAAAGTTCCTCTATTGGTCAAATCAACATGATCATAGAAGTTGATCATAATTTCATGGTCCCTTCTGAAGAGCAAGTTTTAGTTCTCACGAGAACTGGAAGAAAGCCTATTACTATGGACCCAATTGAGTTGGAGCCCTTGAAGGTACCTACTGACTCAAAGGTGCAAAATGAGAAGAAATAAGTGCAAGCAAAGGTAGCTATTCTAGCACCCAAGCTAGATGCACCTATCCTATTGAAAGATATTTTGCCTCCATGAGTGAAAGAGAAAGTGTAAGAAAAGGCTTCAACTTCATAGGCAAGAGCTAAAATAGAGGAGCAAGCTAGGGAAAAGCTCAAGTACCCATATTTGACAAAGTGTCAGAGGGTAGAAGCTACACAATAGTATCAGAGTAGATATGAGACTACCAATGAAGGAAAGGGGTCCTGTGCATCCATGTATAACATCATTGAAGAATTGAAGAGGATTCCAGCCAAGGTGAGTCTCTATGATGCACTGCAATTGCTTGGACAAGTGGACTTGTTGCAAGAATCACTAAAATTTATGAAAGATAAGGGGAAGAATCTGACTCAAATAGTGTTAGCTCAAATATTGACAACTTCTACCACTAGAAAGAATAGACCACCCCCTTTCTACCTGTCCCTCAGGATGGAAGGTTGGATTGTGCACAATTGCATGATCGACTCAGGTGCTACAATGACTATCATGCCAAAGGTAGTGTGCGATGTTATGGGTATGGAGTATACAAGGAGTAGCCCTGGCATCTTGTAGTTAGATGGAACCCCTATCAGGATAGTGGGGGTCATCAAAGATATCCCCATCGTATTGCACAAAATGCCTCAGATAACTGTGATCCAAGAGGTGGTCGTGGTTGATCTGGAGCCTTACTTCAGCATGTGCCTATCATGGGAGTTTATTGCCAAGTTGGGAGGCTACCTTTCTCTTGACTATTCTCATTTGGAAATTCCTATCAAGGGGAGGAGAATCTAAATTTATAATGAGAAGCCTTCAACTTATCACATAGAAAATATTGAAGAGGAAGATAAACCCATGAATTCTATCAATTTGATGATCGAAGAATTGGAGGAGTTAGACTTGATGGAAGAAGTTTTGGATGAGCTTCGGATAGAAGATGAGTTTTCAATGCTCGATTTTAATGCCATGATGGAGACCGAAATTGGTTGCTACACCATCACTAAGCCTAAAAAGGTTGAAGCGAAGGTGTCTGATGATGAAGATCCTATTCTTGATCAATTATGGAAGTTGTACTTTGATGGTGCTAGGTGTAAGAATGGTGTAGGAGCTAGGATTATTCTCATTTCTCCTTTTGGTATACAAAATATGTACTCTTACCGATTGACTTGGAGCTGCATAAATAATGCCATCGAATATGAAGCACTCTATTTGGGTCTAAAAAAGGTAGAAAATCTTGGGATCAAACAACTGCAGATATTTGGAGATTCTGAGCTAATCATCAACCAGGTAACTAGTAAGTGTGTTTCCAAGCAGCACTACTTGAAGGTATACCAAAATAAGGTTTGGGATTTTTTGAAGCTTATACAACATTGAATATCCAAGCAATCTCATGGGAGCAAAATAAGCATGTCGATCTCTTGGCATCCCTTGGTGCTAATTTTTCCCTAGTGGAGCATGTGGTGAGGAAGCCCAAGACTGTGAGGTTAATTTATAGACCTTCAGTCCCTAACAAAAATATCCACTGGCAAGTGTTTGAAAGTGATGAGCAGATTGTTAATTTCTTGATAAGAGAAGCTAGTGATGTGGAAGAGAGAACACTTGATGAGGAAGAAGTTGAGGGTTTGATCCAGTTGTAGAATAATCATATCCCAAAGGGGTTGATTACACTTGAGAGCCTCTTTGATCAAAATGATAGAGCAAAAAAGCATAGGATCAAGGTGGATGAAAAGGAGTATACTGAAATGCATCTGGGACCTAAGAAGTTGATCAAAGTCGGCACTGATTGCACTCAAGAAGAGCTAGAGTATATTAAAGAATTATGTCATGAGTACCCAGACATTGTTGCTTGGAGCTACCAAGATTTGAAAGGCTACAACAAAGATGTAATCCAACATACCATCGAGTTGTAGGAAGGAGTGAAACCCTTCAGGCAAAAGTAGAGATCGGTCAATCCCAAGATTGAAACTTTGATGAAAGTAGAATTGCTGAAGATGCTTGAAGCCAAAATCATCTACCCAATTAAGCACTCTACCTGGGTAGCAAATCTGGTCCCCATGAGAAAGAAGAATGGAGATATCCACCTGTGCATGGATTTTTAAAATTTAAACCAGGCATCTCTGAAGGATCACTATCCACTACCTCAAATTGATCAGATTCTTCATGTGGTTGTTGGTACTCAGATATTCTCTTTGTTAGATGGATTCTCTAGCTATAACCAAATTTGGGTCAAGGATGAAGACCAATATAAAATGATGTTCACCATAAAATGGGGAACTTTTGCTTATCAACGGATGCCATTTGGTCTTTCAAATGTTGGCACAACTTTTTAGAGAGCAATGGACATAGCCTTCGGTGAGTTGTTGAATCATATTATTGTTATTTATTTGGATGACATGACCATTTTTTCTCACAATAGGGAGGAGCATAGTCTACATCTGAGACAAGTGTTCGAAAAGTGTCAGGAGTTCAGAATATCAATCAACCCGAAGAAGTCCATCTTCATGGTAAAATAAGGAAAGCTCCTAGGCCATGTTATTTTAGAAGAAGGTTTGGCGATTGATCCAGCTAGAGTTGAAGCCCTCTTGAAGCTTCCATTACCATCCAACAAGAAGGATTTACAATCATTCTTTGGGTAAATAAACTTTGTTTGAAAGTTTGTTGCAGATTTTTCCCAAGTGGTGAAGCCGATGATAGAGCTATTAAAGAAGAATGTTGAGTTCAAATGGATCGAGTAGAGGAGGTAAGCATTCAAGGAGATAAAAGAGATAATTGCTCAAGCTCTAGTTTTGGTAAACCTAGATTACTCAAAGGATTTTATCCTATACACCATTGGTGAACAAGAGAGCTATGCAATGGTGCTTACGCAAAAGGAGATGATGGAGATGAGCGATCAATTGCTTTCTTGAGCCAAGTCATCCAACCACATGAAGAAAAATATAACTTCATTGAAAAGCAAGTATATGCGGTGATGAAATCCTTGAAGAAGTTTTGATATTTTGTTTCTCAAAGCAAGACAATAGTTTATGTGGTCCATCCAGATGTTCAAAGTTTCATCATTCAAGGAGAGCTTGGAGATAAGAGAGTTGGATGGGTCTCCAAAATCTAGGAATATGATATTGAAATCCATCCAACCAAGCTGGTTCGAGGTCGAGCATTATGTCAAGAGCTTGCAAAAAGTGTTGCATCTGAATCCATGGTTTGCCAACTTGAAAATTTAGCAAGCGAAAGCAATTTTGCTAACCGCTCTGTAGGTGATCATGATTGGATAGAGGACCTTGTCAAATATTTCCAATCAGGAAGATGTCCTTCACACCTTAATGCCTCATAGAGAAGGAGATTCAGACTCTAGGCCCTTAGGTATGTGATGCTGCCAAATGGGTTGTTCCATAAAAATATTGATGGAGTACTTCTCAGGTGTGTTCGAGAATCTAGAAAAACAAAGAATCCTAGAGGAGTTTCACTCTGGTCTATCAGGAGGCCATTATGCAGGGAGGCCAATGGCATTAAATATCATCAAAGTAGGATATTTTTGGCCTACTCTCTTTGTAGATACTTTCAAAATTAGTCAGAATTGTGATAAGTGCCAGAGATATGTCGGTAGAAGCAAGAATCCATCATTGCCCCTTCATCCGATTCAAGTAGAAGCACCATTTCAGCAATGGGGCTTAGAATTTATTGGGGTCATTGATCCCAATTCCTCTATCGAACATAAATATATCTTGATGGCAACCAACTATTTTACCCAATGGTCAAAAGCAATTCCAACCAAGAAGGTGGATCAAGCAATAATTATTGCTTTCCTTGAAGGATTAATCACTCGATTTGGCATACCTAATGCAATCATAATAGATAATGGGACTCCTTTCATCGGTGCTAGGATCAATGAATTCATGGGTAAGTATAGAATTTATTTGAAGATATCATCTAACTATTATCCATAGGGAAATGACTTGGCTGAGTCCACAAACAAGAATTTGCTGAGAATTCTGAAGAGGACCCTAGGTGATAATAAGCGTAGTTGGCACTTACTCTTGAACCAAGCATTATGGGCCGACCATATCTCCATGAAGAAATCCATTAAAATATCTCCTTATTCCTTGGTATATGGTAAAGAAGTAGTGTTGCCCATTCATATTGAATTATCGACTCTGCAGTCATGGCACTTGTTGTATGGTGAAGATGATGATGAATCTGATCCCATGAGCATGAGATTGGCACAAATTTTATAGTTGGAAGAAGAGAGGAAAAATCATACAATGTCTTCATGGAACATTCTCGGATGATGTAGAAATGGTTTGGCAAGAAAACTTTTGAGAGGTCATTTGAGGTAGGTGATCTAGTGCTGAAATGGAATGAAAACAAGGCTAAGCCCGACAAGCACCACAAGTTTGAAGTAATATGGGAGGGCCCATTCTAGATTTTGGGTGTCAATCAAATCAATTCATTTTATTTGTAGGATATGGATGGTCATGAGCTACCAATTCTTGTAAATGGTCTTCATTTGAAGGCCTACCATCAGTGATAGAATTTTGATCGAGTATGTATATATGTACATAAATTATTATGTTGTTTTGTTTTAGTTAAATATGTTTAAAGTGATATGATATAAAAAAAAAAAAATAAAAAGAAAGAAAGTTGATTTCATCGAGAAATCATTTTTCCCCAAGGCAAGTGATTTCACCTCGAAAGCATCTTGCCACCAACAAAAAATCATTTTCACCCGAAAATGTTTTAAAAGGCTTTTATATTATTTTTGAGTGAAAAAGGGGAAAAAGAAAGTAGATTTTTTTTAGAAATTATGAAAGCACCATGGGTTTTGCTTTTTCATTAAAAAGCGCTCATATTTTGCCAAAAGAAATAAAATATTAAAAAAAAAGAAGGAGAAGAAAAGAAAAGCAAAAGTAAAAGTTTGAAAAAGGGAGTGCCTCATTTTTAAATTTCCCCACTTGTTTTAAAGTTGCCAAGAAAAGCAAAAGATGAAAGCAAGAAGGATTTTAAAATTTTATTTTCACCCCACAAGGAGGATTTACCTTGCTTTTTCTATTTTTGGGGTGAAATCCTCATTTATTTCCTCGAAGATGTTTTCGGAGTGAAACTGCCAGAGAAGAATTAAAAATAAATGCATGCTTTTTCTAAACTCTAGTTGATGGTGCTAAGTTCGAAAAAGGAAGAAGGTGAAATTAATTTTGCCTTACTTTTTCATGCAAAGCACTCTCAGTTAAAGCTTGCTTTTAGCAATAAGTTTTTGGGGTGAAATTAGAGAAGAATTATTTTAAAAAGGATTGAGAGGCATGTAACTCCATAAAGTAGGTAGAAGAAGTAATTTTGGAGCGTAGGTGATGTGAATATTTTTACCCTAGGATATTTTTAGCTAAGCAAGTGTCTCCTTCAATGTTTTTTGCTAAATGATGCTAATTTTAGGAAAGATTTCAAAATTAATACATGAAATTAGATTGATTTCACCTGCAAAGATTCTAGAAGATGTTTCAACATTTTATATAGTAAAATTAATTATTTTTGCCCCCATCTCTCACATGTGGCACTTGCTTTTCTTGAGATGAGCTATTAAATATCTAGATTGCATCCTCCAAGGTAAAAAAGTGGTTGAGTTTGATGTCCAAGGAAGATTCACAGTGCAAGGGCATTATTGGCAGTTAATGGGTAGTTGAGTTTTCATTAAAAAATGTGTTGGGAAGAGAATCGAGGAGCACGTTCACTCGAATTCCTCAGGTGCAACACTTGCATTAAATATGGTAGTTGGAGGGTGAAAGTTATAAAAAGAGGTGAATTAGAAGCTTGCAATCAAAGATTATTTTTCTAACCATTGCCAGGTTATCCTTTAGTGCCCTGAATTGTTGCTTTGTTGCAGATTTACTAGATTATTGTAGTGAGAGTTGTGGTACAAATATGGGAAAGAAGATAGTTGATCCAAAGAAAGCTTTAGAGCTAAAAAAGCATAGGGTGGTAAAAAATCTAAAAAATCTAGGCGACATGAAAATACTGAGCTCGACCCATATTTTGATAAGCTGGCTAAGATTGGAGATTGTTCTATTTTGAACAAAGGTATAGAAAAATTGTGCTAGGATGTGGAGACTACAGTCAGGCAAGGTTTGACATTAAAAATCCCATTAACCATTGCTTATCATGCATAACTTTCCTGGTACTTGTGTACACCTGTGCATCCTTACCCTGAGCTGGTAATGGCAATTGCAAAGTTTTATCAACCTACAACAAGGGCCATCCAAAATGCGAAGGGAGATAAATTGTTCACCATTTCGCCCGATGCAGTCAGAGAGGCATTTGCTTGTGGGGTGAAACCTTCCTCGGATGTCATGTTCAAGAATATGAATCTCAAGGAGCAAGAGGAAAGGTACCAATCAATCATAATGTTACACCAATTCATGGAGAACCAGTTGATAAAGGTACTCGATTTCAGAGATTTTTTAGCTCTATCAAAATCCTTGATGTATTTTAAAATCCCACATATGTATTCTATGTTGGCTTGGGTGTCTGGTCTTCCTATCGATACCATAGTGTACAAATGGTAAGTAATGCTGGTGTAATGCATTTTGTAGGTAGAATTTTATGCCCCTACAACCATGCAAGCAAGCATAAACCCCATCTTCTTTGATTGGGTAGATTATGTGGCTCGAGCAATGCACACCTAGTTGGAGAGAATATAGAGTGAAGAAGCATTTTTGTTCAGGCATGCTTCATTTTTGGCCTAGTATTTCTTCTTTTATATGCACCAATGTTTTTCTTTTATTGTAGTAAAGCAAGTTGATGAGGTAGATAATAAGCTGCCAGTATATTTGTGGACTTCAAGCTTGTCTAGGGGAGAGTCATTCTATAATTTTAACCACATGTTCTTGGGTCCCACCCTCGAACTTATTTTTTGCACAAGTGAGAGAGTGCCAAGGGCAATGAGGGAAGAAATTGTCACTAAGGAGAAAGGAGATATTTTCTTGTTGATGCAAGGCATCATGGTGCAAATTTTTGGCTTCATTGGCAAGTCATTTCTCCTTCCTTATTTTACTACCGAGCACCTCTTTGCAATGGAAGTCATCTGGCAGATCGACTACATCAATGAAGTCTATGGGGTAAGACGAGGCAAGAAGACCACATGTACCATGCCATTTCGCTTTGGTGGCATTGAGATAGACCAAGTTGGCCAGAATAAATTGATTAATGAAGCACTTTATGATATGGGTATGGTGGAGTTACCTCAATGGTGGAAGTATGACCCTTTGGGTCGGTTCATCGATTTCATTAAAGCCAAAAATTTTCATTGTTGTCCTAGACCTGATATTTAATGACATAAAAATAATCTAGAAGGGCATGATCTCGAATGGCATGTTGAGTAGATGATACCACTTCCACCATGGCATGATTTTTATGAGATGGAGGTTGAGTACAACCCTACAGTTTACAAGCATCAAATTCCTCCCTCGAGTTTGTTTGGAAAGATGAAAGAACAATTGCCAGCTTGGTCTGATGAAAAAATTACCAATTGGTGGGTTATGAGGGCCCATAGAGGGAAAATCAGGTCAGCTTATGGTCTAGCAATGGATGATGTATTTTTGGATGTCTATGATGAGTACTATGATGGCTATCAACCAATCTCTTTCACCAATATTGTACCTCAAACTTTTCAAAGATCTGATAATGAAGAGATCATGGTCGAACATGAGCAACATGTGGTCGAGGAAGCACCACTTGTGGAAGAAGAAAGATAGTCATCGCTAGAAGTGCAACTCTAGTGGAAGAAGAAGAATAAGCGTGAGGTACTCCCTTTCTCGAAGATATCCAAAAATCCTAGAATAGGTGCAGTTTCTTCATCCATGGTGAACCCTCCTCCTGTAGATGAAGCCACATAGGCTAACATTTTAGAAGATCCTCCTTTGGTTCAGGTAGAACAACTTGGCCAACACATGGAAGTCATAGATCTAGAGAAGGAGGTAGAGGAGGAGCAAGACAAGGGTGAACCAGTGCCATAGTCACCCTCATCATTGGCTCAAAAGGTGTCCAAGATCAAAGGTACATTTTCTACACCTTCTTCCCTTTCTCTTGAGCATTCGGTGATTATTGCACCCCATTCTGTAGTTGTTGCTTCCATATCACCTCCATTCGGTATACCTACCACCTCCATTTCACTTCCTATTTCCCAGTCCCTAGTCATCGATGCTCCCTCTTCTTCTATTCCCACTTCTACTATTTCCCTTTCTTTCAGTTCTTTTGCATCTGGTCCCAATCCATTTTTACGCTCTTCATCCTCCATTCTACTAATTTATACCATGGCTATAAGTACACAAGCTCCTCCTTGAGTGAGTGTAACTATAGCTAAAACCCTCACTTTTATCCCCTTAACCACTTTCATTACATCAACTATTCCCATTTCCACTTCCCTTCTCAAGCCAAAACTTCAATAGGCTCATTTTCCCCTACTCCTTTTCTTGAGTTGTAGGTGCTATCAGAGCTAGAGATAGAGATTGTACTAGAGCATCCTATTGTAGTAAATATGAGTCGAGCTCGATTAAGTTCATCATAATGGTTGAAAATTTGTAAGAGAAAAGAAGCTCAGGCTCCAGCAAAGGCATTGAAGAAGGTCACTTTTGACCCTAAAACTATGGAGTCTCATACTATAAAAATGATTCCCTAGGTCCAGAAGCCTCAAGGAGAAATGGCTCCAAGTGATTACACTTATGAAGTCATTATAGAGGACCTGACGAAGATTGACACCATGGAGAAGTTGGGGAATATGCAGGTGGATATGAGCTCTCTTTACTTACATGACGAGCATTACAAGAAAAGCTTCTTTGAGGTTGAGGTAAATATTATTGAGTTGAATGATGCTCTGGCTAAAAATAGGGATCAGTTAGAAATAGTAAAATTAGAGGTAGAGCACTGGTAGAAGAGGGCAGAAGAGTTGGAGAAAGAAGCCAAGGGTTACTAGATAGCTTGGGTAGGAGTAGAGAAATAAGTGCAAGCATTAACAACCTAACTTGAGGTTGTGCAAAAATAACTGGCTGAGAAAGCCATGCAATCAGTAGGCTTCTCCAAGGAGAAAATCAAAGAAAATCATTGCCATTTGATGAAATATTGTGTGATAGTGGTGATAGATGCTCTCAAGGTTTTATTGTATATTCATGAGGCTTGAATAGTGATTTTTCTTGGAGAGTAGACCTTGGAGTATGCTAGGGAACAAATGGAACAAAAACTTGAACTAGCATTGAAGATTCAAACATTGGCTCAGTTTGACTTCCAGGTCAAGCCAATGAGCAGGATGGATCGTGGTTGAGCCAAGGCTAGGATGATGGTGTGCAGCTTCTTTTCAAAGTTAGAGCTAGCAAGATAAGACCAAAATTTGGTGACAATGTTTGAATAGGAGCATTGCATTTCACTCATCTATTTTGAGGCTCTAGCCGATGTTGGTTTCCCAAGCTTCGTTGATGAGCAGGGTGAGCTTTTACCAACAAAAGAGTTGAAGGTAACCTGGAAATATTTTGTAGAAGATACTTTAGATATCGATAGCTGGGAGGAGCCCATCATAGAGGAACATGTTTTGCCATACATGGAGAGGCTCACCCACATTGAATCATCCTTATTGGAGCTACAGAGAGCTAATCACATCAACATGGATCACGTTGAGATGCTATGTTTCATCATTGATTCACTAAGTTCACTCTCTACATTCACTCTAGACTGCCTGGGCTGAAGTAGTTGTTGTGTATGAAACTACCAATGAAAGCCTCACCAAGCAAGAAGCACGGGCATGAGCTAAAGCAAAATAGAAAGCAGAAGAGTAGGAGAAGCAGGCATAAGAGGAAAGAAGGAAGAAGGAGGTTGTAGAATCAAATGTACCATCTGATGTAGTTAGTGGTAGTGACAATTGAGCCCAATGGATAAAGGCCTGGGGTCGATTGCATTTAGAAGAATTGAATACCCTGAGAGCCACCAAAAGTGTTGGTAATTTTACCACACTAAATTTTTCTTGTAAATTTTTTGAAAAGAAGATAAATGATGCAGTTGTGTTATTTTTATTTTTTAATATTTTTCTTCCTTGTAAGCAATTTCATTAAATAAAAGGCTGATTTCGTTTCTGAGATACACAATAAATTTTTTCGGTAAGAAATTAATGGAAGTCATGAGCAAAATGTAGAAGGAAAAATTTGATGGCAATGGACATTTTGAATAGAAGGATTAATGGAAAATCAGCTACGACTTTGGTATTTTTTATTTAAAGTGAAGGTACCATTAAAATTAAAGAAAAAATATTTTCACCTCAGGAGGGGTGAAAATCCTTTGCGCCCTTCCTTTGGGGTGAAACTACCTTGATAAATGTTTCATCCAAATAAAGGAGAAGAAAAATTTTGCAAGTGATGAAGATGGTCAAAGTCAAAAGTGCCCCTAGAAAGGGTGAAAATCATTTTCGCCCCTCTTAGGGGTGAAATTATAGTTAAAAGCATCTTCGGGGTGAAAATAGAATGAAGAGCATGCTTGGTGTAGTCAAAGTCAAAGTCGCCCCTCAAGGGGAAAAATCCAGTAAAAAGTGGTTTTGAAGTGCAAACATAAATATGACGTCATCCAGGCAAAGATAGAAAAGTCAAAGTCAAAGGCGCCCCTCAGGAGGGGCGAAAATCATTTTTGCCCTCCTTCGGGGTGAAATTCCAAATGAAGATGTCTTGAGGTGAAAGTCTCAGAAATAAAATCTTTTCCTGCCGGTCAAAGTCAACGTCGCCCCTGGGGTGGGGTGAAAGTCATTGTCGCCCCTTCCAAGGGTGAAATCAATTATTTTTTGCCTCCTCCCTTGCAGAAGATGTTTTTTATCATTTTTGAGGTGAAATTACCCAGGAAAGGGGTGAAAGTATGTTGAGGGGTGAAACTCCCATTTTTTCCTGTCATTCAAACAAGAAGATGTCATGGGGTGAAATCAATTAAAATGAAAGGTGAAATTCTAGCTTTGAAGGCAATCATCAACTAGGGTTACTGTCTGAAGTGCCATAACTATAGATTTTTTTGAGAAAGGATAAAGATTGATAAAATTTAATGCTTGGGGTAGTAAGAGTGATGATCCAAAATTTTTGCTAAAAGTTGCTAGGATTAAATGCTACGCCCTCAAATCCGATGTGATCTCGATTATTTTTGAGGTGCCCTCTATGGATTTCATTCCTTTTCGAAGCAAAATTAAATTTCATTGATTTCAACTAGCAAGGGTAAGATTCCAAGGCATAAGAGAATGTAATGGCACCCAAAATTTAATATCCAAGCTCTTGATTGTTGTGTGACATTGTTGAGTTTCGATGCACCGATGCTTGGGATATTCTTTCCATCATCCATTTTTGCCGATTTTCCAAGCACACTCCATGAAAACCGGATCGTTGTCCCTTGAAGAATAATTTGATTTGAGCATCATCATTATCGAGGAAGAGAATTGTTGCTACTAATTTTTGACTAGCCAATATTTTGTTTTGTTGTGCATTTAATGATAGAGGTAAAATCCTCTATAAATACTAAGCATTTCAATGTAATGAAAGGAGGATAGACACTCTACAGAAAAACACTTTAAGTTTTCTGCATAAATAGAAAGACATTCGGCTTCTGGTTCCTTGAGTAGTATTGTGTTTGATCTCTTTCTGTTTGTCATTTCTGATTACGTTCATGTCCATTATTTGCTGATTTTAAATTCTGCATCTGGATTTAATTACTGCTTGTGAGGGAGTGAATACTGGAATGCTGTCTTGGAAGTTATCTTGGCAAACTGTGAGTGGTTTCTGTGCCTTGCTTTCTGTTATATGCTAATCAATGCTTGTTATGAATTTTTGTTGTTAGTTTATCCCCACCTTATCATATCTGGCTTATAGCCATATTTCCCATTCCTTTATGTCATTTCCCATTTCTTTCCTGTTACCCTAAGCTTTAAACCGATCATTAGTTTTAGTACGGGAACCAGCCCTCTCTAGAGATTGGCTCGAAGGACATCTCTCTCCTTCGGCCTTTCAATGTTGGTCGGGTCTAGGGCGCACAAATAATATTTTGTACTTAGGCAGATTCGTGACCAACACAATCATGATGAGATCTCCTAGTGTTTTAGCAATAACCCTCAGGATAACCTCATACCAAAAGTAGAAGGGAAGACCCAGAAGTTTAACCTAAATAGGGCCTGTATTGATATTTTGAGTATTCATATCAAAGTCCATTCCCTATTTATGAAGGAAGAGGCTTCTCCTTTGAAATAACCAGGGACCTCCCCCAAGAATGTGCTTTAGATCATCCTCCACAAACAAATTGATAAAGAAAAAACCTTAGGAAGGGCTCCAAGTTCCATTTTACCCTTTGGAGACATTTTCAATAGAGCCCATATTATAATAGTGTCCATGCCAGGACTAGAATTTCTCAAAAATTTCCCTACCAAAGTAAATTCATGCTCACCCATGATGAGATTTAGTAGATTAGATGGGATGGATAGTGACCTCTGCATAGGTTCTAGGTCAAACTGATACTATGAAAAAATTCCTTTCTTTGATGAATGAGATATAACTATTGCATAATATTTTTTCTTCACTGATCAAGAAGGGGGTCCTTGTGGACCTAGAAGAGGGACCACCTTAATCGAGGAATGAGCCCTAGGAGAACTCAAGGTATCAAGATTGAGACCAACCCTGAGGTCAACCTTTCTCAAGGGAAGAACCTAAGCCACCTCAAAAACATAATTCTTACCAACAACAAGCTCCATACCATCGTTTGAGACTTTCCCCCTTTATGACCCATTCACAGGTTTTGGATTTTATTAGCTAGATATGGTTGAGTAAAATTTATCTATTTTAAATTAGAAATAAGAGGATAAGGCTCCAACCAAGTATAAAAACTTTACAAAATCCTCTTTATTAACTGACCATCTAACATGTTTCTTTATCAATTAAAAACTATATGATATGAAGTTCCATGATGGCGATCGAAGGTAGGGTTCAATTCCTAAATATTTTCCTTACATCAAGAGAACACTATATATTTTTGAAGAAATTTTTTTCCAATTCATTCCTTGATATTTGAATAACCTTTGGCTAAGTTTAACCCCTTAATATAGACTTATAAGCACTTACTTTTCTAACCTTCCAAACAAGATATCATTCTATCTAAAACTAGGGCCCAAAGATCCTTTTTTACTTTATGAACATCCAAATATGTTGATGGAATTTTTTTAAATTTATTAGTAAATAACATATAGAAATAACAATATTAGTAGAAAACTCAATACATATTTGTACGACCCCGGGAAGCGGGCACCTAGTCTACTTGTAGCATAATATCAAAAGAAAAGACCACAAATGTGTAGATGACACAGAAGTAAAAAAATAAAGAGATATCTTTTATTAATTAATTTGAAACTTTGGTTACATATCAATCCCTCTTAAGGATACCCTTATTTGATACAATGGTTACAAGTAGAGGTAAAGGTCCCTCACAAGGGGATGGTGCACTCCGTAGGCCTCCTGATGTCACACACGAGATCTAATGCTTTGACTGCTTTGACTTGATCCTAAAATATGTAACCTACATACAAGAAACAACAATAGCTCATCAGTAACACCTGCTGCCTCTCAAGACGAGGTATTATTAGTTTCTAGAAAGAATTATGTAAAAGCATAATAAAGTGAAACTAATTAAGAATACATTAATAAATTAGAAATCACTGTGGAAAAGCATTAAGAAAAATAGATCTATGCTAAGATTAACTCATGAAGGAAAACTAATAAAAGATCTATTCTAAAACTTGGGAAATAGTGTCTAAAACCCTAGGTAGTGCATGCAATCCACTTTTAAGGATAGAAACCACGAAATAAAACCTTCTTCCTCACAAACCAGGGGATGTGGCACTAGATTCCTCATATAAATTTATGTACAAGGGTCACCTTTGTATCCGTACACTGATTGATAGTGAAGGACATCTTGATTTGAATGCTTGGATGGCTCGTAGTCATCACTTAATTAGAAAATGCTTTGCTACTCCTCAAAGAGGTATGGAATCACTCTCCAATTTGCTAGGTCTTCGCTACAAAAAAATTATGATATTCAGTATCTTATTTTTCTTCAGAGGATACATATGTAGACCTCCCAAATTTAGATCTAGATCCAGATCTGCATGCAATTGATCGTCATAAGGGGAATGATAAGTCACATATTTGCATTGAAGATGCAGTTAGGAGGAACTTCTAGGAGATCCATTCCAAAACCCGCTTGCCCACAATGCAAGTGAAACTAGACAATATGATCTAGTATCGTATTCATAGCTGGATTGTGTTTTAGTGCTTGTCACTGTCTAGAGCAGTGACTAGGTGTGGCCGCTCTCAGCTTCAATGACCAGTGTTGGTGGTCATTTTGATTGATAGAAGTTGAGCATGAATGGGCTAGAACTGCCCCTTTTGAGTGTTTAGGAACACTGCTAGCTCTTGGAAAGGTCCAAGATTGGTCATATAGTCTTTGAATGTGTCAATATGAGTAGTCTTCTCAACATGATGTGTTTTAGGTGTCTACAGATACCCCTTTTTGGGATGCATTATGGGAAAACATAATGCTGAGCAAAAATAGACCACCTAGGGCCACATTGTAGGGTGTGTGATGATCATTGATATGATCAACATTGGATGCCCCAATCATATAAAAAGGCATGAATCCTAGAATCATTGCTTCCAACTAGATGGAAGGCTTAAATTTGCATAAGACTTTGAAGTCCACCAGAGTCTTGGGTCGTGTTGCTTAGCATTCACAAAGTACCGAAAGCCATATCATAAAAGGTTTAAATCAATATATTTGCTTTTGCCCCAAGCAATAGGGTAAGCTTATGATAGATGTTAGCAATGATTCGTAAGACAAACACAATCTGACCTGATCGAGTGATCCTTTGTTGATTTTTATTATGATTGTTGATATTATGACTACCCCCTCACACGATGAGTTGATGAGGGAAGGACAATGAATAAAGTGATGAGTCACTTGACCTAGATGATTGGTTTGGACCCTTGAAGAGGGTTGCTTTGTTATATGGTAGGTCCTATTTCAGGTGTGATCTCAATCATTTATAGTTATTGTATATATTTATCCCACAGAGCAGTCCAACTGCAAATGGCCTTCTTAGGGAATTAAAATGATAGAAATTTCATTTAAGCCTTTGTTGAATCACTATGTTCGATGATTTGCTAAAAATATCATAGAAGAATTGAGATAAGTCCTCGTTCTTGTGGGCTGGTCTAGCTGTCATGGCTTTCTTCAAGATTGAAGTGAAGTGTCTCAATTTGAGCAATGACTAATTTGCCCGAAATGGCCTTATGGTAATTTACTCATCTTGCTAGATTACATGGAGTGCCAGTCGCTGCAACCACCAAGTGTATAGAATAAATAATTGAATATGAGGTGCATTCGATATTTTGTTGTTATTTGATTTTTCTGTTATTTTTGGATTTTATATTATTTTTTATTTCTAATTTATGTGATTTTTTTGGTATTTATGCAAATTTTTATTGTTAATGGCCCATTTTGTATTTCTTCATGGTGAGAAATTGTGTTTTTATATTTCTATTTTGAAGCCACTGTTAGCAGGAGCGACACCCATTGCAATTTTGTGGCTGATATAAATGTTATTGGCTAGGAAGTGTAGGCCATTGATACTAGTAGAGAATGAGGAATAATTGGAAAATATAAAAGAGAAAATTAGGGTTTTACCTTTATTATTTCCAGTTGTTAGTTTTGTTTTTGAGCTCTGAGAGAGAAAGAGTGAAAGTGACATCGGATGCTGATGAGACTACCAGACACCATGGCGGACCAGGGTGAGGCATCCACGAGCGGAGGAGCCAGAGCTTCACGAGTATTTCTCTTAACCCTAGCTTATTATTTATTTTATTGGGTAAAATGAACCTCACTAATTAATCAGTAAATAAACCAAATTAAACTAGTTGGCAATGAACCAAACCGGTCAATAGGTCTAGGTTTAGCTTAATTGTAGTGGGTTTAGCTTAGTTTTTGAATTTTTTCAAATTTTTTGATGTTTTTGGATGAGGGTGGATGTTGTTGGCGTGCCGCCTCATGGTCGTTGATGACCAGAGTGACCCCCAATTGGCAATTTGGGGGCCACTGTCACCGGTAGTGATTAGTTTAAATGCCAACGATCAATTTTTTGATCATTGGCAGCTGGTCGTTGTCATATTTAGTGGCTACTTTGTGGCCACTCCTGGCATGAGCAGTGGAGCCATTTTTGGGGAATTTATTGATTTTTTTTGTTTTTTGTGTGAATAATTGATTTTTTTACGTTTTATAAGTGTAGATTTTGATTTTTTTAAATTTTTAGGTGCATTTAGCCATTGTGTTTGTACCCTTAGGCTATCTTAGGTTAATTTTACACCATTTTTAATTTTATTACTCTTTTTAGCTTTTAAGTGCATTTAATTTAGGCATTTTAATTTGTACCTTTAGCTCTTGTCTACGTGGGCTCGAGATCCTACTTTGCTTGTGCAGATTCTACCCTAGATGGATGACATTGATTATAATTGGCTTGATGCCCATAGACTTAAGTACATCATGAGGCTATCGATGATCATGTCGGACCAGACATACCTCACTACCCTACTTCATGAACACCTTCCATATCTCTACTGGAAAGATGACTATTACTCTAAAGGATGTATAAAAGATCTTATAGATCCCTTTTGATGGAGTCCCTATTGTATCCTATCATACCAATTCCAAATATGCTATATTTGTGAGGGTCTTTGGAGATCATGCAACTACAACATTTGGTGACTGCCATCATGGCAGGATCTCTATAGATCAATGGTACCAGGAGGACATATTCACACGATGGTATGCTATATTGATGCATGCCATATGTAATATGATTTTATCTAATTGCTCTAGAGTGAGGTTCCCATGGAACCTCCTAGCTATGGTTCAGGACTTGATGGAAAATGAGGCACCTATTATTATGGCTTGGGGGAGCACATTGCTAGTCCAGTTCTATGATGAGCTCTACAAGATTCAATGGTAGGGACGAGCTAGCATTTCTCATAGACTGCTTCTATAGATCTAGGGTTGGGAGCATATCAGGATGGATCACCCAGGAGGATTGCCTATTAATATCAATTCCATTGTAGAGGTGACCCAGTGTTACAGATGCAAGTGGCCTTAGGAGTGAGAGGAGCACCAAATTTAGTGTCATGTAGGGGACTTGAAACATTACGCAACCACCCTAACTGGCCTATATCCACAAAATATCATCTGGAGGCCTTATTTTGATTGCCCTGATTGTCTAATTTATAGCTCAAAATAGGCATGATTGATGGATGATCAGTCACAAGGGAGGCATCAGAGAGTTTTTCCATTACTCCCAGTTGCTCTACTAGTTTGGCATACAATACGATGTACTCCTCAAGCTAGTTTTGTACAAGCAGGTCACCGTAGAGAGGGATCTTCCACCATCCTGAGTTGTACTAGTTTCAAAGGACGAGGACCCTCCTACAGTAGATGCTGGTATAGTATATATTGGGATGACTGAGGTGAATACCCAATGGTAGGTTACGTGGGTATGGCACATCGATAACAACTTAGGTCAAGGCAGGGATGAGGTAGATATAGGTGAGGATCCTGATGCAAGTCAGGTGCAACCTAGAACTGAGGAGTGGGACTAGGGCATGGAGCAAAAGGTGGTAGAGGAGAAGGTAGCTCTAGAGGAGGAGGAGGAGTTAGCTCTAGAGGAGCAAGAGTCTCCTCTTTGGGCTTAGTTGCACAGTGTAGAGGCTGAGCTTTAGGTAGCTCATACTCAAGTCTTACAATAGGACTCTACCATTACTACTCTCCACTATCAAGTCAAGGGTTTTTATGAGAAGAGGGTTGCTATCTAGGCACATGTTGATTCAACACAAATTCGGATAGATCAACTTACTACTGAGAGGGATGCCACCCGAGGATAGGTTGTGCTAGCTACTCCAATTGTATAAGGGCCCATAGGTTTGGAATCAAGGGATGAGGTTAGGCACCTATGGTTGATTATAGAGGAGGATGCGTGTCAAATGACTTTAGATGCTACTTACATTATCTCCTTGTGGTCCTAGATTAGGCTATTAGGTGGCACTCCTAAAGATTAAGATACAATAGGAGGCTCATAGTGCAATAGGTAGAGTGCATCGGGGTAGTCATTGGTGCGGCTAAGCCATAGGACCAGGATGCAGACAAAGCAAACCGTAGGGACTATCTCCCATCATACTCATGGGGATGGAGTCAAGGGTGGAGGTGAGTCAGGGAACGCAGACCCAATCTGATGATAATGATGGCTTTGGTATTATTTTTGAGTGTAAGGTTTGAGGACCTACACTATTGTAGCCTGCAAGAATTTTTGTACCTCCATGTACTTATTTGACACATTATACACTCATATATATGATGTTATCTATTTTAGACTTATTGTGTGTATTATGTGATTGTTTTTATTATGTTGTTTATAAGATGCACATGGATAAAGCTATATGATGTGATTGACATGTATTAGCTGGATGATAGATGTATGCTTAGATGCTATGATCTAGATATGTTGATGCACTTATTATGCATGTGATGGATGTTAAATGCATTTTTAATTTATTTTAATTTTTTATGCATTTAACCTATTTGCTATGACATGATAGATGATGTATGTAATGTGATGCATTAATTATATGGGGATAATGTTATGTAAATTAACTTGTATGCTTTAATCACTTAAAACATAAGGAATACATTTGATATGAGTTTAAAAATCTAATGTTCGACACCACATAATGTAAAACAATCATGACTGTAATCATAAGAATTAATCATTTAAGCATCCATATGTGAGATGAGATGATGTGGTATGTATGCACTTTCTTTATAAGCTTATGTAAATTAAAATATGTGTACAAAATAGTCAGTGGTCATATAAATACATTGCTAATATTTATTCGATATCTATCCTATTCCATAAACATCGTTTAATGAACAAAACCTCCTAAAGAAAGTTGATAATTTGATTGATGACATGCTTTGTTGTTATGAGGGGATTTTTTAGGTTTTCCATGAGACTCAAACATCCTAGTTACTTCATAAAAAGGTGTATACTAACCATAAAGGACTCTTGAAACATAAAGCTCTTCTCATGAAGCCCAAGATATTCATTATATTTATGTGTGCACATGAATAAATTAGATAAAACATAAGCATACCCCAATGCCATGCAGGATTCATTCAACCCATTGCTGTATTGGGGATCCTCAAATGTTCATCCTGATCTTAATTTAGAATCAGTTGGATTAGACCATTAGGCAATATAGGACACCTAGAGCTAGCTATTTTTACAATTTTCTTAGAACTACCCTAATGCCAGGTGAGATTCATTCAACCCATTGTTGTATTAGGGATCTGTTGAGAAGCAACACACCCCCACTGAAAAATGAGATTCCATCCTTAGAAAATTCTGAACTTTCATTTTTGCAGCAGGGACCCTCTTGATCCTTTCCAGTTTTAAATCCAGTTTTGCTTGTTTCCTTTTTAAGTTGTGCTTTTCCTGTCTTTCTAGCCTGTGTTTTCTTAAGCTTAACTTTTACATGCTAGAAATCATTCATGCTTAAGCCAAATCCTGCACCGGTATCGAGAAAAATGCTGAAAACAGTTGCATAAATTCATGAAAAATCAAACTTTCCATTTTTGGTAGTGTCGCGATATCGCGACACTTCCATTTTCGGAAATGTCGCGATATCGCGACAGGAAAATACAAATGCAGCTAAGTCGCAAATGTGTAGCGAAATCGTGACACTTTCCATTTTTGGAAGTGTCACGAAATCGCTGCAGGATGAGGAGAGAGAAAGCCGGGGAGAAAAATGTCGCGAAATCGTGACATGTCGCATTTTCGCGGTAGGAGATAGAAAATGCATGAAAATCGGCTAAGTGCCAGAAAGGGCGCGATTTTGCGAAATCGCGACAGCTTTTGGAGAGAGAAGATGAACTGTACGGAAGGGCGCGATTTTGCGACATGTCGCGAAATCGTGACATGTCGCATTTTCATGGCAGGAGAGAGAAAGTGGGCTGAAGAGTCAAAAATCCGCCAAGTCATTTTTGTGTAGCGAAATCATGAAACTTTCCATTTTTGGAAGTGTCACGATATCGCGACATTTCCATTTTTGGAAAGTGTCGCAAAATCGCTGTCTGCTAGAGGAGAGAGAAGAAATCAGTTCGGACCAGCACGATTTCGCGACATGTCGCATCCCATTTTCGCTGAGGATAAATGATAAAAGTGGCTAAGTCCAAAAGTTGCAGCGATTCGCTGACGTCTCGAAATCGCGGGCTGGAGCTTGCAGCGATGCGCTGCATGTTTCGAAGTCGAGAGGTAAAAGCTGCAGCGATTCGCTGACATGTCTCAAGATCAAGGGTGAAAGTGGCAGCGATGCGCTGCATGTTTCGAAGTCGAGAGGTAAAGGGTGCAGCGATGCGCTGCAGGTTTGAAAGTCTGGACTCGAAAAGTGCAGCGACGCGCTGCACGTTTCGAAGGCAAGGGTGAAAATGGTAGCGACGCGCTGCATGTTTCGAAGAAGTCTTGCAAGACAAGCATGTCGCGAAATCGTGACATGCTGGAGCAAAATTGTACGACAGCTGGCAGGAGGCGCGATTTCGTGACATGTCACGAAATCGTGACATGTCGCATTTTCACGGCCGACAGGGAAGAAGCAGCGCGGTCGCCAGGAGACGTCGCGATTTCGCGACATGTCGCGAAATCGCGACATGTCGCAGAATCGCGATAGGAGAGAGAAAGTCCTCAAATGAGCCGAAAGTGCATTTCAGCTGAAACAGAAGGCATCCTGGGGTAGCGACACATGTCAAAGCATGAGGCAGACAAACAGAAGCCGACATGCAAGCTTTTTAGCTGATTTTAATCTATTTTAATGCTTTAAGCTTTGATTTTAATGATTTTAAAGTGCTAATATAATCTTTTTGTTTTTCATGTAGGATTCCATCTGGCACTTGCGGGACAACCGGAAAAGGCCATAAAGTCAAAGTTAAAGTGCAGATTCGATCAAGGACCACCATGCTAGAAGAGAAGATGCCGGTGAGAGAATTCAATGACAAATTTATTGCAGACTTGATAGCATGAAGACAATTTCAACACAGGGATGGCTTTACGGAGATCAGATCTGAGAGAAGTGGTGACTCATCCGGCTCACCAGTAGAATTAATGGAGGCATTTATTTGCAGCTACGGATGAATGTAAGTGGCTTTAGATTTTATCTTCTCCATTTATGGCAGCTAACTGCACTGATTTGCCGAAGGGTTAAGTTCTATCTGGACTTTGATTTTAAATGGATTTTTATTGTAAAACCCGGGTCCTAGGGTTTAAGTGCGATAAGATTTAGGGTTTGAGCAAGATATTTTGGAAATATCAAGGTCTGTCCTGAGTCTATAAATACAGATTCTAAATGTAATCGCAGGAGGCGAAGACTTAGAAATAAAAGGCTTATAAGCAATTTCTTGCAAATTTTGTGAAATCCTTTGTTTCTGGACTTGGAGTTGATGTGCTTTAGCTTTTCTGTGATAGCATGGCCAGGAGCCTAATATTTTGCAGAGTGTGATAAGTGTATCTTCTTTTGTTTTCTGTTCCATTTAAAGTTTGTTAGATATATGCTATAAATCTGCCATTATCAAGTTTAAATATGCTGTTAGGCTTCAGTTGTTCTTTTGTCTGCTAGGGGAAATTACAGATTTTAGGTGTAAGTTTGTTCTAATTGCTCTGTCTTCACTGTGTGAGCTAGGCTACCGGTGAAAGATACCAGTTTTAATCAGCTGCCCTTGGATTTATAATTTTCTGCTAGATCTGTTTCACTTTGCCTTGTGCTCTTAGTTGAAAGTGATCTTAGACTGACTGGACACTTTCTTCTTTGATTTTTTCTGTTGTGAAGCTGATAGCATAGATAAAATTGACAGTTTAGGGTTTTACAGTTGATGTTTGATAAACTTCTCTTTCTGCCTTACCCTACCCTCTTTTTTTTTTCGATGAATGATACATTTTTATTTTCTTTGTTTGTCTTTTATTTAAATCTGTTGACCCATGAGAGCTAGATCAAGAATTCAAGTTAAATCTGATCAAATTTTGCAACTCATCGAACAAGTTCAAGAACCCCCGTAAGGTAACAGAGCGATCCATATTGAAATCTATTCCGAAGTGGAAAAGAGTGAATTGCCTTTTGACCCAACTCTGTAACTCGCACCTTGGATAACCAGCTAGATCCTAAAGATGAGTGGGATCCGTCCCGTGGGTGTCTCCGGAGCTTCCTTGCTTCATCCTTTCCCGGGGTGTGCATGAAAGCCGGACCAACAGGATCACTCAATGGTTTGTGGAAATAAACCATTCCAGGGATTCAAGCTCTTCACCCCCTTCTTTTCTTTATATTTATTTGGGATACTTGCTCATGCTTAGTGATGAAAATCACTATTTATTTTGATTTTTTGTTTCTCTTTGAGCAAGGGATTTATGTAGTGATGATAATCACTGTTTATTTTGCTTTTTATTTTTTGCTTTGTTTTAGGATCTTTGCTTATTTTGATGAAATCAAGGGATTTATTTGGGTAGGGGGGAGCTTGTCCTTTTGCCAATGATCAAAATCCTAGACCATGTGCATCACAAGGTGAGTAAGTAAAAACATTTCACTTAGGATGTCTAGTACCACTTTGTAGCGTTCATATTTTTCTTATTCCAACTAGGATTTAAGTGTTTTGATTAGTGATAGGATTCTGATATATTCTAGGTACTATCAAAACTAAACCTCATATTCCACTAGTGAAGATGTTTTTCTACAAATTTTGATAAAATCACTAGGTATGGTTGAGTGACTGGAAAACCCTAGTATATTCCTCATAGCAATAGGAAGGAGTTGTGTTGAAAACACAATTACTCACATGGGTTATGGATGATGATGGATTTTTAAGATGCATGATTGAGGTACAAATGTGGTATCATTTGTAATATTTCAAATATAAATCTATATAATATGAATGCAGTGGATGCAACGTGCCTAATGCAATGCAACTAATGGATGCACATGCCAAATGCAAATGTTTTTGAACATTTTGACATTAAACTATTTTTGTGCTTTTGTGTTTTATTTTTGACCAAAGGTCTTTAAGATGCCTTTGGGGCTTTTTGTGAAGTGACCAAAGGGCTTTAAGATGCCTTTAGAGCTTTTGTGAAGTGACCAAAGGGCTTTAAGATGCCTTTGGGGCTTTTGTGTAGTGACCAAAGGGCTTTAATATGCCTTTGGAGCCTTTTGTGATTTGACCAAAGGGCTTTAAGATGCCTTTGCAGCCTTTTATGATTTGACCAAAGGGATTTAACATGCCTTTGGAGCCTTTTGTTATTTGACCAAAGGGCTTTTAAGATGCCTTTGGAGCCTTTTGATTTTAAAGTTTTCTTATTGTTTTTGTAATTTTGAAATTTTTGAATGTTTTTGATATTTGTGCTTGTGTAAAATACCTTTAGATGAAAAATATTGAGAGGATCTGGCTCCTCAACACCCTATAATGATGTTAGGTGATATGTCCCAGGTCCAATATTTTTAGAGATGATATAAGGACCTATCCAATTGGCCATAAATTTATCTCGTAGATGCGGCGGTAGATTTGAGTTTTTTTGGTTCTCTTTAAGCACAAGATCCCCAACCTTAAAGTATCTCAGATGGACTTTATTATTATAAGCTCATGTTAAATGATCTTGGTAAATGCATAGATGCTTAAGTGTATTGATATGAAATTCATCAATAAGGGTCAACTGATCAAGTTGAGCTTGTCATGCAGTATCATCATTGATGAACTATTTCAATATGACATGCAATGTTGGAATTTCCAATTCTATGGGCATGATGGTCTCAACATCATATACAAGCAAAAATGGTGTTGCCCCAGTGGGCATCCGCATGCTAGTCCTGTAAGCCCATAATCCGGGGGTAATTCCAGATGCCAATCCTTATGATTTTATTTCATCGTATTCTTTAAGATGACAACTATATTTTTGTTTGAGGCCTCTGCTTGCCCATTTGCTTGCAGATAATATGGTGTCACAAAACTATGCTGAATGTTGTATTTGGATGTTAAAGCCTACACATTTTTGTTCTTGAATGATGAACCATTATTCGAGATGATCTTGAAGGGGATCCCAAAGTGACTCATGACTCCATAATTCGAGGACCAATCATCAATCTTAAGGGGACCGCTTCCACCCACTTTGTGAAGTACTCAATGGCCGTTAAGATAAACATGTGTCGACTCGAATATGGGGGAGATATATTTTCAATCAGATCAAAACCCCACTAAGAAAATGACTAAGCTTCCTGAATGGGCTGTAAGGCCTGAGATCGTAGGTGGATCAGATTTGCATGATGGTGATATTTAATGCACTTATTGACATACTCACAGTACTCATTTTCCATTGTGGGCCAGTAATAGCCCATTTGAATGATACGCTTGATGATGGCCATGCCACTAAAATGTCCATCGCATGTACTGTCGTGAGCTTACAAAATTTCCCAAGATGATTCTTGGGGCTCAAGACATCAAAGGAGTAGTCCATCGAAGATTTGATGATACAATATTCCTCCTAGTAAGATATATCTAGTCACTTTTTTCTTGAATGCTCATTTTGTAACTTGCGATAGTCCTTATGGGATGATTCCAAGTTTTAGGAAATCTTGTAGTTGGGATAGCCAATCCTGATAAGCTACAACCTCAATAGACAAGATGACTTGTTTCTCCTGTGATTCGATTTACATAAATGTAGATTGAGAAACAACCTTGTGGTGAATGGTGGTACCATTCCCCGTAGGACCCTATGAGATCAAGGACCCCCAAGGCACCTTATTTAGAAAGTCTTTGGCTTTATAGAACCACTCATGGTCTGGTTCTATATGAATCATGTTGACTAATTCTTTATTATCAAAATCCTCACAATGCATCATTGATTGAGAGAGCATTTTCACATGAATGGTAGTGAAATCAATAGATGGATTCTGAGGGATTAAGGATCCAAAATATGCCATAGTGTCTTTAAATATGTTTGACATGTGAGGGATTGCCTCGATGTCATACCATTCTAGTTGGGCTAGATAAGTATCAACAAGATCTTTATAAGCTTTCAGGATTGGATCCCTACATTGAAATAGTCCCTTCACTTGGTTGACTATGAGAAGGGAGTCATCGAAGATGTTTAGCCTTTTGATCTTCATAGCGATGGCTATTTGGAGACCCAATATTAGGGCCTCATATTCGATGTTGTTATTCATGCAAGGGAAGTCTAACTTAAATGACAAGGGCATTGGAGCACCTTGTGGCATGAAAAACACAATCCCTACACCACCCCTTGCTCACACTTTGAACCATCGAAGAACAAAGTCATGTCAGCTTTATTTTTAGGTTCTTTGGGTTCGGGTGCTTTTGATAATGCAAATACTGCATCATCAAGAAGTTCTATGGTGAGAGGCCTACTATTCTAAAGAGGTGCCTCTACTAGTTGATCAGCTATGACTTGTCCCTTGATGGAATTTTGGATTATGAATTCCAAGTTAAATTCTATCAATAACATGATCCACTTTGAAGTATGTGTATTATGATATGTCTTGCTCATCATATACTGCAAAGGATTTTGTTTCGATATCACATACATTGTATGGCTCAACATGTAGTGGTACAATTTCTTGGTCGCAAAGACCATTGCTAAGCACAACTTTTCTATGTATGCGTACCCTAGCTCATAACTCACCAAGGTGCGGCTGATGTAATATATCACTTGTTCTTTATCTTGCACATTCTTTTGAGCCAACATGGTGCCCAAAGCAAAATTGGTAGTGGATATATATAGCAGGAATGGCACGTCTGGCCTTGGTGGAGCTAATATTGGCAGTGTTACCAGGTACTTTTTGATTTTAGAAAAGGCTTGCTAACATTCTTCATCCCAATGGAATGGGACCCCCTTGTGTAGCAGTTGATTCATGGGTCGATATTTATCCGATAGTTGTGTGATGAATCACTTTATGGATGCTACTTTGCCCTGTAAGCTTCTCAGCTCTTTGATGTTAGTGGGTGGGGCCATTTCTAGGATAGCCTTTACCTTTGTTGGGTCTACTTCGATGCCTCATTTAGAAATGATGAATCCCAAGAGCTTTCCAGAAGTTACACCAAAGATACATTTCTTGGGATTCAACCTGACATTGTGCTCAATCAGGTGATTGAAGACCTTTCTGAGGATCTCGACATGCTCTTCACATAGCAATGACTTGGCTAGTAAGTCATCGATATAGTCTTCTAAGATCTTGTGCATGTAGTCATGGAAAATGTATGTCATGGCCTGTTGATATGTGGCACCAATATTTTTAAGACCAAATGGTATTACTTTGTAGCAAAATGTCCCCCATGGAGTGGTGAACATGGTTTTATGCTGGTCTTCAGGTTTAATCCGAATATGATTGTAACCAAAAAAACTATCCATGAGGGAGAGCATCTCATGACCTGTAGTTGCGTCTATAAGAGCATCTATGTTAGGCAACGGGAATGAATCCTTGGGTGTTGCCTTATTGAGATCCCTAAAATCTATGCAAATACGGATTCTTCCATCAGGTTTTCCTATGGGCACCATGTTTGATACCCATTATGGATAGTCGATGGGAACAATAAAGACTACATCCAACAGTTTTTGTAGCTCGTTCTTTACCATCAAAGCGATGGTTGGATGCATATTTCTAAGCTTTTGCTTGACCGGTTTCTTTGTGGGGTCTAGTGAAAGGTTGTGGACAACCAATTTTGGATCTAGTCCCAACATATCTTTGTAGGTCCAAGCAAAGAGACTAGGTCTCTCTTTCAATAGAGGAATAATGATGGCCTATTCTTCTGGAGATAGGCTTTCTCCAAACTTGAATTTCTTTGGATTAGAAGGATCATCGTTGATGTCCACTTTGAAAGTCTCCTCTATTTCCATATGTGACCCCTCCTCAAGATGGTGAGGAGTGGGGATTAAATGGATGTCATCTGTTGGGTTTAAAGGTTCCACTAAATCATGATCAAAACCAGCGTGATAAACATCATGTGCGCAACCTGGTGCAAAATGAAATGGTTGTAGCATTTCTTCATTGGGGAAGAAATATTCAGGCTCCAAGGGTGAATCAGCATGATCCCAATCAATAGCATCTAAATTAAGACACAATGGTTTAGATGGATCAATTGGGTTATGGAGTGGAGTGGTCAAATCAATGGAGATCATGTTGATGGATGGGATGAAATCTCCAGGACCACATGGGTGAAACTCTGCATTAATGATTTGCCTTCCATACCCAAGATGTGGCTCTAGGGGTATGGGGATCTCAGGATCCAGTCTATGAATAGATGAGATGATGGGATCATTAGGCTAGAGCAACTCTCTAAATGTGGATAAATCAAGGAAAACCATGCGATATATTTCATCTGAAGTGAGCGGTCTTCCCCTAAAGTGAGGACCATGATATATTGTACAGAGTATCTCATATATCTCAATAAGCTGATTGAATTGACATAAGTGATGAGGCCGAAGATAAGCCATCTCAATCTCATCCACATAGTCCCTATCATATATGAAGAACCCCTCATTCCTACCTACTAGAATTGGATGTTGACCTAAATTTTTAGGCCCAAGATAGGCCATTTCGATCTCATCTTCATAGTCACTGTCATCTATGAAGAATCTATTGTCTACTTCCACTAGCCCTATGATGTGGCATGCATGTCTAGGCCCAAGGTAGGCCATCTTAGTTGAGTCCTCTAACTCATAGCCAATCTCATCTGTGATGTATCCGCCTTCTGTGTTACCTGACCAAGCGAGGTGTTGTAAATATCAAGGCCCATGATAGGCCAATCTAGCTTCATCCTCGGACTCACTTGTGACATATTCATTCTCTTCTCACTCATAACCATGGCTTGGCTCATCCTCCCATAGGATGATTCCTGATGGGCTTGCTTCGAGAGAGAAATTTGGATGATACTCATCGGGTGGTCCTATATTGACCATAGCCACCCATCTATCACTCAAGCAACTTCTATTTGGGGGTTGATAGGGATTCCATTCGATGTCTTCCCCAAACCCTAAGCTTAGTCTATCCAGAGCTACTACCAATGAATCATCATGGCTTTGGATGTGATATCCTAGACCAAACCTATCAGTAGGCAACTGGTACTATGGTTGGAATGGAAGCCGATGCCCTTGCTCGTATAGACCTAATCCATGGCCATGCCAATGGCATCATTCAAAGTACCTTAGAGCAAACTCAGGATTGGACAAGTAATGAAAATTCATGGTGAATGGCTCATCCTCATCCTCTTCAATATCTGAAGCATTATGGGCATAATCCAAACCAACATAGATGAAGTTGGTTTGGTTAGGGGGATCCCTAATGGAACCACTATCCCTATTGGTAAGTTTGGGACTCTTGGTCATCCCATGTCTTGTGCAGACTCGATAATGGGTGTGAAAGTCATATTCTACACAAGATATTCACCTAACCCTATGTTGGCTAAGTGAACTATCACCTACGGTGTAGATGATGTTGTTGATGAAGCAAGTGAGGCAGGTTGAGGTACCTCCTTGACTATGTCTTGGGAATCTTCCTCCTCCATGGGATTTGGAATTTTTATAGCTGCTATAGTTGGAAGTTCTTTAGGTCCTTCCTCCACTAAGGGTGCTTTTAGCTTCTGAGAGTCTTTTGCTTTGGACGTTGTGGGTTTCTTAGAAGCGCCAGTAGCTTTAGATGCAGGAGGTGGTGTCGATGTGGATGGGTCACCTCGCACTGATTTAGACTTGCTTTTTGGTTGTGTGGTAGGGGATGAAGGCCTTATGTATAGGTGTGTTGATGGAAGGACAAAGTCCCTCGACAAGTCAACCTGATGCACATATTTAAATGGCTCTTCATCCGATGGAACCACATGTACTTATCCCTCATGCACATACTTGATGCATTGGTGCAAGATTGAAGGAATGCACTACATATCCCTTATCCAGGGATGCCCTAGGAGGATGTTGTATTGCATTACCCCCTCCAATACATGACACATCATAGGGATGGTCTTATGCCCTACCTTTATAGGCAATATGATTGTACCCACTATGGAGCAAAGTGCATCATTGAAAGCTCTCAATGTGTAGGAGGTTGGGACAATGTTTGCCCTAGGGATTTTTAAGTGCCCCATAGCTTTTGTTGTGATAATATTAATCGATGAGCCTGTGTCGATTAAAACCCACTTGAAGGGTATGTCATTGATGGATGTGATGATATGCAGAGGTGGGTCTACCATGGTAGTAGGGACTACCTTGATTTCATGATCATAGAAATGGATCATAGGCTCTTGACACTATTGGACCTACCCCATGAAGTTTGTGAATGCATCAGGGTTCTAGGGCTATAGCTCAATCGATCTCAAGATTTCCATTAAAGTCTCCCTATGTCTAGGGGACTATTGAATGAGCTCATAGATTGATAACTTGGTTGGTGTCATTTGGAGATTTTGCACAAGTCTACTCTAGATAGTTACCATAGGTCGTGCTGGTGGACCTGGAGGATTATTCTACACCTGCCTCTATCGAGGTGTAGCCAGGATATGAATAGGAGCCATTGGAGGCTCTAGTTGGTTATATCACCAACTTCTTATCGCCATGTTGACTATTTCAACCATTCCAATGAATCCCTGAGTGGGTGGTTCGACTTGGACTTGGTTCACTTGAGTACCCTGATCTCTAGGGACCTCATGATTAGGCAATGGGTTTCTAAATATGCCCATGTCTCTATTTTCGGGTGCTAATGGATTGTCAACTTTTAGCTCACCCTTCTCGATCATGTTTTGCACAACATTCTTGAATCTGATACATGTTTCGATATCATGCCCCTGTATTCTATGATATGGGTAATATTGATCTTCCCTATATCCCTTGGGCTTGGGATGGTTAGGGTCAAGAAGTTGCATCTCAGGTAGCCTGAGTCTTTGTGCCTCGCTTAGCTGGTTGAATATCGATTGCATCAACTTCGATAAAGGCATGAAATAGTGAGGCGACCGATGTTCTTTATTTTGACCTTGGTTGTTCTTGGGGTTGTAATTGGTTGGTGGGGGCTGAGCCTGATAGTTCTATGGTTGTTGGCTATTGCCTCCCTTTGGCATGCTTAACACAACTTGGTTGACTTGAGTAGGCTTGGCCTACTTTTGTTGATTCTTGTTGCGGTTGTTATTGTTCCAGTCCTTTTTGTTTTAGAGCTTAAGGTCTCCTTCTTCAACCTTGATGTCTTCTATTAGCTTGGCTTGAGCCAAGGCTTCCTCGAATGTTTCATACTATTGTAGTTGCAATAGCAATGAGATGTGCTTTGCGCAACTCTTGGTAAACATCTAGGTGAGCTCTGTAGTGGGAATAAAAAATGGTAATTTTACCATTATTTTCCTCCATCTGTTCCCATAGTCCATAACTAGCTCATCATCATATTGCTTTAGGTTTTCCAGATCGGACAAGTTTACTTTCTTCTTGATGCCAAAAGAAAAGTGTTCAAGAAATGCATTCACCAGTTGCTCAAAGTTGATGATGTTGTGCTTAGGTAATTGGTTGAACCATTCGGTTGCTATGCCCGATAATGTCATGATGAAAGTTCTTAGCATTAGGGCATCATTATGTTCAAGTTGGAAGCACACATTCATAAAATTTGTGACATGTTCTTGCGCATCTTCCTCTCCTTTGAATTTGTCTAGCCTAGGCATCTCAAAGTGCCTAGGATATGTAGGACTCGGTACTAAAGGGCACAATGGTTGGTTGTGTATTTTACTCAGGGTTGGCTTCTGCCCAACCACATCCTATTTCTCGAGAGATTTGACTCTCTCAGTGAGTATTTTGTATGCCTTCAAAGAAATGATCTCCTATTCTTGAAGGTTTACTCGTGGTGGTCGGGGAGGTAATCCTGTGTCTTCCTGATTTGGGCATCTGTATTCATCCCCCATGACTATGGATGGAGGTTCAGGATATGTCTATTCCTGATCTTCCATCTCTACCTATTCTTGATTAAGTTGTGTCTGTTCTAGATCTAGGCATTGTTGATACTTTGAGGCATGGTGAGTGCGCTCATCTCTTTGTCTAGTGCATCTCTCATGCTGAGAATCGACACATCTATCATGTTGGTGTTGCTCACCACCTATGTGTAAGTCAGCTTGAGCCAACCTATCTACTTGCTCTTCATGCTCTATCTGTTCCTCTCTCAAGCATTACTCTTGTAGGCGCAAATACCTTTTTCTTCATGCTTCTTGCTCGAGGGTTTCTAAGTGTTCTTGCTCTATGTATAGTGCTTTCGCTAACCTATGTACATGGTCAGACTAATCTACCACTGAAGGTTCATGATCTTGTAACTCTATGCGATGAGTCCTAATGGATAGGCCTCTTGGAGAGGCTCCTGCTATGCTCTTGCCCTTGTCTATTAGGTTGACCTACTCTGTGTAGAGTGATCTATGTTTTGTACCCCCATGGTCGGAGGTAGTGCACATGTTATGGGGATGCTTTGAAGCTTCCCCTAGCTCATTGGTGTGCCTTGTAGTTTGATGGCTACGTGAACTTCCTAAAATAGAATGTGTAGTAGCAATGCTTCTTTGAGTTGGTCTCGAGAGAACTCGATCCAACTCATCAAGCTATCTAGACTTCCATGGTTGATCCCATGGAGTCCCATTAGCCCCAATGAGATCATGATCTATGGGTATCCTCCCATATTTAGGGAGGCTAGGAGGTGCTCTGGGTCTATGATTGGGTGCAACCCTTGTGTTCTACCCCTTAGTGGGCTGATCTGACCTAAGTGTATCCTATGAAGATTGGGGCCTTGCAGCCCCTTCATGTCTATGTGAAGATTGGGGCCTTGAAGCCCCCTCATGTCTATGTGAATATTGGGGCCTTGATGCCTCCTCATGTCTATGTGAATATTGAGGCCTTGAGGCCTCCTCATGTCTATGTGAAGATTGGGGCCTTGAGGCCCCCTCATGTCTATGTGATGATGGAGGCCTTGAGGCCTCCTCATGTCTATGTGATGAGGGAGGCATTGAGGCCTCCTCATGTCTATGTGAAGATTGGGGCCTTGATGCCCCCTCATGCCTACCATGAGAGGAACTAGGATATGGCTCTCTAGTTGGGGTTTCTCGAGGAGTCCCCCATGGGTTGAGGTATCACCCCTAAGGCTCATTGAAATTCATTCAGTGACATGGTGTGTGGGTGGCTCAACATCATTATGATTGTGAGTGTGTGGAGTGTCAGCTTCTACCTCGATGTTGGACCGAGGGTGGTTGCTCTGCGTGTAGACCATGACAATTGTGAATTATCTTTTTATGTAGATTTTAGAACACACAAACAAAGTAAACAAGTGTTTATCTCTTTTAAGTTTTCTTGGTGTTCCTAGACTAGTTTGGTGTGTTTTCAAATTTTTTGATAGCTACAATCTAACTCTCATCATGTTTTGTATTTTGTTGATGATATACTCAGATTGTTTAAGTGGATTTCACCTGTATACTCGTAGCTCGACAACCGATAGAGAAGTTTTGGTCATGTTATCCAACCTATAATGTGTGGTGATGAAGTCCACACACGGTTAGGGAGCACAGGTCCTCCCGGTCCTCACCCAGTTCACCCATAGTCGGTGATATACCTCTTTGAAGAGAGATACATGCTATATCCCATGGGCTATGATGGATCTTGGAAATCGATATTGGCCAATATAAAAGGTTCATGGGATTTGAGACAACGGGTGGAGATGAAAGCCACCTCATTGAACTCTACTAGTGGATGGTGATGAAGTCCACCTCACTAGCATTTAAATGAATCATGGTGTGTGGATGTTCTTTTTAGATTTTTGCATAAAGGAAAACAATGCATCAATGAGCACTCATGCTTTTTCTCCTACATGCCTAAGAAAAGAACGTTTTATTTTCAGAAAAATGCATGTCTAAGTAATTCAATGACTTTCAGAGAATGCATTTCTACTTTGTGAAATAATGGCCTCTAGCTGGGCCCCATGCAAGCAAGCTTTACAAACAAAAACCTAGACCACTGGAGACTAGGGTAGACCTTGAAAATAGAGGTCCGCTATTCCTAGTAGTGACTAGAAGAAAACTAAGAAAACTAAAAAGCTTCAATGCATTTTTCTTTTAGTATTTTTCTATGTTTTCTTAATTAAATGAAAATTTCCCTACTATTTTTGAAAAAAAATTACGTATAGAGAAAGAAAAAACAATAGAGAGTTACCCCAACCTGAAATCCACATCCGATGAAGCACAGGCTACCCTCTGTTGCACTTTTTCTATTGGCCATTGTCGACCAGAGTGGCTGATGTTGGTCACTGTCTTCAAAAGTGGTCTATCTCTGCTAGCCATTGTCAACTAGAGCGACTAGACCTACACATAGAAAAACATAAAAACATTATAAAAATAGCTAAAAATAGAAAACTAGGTGGGGGTCCCACCATGATCACCATCTGTACGACCTCGGGAAGCAGACACCTAGTCTACTTGCAGCATAATATCAAAAGAAAATACCATAAATACATAGATGACACAAAAGTGAAAAAAAAGAGATATATTTTATTAATTTATTTGAAAATCTGATTGCATATAGGTCCTTCTTAAGGATACCCTTATTTGATACAATGATTACAAGTAGAGTTAAATGCCTCTTGAGAGGGTATGGTGCACTCTGTAGGCCTCCCGATGTTGCACACAAACTTGTACAAGGGCTTATTGATGCCTTCTTCTCCTTTGCTCACCTGGAGGGATCTGATGCTTTGAATGCTTTGACTTGGTCCTGGAACCTGTAACCTATGTACAAGAAATAATAACAAATGATCAGTAGCACCTGCTACCTCTCAAGATGAGGTGTTATTAGTAGATATGGAAAGAATGATGTAAAAGCATAGTAAAAGCATAATAAAGTAAAACTAATTAAGAATGCATTAATAACTTAGAAATCACTATGGAAATGCATTAAGAAAAATAGATCTATGCTAAGATTAATTGATAAAGCAAAAATAATGAAAGATCTATGCTAAAACTTGGGAAATAATGTCTAAAACCCTAGGTTAGGCCTGTAGGCCACTGTCAAGGATAGCGACCATGAAATGAAACCTTCTTCCTCGTGAACTAGGGGTTGTGGCACTAGATTCCTCATCTAAATTGATGTCCAAGGGTCACCTTTGTGTCCGTACACTGATTGGTGGTGAAGAACTTCTTGATCTGAATGCTTGGATGGCTCGTAGTCATCACTTAACTAAACAACGCTTCACTACTCCTCAAAGGGGTATGGAATCACTCTCCAATTTGCTAGGGCTCCACTGCACAAAAATTATGATATTCAGGTATCTTTATTTTTCTTGGGAGGATGCATATGTAGACCTCCCAGATTCAGATCTAGATCTAGATCTTGGCTTCCTAGAGAAGCCAAGATCCATATCTACATGCAACTGACCATCATAGGAGGAAGGATCAGTCATAGATTTGCATTGAAGAGGAAGTTAGGAGGAACTCTAGGAGATCCACACTGAAACCCACTCACCCACAATGCAAGTGCAATCATACTACATGATATGGACCCGTATTCATGGCCAGACTATGTTTTGGTGCTAGTCACTATCAAGAGCAATAGCTAGGTGTGGTCACTCTCAACTTTAGTGGCCAGTGTTTGCGGTCGCTCTGATTGATAGCGATTGAGCCTGAATGGGCCAGAACTACCCCTTTTGAGTGGTTAGGACCATTGCTAGCTCTTGGAAAGGTCCAAGATCGGTCATATGGTCTTTGAATGTGCCCATATGAGTAGTCTCCTAAACATGATGTATTTTAGGTGTCTACAATATTAATTGGAAAAACAAATCATATAGTATACTAGAAAATCAAGTATCACAAGTAATAGATTCCAAATTCTAAATTAGTACAAATCCTAGCCACTAAGAGAGGGAAAAGTCTGAACTTATATTTCACTCAAATGGTTGAATAGATGTTATCTATATAAATATAGATTTTACAAACCCAAGAACAACATTGCAAAACAACAAAAGTTTATAAAATGATTAAATTTGGATATCTTCAAGGTGGGCCAATTTGCTCAAGTACCAATTTTACCAAGTGAATATTTGCTCATAAGTGTCGATTGGATTTTGAGATATCCACTTGCAAAATGGACTGGTTAGCTTGGAAAAGTTATTTTCTCATAAATTCTAGTGATTCACTAGCAAAGTGGAGTGATTTGCTCACTAATTGGAGATAAATGTTGAAAATCAAGTAGGGATAAAACTAAAGGAATGGATTCAAAGGAGAATTTTTGGAAAGCAATATTTTTGTCTTATAGTGGCACACTAACTCATTTTGGAAGCCTTCTAATCTTTTTAGAGGGTATTTTTAGAGGTATGTAACATTTGGAGGTGCATCACACCCACATATTTACTTTTACTAGGAGTAATAATTTTTCAACCCATGTAACTAATGGGTAAATACCAACTATAAATTTGAGCCATTAGCTCCATTGAAAATATATTTTGGCCATGAGAATTTAAACCTACACTCCATGAAATCCATATTGTGTTTTGACCTCATGAAATTGTAAGAAATTGGCAAGTCCTTTTGCATTTCATCAGTGGCATTGCCATCCTAGTTTGCTAAGTGAATGATGATTGTGTAATTTCCCTTGAAACTTATCTTTTCATTTGTTTATCAATTTTATATCTAATGAATGGGTGGAAATTGATGTTATTTGAATTTTTGTGTCAGTTTATTACACACTTTTCTCACTATGGTTTAAAATTGTATTTACTTTGAATCACTCACACCTTTAGTATTTCATGCATGTTTATTTTCCACACTTTAATTTTCATGCAATTAGTGTAGGTTTTTCAAATTTGCAATATTTTCTAGAAACCTTCCAAAACATGAAATCACCACAATCATATGTCAAAAATAAGAGAAGCAAATTTAAAAGATAACAATAATAAATGTCATAAAGAAATGAAGGAAGACAACATGAAGTATTATAAGGTGGGTGTCCATTAGCATCCCAATATGTCACATTTTATTCACACTTATAATAAAAATGGATCCTCATTGAGGGGTATTTATAGTGAAACCAAAATACCAATGAGAGGTTAACCTCAAGCTGGTATTAACTTAAGATTGAGGTTAAACTTACAATAAAATAATAATAAATTACCCTTTAAGTGAGGTTATCCATAAAGGTGGATTAACCAACATCACTAAGGATAAAATATGAAAGGGGACCATAGAATTACATGAAAATATCCATAGGATTACATAAATAAGAAATACCCATAGGATTTACATAATCACATTACCATAGGGTACATAAATGATGCTCATAAGAACCATATCACACATTTGACCATGGCCTAAACAGGATTAGATTACACATATTTTAACACCCTCATAATTTGAGCTGATAGGGCCAAGGAGAGAAGACATTAGAGTTAACACGTCCCTTCCCATAATGAATGCTCTAGTGGACCTCTACTATTCCTTCTCCATCCTCATCTTCATCATAAAAAATCTTGTGTCCATCCCTCAAGAATTATGTCTCAATCTTCTTTAGCATTGTAATGCAATTATTAATGAAGTGTCCTTACCTTTTATAATACTCACAAATTTTTGAGTTCTTTGAAACCTTAGACTTGACCTTAAGCACTTGAGCCTTAGATTCCTTTGGCTTGAACTCTTTTGGATGGGATTGTGTATGAGAAAGAGCTCCATAATTCCTTGTTTCCACTGCATAATGAATTAAAAACTTGAAAAGACCTTCAAGAGAGATGGGTTGTGGTTCTTTGATAGTCATAGAATTTACATAAAGAACCAATCCAACTATATAAAAAGGAGGAAAAATATTAGAATTAATATATTTGACATACTCTTCATCACTCTTTATCTTGTCTTCTACCATAGCTAGATTAGCTTTTAGAGTTTTGAAGTGAGATATATAGCCTTTGATAATACTAAAATCTAAAATTTTGAGATTAGAGAGCTTTATCTCTATTTTGTTAAATTCACTAGCACTTAATTTTCCATAGATATCTTTCAAAGTAATCCATACATCAACAAGATTAGTATTCTCTTTAATGTAGAAAAGTACATCTGGTTCTACTAACATGAAGAATAGTCAAAGATCTTCCTCATTTATATATTTTTTTAATGGGTTATATGGGATTGAAATATGCCCCACCCATATTACATCATCACCACATAGTGGTATTAAAACAAATATTGGATATTATCCACGTATCATTTGGAAAGATTTGAACTTGGGTCTCCTTGAAATGTGAGGAATCTAACCAGTTGAGCTAATGCCACTTGATGCTTCCTCATTTCTCTTACTAAGTTCATGATCATTGATAAATTCTAGTTCATTATTGAAGATGAACTAAATATTTTTCTTCTAAGTAATCCTACCTTTTGAACTCACCAAGTGACACAAATTTTCCCATTGAGACGAGTAACATCCCCTAAGGAATCTATTTTGTACAAAATACCTAAACAAATATATAAAATATCCATAAACTAATGTCACCACTATGTAGAGTTTGAAAAGTCATGAAATCTAGAAAAAAATGGGCTCCAAATGCTTTTGTATGCAAAAGTTATGACATTCATAAGATTTGGTTAAATTATCACTCAAATCAACAAAAAATCAAATGCTAAGCCTTTAATTTTTTTTTCCAAATCAGAAGTTACCATTTGGAACCATTGGATAAGATTATACATTCTTCTACCAATGAATCAAAATATATCACTTGAATATATGTGATTTGATGGGTTACTTAGATTATATATAAATATTTTATGTGGGTTCTAAGTCAACAAGGCTCGAATCCAAGACTCCTTATGCACGGGCAAGGATATCAACCAATGTGCCATACACATGCAATGAACTTAAAGTAGAAGAAATATGATATATGACACTAATACCTCTGAAATAACAAAACATATCAATGCTATGTTTTGAACCTGATATATTCATCCCATAAGCAATCAACTCAACCACTACACCACTTAGTAGGTTGAGGTCTTATGAAGACCATCTAACCCTTAGCCCATATCTATCCAACTAGAGGAGATGATACAAACAAAAAGTAGCCTATGATATTTGACATGGTGACAACCCTTCTATGAATATGTCCATCCATTGCACCAATTGAGAATATGCAAAGGATAGACAATAAAAACATCCTTTATTCCATTTATATTTGAAGATATGCAAAAAATAATTTCAAGTACCACTCCCATTTGGTACAACAAAAGAAGAAGGATCCATATGGTCTAGAAACTACAACCAAGATGATAGGTTTTTAATCCAATACCTTATATAATTATATAGGAAAACATACTATCATGTCCACTGTGTTGGTACTACCACTTTAGTTAGGATCATGTAGATCTTTAGAGGGGTGAATCAAACAACCTACATGAACAATGTAGTCCATTTGGAAGTGAAACAATTAGAGGGAAAATAATTTGAATTTTATAAATTTTAAAATTAATAAAACTTGGATTTGAAGCCAATAATTGCCAATGAGAGTCTTTATTATAGAAAGAGTGAAGTAGCTTTGGAATTTGCTCTGATACCATGTTCAAATTTGTAATATTTTCTAAAAATATTCCAAAATATGCATTCACCATAATTATATGATTAAAATAAGAGAAGAAAATTTAAAATATAGCAATACTAATTGATATAAATAAATGAAGGGAGACAACAAGAAGAAATATAATGTGGGTGCCCATGGGCACTCTAATATATCATTTTATTCACACATTATGCAAATGGATCTTCATTGAGGGGTATATATGGCGATACCAAAACCCCAATGAGAGTTTAAATTCAAGTTGATATTAACTTAATCTTGAGGTCAACCCTACAATAGAATAATAATAAATAATTATTTAAGTGAGTTTATCCATAAATGTGGAGTAACCAATACCACTAAGAATGGAATAATAAAGATACTCCTAGGCTTACATGAACATGCCCATAGGATTAGTATTTACATAGTCACATGCTCATAGGATACATAAATTGTACTTATAAGCACCATATCACACATTTGGCGTTGGTCTAAACAAGATCGAATTACACATATTTCAACATAGATTAGCATAGGAGTATTCCACAAGGATAGTGGGGAGCTGACCTAAACATGGAAGTTATGAGGAGACATTAGAACTCCATTCAAACTATGTTGAAACTAGAATTATGGAGCAAAAACTAAATTAAGAGTTGGGAAAATTTCCTGATCCAATATAGTTTTTGTCATACTCAATGGGACCAGCCCCATTTGTCCTTAAATTTTGCCTAATTTAGGTGAAATTCCTTAATTTTTGTGTCAAATTTACATTCATTATGGATGAAGCAAATGAATTAGGATTGAGGAAATTTTTTCTAAGTCTAGTTAAAGGAAGAAATTGACTCCATTTGAGCCAATCGCCTAAAAAATTACCTAAGTCTAGTTCTACGAGCGATTCACTATGTTTTGCAAGTAATTCATTCCAAATTTCAAGCAATTAGGTCTAAATTTCTTGCATTTTTATAAACTAAATCCAGAGAAATTCGCATAGGTCATTAACTTGATTTATCAAGCCCAAAATTAAAATAACCAAAAATTTATCTTTTTTATTATTTGTGCTTGATTTTTGCAAGTACTTTGTGAATGACAATTCTAATATAAACTCAAATTTTTTGAATTTTTTTGTAAAGGCAATGACACAAACAATATCAGAGCACCATCAAACCTCAAATATGTATTTTTCATGGAAATTAAGCATTAAGGTAGATTTTGACCCATTTTATAGAAAGACAAAATTTATTCCAAAAATAGTAAAATCTCACCAAGTCAGATTCAATGAGCAATTCACTTCAAACATAAGAAGTGATTTCTAGGTGTAGACCTAATTTTTGCACCCCTTTATTCCAAGCTAATGGATCCATACCTGAAAGGGGGAGGGAAAATAATGTATCTACACCTCGGATGAGAAGCACTTGAGTTGTGCTCTCCTTGGTGTTTGTCGACGAATTGGGTGAGTGTTTACTAGAAAACACTTTATGTGGCGGATTCCATGCCTAGGTAAGGTGGGTATTTGTTGAATTATTTTTATGTGCATATACCTAGCCAAAATGCAATTATTTCCTAGCTATATGCATTTCAAATTTTGATGAAAACAAAGTAAATAGATTCTAACTAGAAAGCTTTGTAAATCTAAATATGATGCAAATGATTTTGTAGATATTAAAAATAAAGGATGAGATTTATGCTAACATATTATTTTTATTTTCTTTGTGTTTTCTTAATCCAATATGCTAGATGCGATTTGATATAACTAGATCTATGTTCTTTTTGGTATTTTTTGTTCTTTAAAGTTTCTTAAAAAATTCAATGAAATAGCTAAGTTTATCTTTTATATTTTGTGTTTTTCAACTAATATGATTAATGCAAAGGAGAATGCAATTAAGTCTATGTTTGGTTCCTTTTGTTTCGAGTTCTTCAAATATTGCAATTAGCACAAAATAATGCAACTAAGTTTTGTATTTTTGATCTTTTCTTTTATGCTTTTCGACTACTGCATTTAGTGTAAAATAATGTAACTAAGCCTATGTTCCCTTTTGTGTTTTCTTTTGAAACTTTTTCTTTTTAATAAATGCAATTGATGCTAAGAGTAATAAGTCTAAATTTGTATATTTTTTGTTCTTTTGTATTTTCTTTCAAACTAGAATGAATAATACAACTAAGTTTATGTTTTGAGTCTTCCCTATTTTTTTGTTCTATGCAAAGTTTTATTAAACATAATCTTATCAATTTATAAAATAGAAAATTGTAACAAAAATAAGTTTAGATCCTTACTTGGTCTGGCTGTTTGCTCTCTATCACTTTTTGGATCTGTCTGTATGTTTTCGGATCGATCCGAATCTGTTAGATGAATTTGGATGTTCGAATATGTTTGAAACCTGTAATTTCATAGCAACACACTAGAATTTATAGTTAAGGATGGGGGATATACTTAGGTCACAAGTAATTGTGATCTATAATAGTTAAATCCCCTTAGTTCCTTAGAAAACTATAGAAAAGGTAATGGATTTATTGAATCTAATGCACAACTTATAAGTGAAATGACAACAACACTATAACAACAATATCATTCAATGAAATAACAAAGCAAATGAATGATGGAATTAAAATGTAAACCAATCTAATAATCTTGCAACAAAAGTTTTACCACCATCATAGGTCTGCATGTTTTCAGATCTATCTGTGTGTTTTCGGATCAATCTGAATCTATCAGATGAATTCAAACATTCGAATATGTTTGAAACCTAAAATTTCATAGTAAGACACTAATATTTATAATCAAGGGTGGGGGATCTGCTTAGGTCACAGTCGATTATAGTCTGCAATAATCAAATCCCTCAGTTCCTTTAGAAAATTGTATAAAAATAATGGGTCTATGAAACTAATACAAAGCATGCAAAATAAATGGAAGGAATATAGTAATAACAATGGAATATAGTAAGGTAATGAAGTTGATGAATAGTAGAATTTAAAATACAAATTGATCTATTAACCCTACAGGAAAATCCTCCCCCCATCATAGATCTGTATGTTTTCGAATGTCTGTTGCAAATTTGAGCATCCAAAAACGTTCAATGATTGAATCTGCAAAATACAACAGTTAGGACAATTTTAGACTTATGATAAATTTGAATGAATCTAAATTTATAAAAACAATGCAAAAAAGAAAATTTATATTAAGGATAAAATATATCTAAATTCACAATAGTCATCTTGTATCGCTCCAAATTTTTTGCATCCTTACCTTCAGGCTATAGGATCCGCGCCCGAAAGGGGGATGCGAGAAGGATGGGACAATACCTCGGACTGAGAGGCCCTTTGAAGGTCCCGCCTCTCGGGGGAGGGGTATAAGGGTGAATTTTTGATGGATGGTGGGTTCACCAGGAAACTTTTGAGTGGCAGTTTCCACGCCTAGGTTGAGAGTAGGTTTGATGTGTTCATTTTGTACTTTAATCATTCAATTCCTAGGTTTGGCCAAGATGAATCTAAGCTATTCTATATGCCAATGTTGATTTTTATGAATACAGAAAACATGCATAAGTGCTAAACACAGAAAGTAGGCTAAATAGGATAGAATATACCTGATTCCGGATGTCTGATGAAGATTCTGAGGTTTGTAGAAGTCCAAATCGTCTCAAATCATACGTAATCATCTGAAATTGCATAGAATCATCTCAGATCTCAGTCGATCATCTGAGATCAGACGAGATCATCGTCGATCTGATGAATTTGTCAGAAACCTACAATCACAAAAATAGATACCAAAAAAACAAAATACAACTGCAAAAGCAAAGGGAAATGATAGTAATGACAATAAATTTGCCTAAATGATAGATCTAGATAGTAATTAAAAGAAATACATTAATTTAATAATTTGTTTTAACTTTATCATGCATCTATGCTAAATGAGGTGAACTCCAGGATGCAAAAATAAAATAAACCAAATTAATGCGTAAAGAAATGCAGAGAAACGATAAGAAAATGCAAACTCTGGGCTCTGATTGCCCCCAATCTGGACTACAGTCAGGATCACCTCCAATCGTACGAGATCATCGTCGATCCTCGACAGGATCATCCGAAATAGTCTGGAATCGCCTTCGACGATCCAAGCTTGCTCCAGCTGAAAAATAGTAAAATTCTTGCAAGAAAACATGAAATACAGAATGCAAACGAAAGTGTGAGGATGTTCTAATGCACAAGGAACTAAATTTGTAGGGAAATCAGTCAGCTAGGGGGTTCAGGGGGATAAACTGAGAAAATCCCAGTTTATATAAGATTAGGGAGAGGTTAGGAGGTTGGAGATCATCCCAATTTGGGAGATCTCCAACGGGGGAGACTCTAACTGCGCAGACACGCTTTCTGCCCAAGTTAGAGAAGCTGTTGAAACAGAAGCTAATTATGAAAATTCGGTTTTGGGACGAAATCGTCTGGACGTTCTGTTCTAGATGAATTCGTCAGATCTGGGATGATTTCATCTGATTTTAGACGATATCGTCCAACGGTCAAAACAAATCCTAAAAATGGCATGAAAAACAAGGGGAGCGGGTAACGGGTTAACGGGCGGTTTGGGTTAAAATTCAAATTTTTATCTTTTTACTAAGGTTTAACTGTGCCAATTTTAGGGTGCTACATTTTGCCCCCTCTTTAGCGAATTTTCTGAAGAAAATGCGTTAAAGACGAGTTCTTCCCGTTTTACGAGAAAGCAAAAATTTACTCAATTTTCTAGACGACGATTCTTGGTCGAATCGTACGACTGCTGACTATGGTGCCCCCTCCGTGTTTTTACCCAAATCGAATGTTTGAGGTAAAAGCGTGGAAAAGCAAAATTAAAAAAAAGTTGTTGATTTAAAATAAAATTAAGAAAATAGGGTAAAACCCTAATTCATTTTTACTATTCATTTTTACTGTTTTAGAGCTCTGCAGAAAAAAATGGTTGAGACAGCGCACCGATCGACAGAGGTCCGATGCGGGCTACGGGTAAGGATCTAATCCTAGTGAATGATGTTTGAATTTGTTTTGTGCAATTTTTTGTTTTAAATTTTGATTATTTTGGGGCATCGTGGCCGTTTTTAGGCCGTCGACGACGTCGGGATGAAATCGTCCCTATTTCGTCGAAATCGTCCCTAGATCATCGATTTCGTCTAAGGGCGAAATCGATGAACTAGGGGCGATCCCGTCCAACAAGGGGTGATTCCCAAGTTGCGAAATAGGAGACGATTTCATCCTACATAGGATGATTTTGCCCAATTTAGGTCGATATCATCCAATAGTGGACGATATCATTAAGCTTGGTTAAAATGTATTTAATTTGATTTTAATGATTGGTTTATTAATGAATTTTGTTGTTTTATTGTTTGTTTTGCAGAGGGGATTACTAAAGAGTCGAGAGTGGAAATACAAGGGGCTAAGAGATGACATAGCCGTGCTCGACCAGGCGGAGCGCGACCGACTAGCACAGGTCGGTTTGTAGCATGTGGCAGAGATGCCACAAGTACCGACGGACATGGGGCTACTGACAACCCTAGCAGAGAGATGGTATCCGGGGTCGTCCTGCTTCTAGTTACCGATAGGGGAGATGGCTCCCACACTAGAGGACGTATGGAGGATCTTGAGGATCCCCATACAGGGACGACTGATGACTCCTATGGCCAATCAGGGCCAGGCTATGATGAGGTTATGCGAAGACCCGAGCTTCGCCCTGGAGAAGGGCAGAGTGAACATCGAGTCTCTGAGGCAGATGCCTAGGGCATATAGGTTGACTCAAGTTTTGGCAGGGGTAGTAGGTGGCTTACTACTGTGCCACCAGAGCGGGTGCAGATTACCATGGCTCCTTTTAGATGTGGTCTACGACATGAGAGACCACGGGTACAGGTTTGCATGGGGCAGCTTTGTACTGTGTCGCTTGTATAGGATCCTACACGGGGTCGTATACAAGGGAGGCCGATGTCTAGTTTTGACATCACTGCTGTAGGTTTGGTGCTAGGAGCACATCACGGTGCAGAGGCCGGTAGGGCTCCCACTGATAGGGGTTGACCGGGAGAGGCCTCGGGTTTTCTATTGGTGGCTACAGAGGGGGTCACAATGGTGGATAGATCTGCCGATGTCACGAAGGTTGCTAGATGACCTCATCCCAGACCAGATCACCTGGAGGCCATGGAGAGAGCATCCAGGGTGGGCAGAGGATGGGTAGGAGCTGGCTCACATCAAGTGAGTCTCATGTTGAGGATGGAGCGAGGAGAGGTAGAGCTCCACCGCTACGACCGAGTTTTGTGGTAGTTCGGTCTTCAGTAGGGGATCCCTTCTCTCAGGGATTACGAGTACTCTCGGACTGTCCGGGATAGTACTACACTGAGTGGGGCTCCAGACATGCAGCGGTTCTGGAGTCAAGACACGGATGATGCCCCCATCCAGCCAATGGATGGTGACGATGCTAGGGTTGTCGATGGATATGATGCCTGGTACGTAGGCATCCGCCCTCCTCGGATGATGAGGGCATAGGTTCCGATGCATGCCATGGTGTGACGGATGGGGAGGCGATGTCAGGCTGCTATTGAGGCAGCATGGGGTCACGATGGGAGAGAGCAACGATGATCTCCGTAGGAGAGATTCCAGAGGATGGCACGGGCTCCATAGAGGCCACAACAGATAGGGAGGAGGGAGGAGAGATTCCCTTCTCAGCAGGGGGAGAGGCCACCATCGCCCGATAAGGGCAAGGGTGTCGAGGTGGGGGAGAGCAGCGAGATGGCGGCTCTCCGGGCTGAGAATGCCCACCTCCGAGCTCAAGTGTAGACACTACAGGATGAGGCTACATGGCTCAGGGCTCGGAGTGGAGGGGCGAGCATGGAGGAGCTGGTGCGGTCTATGATGCAGACCACGTTCTACCAGGGGGTATACTTCCAACTGGTTCCAGAGGGCCAGAGGGTACAGCTGCCAGTCGGCATTGCTGAACCAATCAGGATGGGATCGGCGAGGACATCCTCACGATCGACAACGAGGACCCGAGACACAGCATGGACCTCTATGGGACCACCTCCTCCATGCCAGGGTGGGAGAGGAGATGAGGTTGAGAGCTCGAGGGCTTCTCGAGACTAGCTGACTATAGACTGCATAGAGATTGTATAGATTTTTGAGAGGATTGAGTATGCCAGGGTATAGATTGTGGCATACCAATCCAGTTTTGATATGATGTACATAATTTGATATATATATATATATGGTCTTGTTTTTGATGATATGACTTGTGTAAATGGTGTATGATGCTTTAATTTTGGATTTGTTGATTGATGATTCATGTAATTATGTCGTTTGGAAATAAATTATAATTTTTATGTCATGGCATAAAATTGTAAATGAAATAATCTGATGTGGATAAATTGGTTGTTTTGTTGAGGTGATTTGATGAAAAATAAAAGGGACTTTTAACAATAATTTCAAAGGACATTGTCGTTGTTATAGACCATTTCATGGAGTCGCCGCTCGCTAGGTCGTCAAGCTAATCCCAGTATAGAAATATTGTTAAAAGTAAAAGAGTGCTTAAGAGACTGTCTTAAGACTTGGTGTTGTGATGATGAAAATGATGATGGTGATGATTTGTTTTCAGATTTTCATAAAAATATTATGCATGAAATATTAAAAATATGATTTTTTGCTAGGCATAAAATTCCTAAGTGTGATAAATTTTTTGAATAATTCCTTAGAAATTATACCATGGTTGCAAGAATGGAATGTTGACATAATGAAATAAAAATAATAAAAAAAATGTGTTCGTTCTTTTTAAAGCTCAATTGTGTAACATAATGATGTAAGCCATATGTTTTTAAAATGAATGGGAAAATAAAATTAGAACAATGGTTTGCGCTAGGCATAGAATTATAGGTATAGACTTATACCATCATCGCGAAATCCAAAGAAGAAATTGATATTTTAGTTTTATTGCATGATTGATTTTTGATTTTGAGATAAACAAAAAATAATAATATATAAACTTGACTTTATTTACTAGATTTTGTAATATGTTGTTTGAAAGAATTTTGGGATTTTTGAAAACAATGTATGTAATTGTTTTTATACTAAACAGATGTTCTGAAATAAGAAGAAAAAATTATTCCAAAAGAGTTGCAGAAATATTTTAAATTATCTCAAAGACAAATGTAGATTTATAAGGAACCCTCATGTGCATATGTGAGTTCATTGCCGATCTTGATTTATCATAATGATACAAAAATCTCTCAAATACAAATGTGTGTGCAATTGTATTGTTCATTTACCAATTTTGAGCAAGATAATTTGATACAAGTAATTTGAATTAACCAAAAAAGTTTTCGTTGACCATGATTTATATGCATGTAACCGTACTAGACTACTATGTAAGTCGGGTCATCAAGAGCTAGCTGATCCATAAGCAGACATAGGTCTGTACAAAAGAAGGTCGCTAATGTGACAGACATATCACCACGCTAGGAGTTACCCAAGGCCAAGCGGGTTGGGCACAAACCACCTGTTATGGGGCTTACCTCACGGTTTTCGAATAATTGAGAATTCCAGGGATTCAAGCTCATTCACCCTTCTTTTCTTTTCAAGGGGTAGGGAAAGGGATTTTATTGCATTTTGCTTTTTCTTTTCTCTTTCTTTTTTTTTTTGTATTTTTGCTTGGAACTGAGATAATGCTGAAATATTGCTGCGATGGTACAAAATGATATTTTTCTTTTTCTCATTTTCTTTACCTTTTCTTTTTCTTCCTATGCTAGGGATACTTGCTCGGATTGGCTGTAGAGCAAGGGTTTTTTATTTTGGGTAGGGGTGAGCTTGTCCTTTTGTCAATTCTCAAATATTCTAGACCATGTGCATGATAGGATAGCAAGGGAAACTTTTCGCTCAAGAAACCACTTCTACTATGTAGCATCATATCGAATTTGCAATGAAATCATTTTAATGTGAAGAGATATACTTGGTTCAAGTAAATAACAAGATCAGTTCTCTATGCTCAAAAACTTTATTTAATTCAACTGTGGATTTTGATATAAGAGAGATTAATAATCATACCAAATAAAATCAAGATATTTATTCATGTGAGTGTGAAAGTGCGGGATTCCAAATAAATGCTAATTTATCCAAAATAACTAAAAATATAACTGCAATACTTCAAGAATTGACAGGTGTGAATATAAAAGATGTTTTTGAAGATTTTGATGATTTTGAAGTGTTTTTATATTTTGATTTTAATTTATGAATGGAAAGAATAAATACTATTACTATTTTTTGAAATTTTTATATGGATAACGAAAATGAAACAATATGCAAAATAACAATATATACAATGATGAAATGACCAAATTTTATGCATAATAGCGTTTGAGATGCATAATGTTCATAGGTTCTTTAAGATATTTACCATCTAAGGTAGATAATATGTATGCTCCTGAGCCAAATTTAGCAGTGATGACATATGGCCCAAGCCAGTTGGGCTCAAATTTACCTTTAAGATCTTTAGTTGCATTAGTATTTTTTTTATTTTCTTTTAAGACAAGGTCGTCGATCTCAAAGGATCGATGATGAACTTTCTTGAGGTATGCTCGTTTAAGCTTGTTTTGGTAGGCACGAAGATGCTCCAAAGCATTGATGCACTTCTCATCTAGGAGTTCCAGTTGACTAAGTCTGCCAACATGATATTCATCTCCTACTTCAGTATCTTGAAGTAGCAGAGCCAAAGAAGGAACTTCTAATTCAAAGGGAAAAACAGCTTCAGCGCCATAAACCAAAACAAAAGGCGAAGTACTTTTGGGGGTGCGAACACTAGTTCGATAAGCCCACAAATTAGGATATAATTGGATGTGCCAATCTCGACCAGATTTATTGACCAGTATTTTGAGGATTTTGATTAATGTTTTATTAGATGCTTCGCTTGGCCATTACCCTGAGGATAATAGGGAGTGGACCAACGATGTTGAATTTTATATTTTTGACATAATTTTTTGACATCTTTATTTTTGAAACAAGTTCCATTATCTGAGATGAGATTTGCAGGAATTTCAAACCTACAAATAATTTGATTAAAAATAAACTTGGAAACTTGGGTTCCAGTGCAAGAAGCTAAGGGCATAGCTTCAACCCATTTCGTGAAATACTCAATGGCGGTTATGATAAATTTGTGTCCATCAGATGACACAGGGTTGATTTTTCCGATGATGTCTAAGCCCCATTTTGAAAAGGGCCAAGGAGATGAAATAGCCTACAGTTCTTGTGCAGACGCATGGACAAGGTCAACGTGTTTCTAGCACTTGTCGCAATGGCGCACATAATCATGTGCATCATTTTCCATGGTAGGCCAAAAATATCCTATCCTAAGGAGTTTCTTAGCAATGGCGCTACCACTAAAATGTCCCCCACAAGATCCATTGTGGGCTTCACTCAAAGCTGATCTAGATTTTTCTAGATTCAGACATCTCAATAAGATGCCTTCAAAAGATCTCCTATACAAGGTATTACCAATAATCATGAAGCGACTTGCTCGTCTATGTAACAACCGATGTTGGTTGCTATTACAACCTTCAAGAAAGGTCCCATTTTGAAGAAAATTAAATATATCAGTGTACCATGGTTCAGGAGTAGTTTCATTGATTAGAAACACATCCAAAGGTTCTAAGCATGATTTATTTGAAGTGGGTTCCTAGAGTCGATGAATAATTATGGTAGCATATTCGTCATCTAACTCCAAGGGCAAAAGAGATGCAATTGCAGCCATAGCGTCAGCCGCACGATTGCTAGTTCGAGGAATAGCTTCCAAGGTAACTTGATCAAACAAAGATAATAATTGTAAGACATATGCTTTGTATGGATGCAATTTATCATCTCTGGTCTGATAAACATCATTGATTTGATTTATGACAAGTTGAGAATCATCGAAAACCAATAGATTTTTAATTTTTAGTGCCAAGGCAGCTCGTAATCCTAGGATTAGAGCCTCATATTCAGCAGTATTATTAGTGCAAGCAAACGTTAATTTAAAGGACAGAGGTATAAGATGTTTTTGTGGAGATATTAAAATAATACCCGCACCAGCCCCACTCATACATCGGGCTCCATCAAAGTATAGGGACCATTGCTCTGGATGGTCTGCCTCTAGTTTAAGGCATTCATCAGGAAACTCAATGATGAGGGGATGGGTAGACTCTAAGGGTGCAGCAGCTAATTGATCTACTATGATTTGACCTTTAACAGACTTTTGTCCTATAAACATGAGTTCAAACTTGCTTAGCACAAGAACCCACTTTGTTGTGTGACCAGATAAGTACGGTCGACTCATGAGATATCGCAAAGGGTCAAATTTAGCAATAACATACGTTTTTTGACTGAGCATATAATGGCATAGTTTCTATGTAGAAAATACGACTACGAGACATAACTTCTCTAATACTGTATAGCGAGTTTCATAACTGATTAAGGTTCTGCTAATGTAATAATTAGCACGTTCTTTCTTCTCATCATCAAGTTGAGCTAACATAGCTCCTAAGGCAAAATATGAAGCAGAAATGTACAAGATAAATGGGCGATCAGATCTAGGTGGTGAAAGCACCGGTGGTTTAAGAAGATATTGTTTGAGGAGTTCAAATGCTTCCTGAAATTCGTCGTCCCAATGAAAAGAGACATCTTTCTTAAGAAGCTTAAGAAAGGGTCCTGTTTTGTCCGCCAACTTATCGATGAAGCGACGAATAGCTTGAAGCTTACCTTGTAGACTCCGTAATTCAGATATATTTGTGGGTGCGGGCATATCAGTGATAGCCGTGATCTTGAGAGGGTCAATTTCAATGCCACGTAAAGAAACTATAACCCCCAATAATTTATCGGACTTAACTCCGAATATACATTTAGCTGGATTTAGTCGGATAAGATATTCCCTTAACCGATCAAATACTTTTCTCAAGTCATCTAAATGATCATCTTCTTGGATGGAACGAGCTATAATATCGTCTACATAATCATGTAGAATATCATGCATCATATCATGAAAGATATAAGTCATGGCTCGTTGATATGTTGCACTTGCATTCTTCAAACCGAATGGCATCACTTTCCAACAAAAGGTTCCCCAAGGGGTAATAAAGGTTGTTTTAGCCTGATCTTCAGGAGCTATCCTGATCTGATTATAACCAGAGAATCCATCCATTAGGGATATCATTCCACTCCCAATAGTAAAATCAATGATCTGATCCATGTTGGGAAGAGGAAAATCATCTTTAGGGCATGCAACATTAATATCTCTAAAGTCTGTGCAAACCCTAACTTTGGTAGCTTCTTTCTTAGTTATTGGAACTACATTTGAGATCCATTCAGCATAATCAATGGCTTGTATAAAAATAACCTTCAAGAGCTTTTCTAATTCCCCTTTGACGAGTAAAGCCACTTTAGGATGCATTTTTCTAAGTTTTTGTTTAACAGGTTTAGCATCCGGATGGACTACTAGGTGATGCATAACTACAGAAGGGTCTAATCCTGGCATATCCTCATATGTCCAAGCAAAAACGTCTTCATATTCTTTAAGGAATGCAATGTATTTATCTTGTTTTTCTTGACTCAATTCTGATCCAATGTTGATTATGTGAGGGTTATCTTCGGTTCCAATGTTAATTTTTATGACGTTTTCTACTTCCATGTGTAGATCTCTCTCAAAATTAGGTGGGGTGGGTGAAACGCCCAATTATTGTAATTCTTCCAAGGTTAGCTTGGATAATTCGTCTTGAGGAGTCGTGGCCTCAAGTTGGGCTATACTAGGTATAGAGCCATCGAAATAAAATCCGTTATATAACAATTCCTCAACGGAGACATCATGGAAGATATCCCCCTCCAACTCATCATCGGATTTAGCAATCATCTCAGGGTAAGCTATGGATAGCATATTACATGTAAATGGGTTATTCCTTAAACACAAAGCATCACGTTCATCCAAATAATCTTGGTAAGATATGAGATGGTCATCATCCTCAAATGGGAAGGGCTGACCTTTACTAGGAAATAGGCCCACACCACATCGGGCAGGCCATGGTTCTACCTCAAAAGGTTCTTTCATACCATTCTGAAAGGTCCCAAACCTTTCCCTTTATATCCCAATTTAAGCATTATTGGCTTAGCTTTAATATACTCATTAGTAAAATAACAACGAGCATATCCATCATAATGAGTCGTGATGTTTCTAGGTATTCTTCCCCAGTCATATCCCTTATAAATAAAAGTGCAACTCCCGACTTGGTAAATACTTCCCATGGGCTGTGGGAGGCCCAAGGTACGAGGAGAGGGTGGCAAATTATTTAAAATAAGGGAATTTTGCATAGCAACGTTTGTTTTTTTTGATATAAGAATTTTAGATAAATCGGGTAAGAGCTCATCAGTAAGAGCGTAAGAGGTAGAAGGAACATTTCCTATGTTTTTGGATGCAGAAAATATGCCTCTGGTAGGTGTAGATGTTGTAGAGATGTCTTTGGATGGATCTATAGGTATGGAAGTTATAGGAGTAAAACAAGAAGCATTGGTTGTGGGTTTAGGATCTTTTTGAGGTCCTAATGTGGTTTGTTCGAAAGATGGTTGAACTATATGTGGAGGTGTAGTTGGTGGGGAAAAAGTAGATGATGTTATGAGTGTGTGTTTCACACGTTTAGGTGGATGATTAGAATTAGGATGTGTGGATGATAAAGCAGGGCAAAATTGAACTCCAACAGGTTCTGCCAAAGCACACATATCAAAGGGTCTAGGATCACCATGAATGGTAACCAACTGATTTTTAAATTTGAATTTAACACATTGATGTAAATTTGAGGGAACAGCTCGCATTGCGTTGATCCAAGGGTGACCCAAAAGTATATTGTACGATGCAGGGCAATGTACAATAAATACGGTTGTGTCTAAGGTTCTTGGACCAACTTGCAATGGGATAGTGATAACTCCACACGTTTCTTGTGTTTCGTCATTGAAGGCTTTTATGATCATATCAGTTCTTTTCATTTCATCACTTCTAAACCCAAATATTTGGTAGAAGTCAAAAGTGCAAATGTTTAAAGATGAACCATTATCAATCAAGACTCGTTTAACTGCTACATCTCCAATTAGGGCAGTAATATATAAGGGGTTATCCTTATGTAAACTATGTTGTGGTATATCTCTATCCCAGAAGTCAATACAATCGACTTCTCGAGTTATGATAGTATTGGACATGGCTTCAGGTTGAATATTTTGTGGTACCATCATTTGGCTTAATGTGAGCATTAATTCATCCCTATGTGTAGGAGAAGATCTTAAAAGGTCCAAAAGGGAAATTCTAGCTGTAGTATTTGATAATTGTTCCTTAATATTATAAGGAGGCTTAGGTTGAACATTAGGCGCATGATTCCCTTTATTAGGAATTTTCAAAACAAATGGAGCTGATCCATCATTCTGAGTTTGATCTTGTTGAGAATTTTGAGCCTGTTGTCGAGTAACAACTCCGATGGTACCTACAATATTATTTTATGGATGATGAATGGGCCTTGGTCTAGCGTTTATGGCTTGTTCATTAGAAAGTAATTGGTGAGACGATGGTCGAGTAGTGACTCTTCTTGGAAATGGTTCTTCTGGAACCATAGAACTTGTGATAGGTTGAATAGCATCTGATTCATCTTCAGAGCTATTCGATTGATTTGAGGTGATTTCCATGTCACTTTTAGTCTCATATTCTACATCACTAAGATCAGGTGTCTGAGTATTATATAGAGGTCTAGTCATAACCATGGATAGAGTTGTGTCAAATATTTGCAGATCATGAGCAGGTAAATGTCCACTAATAGTCCCTACATATCGGGTAGGAGGGGGAACATTATGATGCTCAATTTTATTAGCCACTTCTTTACCATGCTTTGGTAAAGGATGTTGAAATATGTCCAATGATTGATTGGCATTTTGATTCTGATTTTGGGGAATATTCTTTTGAGCATTATTAGGAGGATTTTGTTTAGGTTGAAAGGCTTGCACCTCCATCTCATTATTATCAATCAGGTCTTGTATTTTATGTTTTAATCTTTTACAAGAGTTGGTAGCATGTCCAGGTCCTCTATGGAAATCACAGTGTAAATCAGCTCTGTATCCGGGTATAGTTGGATCAGGTTCCCGGATATTTGGTAATTGGATCAAACCTCGTGCTAGTAATTGCGGGAGAATGGTTGATAGAGGTTGATTTAACCTAGTAAATTCTTGAGGTGGTTTATCAAGAGGTTTCAGTATAAATTTCTCTGTTGTTTTCATAGCATTAACAGTAGTGATATTTCTACTATCAGTGACTCCATCACCCACAACTTGTTTATTTTTATATTGATTTTTGGATGTTTTCTCATCATCTTTCTTTTTAAGTTGACCTCTCCTAATAAGAGCATATTCCACTCTTCGAGCTAAATCTATAGCTTGATCGAAGGTGGTCAAGGTAGCAGTTGATAACTCATAGGATAGTTGTTCTTGTAAATTATTGATAAAGATATCCAACATCTTTCGATAAGGTAACAGAAAGTGCAATTTTCCTATCAACTGTCTCCATCGAGCTAGGAAATCAACAAAACATTCATCTTTGTCTTGTTTTAAGTTGTATAAATCTTTAATGGTTACATGCCTTTCGATGTAGGCACTAAATTGATGCACAAAAGACTCAGTTGTCTCTTCGAAATTCCTCAAAGAATGAGTGGGTAGTTGATAATACCATTCTAATGCCATTCCTCCTAAACTTTTTGGGAACATCTTTAGTAATAACAAGTCATCATGTGATATGTCATGACATGCTATCCTAAACATACGAAGATGCTCTATGGGATCTTTGGTTCCTTTGTATATAGGTAGGACAGGCATAGGGAAGTGTTTAGGATATGGTTGTGCTACAACTATAGGATCTAGAGGCTGACTGCACATCTCTCGATAATTGTACGAGGGACGATAGGGATCTATCTGGTCCATGCGGGAGACTAACTGTTTCACCATGGCTTCCAGATTACTAGTTTGTCCACCATATTGGTTCGGTGGTACATGTTAGGACCCTCCTAACATGTCCTAATTACTTATATTATTTATTCATTATATTCTAGGGTCACAACCCTTCACTCTTACAACTATTAGACTAGGTATTTAAATGCAATCCACATATGATAATAAGGCATCATCGAACAAATATATAAATTAAGTCTATTGTGGGTTTTCTACCTTACAATCAAAAAGTGATTCAATATAAAATGATCCTACTTCTCGCACCATTTAGTTTCATACCATCTGGATCAGAGCTAGATCAAGGAGCAAATTCACCATTAAAATTTTTTTCCCACCACACATTTCAGCCAGTCCACATTCGTGAGGATGCAAACAACATTCACGCTTCACGGATCCGTGTCAAAATCCTCACAAAAAATTAAACCTTCTCCTAAGGTACAAATTAATTTGTCTTACACCCAAATTGCTCGACCTTTCGCATGGTGACCGGTGGCTATTTTGAAAAAGCTAAAATCTTCAACGCAGCATCAAGGTTTTCGACTTTCGAAACGCAAAGGAAAAAAATTAAAATTATTTTATTATTTTTTTTGCTCACCTGTACCAAGTCATATTGATTGTTACCTACACCAACCACAATGGCTGAAGGACGATGATCACTGGATTCCATTCATGAGAAACACGAAAGGCTCGCTGAAGAAGTTCAACAAGAAAGAGAGGAGAATACCCGTACCACAAGAGAACTCTTCGAGAAAATATTTGCAATGGATGTTAAACTTGATGCCATCAGTCAAAATCAAGAAACAACACATGCAAATTCACCCAACCACGAGTCATCAAATCGAGCAATGTTAGGAGGTCCACAAACTTCCATTCTACCATGGAAGACCAAATTAGACTTCCCAAAATTTGAAGGAGGAGACCCTACAAACTGGATCTACCGAGCAGAGCAATATTTATCACTAAATCAAATTCCGGAAATGCAAAAAGTGCATATCGCCTCCTTCCACTTGGAAAATGATGCCATCCAATGGTACCAATGGTTCGATAAAACTAACGACACTCCGATGTGGTCAACATTTACATAGAATCTATTAGTGCAATTCGACCCTAGCAAGTTTCAAAGCTTTACAGGGGCCCTCACTAAATTATGCCAAACCACTTCGGTAAGCGAATACCAAGCAAAATTTAAAATGCTAGCTAATCGAACATTCGGATTAGATGCTACCTTCTTTCAAGAATGTTTTGTCAGCAGATTAAAAGAAGAAATTCGAATAGAGGTGCAAATGTATAACCCTAAAAACATGTTAGAGACCATCGGCTTGGCAAAATTAGCGAAGGACAAAATCAAGGCACGGAATCGATTCACAAAACCAACTTGGGGGAAACCATCAAACACTTATACCAACCCCAAAACAATGCAAAATGGATGAACCCAAAACTCCTACACAGCCCCCAAAATTAACCCCGCTCTACCAATTAAGCGTTTGAGTTTCGAGGAAATGAAGGAAAGACAAGCTAAGGGTCTTTGCTACCATTGCGATGAGAAATTTGACAGAAATCATAAATGTGCCTCATGAAAATTATATATTCTAGATGCCACAGAGGAAGGGAATTCTACTAAAGAGGAACCTAAACTTGAAGTAGAGGTATTATCCAACACACTTGAAAGTGATGAAGAAAATGCACCAAAGGTTTCCTTCAACGCCCTTGCTAGATTTTTTGCCCCTCAAAAAATGTGAGTTAAAGGGTATTTTAATAAAAAAAACCTTACCGTGCTCCTAGATTCTGGTAGCATGCACAATTTTATCGATCCAAAGGTGGCTAAACAAGAAAATTGTTTTATATACCCTTGCAATAACTTCGAAGTGATGATTGGAAACGACAAAAAAATTGCATGCAAAGGAAAATGTAGAAATATAAAACTAACTATGGGGGTTTATAACATGAAAGGCGACATGTACGTCCTACCCCTAGGTGGGTGTGACATTGTACTAGGCATACAATGGTTACGAACCTTGGGCATAGTCCAATGGGAATTTGATGAACTATGGATGAAATTCACAAAAAAGAACCAAACCTATATTATCCAAGGCCTGAAATCAAGACCTTCCCAAATCGTCAGCTCGCATCGAATGGAGAAAATTATCCGAAGAGGAAACAAAGGAATGGTCGCCCAATTATTTTCAATTCAACCTAGTCACAAATAAGACGAGACACCAGAGTTAAAAAATATTTTAGACCACCATAAGGCGGTATTCAATGAACCAAAAGGACTACCTCCACAACGAAGTCACGATCACACTATTCCACTATTTCCAGGGCATCACCCTCCTAATATTAGACCTTATCGTTATCCATACTTCCAAAAGACCGAAATAGAAAAATTAGTACAAGAGCTTCTTAAGGCAGGAGTCATTAGACCTAGCAAAAGCCCTTACTCCTCTCCAATTATTTTAGTTAGAAAAAAGGATGGCTTGTGGCATTTATGTGTCGATTTTTGAGCGCTTAATAAAATGACCATCAAAGATAAATTTCCTATTTCGGTCATAGACGAGCTATTAGATGAACTCCACGGGGTAGCTTATTTTTCCAAGTTAGACTTACGGTCAGGCTACCACCAAATACGAGTCAATGAAAAGGATATTCCTAAGATGGCCTTTCGCACTCACGAAGGGCACTACGAATTCTTGGTGATGCCATTTGGCCTAACCAACGCTCCTACATTTCAAAGTCTAATGAATAAGGTATTTCACCCTTTTCTTCGTAAATTTATATTATTTTTCTTTGATGACATTTTGATTTATAGCAAAACATGGGAAGAACATTTGGACCATGTTAGACAAGCATTCCAAATCTTGGAGGAAAATCAACTTTATGCAAAAATATCAAAGTGTTCCTTTGGAAAACAAGAAATTGAATACTTAGGGCATATTGTCTCAAAGGAAGGAGTTATGGTAGATCCTTCTAAAATCGAGGAGGTGAAAAATTGGCCTATTCCAAAAACATTAAGAGCTCTACGTGGGTTTCTTGGACTAACGGGATATTATAGAAAATTTGTCCAAAATTATGGTAAAATCGCTGCTCCTCTAACAACATTACTTAAGAAAAATGCTTTCAAATGGTCGTCTAAAGTGGATGAGGCCTTTATCACCTTGAAAACTACAATGTGTACCACCCCTGTTCTAGCCATGCCCAACTTTTCTAAACCGTTCGTCATTGAAAGTGACGCTTCAGGAATAGGAATGGGAGCCATACTCATGCAGGATGAAAGGCCTCTAGCTTTTATAAGCAAAGCATTTTCTCCTAAGAATTTAGCTCGCTCTATGTATGAAAAAGAGATGTTGGCGATTGTCCATGCTATTCAACATTGGAGGCCTTACCTTATTGGCCAACATTTCATTATACGCACTGACCATCATAGCTTGAAGTATTTTTTGGAACGAAGGACTAATACCCCGAAACAACAAAAATGGGTTACTAAAATTCTTGGCTATGATTATGAAATTACATATAAAAATGGAAAGGACAACATGGTAACCGATGCAATTTCTAGAAAATTTGAAGATATGCCTCAAGTCCATGCTCTTTCCTCCCTTATTCCTAAATGGGTAGATGAGGTGCATGAAGAATGGATAAATGATCCTACTATCCACGCCTTAATTCAACAACTTCAACATAATCCTAGTAGCAAAACTCCATACACTTGGAAGGACAATATATTAAGATACAAAGGGAGGATGGTCCTCACCCCCAATTCAACTTATCATGAAAAAATTCTTCATGAGTTACATACCTCACCCACTACAGGCCACTCAGGGTTCTTAAAAACCTATAAAAGAGCCACTACCTCCTTCTATTGGGTAGGAATGAAAAATTACATCAAAAAATTTGTAAAAGAATGTGAAGTTTGCCAAAGACAAAAGGGGGAGACCCTCGCTATTCCACGATTACTTCAAACTCTTCCTATACCCACCAAAACATGGGTAGATATTTCTATGGACTTTATTGAAGGATTACCAAAATCAGGAGGAAAAACAACCATTTTCGTAGTCATTGATCGTTTATCTAAATATGCCCATTTTTGTTCCATGGCTCATCCTTATACCGCTAGCACTATAGCCCACCTCTTCCTAGATAACATATTTAAATTACATGGTATGCCCTCCACAATTGTTAGTGATCGTGACCCAACTTTCACTAGCACATTTTGGAAGGAATTGTTCAAATTACAAGGTACTCAACTTCGTATGAGCTCCGCTTACCATCCTCAAACCGATGGCCAAACAGAAGTTGTAAATAAATGCTTGGAAACATATCTTCGATGTTTTGTTTCTACTCAACCACTCCATTGGGTAAAGTGGCTTTCACTAGCAGAATGGTGGTATAACACTTCATACCATACGTCCATCAAAATGACTCCTTATGAAGCACTATATGGTCAAACACCACCATCCCTCACTTCCTATATTCCAGGGACTACAAAAGTCCATGCGATGGAAAAAAAACTTGCTAATAGAGATGACATACTACGGATCCTAAGAGAGAACCTACACACCGCCCAACATCGTATGAAGCAGCAAGCCGATCAACATAGAAGCAAACGTAGTTTCCACGAGGGTGATATGGTTTTCTTATGTCTCCAACCTTATCGTCAATCCTCTCTTAAACAAAAAGGTTCTCAGAAGTTAGCACCCAAAATTTACAGGCCGTATAAAGTTCTCTAACGTAATGGGACCGTTGCTTACAACCTAGAGCTTCCTCCCTCTTCCAAAATTCACCCCGTATTTCATGTATCTTGCCTTAAGCTTGCAATGGGAGACCATATCACGACACAACCCACTCTCCCTGAATTCTCTGATGATGGAGTACTTCTAGTTGGTCCAGAAGCTATCTTGGATCACCGCTCTCGTCACCTTCGTACTCACAATATCATGGAAGTTTTAATCTATTGGAAAGCTCTACCTTTAGAAGACGCAACGTGGGAAAATTTTCAAGATATCTAGCAACAATTTCCAAATTTCTAGCTTTAAGGACAAAGCTGCTTTAAGGGGGGTGGCATGTTAGGACCCTCCTAACATGTCCTAATTACTTATATTATTTATTCATTATATTATAGGGTCACAACCCTTCACTCTTACAACTATTAGACTAGGTATTTAAATGCAATCCACATATGATAATAAGGCATCATCGAAAAAATATATAAATTAAGTCTATTGTGGGTTTTCTACCTTACAATCAAAAAGCGATTCAATATAAAAACGATCCTGCTTCCCGCACCATTTAGTTTCATACCAGGTACATGAGTATGGGATTTGTGAGTGTATGATGGCGTGACGTAAGGATTAGATGCTATATTGCTGTTATGAAAATGGTTGGTAGGAAGAGCATTATGAAGAAGATTTGTTGTAGCATTATGTTGTATCCCAGATTGTTGGAAATTGGTATTTGGTTTGGTTTTAGGCTTCTGTTGATTTGAGGTATGTTGATCAATAAATTGGTGAAATAGAGCAGTGAATTACGGTTTCTTTTGTGTGGGAATAACCCTAGGCTTGGTAACAGGCACTCTAGGTGGTTGGGTAACCTGTTGTTGTTGCATGTTCTAGATTATAGCGGCCATATCCAAATTGGATGGTCCAGCTTGATCACTTTCTTGATCAACAAAGGACAAGGTATTAGTGCGTGTGTGATATAATTCTTCCAGGTTTGCTTGAGTGTCACTAATTTGATCCTTGTCCATATGGACTGCTCTATTAAGGGCGCCAATATTAGTATTGAGGAACTTCCAAAAATGTTCCATATTCTCAAAAGTAACAGCTCCTTCCAGAGATATTTTAGGATATGAGGATCCTTCCTCTCTAACAGTTTCTCTTTGTTCATTTCCTTCAACAAATTCTTCTTCTTGTTGGTCTAGGGTTCCCTCTTCTTGAATTGGGTCTTCAGGAAGGACATCTGGTTTATTTATTGGTTTTCCTAACCAATCTTCTTTTGCTTTAGTCTGTTTTCCATTCCTAAGTCTAGTCATTATACTTAAATTTAGATTTTAGCAAATATATATTGATATATATATATATTTACAACAAATTTGGGAGGTATATATTTTAATTATATACCTACTATAATACTTAAAAGAAAATGTTTTGATTTTTTTGTTTTTATTTTTGTTTTGTTTTTTTTTATTTTTATGATAATATTATAAAGAGAACAAACAACATACTAAATGCAAGAAATAATAATAATAAAATAATGGCTTAGTTTTCTATAAATAGTTTATAGATGTCATTGATGGGATCAAGTTCATCAGGAGTCATGAAATTCTCCTCTTTAAATTGGAAATGGTTTTTCAAGAATTTGACAAAGTGTACTATGGTGATGTTATCTACTTCTGACTCTGACTTGTAAAAATAAAGCTCATGGCAATACTCTCGATATAACACAGCTCTAAGAACTCTATTCCATCTCTTTCTATCCGTAAGAACGACTTCCTGATCCTCTATACATGATAGAAATTTATGCACTACAACTGCATTGTCGAGGTATTCCTCAAAGGTGTATAACTCAGAAGACATAAGGGCTATTTTATCTGCTAACCACCTATGGCAAGCTCTCTGAAGCTCATGATACAAGGTTACTTGATCAGGATCTAGGATTCTATCTAGGAAAAACCTCTTGATTTACCTAAGTTCGGTTGATATAGATAAAATAAGATTCAATCTCCTATTAAGTTCGTCCCATAAATTTGGGACTCTATATGTTTGAGATACTCTAAGAAAATAAGTAATCTCTATAGCTGCTAATTGTTCTCAACATTAATGGTGACAGCTCGTCTTTTATTATAATCTACCATCTAAATATGATATGCAATCTTACTTGTTTGTTTGATGATTCTAAATGCATTTATGTTTTGTTTTTGTTTTTGGATTGTTTTCAAAAGGTTTTTAGTTTTCATGTCGGGTTCACCAAAATGTATCGCTCCAAATTTTTCGCATCCTTACCTTCAAGCTATAGGATCCATGCCCGAAAGGGGGATGCGAGAAGGATGGGACAATACCTCGGACTGAGAGGCCCTTTGAAGGTCTCGCCTCTCGAGGGAGGGGTATAAGGGTGAATTTTCGATGGATGGTGGGTTCACCAGGAAAATTTTGAGTGGTAGTTTCCATGCCTAGGTTGAGAGTAGGTTTGATGTGTTCATTTTGTACTTTAATAATTCAATTCCTAGGTTTGGCCAAGATGAATCTAAGCTATTCTATATGCCGATGCTAATTTTTATGAATATAGGAAATTGTACTTTAATCATTCAATTCCTAGGTTTGGCCAAGATGAATCTAAGCTATTCTATATGCCGATGCTAATTTTTATGAATATAGGAAATATGCATAAGTGCTAAACATAGAAAGTAGGCTAAATAGGACAAAATATATCTGATTTTGGATGTTTAATGAAGATTCTGAGGTTTGTAGAAGTCCAAATAGTCTCAAATCATACGTAATCGTCTGAAATTGCATAGAATCATCTCAGATCTCAGTCGGTCATCTGATATCAGATGAGATCATCATCGATATGATGAATTTGTCAGACAAATTTGTTAGAAACCTGCAGTCACAGAAACAGATACCAAAAAAACAAAATACAACTGCAAAAGAAAAAGGAAATGATAGTAATGACAATAAATTTGCCTAAATGATAGATCTAGATAGTAATTAAAAGAAATACATTAATTTAATAATTTGTTTTAACTTTATCATGCATCTATGCTAAATGAGGTGAACTCCAGGATGCAAAAATAAAATAAACCAAATTAATGTGTAAAGAAATGTAGAGAAACGATAAGAAAATGCAAACTCTAGGCTCTGATTGCCCCAATCTGGACTATAGTCAGGATCGCCTCCAATCGTACGAGATCGTCGTTGATCCTCGATAGGATCGTCTAAAATAGTCTGCAATCTCCTTCGACGATTCGAGCTTGCTTCGACTAAAAAATAGTAAAATTCCTGCAAGAAAACGTGAAATACAGAATGCAAACGAAAGTGCGAGGATGTTCTAATGCACAAGGAACTAAATTTACAGGGAAATTAGTCAGCTAGGGGGTTCAAGGGGATAAACTAAGAAAATCCTAGTTTATATAAGATTAGGGAGAGGTTAGGAGGTTGGAGATCATCCCAATTTGGGAGATCTCCAACGGGGGAGACTCTAACTGCATAGACACGCTTTCTACCCAAGTTAGAGAAGCTGTTGAAACATAAGCTAATTATGAAAATTTGGTTTTGGGACGAAATCATCTGGACATTCTGTTCCAGATGAATTCGTCAGATCTGGGACGATTTCGTCTGATTTTAGACGATATCGTCCAACGGTCAAAACAAATCCTAAAAATGGCACGAAAAATAAGGGGAGCGGGTAACGGGCGGTTTGGGTTAAAATTCAAATTTTTATCTTTTTACTAAGGTGTAACTATGCCAATTTTAGGGTGCTACACATCTCCATGTATGCCTGCTCCTGGAATGGTGATCCGATGTCAAAGTCTCCACATAAAACCTACAACAAACACAAGAATTTTTTCTCTCCACTTAAGTTTTCTTGTAAAATTACCATTAGGTCTATTTAGGGAGAGTTTGGGGGTTTTATAATCTGAGGTAGGTCAAGGAATCAGGGAGGGAGGCGAAAATAGGTCGAGCAGTTAAGGTAAATTAGGAATTTCCCTATTCTGGAAAAATTCGGATTATCCAAAATTATCAAAAATCTAGATTTGCCCAGATTAGCTTCAAAATCCCAACAGAGTGCCTAAATCAAGTGCATGTGGGATTTGGCCAAATTCAAATATATGAAATTATTGAAACCGTCCAAATTTATCGGGCTTGTCTGAATTTCCCAAAAAAGTGGGAAAATAGATAAATTTCAATTTTACTTAGAATGAAAATTGAGGTAGAGGTTTGGAGGGTGAATTTCATGTTATTAGAGGATAACAACATGTTGGCTAGGAGGGGGAATTTTGAGGTGTGTCAAATTCCTTGGCTACATTTGGCCCCCTCTTTGGCACATTTATGAACAATAAATGCATTAAAGAAAGATGTAGCAGAAAGGGGAGTTACATTGTGAGGAAACCAAAAATTTATTCAATTTTATTTTTATTTTTATTATCTAGGGTACCCCCTTTGATTTTTGTAAAATAAGATTCGAAATTTATTGCAAAACTCAAAATTTAAAGAAAAGGGGTAAAAGAGGGGTATAAAATAGGAAATTAGGGTAAAAACCCTAATTCATTTTTACCCTCACTATTCTTGGAAACTGAGCTCTGGAGAAAAATGGTGACTTCTGAGCATCAAGCGGACACAGTTCGATTAGGAAGCAATAGAATTAGTGATAGTATGTGGGTACATAATTTTATCACTTCAAACTTTGAATTTTTTGATTTAATGTTGAATTATTTTATGATTTTATATGCGGATTACCATCACACAGCCACAACAATAAATTTGGACCAATCCAACAAATTTGGACGTCCAAATCTGTTTGTAAAGGCATCTTAATTCACAAATTCAGACGCTTTTCAATGAGTTTGTATGTCCAAATTTAACTGTAAAAAGTCTAAATTTACAAATTCAAAAATATGAAGGCAAATTTGATCATCCGAATCTCTTTTTGTACGTGTACAAATTTACACTTTAGGTTCGATTTGATTGATTGGGAACAAGTTTATAATTTATGCTTCATTGTTTTATGTTTTAGTGATGTTTTTTTTTTTTTTTGATTTATGACATATAACTAATTGCTTATTATTTTTGGTTTTGCAGTGAGGGTTACTTAAGAATTGCAAGTAGTTGTATAAGGGGCTCGATGAGAATGTTAGAACCCTAAGTGTAGATAACAAAGACATACTAATAGTGGTGGGCCTAAACCATGTGGTTGAGATGCCATGCATAGAGGTAGAGTATAGTTTGCTGACAACTTTGACAGAGTAGTGGCATTCGAGATCATCGATATTCTAGCTACCTATAGGGGAGATGGCCCCTATATTAGAGGATGTATGAAGGATCCTTATAGTATCGATTAGGAGCTAGTTCATTTATCAATCCTTATCCTAGGCTTAGGTAATGTGATGATTGATGATGAATCCATCATTTCCTATTGACCATAGTGGGGTTAGCATTGAGGGACTGATTTCCATAGAGGGAGTGTATCACCTGATAGAGGTGTTTGTAGGGATAGTTGTAGGTTTATTGTCATGCCATCAGAGTGGATGACATCTTCACTAGGGTTTGGCAGATATTGTGATGGACATGAGAGATACCAACCATCAATTTGCATGGGGACCCTACATATTTTTACCACTTATACAAGACCTTGTTTAAGGTTGTGTATAAGAAGGGCCATGGCTTGGTCATTACCATATTTCTATAGGTATGGTGCTAGGAGCACATTATCGGGAGGAGACCAATGAGGCTTCCTCATTAGGAGATAGAGGATCTAACTATTTTTCATTGGGACTTACAGTAGGTCGAGGGAGGAGGATGAGTGGCCTAGAGGAGGCTAGGTGAGCAGTCGATGATTTGACAACTACTCAGATTTGCTGGTGACCATGGCAAGGGCACCACGGTTGGGAGGATGATAGAGTGAAGCTATCTCACATGAGGCGTGATGGCTCCATATGGATAAGGGAGAGACTGAGTTGCACCGAGCAGATCAAGTGCTATGGTAGTTTGGATTAGTACAGGTGATCCCAGAGATTCAAGATTTCATGTTCTAGTGGGTGGTTTAGGATTAAAAAACTACTAGAGGAGCACCATATCTGAGCAAGTTCATAAAGGTAGATGAGGATTACCCAATGGGTGTACTTACCAAGGGAGATAACATCAAGGTTGTATATGGGTACCGTTAGTGGTACACCACCATCCTCCCTACGAGGATAACACAAGAGAGAGGTGTATTCAAGTAGGTACACCTAGCTTATCAAGAGGTAACTAGATGAAACTTGACTAGAAAAACTCAAGTAGAGAGATAGAGGAGATCGAGAAGAGGGGGTCCTCGAATGAGAGGATAGGGATAGTCACAAAGGTCCTCTTAATGGGAGAGGGCTCTTCAAATTAAGGGGGGAGTGGGTAGCGATAGTAGGTAGGAGGTTACCAGTAGTAGAGACCCCACTGGAGTAGACTGCCTTATCACCTCAATAGGATACACCTACTATTTCTTAACACAACTCACTTGGGAAGGACACTAATACGGAGGCTAAGAAGTCAAGCAGCAGAGGAGAGGTGGATGCTCTTAGGTTAGAGAATGTTGATCTAAGGAGTCAAATCAACATTCAAGTGAGCTAGATCCAATCATTGGAGGTAAAAATCACATAATCACAGTACTACTAGGTCAGGCTCAGGCTCAGCTAGCCCAAGCTTAAGAACATGGATGATCAAACCAGTCTCAGTCTCAATCAATTTAGAGTGGAGATTCACGTCAATCCTCAAGGAGTAGTGCACTATAGGGTGCTTTTATGGCAACGTAGGTAGAGGCTACCTTAGCAACACAACAAATGAATTTTTATCAAACACTTTATTTTCAAGCGGTACCTGAGGGTCAGAGGGTTTCATTGTCCCCAAAGTTGGTGGCTTAAAGTCACTCTAGATTGGGTTTAATGTTTGGGGCTCCTCAGTTTTGGGTGCCTAGACTATCTCAAAATTATGATACCCAGAGTTCTAGGGATTCTAGGGGATGATATACCAAGGCTTGGTTTTGTGGTATAACCCCTAGTGACTGAGTATGTCATTTTATGATTGTGGCATACTAGTCGACCTTTTGTACCCTATGTATATTTTTATGAGATATATATATATATATATATATACATATGAATATTGTTGTTCTCTTTTTGGTATTTTTATTTTTATGTGTGTGTAATGCCAAATATGATTTGTTTTTGATGATCTAAATAATATTGCTTATGGTCATGTTTTATTACTAATATTTCTGCCATCATGCTTAATCAAGATATGATTATAGTGAAGTGAAGTATGAGTGATGTAATTGGTGAGATATAATGTGTTTTGAAAGTTTTGTAGGAGAAAGAGTATTTTGAAAATGAACCCTTATGATTTTGATTAGTCAACAATAGATCTCGAGGATGCATTCTTTGTATATGACCATCTATGGAGGCTGCCCCTCGCGTTGGTAATAAAATCGATCCTGTATGAGATTTTGTTATTGATAACATCAAAGGGTTGTGATCAAGAAGTATCTTGAAATTTTGTTGAAAGTGATGCAATTGATAATTAATGTGTGATATTAAATTTAATTTGGTTTAAATTTAAGAGATAGCAATTTAAGCATGGAAATTTTGGATAGAGGGCTTACACTAGGCATAATATTCCTAGTGTGAAGTAAATAGAAAGATTTTATTAGGGTTGTTTAATACCATCATCACAAATTTGATATGTAGTTACATGAGAAAATGATTATGTACGATTAATGTAAGTTTTTGTATAAGACATGTAATCGTGCAATATAATGATTTGAAAACTTTAAAATTAGTAATGGATATAAGATAGAATATTAATAGTGTTTAAGGCCAATTGCGTATGCTAAAAATCATACAAATTCATGATGAAATAATAATGTTTGCTTAATCAAACTTCAAAGAGAATTTTGATCATTTTTAGGATGAAGTCAAGTTTATCAAGAACCAGTGTGTGATTTGTGTATTCATTGTCTATCTTGATCTAATTATGATACAAAATATCTTGAGGATCAAATGTTTGTGCTTATGAAGTTCATTTACCAATTTTAAGTAAGATAATGATACAAACTGACTTTTAGAACCAATGTGTGTACAAAATGAGAAGTTCATTTACAATGATTTCATGCATTCAGTTAGACTTAACTACTATGTAATACATGCTACCAAAATCTAGCTGATCCACAAGCTAACATTGGTCTGTACAAAAGAAGGTCACTGATATGATAGATATGTCACCATGCATAAGACTACCCTATTTCCAGGTGGGATTCATTCATCCCATTGATGTAATAGAGATAACCCCATGGTGTTCAAATAACTGAGGAATTCCAGGGATTCAATCTCATTACCCCCTTATTTTCTTTTAATTTATGAGTAGGGATTCTTGTTAATTTTTTTTTTGAACAAGGGGATTTTATTACTTTGTAGTAAAAGGCATCTTTGCTTTTACCTTTTTTTTGGGATACTTGCTCAAATTAGGCGAGGATCAAGGGATTTTCGGGTAGGGGGGAGCTTGTCCTTTTGCCAATTCTCAATATTATAGACCATGCACATAATAGGATAGCAAGGGAAAAATTTTACTTTAAGAAGATAGGACTACTATGTAGCATCATATTTCCTTGTGCAAAATAATTTTTAAGATGTGTAAGTGTGATTGGGTTCAAAAGTGGTAAGATCAGTTCCCAGAACTTCAAAATTTATTTAGTGAAGTAGTGCTTTTGGTTCAAGAGAGATTTTTTTTACCAGTTAAAAAATATTTGATTTGAGACATGTTTTAATAGGTCCTCAAAACCTGATTACAAAATGGTAATAGATGCCAAAAGACCAATAAAATTTAGAACATGGTGCCAACCTTCAAAATTCTCATCTATTAAGGCTATCCTCAGGAGGCAACTAGAACAAAAAGAATTAACAAAAGAAATTGTTAAAAGTACCCAAAAATAAATAGAAGGCATTAAGCAACAAAATTGCAACCATCAACCTTCTAGAATGGAAGGGGAACACTTAAGCCTCCATGTCAGGTTAAACAACTTCTTAGAGTTCATCATTGGAAGTATCCATTTTAGCATTATTTCCTTTAGTAGGGATGTCCTCAAGAATAGCAACCACCTTTAAATATTTAGTAGGAGCACATCCCACACCCTTAGTGAATGATTTCTTGAAGAACCATAGGTTTAGGGCATTATGCAGATCAACAAGTTGGGTAATGCAGTTTGTTACGGATTTGATGATGAACATCAGCATGAAATGATCAGAGTTATCCTTGTCCTCATCTTCAGACTCAATGACCAGGGATTATTTTTGCTTAGATTTGTTCTTCAGTTGCACATAGAAGCACAAGGGTTTTTTCTTAGGCTCAATTTCAGATTCAGTGGAAGCATTGCTGGGTCTCTTCCTTAATTGGTGGACAATATCAATAATTTTTTGCTTTTTAGCAGATATCTTAGGGGTGCATGAGGATTGTGGTATGGTTTGAGAAGATCTGGGTTTCAAGGGACTCTTCTTGGGTTTGGGAGGGTGAGTCACAAAAATGCCCTCAAGGCAGTGAATAAAACAGTGTTTAAACAAGATATTTTTTAGACAAGAGATATTTATAATCAATATTGAGAATCAACATTTTATAAAAGTGTATATGTTGTGAGTGTTTCAAGATAATTTTTGAATTCTTCCAAAGTAAATTAAAATTGCTTATAAATTTTGATAATCTTGGTCTAATATATAAATAACTGGATGTGACAATATGGCATATGCAATTGGACAAAAATGCTATTTGATGAATATAAATAGAATGTAAATGAAAGATGATTTATGTGAAATGATTGTGAATGCAAGAAATATATGTACAAGATATTTACAAGTATGTACAATGGTGGAAATTTTGTTTTTATTTATAGTGTCTTTTAAGATGCATGATGTTCATTGGTTCCTTAAGGTCTTTTCCATCTAAGGTAGCCAAATGATATGCACCTGACCCAAATTTTGTAGTGATGATAAATGGACCTAGCCAATTTGGTTGAAATTTTCCTTTAATATCAATTCAAGCATTTGTATTTTTTAATTTTCTTTAAGAACTAGATCATCAACCTCAAAATATTAGGTATGAACTTTATTAGAGTATGATATTTTGGGTTTATATTGATAGGAGAGAAGGTGCTCTAAAGTGTTTATGCGCTTTTCATCTAGTAATTCCAATTGGCTTAGTTTTCTAGCATGATATTCATATCCTACTTCAACATATTAAAGTAAAAGACCTAAGGGAATTCAAGCTCAAAATAAAATATAGCTTCAGCATCATATACCAAGACAAAAGGAGAAGCACTAGTAGAGGTTCGAACACTAGTCCGATAAGCCCATAAGGCAGGATATAGTTGAGTATGCCAATATCAATATGATTTATTAACCACTATTTTTGGGATTTTAATTAAAGTTTTGTTGGATGCTTCAACTTGGCCATTTCCTTGTGGATAGTAAGGAGTAGACCATCTATGTTGGATTTTATATTTAGCATAAATATTTTGTATGTATTTATTTTTGAAGCACATTCCATTATTAGAAATGAGTGTGGATGGAATCCCAAATATATAGATGATTTGATTGAAAATAATTTAGAGACTTGGGTTCCTATGCAAGAAGCCAAAGGCATGTCTTCTACCCATTTTGTAAAATATTTAGTTGTTATGATGAATTTATGACCATATGATGAAACTAGACTAATCTTCCCTCTAATGTCTAGAACCCAATTTGAAAAAGGCCAAGGAGAAGAAATAGCTGGAAGCTCTTGGGTCGGATCATGGGCTAAATTTGTGTATCATTAAAATTTGTCACATCGAAACACGTAGTCATTGACATATTTTTCCATGGAGGGCCAAAAATAGCCCATTCACAGGAGCTTTTTAGTTATGGCTTCACTACTAAAATAACCCCTGCAAGATCCATCATGCACTTAACTTAGTGCTTTCTTGGATTCCTCTAGGTTAAGACATCTTAGGAGGATACCTTAAAAATAACTTTTATATAAATTATTTTTGATGATTATGAAATGAACAACTCGTTTACATAATAGTCTATGTTGATTCCTATCTAATCCATTTGGGTAAGATCCATTTTGGAGAAAGTTGAAGATATCTCCATACCATGATACTGAGTATGTTTCTTCAATTATGAAGACATATAAGGGTGCTAGGTAGGATTCTAATGATGAGGGTTCCCAAATTTGGTGAATTATGATAGTAGCATGATCATCATCCAAATCCAAAGGAATAAGAGAAGTAGTTGTTGCCATAGCATCTGTATAATGATTACTAGTATGAGAGATAGCTTCGATAGTAACTTTCTCAAATAAAGAAACAAGTTTTAAAACATACTCTTTATAAGGGTAGAGTTTATCATCTTAGGTTTGATAAATGTTATTGATTTGATTTACCACGAGTTGTGAGTCTCCAAAAACTAACAAAATTTTAATATTCAAGGATAAAGCTGCTCATAACCCAAGGATCAAGGCTTCATAATCTGTTGTATTATTCATACGGGAAAATTGGAGTTTAAAAGATAATGGGATAAGTTATTTTTATGGATATATTATTATAATGCATGCACCTGCACCACTCATGCAATGGGCTTTGTCAAAAAATAAAGTTCAAGAATATAAAATTTCACCTTCTAGATTAAGGCATTCATTTGGAAACTCTATTGTTAAAGGATGAGAAGATTCAAGAGGGGCAACAATGAGTTGATCGGCTATGACTTATCCTTTAATGTATTTTTTACCAATAAAGGTTAGATAAAACTCACTCAAAGAAAGAATCCATTTTGCTACGCGTATTGATAAATAGGGTCTACTCATCAAGTATCTAAAGGATCAAATTTTGCTATGACAAAAGTTTTTGACTAAGCATATAATGGCACAATTTCTATGTAGAAAACACAGCAACTAAGAAGATTTTTTTAAAGGAGTATAATGAGTTTCATAACTTATCAAGGTTTTGCTTATGTAATAAATAGATCTTTCTTTTTTATCTTCATCATGTTGTGCAAGTATTGCTCCTAAAGTAAGTTTTGAGGTAGAATTATATAAAATAAAAGGATGCTCAAGCCTAGGAGGAACAAGCACTGGTGATGTAAGCAAATATATCTTAAGATATTTGAATTCTTCTTTACATTCCTCATCCCATTTGAAAAAAGTATCTTTCTTACGTAACTTAAGAAAGGGTTGACATTTATCTGCAAATTTGTCAATGAAACGACAAATAGATTGGAGCTTACCTTGTAAAATTCTAAGCTATGTCAAGGTTTTTGGTGGTGGCATATTAATGATTGCCTTGATTTTGATAGGATCTATCTCTATTCCTTGTATAGATACAATAAATCCCAGTAATATACCTAATTTTAGTCCAAAAACATATTTGTTCGGGTTTAAGCGGACTTTGTAATCACAGAGTCTAATAAAAATTCATTGCAAGTCATGGATATGATCCTCTTCCTTAATGCATCGAGATATAATGTGAAGAACAAAAGCTTATAATGAGAGGGGGGTGAATAATATAAGACCAAAATTTATTTTTCTTTTCAAATGATAACAATAATAATATCAATGCAGTAAATAAGACAATGCACAAATCATCACACACATGAGAGACACAGATTTAACATGGTTCACCCAATGTGGGCTATATCCACGGAGAAAATATTTCTACTAAATTTTCTCAATAAATCTCTTGGGAATCAATTCCTGATTACAATGTTTATGGACATATGTCCAAAGGAGACACTAATCCCCTATGATGAAGTTCATGTATCTCTATCCACAGGAGACCTCTGTCCCCACTACTCTAGTTTGTTGATCTCTCTCTATAGGAGAAATATATCCCCTTTGCTTTGGTTTATGGATCTCTCTCCACAGGAGAACTCTATCCCATCTACTATAGTTTATGGGTATCTCTCCATAGGAGAACTCTATCCCCTTTGCTTTTGTTTATGGATCTCTCTCCATAGGAGAACTCTATCCCATCTACTATAGTTTATGGGTATCTCTCCATAGGAGAACTCTATCCCATCTACTATAGTTTATGGGTATCTCTATCCATAAGAGAAATCTATCCCCTCTACTCTAGTTTATGGATCTCTCTCCACAGGAGAAATCTATCCCCTTTGCTTTGGTTTGTGGATCTCTATCCATAGGAGAACTCTATCCCCTTTGCTTTGGTTTGTGAATATCTCTCCATAGGAGAACTCTATCCCATCTGCTCTAGTTTGTGGATCTCTCTCTATAAGAGAACTCTATCCCCTCTTCTCTGGTTTATGGATCTCTCTCCACAGGATAACTCTATCCCCTTTGCTCTAGTTTATGGATATCTATCCATAGGAGAACTCTATCCCCTTTGATCTGGTTTTTTCCAAATCCTACTTTTAATTTTATCTTAATTTTACATCAAACCTCATAACAAGGCTAGCACAAATCTGCTCCAACTTTGCTCACAAATCTATCCAAATATACACACATTACATGCACAAATCTACCTCAAACCTGCTTTCTATATCTGCCTAAATTTACACCAAACCTTGTCACAAGGTTAGAACAAATATATCTCAAAATTGATCTCTATTATTGTACAAATATGTACATGGTACATGCATAAATTTGTCTCAAATATGCTCTCTATCTCTACCTAAATCTACACCAAGTATCATCACAAGACTAACACAAATCTATCTCAAACCTATTATTTATATCTGCCTAGATCTGCACACGTTACATGCATAAATCTATCTCAAACCTATTATTTATATCTATCCAAATCTGCATCAATGCTACTTCAAGTCTTCTCACAAGACTTGTTCAAATCTGCCTCAATGTTGCTTCAAGAACCTACTCAAACATTCCCAAATATTGCATATAAACAATGCTTATATCTCTTTTAAAAATGCTTTCTTCAACTAGGCAATTCAGACATATTCTACCTAGAATTCGTTTAACCTCTTGAACATATAGATAATAATATTATCAAATACCCAATATATTCTTTTCATTCACAAATCTTGCATTCATCCAATCCAATATCTATCTCTTACAAAACCCTTTCAAATCAAATAAAACTAGTGTATAACTTTACTTCACAAAACTGATCTCTAACACTTGCTCATTCACATTCAATGTCACTCACATCAATGCACAAATGCTTCACAAATTATTTTAAGAAGAATGAACAATTTATTCTCAAAAACCCTAACTCAAGTGTTTCCAATTTCACTAGTTAATGATGCACAATTTGTTCTCAAACCCTAACACAAGTGTTTCCAATTTATTTCAACTAGGATGCACAATTTGTTTCACAAACCCTAGCTCAAATATTTCCAAAAATACTCATATGTAATCCTTGTTTCTCCACCTTATGATTCAGAAATATTTGCTCAACAAAACATCTTAAAGAAAGAATGATGTCACCATACCTTGTATCTTGCTTTGATGAAGTAGTGCTCTCAAAACCTGTCTAAAAATATTCTATCTTTCTTAAGCCAATTAGTCAGCATAACACTTTTTCAAACCATCCATATAAAATGTTTCCTCAACATTTACTCATAAAAATATTTCATATATTCCTTTTTGTTTTCACAAGACAATGTTTTTACAATAGTCAAACCCTCTCAATTTTTCTTTTTTATCAAAAATACACACAACAATTTAAACCATAGTCACACCTTATAACTCCTACTTATAAGAGCCACTTGTAAATTCCAATATCACAATCCAATATCCCTAAGTGCATACCATATATTAATTTTACTTTCAAGCACCTTATTGCTCCTTTCTTTCTAAAATTATTTCTACTTTATAAAGTCACAACCAGAATCTGAAATATTATTATGCCCTCAGAATATTTAATTTTAAAGCATCACCCTTATTTCTCCCTATAAAGCAATATGCACTATTTAAAAAACAAAAACTAAACCTTATGTATCCCTTGATCAAGCACTAATACCTCAAACTTTAATCAAAAACTTTATGCCCTTACCGTGCCTACCACTGTCACCATCGAGATTCAAACACGAAATCTCATAGAGCCCATGCGCTAGCATGATCTAGAGTGCTAGCTAGGCTAGCCCACCCAATGGAAATGAATGTGTACAAAATAGTTTTATTTCTTCCTTTCACCCAAATGAAAATAAAAAAAACAAACTTCTACGATAATTCGAACAAGAAACCTATCCATTGCTAAAACCTTACGTAGGATCCACCTACCACCTAGGATAGATGCCTTGTTGGAATAAAGTCATGCACTCTCCCTTATGATTTGCTATCCTTGCTTGAAACATGTGCACTGACTTTCCTTCTCCCTCTTCCCTCGATGAATGGCACTGTCTTCTCATCACTCTCTGCACTCACAAATGGCTTCAAAATATTGCATATGCTAACCTTTGTAAAATGATTTATTTTCCTTAAATATGCATTCAATTTTTGTCATGGTGTCAAATCAACCTTTGTATTGCCACATTTTTAAATTTAAATTCTTGGCACCTTTGACAATTCAAATTTATTCTTTAATATAATATTTAACCTTGGTGTTAAATATTATTTATTATAGTATTTAACCTTGGTGTTAAATATTATAATATTTTTGCTTGTAGTCCTTTGTCAAATTAATTTCTTTTTGAGACCTTTGTCCAATGCAATTTCAATCCTCTTTTTTTAATAAGTCCTTTTAGCCCAAGTATTATAATAAAAAATATTATAATATTATCTCTTCTCTCTTAAACCATGGGATTTATTTTAAACCTTGCCTTTGCATAATTATCCAACCATAGGAGAATGTTTCTGCCATACCAAGCTCTCTTTGACATCAACCTTTGACATCAATCCTTTGACATCAATGAGAACTCAATATACTTAATATTTCCAAAATAATGTTTTCTACATAATCATGTAAGATATCATACATCATATCATAAAACATGTAGGTAATAGCTCATTGATAAGTTGCTCCTGCATTCTTTAAATTAAAGGGTATTACTTTCCAATAGAAGTTCCACCAAGGTGTAATGAAAGTAGTTTTGGGTTGATATTCTTATGCTATACGTATTTGGTTATACCTAGAGAATCCATCCATAAGGGATAAAATCCCACTTCCTGCTGTAAAATCAATGATTTGATCCATATTAGGAAGGAGAAAATCATCTTTGGGACATGCAACATTGATGTCCCTAAAATCAGTACATACTCTGATTTTAGTAGCCTTTTTTTCGGTTTCTGGGATGATGTTAGATATCCAATCATAGTAATCTATGGCCTGAATGAAATAAATGTTTAACAACTTTTACAACTCATATTTAACTAGCAAGGCTACTTTAGGATACATTTTCCTAAGTTTTTTCTTCACATATTTAGTGTCAGGATGCACCACTAAGTGGTGCATGATGACAGAAGGATCTAAGCCATACATATATGCATACATCCATGCAAAGATACCAGGGTATTGCACAAGAAGTTCTATGTATTTCATTTGTTGTTATTTACTCAAGGTAGCTTTGATTTTAACCATGTGAGAGTTAATTTTATTTCAATATTAATTTTTAATATATCTTCTACCAAAATATTTAAGTCCCTTTCAAAGTTAGGAGGGGTGGGTGAAACACCCATTTCCTGAAGTTCTTCTAGGGATAATCTGGCCAACTCTTCTTGTGTGGTTATTGTATGGACATGGGCTATACATGGGATGAACCCATCAAAGAAGAAATTGTTCCTCATAACTTCTTCGAGAGAGACGTCAAAAAAGACATCTCCTTATATACACTCATCTAGAGTGGCAATCATTTTTGGATGGATTATTGAAATCATATTGCAAGAAAAATGAGTTTTCCTTCTCTTCTTTAAATATTTTTGATTTTCTAAATATTTATCATATGTGACTAGGTGATCATCGTCATTAAAGAAAAAATTCCAAGATTTTGTAGGGATATAGCCTATACCACATCGGGCAGGCCAGTCCTCAACCTCAAATGGTTTGCGTATGCCATTTTCAAATGACCCAAATATTTACCTCTATAACCCATATCACACATAATTTGCTTTGATTTTATATATTTGTTGGAGAAGTAACATTGAGTGAAACTATTCTCATCGAATGTAAAGCTCATTTGCTTGATGTTGATTTTATTAGGAGAACATCCTACGAAAATAAAAGTATAGCTTCCAACATGATATATGTTTCCTCATTTGTGAGGTAGACCCATCATTCACGAGGATGGCGGTAATTGGGATAAGACAATGGAGTCTTGTACAGTAAAATTAGCATGCTCTGTAGGCACTAATATGGCAGATAAATCTAGTAAAGCCTCATCTGTGATGGGATATGAGGTAGAATTTTTATTAGTTTTAGAAGGTGTAATTGTGTTAGAAGGTAAAGGTTCAATATTTGGGGAAGAATACTTAGGGGGAATAGGAATCGATGATGATAGCACTGGATAAAATGGGACATTAATAGGTTCTGCCATTGTACACATATCAAAAGATCTAGGGTCTCTATGAATAGTGACAAATTGATTTTTAAACTTGAATTTGACACATGGATGTAAGGTAGAGGGAAATACCCTCATTGAATTAATTAAAGGGCATCCTAGAAGGATGTTGTATGATGTAGGGCAAGATACAACAAAAATAGATGTATCCAAAATCCTAGGGCTAACTTATAATAGGATAGATATCACACCACAAGCCTCTTGGGTTTCATCATTAAAAGCTTTTATAATCATTTCAATTCTTAAATCTTCATTTTTGAACCCAAACCTTTTAAAAAATTCATAAGTGCAAATATTTAGGGATGAACCATTGTCAATAAATACCCTCTTAACACCTACATCTCTGATTAATGTTATTATATATAAGGGATTATCCCTATGCATAATGTGTGGAGGTATATCTTTGTCATGAAAATCGATGTAGTCAACTCCATGAGAAGCTACAACATTCACTACAACAGTTGGTTCTATGTCCTAAGGCACCATGATTTGACTCAAGGTGTTAATTTATTCTTCTCTATGAAATTATGAAGTTCTAAGATGATCTAAGACAGAAATGTTAGCTATCTTATTAGCTAGTTTCTCATTAATATCAAAGGGAGATTTTTGTTGAGGTCAAATTACATTATTTACCTTATAAGGTGGTTTAAAAACAAAATATGATTGATCCACATATGTTTGATCCACATAATTTAGTTGAGTTGTAATAATTGAGGTTGAGAATTTTGTGTTTGAGCTTGTTGTCTAGTAATGGCTCCAACTATAGCCACAATGTTACTTGATTGATGGGTAATGGGAGGATCATATTGAACAAGTGATCTAGCATTTGATGTTTGTTCTATGGTAAGAAGTTGTTGTGAAGAAGGATGGGTTGTTATCATTATTAGAAATGGTTCCTATAAAATTAATAAATATGTGATGGGTAGAATTGGTCCTAATTCATCTTATGAACTATTAGAATGAAAGGAACTAATGTCTACCTCAAATTTTGTTTCAATTTCTATATGGTCAAAAGAGGAGAATTGTAGTGTCCTTCCTTCAAATTGCTCAATTGTGACAATGGATTGAGTAGGCACAAATGAAGTTTGTGGGAGTTGCAATGGTAAGTGACTACTAATCATTCCCATATAACATGTTGGATGAGGCATAATATTATAATATAGCTAATTTACATCTTCCTTACCATGATTTGGTAATGTATTTTAAAATATGTCTAGATATTGATTGGCATTTTGCACCTATTGCTTTTGTGGGTCTGTTGGTGGATTAATTTTTGGTGGAATATTTTCCACTCCCAATTTTCCATTATCAATCAATTCTTGTACTAAGTGTTTTAAACTTCTACAAGTTTTGGTTGGATGTCCATCCACTTTATGGAAATCAAAATGTTGGTCTATTCTATACCAAGGTTGAGATGCATTAGGTTGCCATATCTCTGACAATTTTATCAAACCTCTTTCCACCAATTATGGTAAGACCATTTTCAAAGGTTGATTTAATCTTGTGAAGTCCCGTTGCAGAGGTTTTTGGGGTCCTTTTAACACACTTATTTGTGGTTTCTATGGTATTAAAATTAAGAGGGGGTCTACTATCTGTAACCCCGTATCCTACAACATGTTTGTTCTTGTATTGATTTTTAGATGACTTATCTTCATACTTATTTTTAAGTTGTCCCCTTCTGATTAGGGCTTCTTCTACCCTTCTTTCCAAGTCTATAGCTTGATCAAAGGGTGTTATGGTAGCAGTAGATAACTCATAGGATAATTGCTCTTGTAGATTACAATGAAAATTTCTAACATTTTCTTCGGGGTAAAGTGAAATGTAGTTTGCCTAAATTTTTTTCCATCAAGCTAGATATTCTGTGGAGTTATATTCTTTCCCTTGTTTGAGGTTGTCAAAATATTTGATTGTGACATACCTCTCTGTATAGGCATCAAATTGATGTACAAAAAACTCTACAATTTCTTTAAAATTTCTTAAGGAATGTGTTGGCAATTGATAGTACCATTCTATTGCCATACCTCCTAAAATTTTTGGGAATATTTTTAATAGCAACATGTCAACATATGCAATTTCATGGCAGGTAGTCCTAAACATGCGAAGATGCTCAATTGGATCTTTGATCCCCTTATAAATTGGTAAAACCAGCATGGGAAAATATTTAAGGTATGGTCTAGTGATAAAAAAAGGATCTAGTGGTTGGTTACACATTTTTTATTGCTCTGTGTAGGGTGATAAGGGTATATTTGATCCAATTATGAAGCTAATTGTCAAAATATAACTTCAATATGATGTGGTTTCCCATTATTCTTATTCTATGATGTTGTGTTTGCATAGGGAGGATAATATGTATGTTGTGTTACCACGTAGGGTGTTGAAATGGTAATGCTATTATGCATAGGATTTAAAGTTGAAGTGTTATCAAGCTTATAAGGAGGCATATTCTATTGCAAGGTTGTTTGAGAAGAAGTCAGAATTTTGACATTTTTACTATTTTTAGAGATGTTGAGACTTGATTAAATTGAGTGTTAATATATTGGGAAAGAAAATTGTTATTTGTGGAAGAATAAGGTTGCTTTTGGGTAGTAGTAGTGGTTGCAAAAACTGGTTTATGTTACAATGCCAAAGTTGTTTGAACTTAGGTAGTACCTAAGGAATGATCGTTATGAGTGGTAGGTTGTAATGGAGTATTTTACATATACATATTTGGTTTTGGGTGAAGTTGAAAAGCTGCTTTCATTGAAAAATCACCTCTTGCAAGTTGATCCTCTATTTCAAAGGCAATGGTAATAGAGTATTGATTAAAATTTAAAAATTTACAGAAGTGTTGCATAGATTCAAAATGAATGTCTCCTTTAGGTCCCATTTTAGGGTCAAAAGGGTCGACTATTTTGTTTTCATTATTTTGTTCTATTTGTGCAACCGTTCTTCCTGAACTTCCTCTATTTCAGTTTCGGTATTTGGGTTTTCATTATCCTACTCCCCTTCAGAGCCAGTCGCCACTTCTTTGCCATTCCTTAAGGTTTTAGGCATTTTGTTGTGTTTTTTTATTTTGTTTTAATACTAATCCTAATTTTTTAGGTTTTTTTGTTTTTTATTTTTGTTTTTAAATCAAACTAAATGGGCTTGTTTACCTAAGTATTTACAATATTTTTAGAGTAACAAAACTAAGACAATTTTACTCTTCTTTAAAGAGCTTATAAATATTGTTGATGAGCTCTATATCTTCAAGGTTCATAAAATGTTCCTCTTCGAATACGAAGCTCTCTTTCAAAAGGACAAAGTGAATGAGAGTGATATTCTTAGTTTTAGAAGTAGGAGGTTGAAATTGGATCTCATGACAAAACTCTCTAAAAAGGACTACTATAGGTGCTTTCTGATAGTGAATTTTTTGTTCCAAGGCTATCTCTTTCTCTTCTAAGTTCTCTAGGAACTTGTGGATGACTACAGACTATTCAAAGTAACTTTCCCATGGGTAAGTTGTGGAGTGAACATAATCTCTTTTGTTTGCTAGCTAGCGTTCGCAACTCTTAATTTCAAAATAGGTGGAATATTAGTCTACTCATAAAGCCTTTGTTATGTCTATCCTTTTAATTTGTTTCAACTCCTCTACTCTTCTCTTAATAAGATCAAAATTCTACCACAAATTTTCCCAGTTTTCCCTATTACTCCTAAGGAGGGTGTCGACCTCTTTTTCTATGAGATATTTTCTAAGGTCGATAAGGGAAAATTATTTAATACTATTATCCACCATTTAGGATCTTTTTATTAGAGATTTTATCTTTTTTTTTGTTTTTAGAAAAAGCAATGTAAAAGTGAAAAAGAAAATTTTGAAAGCAAGAGTTTGTTTTCTACCTACAATTTTTCTTTGAACCATTTTACAAGTTGACGGCCAAGTTTTCTTGTTTTCAATTAGGCTTTCACCTGGTTGCCCACATGCAGACACTTGGTGATGAAATCCAAGTCATGATGAATCCCAAGCTCTGCCATTCCTCATCCAATTCATCGTAGGTAGCGATATGCCTCGAATAAGTGCATGCTATTTTCCACGGATATGATGGTTGTTGGACCAAACTCATTTTAAATATGGATTAAAGGTTTTAATTTTTTTGGGTACATGTGAAATGATAGTCCCTTTTTGAAGGCCATAAACCTTCACTGTATATTTACATTGTTTCCAAACCAACCGAAGCTGTAGAAGAGTTTGTCGGATGTGGTTCATTTTTAGGACAATGTTTGTAAAAGAAAATAAAATGATGTGATGTGGTTCGTTGAAAAAATTATCTATTTTATGTGGTTTAATATAAAGCACACAAATTTAAATGATATTTTTAGTTTTTTTTTCAAACAAAGAAAAGGTAATGAGATAAAAAAACAATGGTGTGGTTCACGTCGGGTTCACCAAAGAATGTAGACCCAAAATTTTTGCATCCCTTTCTTCCAGGCTAATGGATCCATGCTTGAAAGGGGGAGGGAAAATAATGTATCTACACCTCGGATGAGAAGCACTTGAGTTGTGCTCTCCTTGGTGTTTATCGATGAATTGAATGAGGTTTCACTAGGAAACACTTTTTGTGGCAGTTTCCACGCCTAGATAAGGTGGATGTTTGTTGAATTTTTTTTATGTGCATATACCAAGGGTTTGGCAAAAATACAATTATTTTCTAGCTATATGCATTTCAAATTTTGATGAAAACAAAGTAAACAGATTCTAACTAGAAAGATTTGTAAATCTAAATATGATGCAAATGCTTTTGTAGATATTAAAAAAAAAGGATGAGATTTATGCTAACATATTATTTTTATTTTCTTTGTGTTTTGTGTTTTCTTAATCTAATATGCTAGATGAGATTTGATATAACTAGATATATGTTCTTTTTGTTCTTTTTCGTTCTTTGAAGTTTTTTAACAAATGCAATGAAATAGCTAAGTTTATCTTTTGTCTTTTGTGTTTTTCAACTAATATGATTGATGCAAAGAAGAATGCAATTAAGTCTATGTTTTGTTCCTTTTGTTTTGAGTTTTTCAAATATTGCAAATGGCACAAAATAATGTAACTAAGTTTTATATTTTTGATCTTTTCTTTTAAGTTTTTAAGCCTATGTTCCCTTTTGTGTTTTCTTTTGAACCTTTTTATTTTTAATAAATGCAATTGATTCTGAGAGTAATAAGTCTAAATTTGTATCTTTTTTGTTCTTTTATATTTTATTTCAAACTAGAATGAATAATGCAACTAAGTTTATGTTTTGGGTCTTCCCTATTCTTTTGTTCTATGTAGAGTTTTCTTAAACAAAATCTTATGGATTTATAGAATAGAAAATTTCAATAAAAATAAGTTTAGATCCTTACCTAGTCTAGATGTTTGCTCTCTATCACTTTTTGGATCTATCTGTATGTTTTTGGATCGGTCTAAATCTGTTAGATGAATTTGAACGTTCAAATATGTTTGAAACCTATAATTTCATAGCAAGACACTAGAATTTATAGTTAAGGTGGGGGATCTACTTAGGTCACAACTAATTGTGATCTGTAATAGTCAAATCCCCTTAGTTCCTTAGCAAACTATAGAAAAGGTAATGGATCTACGGAATCTAATGCAAAAATTATAAGTGAAATGATAGCAACACGATAAAAATAATATCATTCAGTGAAATAACGAAGCAAATGAATTATGGAATTAAAATGCAAACCAATATGATAATCCTACAATAGTAGTCTTACCCCCATCATAGGTTTGCACATTTTTAAATCTTTTGGTGTGTTTTCAGATCAGTCCCAATATGTCAGATGAATTCAAACATTTGAATATATTCAAAACTTGCAATTTCATAGCAAGACACTAAAATTCATAATCAGGGGTGGGGGAATTACTTAGGTCATAGTCAATTGTAATCTAGAATAGTCAAATCCCCTCAGTTCCTTTAGAAAACTATATAAAAATAATGGATCTATGAAACTAATGCAAAGCATGCAATCTAAATGGAAGGAATACAATAATAGCAATGGAATATAGTAAGGTAATGAAGTTGATGAATGGTAGAATTCAAAATATACATTGATCTATTAACTCTGCAATAAAAATCCTCCCCCCATCATAGATTTGTATGTTTTTAGATGTCTGCTACAAATTCAAGCATCAAAAAATGTTCAATAGTTGGATCTGCAGAATACAATGATTAGGATGATTTTGGACTTATGATAAATTTAGACAGATCCAAATTTGTAAAAACAATACAAAAAAGAAAATTTCTATTAAGGATAATACAGATCTAAGTTCACAATAGTCATCTCCATGTCTAACTGCTCTTGGAATGGCGATCTGATGTTGAATTCTCCATAAAAGACCTACAAAAAACATAAGAAATATTTCTCTCCACTTAATTTTTCTTGCAAAATCACCATTAGGTTTGTTTAGGGGGAGTCTGGGGGTTTTATAATCTGAGGTAGGTTGAGGAATTAAGGAGGGAGGTGCAAATAGGCCGAGCAGTTAAGGTAAATTGGGAATTTCCCTATTCTGGACAAATTGGGATCATTTGAATTTATTGAAAATTTGGATTTACCCAGATTCGATTTGAAATCCTAAAAAAACACCTAATCAGGTGTACAGGGGATTTGGCAAAATTCAGACATCCAAAATTATTGGAACCATCCAAATTTACCAAAAAAGTAGAAAAATGGATACATTTCAATTTTACTTAGCACAAAAATTGAGGGAGAGGTATGGAGGGTAAAGTTCACGTTATTAGAGGATAAAATGTTGGCTAGGAGAAATAATTTTGAGGTGTTTCAAAATTCCCTGGCTACACTAGGAAAGACAAGATTATTCCTCCCTCCTTCTTAGGAATGTGATTCACTCTAGTTTTAGAGCAATTTGCTTAGAGAAATTTACTTGGACCCTTTTCATCTAAAATTTTTCTAAGTTAAACAATTGTGAGTGAATCACTTGAATTTATAAGGAATTGCATGAGTTTACAAGAAAATTGCTCCATTTTGTAACTAAATCAGTCTGCAAGCAAAATTTTACTAAATCAATTCTTCCTAGTGAATTACCTTAAATTGCAAGTAAATCATTCCATTTTGTAACTGAATTAGTTTGTAAGCAAATTTTTACTAAGTCAATTCCTCAAATTCTTTCTAAATAAAATATTTTAAATTTCATCAAACTTAGATTCTACACTCGTTAGAAATATTGAAAGTGACATCATATATAGGGATGCAGTCTTTTGAGTCATAGACTTCCATCCATGGTTAACAACTTACTTTTGCAACCCATCTAACAAGATTTCATTCCATCTAAAATTGAGTTCGACAACATCTTATTTCTTTTTTGAAATAAGGGAATACCCAAATATGTTGATGGAAATTTTCTAATTTTTCAATGAAACAACTTATAGAAATAACATCAATAAAAAACTAAATAATGTGTATAAAATATATTAAATAAAACAAAAAATAATATGTTATAGTAAGAAATCAAATATTACAAGTAATAGATTCTAAATTCTACATCAATACAATTACTAGCCACTTAGGAAGGGTAAAATATCATAGGCACTTGGAGAAAGTTGTAGAGAGAGAAAACTACCCTACCACGTATGATTCTCGGGTAGATCCATTGGGAGAAGATGTGCCCATGGGGGTATGTTATAACTCTATACTCAGTGGGTAAGGGAAGGGTTCACCAAGAATGGTCTTATGACTCGTTCCAAGTCTAGGGTGGAATATGTTTGAATGTGTCAATTAAGCATGCACCTATATTTGGCATTTCTAAAACTACACTATAAAAAAGGGAAGAACAATGCAAGATACAAGATGCAAGAAGACAAGAGCTAACCCTAGAATTATTATTTTCTTGAATGATTACTAACCCTAGGATTACAAAGCAAAAGCCTTTAAGCAAGGGTCCAAGAAAAATGCAAAAACAAGGTTAAAACCCTAGATGCACACTATATGCCTTTATTTTTTCAAATGCCTAGAAATTTGATTAAATGATTTTACTTACTTGTGATCTATATTTTGAACATAAATGAATAGAAAACAATCAACAAACAACCTAGAGATCTACTAGGACACTTATCTACTAGGGCCCATGATTTTTCCAAAACTAGGAAAAAAGTGGGAAAAGGAAGGGGGAGAGAGGCCCAAACTTACTTTGGGAAAGTTGGAGGGTCTCTCTAAGGATCTAGGAAAAATGACTCACTCAAGTGGGTCAATTTTTTGCATCTATATTTTACCCCCTCTTTGATGCATTTATGGCCTAATAAATGCGTCAAAGAAAGATGTAGACACCTATGGGTAGAGGAAAAAAAATAATAAAAAGGAGTGGTTGGGTTAGAAGAAAGGAGTGCTATATAAATGGTGTCATTCTGGACACTTTCTTATTTTACACACAAATCAAAGCATTAGGGACATTAATGCCTCTCAGACCAGGGTGTCCCCTCGAGTTTTGGAAGGAATGCAAAATTCTTGATGAAACTCAAAATGGTAGATGTAAAATAAAGAGGAATTAAAGGAACAACAAAGGAAAAAGAAAAGCAGAAAATAAGAACAAGAGAGTAAGAGAGGGAAAAAACATGAGTGTGTGCTCATGTGTGATTGTTGTTATTATGATTTTAATATTTTATTTTTAATAAATGATGAATTATGAGTACAAACATATGGATGAAATGAATGATGGAATTAAATAATTGGAATGAATAAATGAATCTATTTAAAAAAATACATAAAATGTAAGCTAAAAATGAAGGTGAGAGCGAAATGTAAAAATGAAATGCATTAGATGAACGAGGTGATAAAACACAAAGAGGCGAAGTGAACACAATGGAAGAGAAAGTAGAAGCAAAGAATTAAAACTCCAAAGAGGCAAAAGAAGAAGATAAAAGATAAGAACCCAACAAGGATGTATGCTCGTAAATGCTCATAGGTCAGTGTGTTCTCATGTGTGGTCATGAAGCTATATTGTAGGAGTTGCAAATATGGATAAGGATGGAGTTATATCCACTATGGGTGTTGTGCTTGCTAAGATGGACAAAAGAGAAAGAGATACCCGCTAGGATGTATGCTCATAAATGATTGAGATGGAGACTACCCCTTGCATGTGGCCATGAAGCTATCCTGTATGGGGTATGTTGTGTGTGAGTGATGAATTAGTGAATAGTACCCTATAGGGGTGTGATGTGTGCAAAATATGTATGGAAAAGGGCATTGGAGCAAAACAAGAACCACATCCATTGAATTGGAGAGATATAAGAAATACAAATTTTCAAGGTCAAGGAATAAGAAAAATATGAGATGGGTAGATGAATTGATGGAAATTCATGAAGGTGGGCCCAAGGTTGGGGATTCACTAGGCATGAGAGCCCTAGTGAGAGGGCAATAAATGTGAACTATGATCTAACTAGGTGTCATCATGTGCCATTATTGCAAATTCCTCAAGAATATATATGAAAAGGAGTCATGTAAATATGAGTAGGTAAAAGTGCAATTTATGACAAGAAAAAATGCAAATGGAACAAAATATCAAGCAACCATGCAAAATATGACATGCAACCATGTAGAATGATCAAGTAAAAAAAATGCAATATGAAACTATTCTAAATGTAATATGTAATGCAGATGATAGATCATGCATAATATATTTTGAGATGCATTATGTTTATTTGTTCTTTATGTTATTCACCATCTAAAGAAGTTATATGATAGGTGCTTGAACCAAAATTGGGTGTTATAACAAAAAGCCCTAACCAATTGGCCTAGAACTTGCCTTTACAGTCGAAACAAGCATTAGTGTTATTTTGGTTTTCTTTAAGGATAAGGTTCCCAACCTCAAAATAATGGTTGCAAACTTTATTAGAGTAAGATCACTTAAGCCTATTTTGATAGTCTCATATATGCTCTAAGGCATGAATGTGCTTTTCATCCAACAACTCTAATTGGTACAAATAATTTGAGTGATACTCATCATCGATCAAGGCACCTTGCAACAAGATTTGGAATGAGGGAACATCGAGCTCAAAAGTAAACACTACCTCATATCCATATACCAAGACATAGGGCGAGGCATATGTGGAAGTACACATGCTAGTACGATAGGCCCACAAGGCTAGATAAAGCTGGATATGCCAATCCTAACCAATCTTAAAAACCAACTTCTTCAAGATCTTGATCAAAGACTTATTGGATGATTTTAATTATCCATTAACTTGAGGATAATATGGAGTTGATCACCTATGTTGAATATTGTACTTAGCACAAAGTTTATAAATATCCTTGTTCTTGAAAGGAGTGCCATTATAAAATAATCATTGAAGGAATTTTGAACCTACAAAAAATTTGGTTGAAGATGAACTTGGAAACCTTAGTTCCAGTCACCATGGCCAGGGGTATGGCTTCAACCCATTTAGTGAAGTATTTTGTCACTGTTATGATAAAATTATGACCATTAGATGATATGAGGTTAATCTTCCCTATAATGTCCAATACCCACATAGAGAATGGCCAAGGGGAAGAAATAACTTGAAGGTTTTGAGGAGCATGGACATGATTGTTGTGGCATTGAAACTTGTCATAGCATTGAATGGCCTCCACATAATCCTTAATGAGACTCACTAAGAGCAATCCAAGCTTCATCAAAGTTAAGACATCATAAGAGGATGCCATCAAAAGAACTTTGATATAAGGTATTACCAATTATAACAAATTAACATGCTCTTTTGTGCAAAATCTTATGTTGATTATGATCTAAACCATCAGGAATGAAACCATACTTAAGAAAATTAAAGATATCACTATACCATGTCTTAGATAGAGCAAATATGATGGTCAAACATATAACAAGACAAGACATGAACCGAGTGATGCAAGATCCTAGAGTTATCTAATGATAATTGATGCTTGATCATCTTCCAACTCCAAAGGAAACAAATATGCAACAAAAACCATGGCATCCACATGATAGTTGGAGGATCTAGGGATAGACTTTATGGTGATCTTGTTAAATGAAGACAAAATCTTGGTGAAAAATCTCTTTGTATGGTTTAATATTATCATAATGAGTCTGATAGACATCCTTGATTTGGTTAACCATAAGTTGAGTCACCAAAGACCTAAAGGACTCTAACCTGCAAGGCTAAAGCTACTCTAAGGCCAAGGATCAAAGCTTAATATTCTACAGTATTGTTCATGCAAGAGAAAAAAATCTTGAAGGATAAATGGAAGAGCTATTTTTGTGGGGTAACTAGAATGACTCCAACACCAATACCCTTCATGCATCAGGATCCATCAAAAAACAAAGTCCAAGACTTTGGCTCTACAACTTTTACACTAAAGAACTCATCCAAAAACTTAACAACCAAAGGATGGGCAAATTTTAGGGAAGTGGAGGCTAATTGATAAATGATCACCTAATCCTTGATAGATTTCTAACCTATGAAGGTTAGGTCAAACTCACTAAGGGATAAAATCCACTTAGTAGCTTGACCTAAAAGGTGAGGCTTAGATATTAAGTAATGCAAAGGATCAAAATTCACCACTACCAATATCTTATGGCCAAGCATGTAGTGCCTTAGCTTTTTGGAAGCAAATACTATAGTGAGGTAAAGCTTCTCTAGGGAGGTGTACCTAGTTTCATAGCTAACCAAAGTTCTACTGATATAGTAGATATCTTGCTCTTTGTTTTTATCATCGTATTGAGCCAATAGGGATCCCAAATTGTGAGCCATGGTAGCTATGTAAAGCATCAAATGCTTACTAGGTACATGAGGGACTAAAATAGGTAGGAAAGTGATATACCTTTTGAGGTCATCAAAAGTATTTTGACACTCTAAATCCACTAAAAGATAACATCTTTCTTAAGAAGCTTAATAAAGGGTTGACACTTATCGGCTAACTGGGATATGAACCAAAAAATAGCCTGAAGTTTACATTGCAGGCTATGCAACTTATTTAGGATGTAGGGAGTAGGCATGTTAGTAATAGTCACTATTATAGTGGGGTAAAATTTAATGCCTCACCTAGAAATGATGAAACCTAACAACTTACCAGATGTGACTCCAAACACATGTTAGAAATAGCTTATATTACATTATTTGGGTCATGTAAATGTACCTTCCTTGGTACATACTTAGGATATTATATTACTTTAGGGGGAAGTTATCTAGTTAATTCATGCAATGTAATAAATGCATAAGTGTCAATGTACAAGTTGTAATGTGCAAGGTGTCCAGTTGTACAACTAGGTAGAGTGTTGGCCAAGGAACTTATCTTCCTATATAAAGGGCCATAGATATAGAAGAGATATCAAAATAGAGTAGGATTACAATAGTGTAGGATAGACAGTAGTGTAGTGTATGTGTGCTATAAGCTCAAAGCTCATTCATTGAGCAGTATTTTGTATCATGGAGTGTTCATTTTCATTATTTCTATTTATAGCATATTTCAGTTATCTCATAGATTTACTTTCTTTATTATTATTATGCATCTTGTGAATGCTATCTCCCATTATATGTTGTATGAAAATATAATAGTGGTATCAGAGCTACTATAGATCAAGCTATGGTAGATCAATAATAAAATAACCATTATCATTGAACCTAAGTTTTTTATCAACCTGATGTGCCATTGGACCAATCACTGTCAACATTTATCAGAAGAGTCTATGTGATAGAATTAGGGAGAGCCACAAGTGATGACTGAATGAAATATCAGTTTTAGGAATGCTAAGATTTCATATGGCTAGAGTCTTTCCACAAAGTTGCAGAAAAAGTCATGAAGACTAGGACTCAACATTTAATCCACTAGTTTGATGAAACAACTAGTGAAGCTCATCTAAGAGATCTGGAAATATTTAATTGAAGTTTCTTTTATTGTAGGGAATTAATTCTTAGATGATTGGGACACCTCCTACAAAAAAAATATAGGAGACTTCAAATTCATTACCCAAAGGTTAGAGTGCCTTCATAGTGTAGATATTAGTTGTTATAGAAATGAAAATACTTCAAAAAAAACTTTTGGAAAAGAATCGTGGTGAAGTCAGGAGATAAGAGATATCCATTTCTAGATTGAATAAATTCACAAGAAGAAAATGCCATAGAAGCCTTGATTTAGAAGAAAAGACCATAGAAGCCTTGATCCAAAATAAAAGGCCATAGAATCCTAAAAAAGACCATAGAATCCTTGATCCAGAAGAAAAGGCCACAAAATCCTAGAAAAGACCATAGAAGCCTTAATATTGAAGAAAAGGCCACATAAGCCTTGATATTAAAGAAAAGGCCATAGAAGCCTTGAAAAGGCCATAAAAGCCTTGATACTAAAATAGGCCACAAATATCTTTATCTTGAAGAAGACTCCAAAAGAGAGTACTTAATTTAGAAGTAAATTTTAGTACTAATATTTTTGTTGCAGGTAAAGGAGATCCAATAAGTCGAGAAATATTCCTACAAGAAAGCTAAGAAGAGCAACCTCTTTAGAATCAATCCATCACCTAAAGAAAAATAGATCAAGAGAATATCTCATTGAAGAAATTCCAGACAAGGAAGAAGAAGAAGAACTAGGAGAGTCCTACTCGTATCTAGAAGTAGCATAATCAGAGATCCAGGAGAAGATATCACCATCAATACTTACAGAAGTATAAGGTTGAAGATAAGGTCTCAAGGAATACCAGAAGAAGATGTAAGATCAAAGACCTTGGTGAGGTCTCAATGAGAATGTTAGTCTCACAATGACATTGAGAGGGGGGGTGAATCAGTGTGGCTCTTAAAAACTTAAAAACTTCAACTCTTAAAGCCAAAACAATGAAAGCTTAAAACCACATAAAGCAAATATAACAAGAGAGCATTCCACAACACACGATGTAACGAGGTTCACCAATTTGGCTACTCCTCAAAATGACTGCTTGGACTCCCGTCCAAATCCAGCCTTTGCAAAATACCAATTTTACAATCAATTTACCAGCACCCACTGGAAGGAGCACCAACCCCTGATTTATCTGCACCAACAGAAAGGAGCACCAACCCCTGATTTATCTACACCAACAGAAAGGAGCACCAACCCCTGATTCCAAGCACCAACTTGGACTGCAATTTTGAAACTATAAGATTGACATAAAAATGCCTTCGCTTATACAAGACCCTGATTGGTCTATTGCTAACCCAACCTCTCTCGCTATTCACCAAAACACCACACACTTTACGGCTCTGCTTGCTGCACTTTTACGGCCCTCTTACAGCCCTCTTGCTATGCTTCTTACTGCACTCTTACGGCTCTCTCTGCTTAACGCTCTCTTACGACACTCTTCCAACCCTCTTTTCGTAGCACTTTCACTCTATTTAGCAACATTCTAATTCTCCACGCAGACCTCCTTTTATAACAAAGTTTTGACTTTTCTCTGTAACTGCACCTGTAACTGTCGTACTGACTTCAGTTAGCTCTTCCTATTTTAGTTGCATGATTTTCTTCTATAACTGCACCTGTAACTGTCGTACTATCTTCAGTTAGCTCTTCGTATCTTAGCTACATGATTTTCTTCTACACCTGTAACTATCGTATCGACTTCAGTTAGCTCTTCATATTTTAGCTACATGATTTTCTTTTGTAACTGCACCTGTAACTATCACATATCTTATTTTGGTTGGGTTCTCTTCTTAGCTCGTGCCAAAATGACCTGTCATGAAATCGTGACACTTATGCCTCTTTGTCCTCTTCTCGGACTTGTACCCATGAAAACACATGTCGCGATATCGTGACACTTTCGCCTCCTTACTTTCTCTCTCCTCCTTTAGTCGTGAAAATACAACATGTCACGATATCGTGACACTTTCGCTTCCGTACTCTTCCTCTTTACTTTTGTCGTGATATCGTGACACTTCCGCCTTCTTACTTTCTCTCTCCTCCTTTAGTCGCGAAAATGCGACATGTCACGATATCGTGACACTTTTTCTCCTTTGCTCTTTCTCTTGCCTTCGGGTCGCGAAAATGACATGTCGCGATATCGCGACACTTTTTCTCCTTTGCTCTTTCTCTTGCCTTCGGGTCGTGAAAACGACATGTCGCGATATCGCGACACTTTTTCTTTCGGACTCTCTCTTCTACAATATGTCATGAAATCGTGACACTTTTTCTTCCGTACACTCTCTCTTGCAATATGTCACGAAATCGTGACATTTTTTCTTTCGGACTCTCTCTCTTGCAATATGTTGCGAAATCGTGACACTTTTTCTACTTGCCTCTTTTTCTTTCAACATGTCATGAAATCATGACACTTTTTCTACTTGCCTCTTTTTCTTTCAATATGTCATGAAATCGTGACACTTTTTCTACTTGCCTCTTTCTCTTTCAACATGTCATGAAATCGTGACACTTTTTCTTCTTGCGCTTTCTCTTCGAACATGTCGCGAAATCATGATAGTTTTGCTTGCTTGTGCTTTCTCTCTGAACATGTCATGAAATCGTGACAGTTTTGCTTGCTTGCGCTTTCTCTCCGAACATGTCGTGAAATCGTGATAGTTTTGCTTGCTTGCGCTTTCTCTCCGAACATGTCGTGATATCGTGATAGTTTCTCTTTCTTTCTCTCCGAACATGTCACGATATCGTGACAGTTTTTCTTTCTTCTCAACATGTCGCGATATCGCGATAGTTTTTCTTTCTTCTCAACATGTCGCGATATCGCGACAATTTTCTTTCTTCTCAACATGTCGCGATATCATGACAGTTTTCTTCCTTGTGATTTTCTTTTGATTTTTAGCATATGGGCCACTTCGATCTTTTGGAGAATCACTGTACATACTCTAGAACTGAACCTCTTAACTCTGAATCAACATCGAAGAATCTCTTAACTCCTCGTTCATTGCATCAACCGATCTGTCTGACTATGTTGACAACAATGACAATATTGTTGCTGCACCTTGCTCAACAATCTCCCCCTTTGGAATTGTTGGCAACACTCATGCAATTCCCTGTAATTCTTCTCCCCCTTTGACAATAATACCAAAGGGTTGCTGCAGACTCCCCCTGAGTCCATGCACAACATTCTCAGGCACAAATTATTACAGTTAGCAAAAATTACAAACATGAGCAAAAAGATAATCAAATATATAAATGCTCCCCCTGAGAATGTGGTCCCGATAGCTAGTCAGTTCTTGGGAAGCATGACCACTCCCAATTTATTGTGAAGGTATCCGCTACTGACTGGTGGACCTCTCTCAATTGTTATATTATAGAAGACTGGTCAGGTGGACCTCTCTCCACTTGAAGAATCCTCACTCAGATCTATCTTCAACTGTGTTGGCTACTGGATCTCTATCCATTGAGACTCTGTCCTCTGTACTCTGTCAATAGGCTCACACAGAACCTGCTTAACAAGCTCACATAGAACTTGTCCAATGCTGAATAACAAGCTCACATAGAACTTGCCCAAATCTGCTCTAGAAATCTGTCCCAACATTGTCCTCAAATATTTCCCAAAGGCCTTCTCAAAGGCTCAATCAATCATGCTCAAGTAGTACTCAAAATGAACTCAACAATGAATGGCAATCTCAAATCAAATCCACTTCACAGAAGCATAAAGAGATTTGTTAGAGACTTAAAATGTTCTAACCTCAATCTCAACTCAACATAGAATGATGGAATAATTTATTTCATAGAACTTTAAAAATCACTTCACACATAACTTGACTAGGCTCAATCAAATCAACTCAACCAATCATCACAAGGGACAACTCTCTCTCACACAACCCTAGTCCAAGTATGTATCAACCAACTCAATCATTTCCAACAATGCTCAACCACAAATATCACATAACAATGATACTCACGTTCTTTTCTAACTCAAGTTCTTTCACAACCAATGGGCTTCAACCACTATGCTTATAACTCGTTCCCTACCTTCATCAACTTTAACATCGGCAATCTCCACAATTTTCTTTAGCCTCTTGACTGCCACCTCCTCCGTGACTAACGACTTTGCCTCGCATCCATTGTGCAGCTCAATGTCTCTGGTTTCTAATGGCTGCCATGAATGTTTTCATCATCTACGTAGGTATTGATAGTGGACCGTTATATCTAGCGTTGGAACCTCAATCTATGCGTAGTCATCAACTCTCGGTATTCTGCTTCTTGCTAGGGCATATGTCAGGGCTACTCAATGTCTTTGCCTTGCATGTGCCACTTGGCACTCTTGACCAACTGGGTGCTAGTACCACTGTTTGCTTTGACTCTGGCATCTCTTTGATAACAACTACTTCTTTAGAGAAAATTGATGCTCTCTTATACCAAATGATGTGATGTATTTTTGGTTAAGAACCTCATGCTTTCCACCTTTTTCTCTCTAATTTTCCCTATCCTCAATTTGTAGATGAATAGATACTCACAACATGGATTCTATTTTATCTGTAGATTGGGAATGTTACAGGCTTCAAAACCAGCACCTGCCAGCTTATGCTTCCATGACACGTCGACCTGTGCTGCATGTTCTATCTCAGATAACGCCTATCAGCTGCTGCATCGAAAACCTCTTCTTCAAGCTTCCCATTCAAAAACGTTGATTTCACATCTGTCAAAAAAATTGTCAAGTGACTCACACTTGTACCAACTTTTGTCCAACACTGTACCGACACTGCAATTTCATTGCCAACTCTGTGCAAGCATCAAACACCGTACCACAACACCAACCAAATCCCTTTTTACATTTTCAACTTGGTCTATGTTTTCTACAGTCACCGCTGGTCACACCTTACTTTCAACTGTTCGAATCAGGAGACAACATTTTGTCAAACACTTCACGGCCAACTATAGTGCACCTTACTCAAACTCATACTTCTGGACCTCGGATAGGTATGATTCACAAAGCAAAGTTGCTCATCTTGATGAGCTAAACATGAATCAATAATCAGACTTCAATATTTTTCACCACAGCATCATAATAGATCTAACAATCTTCACGTCAATGTGTAGTTCAAATACACACTGCTTTTATCGAAACACATATATGCGGCTAGGGCAACATTCTTTCACTAACCAAATTATCTGAACTGTTATAATCCTTAACTTTGGACAGTGGCAGTAAGAACCATCAACAGTACAACAATGACATATAGCAATACTTCCAATAATGACAACTCTCAATTTAATCACCACCCTTCACGACACTTCCACAAACAACTACATGAACTGAAAACACACTTCGACAACTATACGACAACTTCCCTGACTACTTGCCTTTCATCCTCAGATAACCAAACAAATACATAGGAGCATTAAAATGAAACTTCAAGATTGCTCCCCCTGAGGATGTGCTACATGGAGTTGCTTAGTGCAATAGCGGAGTAGTCTCCTTCAGTCCAAGGAGATACGATTCCCTTTCTTCTTTCTTTCTCCACTCTGGTTTGATTACAGTTTTGGGCTCTTGTTTTGACTTTTCTTTTTCAGTAGCTTGTGCATGTTTTTCGAGAAATCTTCTATTTTGTCTCATTCCATTTGGTTGAAATTTTCTTCCCTGAAATTGATTAGATGCAAATGTACTTCGACAATTTCTTGCAGTGTGCCCAAAATTATGACAGTTATAACATTCTACTACATAATCCATCAAAGGTGAAAAACCATTTCTATTGGGTGGTTGTCTCTTGTGCATCCTTGATGGATGATTATTTTCCTTTCTTTGATGCACATGATTTCTTCCCTGTCTGTGTTGCATTCTTTGTGTCTGATGAAATCTACTGTCTTGCCTTAGATTAGATACAAAAATTCTTGGACAAAACCTTGCTATGTGCCCATGACCATTACATTTAAAACATTGCACATGGTGTTCAACCGGAATAACAGATGTATTTCTACCAGCATAACTCTTTGATCTATTATTCAATCCACAATAAATTGCCTTGTGACCATAATGGTTGCATCTAAAACAATAGCCATTAAAAGCATTATTATGAATAGAGTGAGAGTGATAGAACCTCTTTTGTTGTGGTTGCTTTGCTTGTAGATCTCCTTTGAGATTTTCTTCCTTTTGAAGATTCAGCTTCAAGCTTTTCTTGCTTTGATCCTTCAGCAGTGGACTTCTTCTTCTCTATAGATTTAGAAGATGAAGGTTGTTCAGCTTCACATCCAAGACCAAGCTTAACCATTGGGCTTCTTTGTTGCCTTATCATTTTATCTAGCAACTCTGTGCTCTTCTCAAATTTGAGATTTGTATTGGCCTCTTCTAGTTGTTTCCTCAATGAAACAATCTCCTCTTCTTGTTTGCAGCAAACAATCTCTTTCTCATTGATCTGTGACCTGAGAGTTTCTTCAGTCCTTTTGGACTCTTCTACTTGTAGCTTTAGATCACTAATAACTTTGTTAGATTCCTCTTCACGTTTGCTACATACATCGCCTTTATCATCCAGGCGTGACTTCAAGGCTTCTTCTATTTTCTTGGCTTTCTAAATTTGTAAGAAGAGATCTTCAATATTATCCCCATATTCTTCCAACTTCTTGGACAGTCTTTTGTTCTTTTTCTTTTCTATACCCAATTCTTCAAGTGCAGCGATCAACTCACCTTCTAGATCTACTTCAAGCTCAAGGTTTTCATCACATACTTTAGAATTCACTTCTTCTATCTTTTCTAGTTCAATTTTCTCTTCCACAGGAACTGAAACTGATTGAGATGCCTTATTGGAGGAGGATCTATTCTTCTTACCCATTGCGTACTAATCCAAGATCAACCCTAGCTGATTTAGCCTGAAAAGGAAAGCTGGCTCTGATACCAATTGTTAGTCTCACAATGACACTGAGAGGGGGGGTGAATCAGTGTGGCTCTTTAAAACTTAAAAACTTCAACTCTTAAAGCCAAAACAATGAAAGCTTAAAACCACATAAAGCAAATATAACAAGAGAGCATTCCACAACACACGATGTAACGAGGTTCACCAATTTGGCTACTCCTCAAAATGACTGCTTGGACTCCCATCCAAATCCAGCCTTTGCAAAATACCAATTTTACAATCAATTTACCAGCACCCACTGGAAGGAGCACCAACCCCTGATTTATCTGCACCAACAAAAAGGAGCACCAACCCCTAATTTATCTACACCAATAGAAAGGAGCACCAACCCCTAATTCCAAGCACCAACTTGGACTGCAATTTTGAAACTATAAGATTGACATAAAAATGCCTTCACTTATACAAGACCCTGACTGGTCTATTGCTAACCCAACCTCTCTCGCTATTCACCAAAACACCACACACACTTACGGCTCTGCTTGCTGCACTTTTACGGCTCTCTTACAGCCCTCTTGCTATGCTTCTTACTACACTCTTACAGCTCTCTCAGCTCTGCTTAACGCTCTCTTACGACACTCTTCCAACCCTCTTTTCGTAGCACTTTCACTCTATTCAGCAGCTCTCTAATTCTCCACGTAGACCTCCTTTTATAACAAAGTTCTAACTTTTCTCTATAACTGCACTGTAACTATCGTACTGACTTCAGTTAGCTCTTCCTATTTTAGCTACATGATTTTCTTCTATAACTGCACCTGTAACTGTCGTACTGTCTTCAGTTAGCTCTTCGTATTTTAGCTACATGATTTTCTTCTATAACTGCACCTGTAACTGTCGTACCGACTTCAGTTAGCTCTTCATATTTTAGCTACATGATTTTCTTCTATAACTGCACCTGTAACTGTCACATATCTTATTTCGGTTGGGTTCTCTTCTTAGCTCACGCCAAAATGACCTGTCATGAAATCGTGACACTTCTGCCTCTTTGTCCTCTTCTCGGACTTGTACCCATGAAAACACATGTCACGATATCGCGACACTTTCACCTCCTTGCTACTCTTCTTGGCTTGTACCATGAAAATACAACATGTCATGATATCATGACACTTTTCTTGCGTACTCTTTCTTTTTTCTTTCATGTCGCGATATCGTGACACTTTTCCTTCTTACTTTCTCTCTCCTCCTTTAGTCGTGAAAATGTGACATGTCACGATATCGCGACACTTTTCTCCTTTGCTCTTTCTCTTGCCTTCGGGTCGTGAAAACCCGACATGTCACGATATCATGACACTTTTTCTCCTTAGCTCTTTCTCTTGCCTTCGGGTCGCGAAAACTCGACATGTCGTGATATCGTGACACTTTTTCTTTTGGACTCTCTCTTTTGCAATATGTCATGAAATCGTGACACTTTTTCTTTCGTACAATCTCTCTTGCAATATGTCATGAAATCATGACACTTTTTCTTTCGGACTCTCTCTCCTGCAATATGTCACGAAATCGCGACACTTTTTTCTTGCTTTTTCTCTTTCAATATGTCATGAAATCGCGACACTTTTTCTACTTGCCTCTTTCTCTTTCAATATGTCGTGAAATCGTGACACTTTTTCTACTTGCCTCTTTTTCTTTCAACATGTCACGAAATCGTGACACTTTTGCTTGCTTGCGCTTTCTCTCCGAACATGTCACGAAATCGTGACAGTTTTGCTTGCTTGCGCTTTCTCTCCAAACATGTCGCGAAATCGTGACAGTTTTGCTTGCTTGTGCTTTCTCTCTGAACATGTCATGAAATCGTGACATTTTTGCTTGCTTGCGCTTTCTCTCCAAACATGTCGTGAAATCGTGACAGTTTTTCTTTCTTCTCAACATGTCGCGATATCGCGACAGTTTTTCTTTCTTCTCAACATGTCGCGATATCGCGACAGTTTTCTTCCTTGTGATTTTCTTTTGATTTTTAGCATATGGGCCACTTCGATCTTTTGGAGAATTACTATACATACTCTGAAGAACATCTTAACTCCTGTTCACTACATCAACTAATATTCTGAAGAACCTCTTAACTCCTGTTCACTGCATCAACCGATCTGTCTGACTGTGTTGACAACAATGACAATACTGTTGCTGCACCTTGCTCAACAGAGAATCCAATAAAAGGCTAGGAGAGCCTTGATAAAGAAATTGAAATGGGTAGAAAATGACATTTGATAATTTAACACAAAACACAATGATGCATTAAACAAAGAAACTGTAATTTCATTGATATTAAGAGATACGTGTTACAAGAGGGACATGATGCCCTTTATCCATTTCTTTTCCTAACAATGTTACAATCAATTTGATGTCTTCTTCAATCGTCCCTCAGTGTAGGTGGGCTTCTTTGTATGTGGGCCACCATCGGGTTGTTGTTTGTTTGATGTTGTTCTTCCTCTTCAGATTTGCTAAATAACCTGTGAAGAACCTGCAAAAAGGGGGTTAGTGTGATGGGGGGCTTGCCTTAGTCAGGCCCCATATTTAGGAAGATGAAATGACCATGAAAACATAACAAAAACTGAAATAAATTATGCAGAAGGTGATAAAACAGTAAAACAGAGCTTACCTGCCAAATCTGGGGTGATTTGGGGCCTGTAGACCCAATTCGCCACCCAGGGGCGAACTGAGGCCGGATTCATGGGGCAAGGGGCGATCTGAGCTGTGAGGTCTCTTTTGCAAAATCCCTCTGGTGGATCGATTCCTAGGCAGCTTGGGTGCCTCTGTGTGCTATTGAAATCTGACTGTGTGCACCGAAAACTGATTGTTCAATGTTCACTTTCCATTTCTGCAGAGTTTCTATGCTTTGTTGAATTTGGGAGAGAGAGGTAATTAGGGGTTTAGGACCCACTATTTATAGGAAAAGGCAAGGTGCAGGGGGGGTTAGATAGACTAAACCTAGGTTTGATTCTGACTAGGGTTAGGTTAGGAAATGCAATGTGGCAACATCACATTCCTTATGGGAAATATTCCATCCTCACACATGTGTGAGGATGGATTAGGGCTAATCCTGATTAGGAGGTCTTAAGTCAATTTAGGACATGATTAAAGAAATATCCTAACAAACCCTAATTTCACACATGTGGGAGGATGTAATTAGTGTTAATCAAGATTAAGGGTTCTTTTAATCAATTTTTCCCTAAAAAGGTGACTTAAGTGAAGTCAACATTAAATTAGATTTTTGGTATTGACTTGTTAATTGTTTTGGTCAACTAATACCCCATGGGGGCCTCAATTGAGTGCAAATAGGCTGTCGGAGGATATCCCAATGCATGGGATGTGATTTTGAAGGCTTATGAGGGTTTAGGACCTGAAAGCCGATGGAGTGGTATATGGAAGTCTACATATTGCTATGGCAAACTATGGCAATCTACGCATTACTACGCATGACTACGCATGACTATGCATGACTATGATAGCCTACAATAGCCTAGGGATATCTGGAATCACCTATGGATACGTAGAAATAGCAATGTGTGACTTTTGGGTGTCTACATTTACCCCTTTTTGTACTATACTATGTAGAACACAGTTTAATACAAAAATATGAAGGGTTTGTGCAGAAGGAAAAGGGATAGAAGGGGAATGGAATCCAATCAAAGAGTATGTAGCCACTCGAAGCGTGACCATACAAATTAATGAGATGTCCAAGGGAAAGAAGAGAAGAAGAAAAGAAGGAGAAGAGGAAAGAAATAAAAACAATGTTGAAAAAGAAAATGAATGATTATGGATGCAATGATGTGATTTTGTTGAGTCCGTATGACATTTACGATGCCATACCAGTTGCTTGAGAATGACAACTTTTGATTACTTTGCTTTTGTGACCAGATCAACATGGTCCAAAAGTATGAATAGGACAAAAGCCTATCTAAATTTTTGTTGTTGATTGATTGATGAGAACATGGTGACAAGTGTCAAACCATTTGAGTTAGTTGACATTTGGATTATTCAAATCGTGACCAGATCAATGATGCTCATATAAATACTTTCAAATGTTGCGCTAGGATTATGTCAAATGTATCATCCATTATGTACTCGATGTACATGAATGCTAGATTGACTTCTCCATTGTAACGCATAACTCTCCTGATGTAACCCATGTCTGTTTGGGATTGAGATTATAATCGTATGATAATCTTCAGCAAAAAATTTTGTAGACAAATGTGCTAATCGCACTTTTGGATTTTTGATGTTGTGGTTGCATGCAAAGCTGACTTTGGATATGAATACCCCCTCAAACGAGGAATCAGCAATGAGGTGAATGAAGTGTGGTGAATTGGTGATGCAACGATTGATAAGATACCAATGCATGATGAATATGATTGCAAATGAAGTTAAAATATAATTTTGGAAGGTTCCTAGGGTTTTAGGGGACATGTGCCTACTTTCCTAGGGTTTTGGGTGCATTTTGGGGTGTTTTGGTTGAGTTCACCACCCGAGGGGTGATTTTGACCTAAATCACCACCCGAGGGGTGAATTGGGTTTCAGTTCACCCCTCGAGGGGTGAATCGGTGATTAAGGTATATTTAAGCCTTGATTTGCATGGAATGGGCTCATTTTGATGGTGCACGACATTGGAAAGTGACTTGTGGAGGCATTCGACGGCACAAGAAGAGCGTGGGTGATGACTTTGAGAGCGACGATGATGAGGGGACGTAGGGCGGCTGGCAGCAGGTGCGGGGACCCACCGGTAAGTGTTCTTTTGCTTTGTTTTGATTTTGTTTTATTTTTTCAGAGAAATGTGAATGAGGGGGGGAGGTTTTCATCCCGATTTAAAAATTTTCATAATTTTTAATTAAAATTTGAACACATAGTGATAAACGAGCCAAATGGGTACCCAAAAATATGATCAATTTTTGAATTGGACTTGTTTTGTCACCAATTTGACCGGGTAATGGGTAGAGTAGGTGTGAAGTTTGACTGTCAGTTTTTGAAGTAATGGTGTACTGACATTGACATGTTATTGTATTTTGTCCACTAAAGTAGGAAATGGGTATCCCGTTATGCGACTATTTATATTTTTTGTTTTCGTTTGGTATGATTTCTGAATATGTCGCTTTTAGGTGTAATTTATCAAACCTAGGCTGTTAGATTTGCCATGTTAGAGGTAGAATTTTTGGAAACCGATGAAACTTTCATCGTAGAAGGGCAAAATGGGTGTCCAAAAATGTTGTTTGTTTTGGTGAATGACTTCATTTGGCCTACCTTTGATTTGCGTGCCAAGGTGTAGATGATGTTAAACTGAAAATGAGCTATAGGGAGCCTGATTTAGACTGTATTCAACATCTGTTTGAACTTTCACCGCTAAGTGGGCAAATGGGTATCCAAAAATATGACTATTATTTTTGAATTATGTCTTTTGATGTGTGTTCGGTTTTGGTGTATTTATGATAGAGTTGACTTTTAGATCTGTGTAGATTGGTATGTTGTTTTTGAATTTTGTCGACACATTTACCGCTAAGTGGGCAAATGGGTATCCAAAAATAATATTTGTTTTTGTAGATGTTGTTGTTTGGCTTATGTTTGATTTACGTGCCACTTAATAGGTAGTTGTAAATTTGAACTGAGTTGTTGGGAGTCCAAATTATGTTGTTTGTCACGTCAGTTTGAACTTTTGCCATGAAATGACAAAATGGGTATCCAAATGTGTGACTGTTATGTTGATATGTTTTGTCATGTGTTTTGTGCATTGTTTTTCTTTGAAGTGTGTGTCAAATTAAATAGGTTTAATTTGAAAATTGTGATTGATGCAATTTTATTTGATTGCATTGTTATGTGGGTTATTGATGTGTGTTTTATTGTGTTTTGGATAGGTGAAGATGCTTGAACCCCGTCATCGGGTGAGGAAATTTAAGGAGGGTTTTGAGGAGCTGATGAAGACTGAAGATGAGTTGTCTTGGTTGGATGACATACATTTTTGAGGTGTATGGGAATGTAAGAGCATCCATACTAATAGAGCATACGTGTCTACGTTGTGTGAGCGGTGGGACGCAGACATGAACACCTTTCATTTTCCTACTGGGGAAATGACCATTACATTAGAGGATGTGTATCGGATTTATAGACTACCGATTGAGGGTGTTCCTGTGAGAGCAACCATAGATGAGAGTAAGGATGTTATGTTGGAGAGATTATTTGGGGCTGATTGGAGGGACATTGATGTCTCTAAGATGGATTATGAGTGGTTGTGGGTACAGGATAAGATATCAGATCGATAGTGCGTGGCTATGATGATGATCTCTACGTATGCTCTACTTGATAGTTTTGGGGTGTTGTTTACCTAGAATATGTTGGATGTAGTGAGTGACCTGGTGGAGAGGAAGGTTGTATTTGCATGGGCACCTGCACTATTGGCCCAAGTTTATCGAGAGTTGTACGATGTTGTTCGGGTAGGAGGATAGGGCTGAGTGTGATTCCCTTGTTGTAGGTATGGGCATGGGAGCACATAGCGATTGAGAGGCCATATTTATTGCCTCACCCTGTACATGTGGAGGGCAATGAGTATTTGCCCTATGCTTTGAGATGGAGTACGATGGTAGAGTAGGGTATTAAGAGACCACATGAGGGTGACCCATTGTTGTGGAGGGATAAGTTTGGAGGCTTGACTCTTGGTGATATTATATGGAGGCCTTGGTTGGGTGGGGTGAGTTGGGATGAGGATGATGAGTAGCTATGGGCCATCCGATGTGGTAGATGGTTGGTGGGGTGGTACACTCGATAGATTGAGTATTTTTAGTTTGATAGAGTGAGGTGATAGTTTGGGTTACGGTAGGATGTTCTAGGGGCTCCTATGATTTATTATAGGTGATGGGGAGATAGAGGGGATCGGCCTATGGTGTTGCCTTGGGTTGGGGAGAGGGATCCTCCTATGGATATCCGATTGTAGGGGATGTTGGGATGACTCTAGAGTTTGATGCATGGTGGGCATTATAGAGTTGGGAGCCTGGGAGAGGTGTAGTTGATCGATGGGTGGCACCTACTACTGGGGCACCTCCACTAGAGGGGAGATCTGGTAGGAGAACTCGAGCTAGGGTAGAGGATGTGGTTGGTGATGAGGAGGAGGTTCCTCTATGATGGTCATGGTATCACTTGGGTGGTGGAGCGAGCACCCAAGGTGTGAGGGTGGAGGAGGTGCATGTAGATGTAGATATTGGTATGGGATAGGCTTGTTGGAGCTGAGGCTGAGGGAGGTGAGGTGGTCGGTATAGGTGGTATGGATGATACCTTTGATATTGGTGCATTTGATAGGATGGCATAATAGATTCCTATTGATATCTTGGAGAGGTAGGCTATAGAGGAGGAGGCACGAGGACTATGTGATAGAGTTTAGTAGTTGGAGGTTGAGATGGTGGAGATGAGGGTTGCTATGGCTAGGTAGGAGTAGATGATTGATAATTTGACTAGTCAGTTAGTAGTTGAGTCTACTAAGAAGATGATGTGTGAGACTACTTTGTCGATGCATAGGATTCCTCTCCCTGACTATGATCGAGTGGTGTCATTTTGGGTCATGGTCGTGAGTGCGGGCACCATCACATCAAAGCCAATGTAGTGCTGCTATGGTGGGACAGATTGGTGCTAGGGCTGAGGTGCAGGATCAGCCTATTGTGGATCTAGTTCTAGAGTTTGGGGTGGAGTCGAGTCGGGCTTGTAGATGCGAGCTAGCCATGAGGGCTACGGGGAGACTCTTGGTGGGAGTTAGGATATTCTTATGTTGATTGTAGCCTATGGGTATTTTTGATGCTAGATGATGATGGGCATGGTCCCAGATTGTAGCCTTTGGGCATTTTGTATTGACGATATATATATATATATGATTTTGCTATTATATATACATGTGTCATTTTTATGGTTTGAAATGTGTTCTTGTTTATGTTTGCATAGATTAGCGTAGTATAATTTGTAGGTATGTATGATAAATAGATATACATGTGTGAATGGTTTAGATCTATTATCATTCTATGGTATGAATTAATTGTAGAATAGTATGATGATTGTATTTCGAATGCAGTATGATGTCATATCAGATGTGATTTTGTAGTGAATGCATGTAGAGTAAATGTAATGCTGTGATTCAATTTTGAAATGTATGTAGAATGGATGGAATAATGTAATGTGATTTGTGAGATGCATGTAGTATGAATGCAATGCTATAATGTGTATGAAATGTATATGGCATAGATGCATGGATGCATGTATGAACGTACTAAAATGCACCAAGGAAGCACTTGTATCATGGCATTTACCTGTATGGATGCGATCCATCCCTTGATTTTAGGGATGTTGGATAATGTAAGGCATGTGTAATTGTTTTGACCAACATAGTTGTGACAATCAAATCTCAAACCCTTAGCTATACAAGTGTTTGTGGCAACTTATAACATAATCGGGCTGGTTCAAAGTCTATCTTGGACTTATGTGTGTGAATGTGTAAGGTTCATTTATCCATTTTGAGGGAGGTAGGATTAACCCATTGTAGATGCTACCGGACTAGCTAGCTCATCCATCCACAATAGTGATCTATACAAAAGCGAGATGCTAATGTTACAGATGTGTTGCCACCTGTAAGACTATTCCATTGGTAGGTAGGCTCTTGGAGCCTATTGCTAGTGATGGAAATCATCCCATGGTGTTATGTTGAACCTAAGGACCAAAGGCGATAAGCATAACATGGGTGATATCAAGAGGCATTTCCTTTTGTTTTCTGCCCCTCATCTAGTGTTGACCTATTTATTGTGGTGCTCTTTTTTTTCTTTTGTATTCTTGTGGTGCTCTTTTTGTATGGGCGATGAAGTTTATTTTCTACCCAATAATTTATTTTTGCTTATGCTTGATCCCTTTGTTTATCCCCATGTCGTATGTTGACCATGCAAGCGATAGGATGAGTAGGGGATACCATTCGCTAGATGGTGATATCTACTCAAGATGTCCTCTTTCCTAGACTCAAAATTTTTAATGTGTAACCTATTGTGAGTGGTCCATGAGAGAAGTTGAACCAGCCTAAAGGACCATAAGAAGAATGTACAAGACTCAGTAGCTATGGGTGACACTGGATTGCCTGAACTATAGAGTGGTCAAAATTAAACATGACACCTATGTATACCCTGATCCTGAAAAGGGGGAATGGACATCCAGGTGGTGATGCTAACAAGTGCATGTATTACTCCTGCTGAGGCACATTTTGGGGAAGAATGTACAAACATGAATTAAAATTTTAAATATAAAGCATATGAATATGTGCAATGGATGTAAATGTAAATGATGCAAGTGGGGGAATGCAATATCTACAAGAGGAAAGTTATGTTATGTAGAAGGAGAATTTTAGAAGAACCTATTTACAGATGAGTAAAGTGTGTAATGATGACAAAAAGTGTGATGCTATGATCATGGTTGCCCTAACGTGTGGGGTGTGTGTGTAGTAGATGTATAAGCTATGAGCTGGACAGATGTATGTAATAGTTGTCTAGAGAAGAAATATGTAAGGGTGGAATGTATAGATGGAAGAAGTGAGAAGAAATAGACTTTGGTAACCAATCAAGGAAAGGGGATTACCAAAAGCCAATGAATATAGGAGACAAGAAATGAGTCAGTGTAGGTAAGAAGTAGAAGAAATAAGATAGAAGAAGGGAAGTAATTTGAGACTATTATTGGGTCAAGTGGCATGGATCTGGGTGGGAGGTGAGGATGGGGGGGGGGGGGGGGGGGGGGGGGGGGGGGGGGGGGGGGGGGGGGGGGGGGGGGGGGGGGGGGGGGGGGGGGGGGGGGGGGGGGGGGGGGGGGGGGGGGGGGGGGGGGGGGGGGGGGGGGGGGGGGGGGGGGGGGGGGGGGGGGGGGGGGGGGGGGGGGGGGGGGGGGGGGGGGGGGGGGGGGGGGGGGGGGGGGGGGGGGGGGGGGGGGGGGGGGGGGGGGGGGGGGGGGGGGGGGGGGGGGGGGGGGGGGGGGGGGGGGGGGGGGGGGGGGGGGGGGGGGGGGGGGGGGGGGGGGGGGGGGGGGGGGGGGGGGGGGGGGGGGGGGGGGGGGGGGGGGGGGGGGGGGGGGGGGGGGGGGGGGGGGGGGGGGGGGGGGGGGGGGGGGGGGGGGGGGGGGGGGGGGGGGGGGGGGGGTGGATGGGTCATGGGAGACTACATGGGTGAACATGGCAATGATAGTGGCTCATCTGTAGCTCTAGAGCCTCTATGCGGGAGAAGAGATGTTGTATCTCATGATGTTGTGGTGATAGTGTTGGTGAAGGTGGTGATCGAGACCTTGATGTGAGTGGTGTGGCTTGATAGGCATGGGATAGTGGATGAGGTCTCGATGATGATGGGGAAGAATGAAAAGGTCTCAAGGATTGGAGAGCTTGTTGAAAAGACAAGCCTCATAGGGGGAAGGTGGCATCTTGAGGATCGATGGCATAGGTGATGGCTCTAAGTGGCGATGTGAATGGGAAGGGGGCATGTTTGCATGACTAGCTTGAGCAGCTTGGGCCGCATGGGCTTGCAAAGCTTGGGAGTAGGTGGACTCGCCATTGGGCAGTAGGGCGGGTAGGCATGATGGATGAGCTGGATGATGGGTGTATCCTCTATTAGGAGGATGATAATCTCCTAGGGGGTGAAGGGGATGATTTTTTGGTGAATAGTGATGTCTGAGATCATCAGACGGATGGGAGGGTGACCCTTGTTCTTGGGGTTGGGTGGATTCCTCTTTTTCATCAAAAGAGGATAGGGTGACCTGGCTGTCTCCAGAGCGTGGTGAATAGGATGGACCTCACTGGCGAGGGGAATGGTATCGAGGTGAGGTATGATGGCTTGAATGGGATGAATGTGGAGAGCGCCTGGTATGAAGGGTGGTTGGTGGTCGGGCTAGATCAGCCGGTGTAATGGGTATCTGTTGTGGCTATGGATGGTCCTGCATGGTGGTGAGTGAGGATGTTGTAGTACTCTCCTACTGATGATGTGGATCCTACAAAAGGAAAAACAAATACCTATAGCATAAAAATGATAGAAATATGAAAGTACATGTATAGTGAAATAATAAAGTAAAGTAATAGATCTACATGGTGATGTGCTTAGTGATTTATTACTAGTACTGTGTGGCACTCATGATGGTGAATGTGCTTGTGCATCATGCATTGAATGCATGAAGGTGTAAGATGTTGATGGGTTCAGGGTCATTAAGGCCTTCAATATTGGCTAGATGATATGCTCTTGAGCCATATTTGTGTGTGATAATGAATGGCCCCAACCAGTTTGGGGTGAATTTATCACGTTGTTGGTGAGGTTGACTTGTGATTTGTTGGTTCTCTTTGAGAACCAGGTCACCAATTTTGAACTCACATTGATGCACCTTACTATTGTAGGCATGGTGAAGGTGATCTTGATAGACTCGTGTGTGCTCGATGGCATGGATGCGATGTTCATCGAGGAGTGTTAATTGATCTAGACGAGCTTGGTGAGCGGTGTCATCATCAATGAAATCCTTCATAGATATCCTTAAGGAGGGTATCTCAAGCTCAAGGGGCATGATAGCTTCTGCCCCATATACAAGTGAAAAAGGTGTTGCCCCAGTAGGGGTACGAATGCTGGTATGATATGCCCACAATGCTAGGGGTATTTGATTATGCCAGTCCTAGTGAGACTCTGCTATAGTTTTACGGAGAATGGAGCAGATGGTTTTGTTCATGGCTTCTGCCTGGCCATTTCCTTGAGGGTAATATGGGGTAGAAAAGCTATGGTGTATGTGAAATCTGTCACACAGGGCTCGAATAGTCTTGTTTTTAAAGGATTTCCCATTATCAAAAATGATTTGGGAGGGAATTCCAAAGCGGCATATGATATGCTCTATGATGAATGCTACAATTTTGGCTCCTGTAGTTTGGACCAATGGGATGGCTTCGACCCACTTGGTAAAATATTCTGTTGTTATGATGATAAATTTGTGATTGCTAGAGGAGGTAGGTGTAATTTGTCCAATTAGATCTAGGCCCCATTGGGAAAAGGGCCACATGGACTGGATAGGTTGAAGTGCTTGGGATGGTAAATGTGTTAGGTTGGCATGTTGTTGGCATTTGATGCAACGTTTGACATACTCATAGTAGTCTTGCTCCATTTTGGGCTAGTAGTAGCCCATATAGAGGATGCGTTTGGTGATCACCATGCCACTAAAATGGCCACCACAAGTACCATCATGGGTTTCTTGTACAACCCATTGTGATTCTTGCGGTTCTAGGCAATGTAAGAGTATGTCGTCATAGCTACGGTGGTAAAGGATGTCCCCCAACAAGGTGTAGTGGATCACTCTTTGTTTAAAGGTTTGGCATTGAGCATGGGGTAAATCACATGGTAGGAAACCTAGTTTGATGTACTCTTTGATCTGTGAGAACCATGGGTCGTGAGGTTCGGTGTTTACCACATACACACCACCATCGTCTGTGGGAGGTGTGGGTGATATAGCAGATTGCGTAAGTGTATGAATGGATATAGATGTTGTGTCGGATGTTGGGTTTTGTGGAATGAGGGACCCTAAGGAGGCCATAGTGTCTACAAAATGGTTTGATGATCATGGAGCGGCTTCGAGGTCATACCACTCAAATTGGGATAGGAGTTGTTGGGTGATTTTCTTGTACTGCTGGAGGATTGGGCAGTTGCATAGCCAGAGTTCCTGCACTTGATTGACTATCAAGAGTGAATCACCTATGATGTGGAGGTATTTGATGTGCATAGAGTGTGCTTGTTTTAGTCCTAGGATTAGGGCTTCATATTCTACGTTGTTGTTGGTACAAGGGAAATCGAGTTTGAATGAAAAGGGGAGCGGTTCTCCTTCTGGTGTAAAGAAGACAATGCCTGCACCCCTAGCATGGAGACACCTGGAACCATCGAAGAACATGGTGAGATCAGCCACGAATTTGGGTTCGACATATTCTTCCTCTTCGGTTATGTGGAATATGGAATCATCGAGGAGTTGAATGAGTAGGGGTTGATTGTCAGTTAGGGGGGCTTCAGCCAGTTGGTCGGTGATGACTTGCCCTTTGATGGATTTTTGAGATATGAATTCTAGGTCAAATTCAGTTAGGAGCATGATCCATTTGGTTGTGCATGAATTGTGATAACTTTTGTTCATCATGTACCGAAGGGGATTATCTCGGGTGATGACAAAAGTTGTGTGGTTTAACATGTAGTGTCTTAACTTCTGAGTAGCGAATACTACTGCTAGGCATAGCTTTTCCATGTATCCGTATCTCATTTCATAACTAACTAGTGTACGACTGATGTAGTAGATAGCCTACTCTTTGTCGAGAGCATTCTTTTGAGCTAGGAGTGTACCTAGCACAAGTTCTATAGCTGAAATGTATAGAGTCAGTGGTAATTTTGGGTGCGGTGGTGACATGACCGATGGTGATGTAAGGTAAGTTTTGATAGCATCGAATGCTCCTTGATAGTTATCATCCCATTTGAAGTGTACTCCTTTTTGTAGGAGATGATTGAATGGTTGGCATTTGTCTGATAATTGTGCTATAAATCTATGGATAGAAGTAATCTTGCCCTGGAGGCTACGCAATTGCTTTAGTGTGGTAGGAGGAGGCATCTCGATGATGGCTTTCACCTTACTAGGATCTACCTCAATGCCTCATTGGGAGATAATGAACCCTAGTATTTTTCTTGATGTAACACCAAACACGCACTTCTTTGGGTTGAGGTGCACGTTGTGTTCTAATAATCGATCAAAAATTTGATGGAGATCTTCGAGATGGTCGACACATTTCTTGGACTTAGCGATAAGATCATCCACATAGTCCTCAATATTTTTATGCATTAAATCATGAAATATGTAGGTCATGGCTCATTGATAGGTTGCCCTAACATTTTTAAGGCCAAAGGGCATGACCTTGTAGCAAAAGGTCCCCCAAGGTGTTGTGAAGGAAGTTTTGTGTTGATCGGTTGGGTTGATTCTGATTTGATTATATCCTAAAAATCTATCCATGAGGGAAATCATTTTGTGACCCACGATGGAGTCAATGAGGGAGTCAATGTTGGGTAGAGGGAAGTTGTCTTTGGGACAAGCTTTGTTTAGGTCACAAAAATCTGTGCAAACATGAACGTCATCGGATGGCTTGGGTATAGGGACCATGCTGGATACCCACTCGGGATAGTCGATGGGTACTATGAAATCAATGTCTAGGAGCTTTTGGAGCTTAGATTTCACTATCAATGTGATAGTTGGATGCATGCATCATAACTTTTGTCTTACTGGTTTGGCATTGGGATCTAGTATAAGATTATGAACCACCACAACAGGGTCGAGTCCCAACATGTCTTTGTATGACCATGCAAAAACTTTTATATACTTGTATAGGAAGTTTGTGAAGGTGATGCACTCCTCGGGTGAGAGGCTAGTGGCTAATTTGAGGATGTGTGGATTTTTTGGATCATCATCGATGTCGACATCGATTGTGTCCTCGATGAGCATGCGAGATCCATCACGTAATTGTTTGGGGATAGGAATGAGGTTGAAGTCATCAATGGCCTCGTTGAACTCGTATTCATCATCTATGTAAATGCCCGTGTGATGGACCTGAGGGGCTTGGGATGATGTGGATGAGGAAGGGGCATTTTCCACCTACAAGATGTGAGGAGAAAGAAGGAAGTCTCTAGGTACTGGTATGTGTGAGATATGTGCAAGATCTATAAAGTTTGGGTTTGGGGTATCATCTCGAATTAGTTGGTGGCTATAGTAGAGGGGAGAGCGTAAGTCTACTTCAACCATGTTGATCGATGATGTAGGTGAAGTAGGTGGGGAAGACTCTGGTGAGGGAGGTTCAATGATTTGTGCACATCTTAAGAGGCTCAAGGGAGGTCGTAGGACAATTTGCGGTGAACGCGGATGAGAGGCTGCTCTCTGGAGTTGCCTATGTATAGGTGGGAACATGACTATCCGTATCGGTGGTGGATCAGGTGGGATTGGATCAGGCTCTATTGGTGGGGTAGCTAGGGATAAGGTAGCAAAGTGTTCTGCCAATCTCTCAACATCATAGAATAAAGAGGTATCAACTGTAGGAGATTCTTGGAAGAAGTCATAGGGGACTGTGATGGTTGAAGTGGGTGAAGGCATGTCTTCTAATATATCCATATCGATATATTCTTCCAAGGTGTGTGTTGGATGTGGAGGAGGATGTAGGGATAAATCTTGGATCTCATATTCTAATGTATAGATGGTGGTTGGGTGATAACCTAGGCCGGTTTTGTCGGTAGGTGATCAGACACATGGATTTATATGTGTACGTAACCCTTGCTCATAATGACCTAGCCCGAACCCATGCCAATGAAAATGTTGTAAGTAGCACAAGGCAAATTGAGGGTTGGCTAGATGTGTAATTGCATCACCAGAGCTAGATTGTGGTATTGGAGCAGTTGGTGGAGGGATCGAAGAGTCGACTCCTGCATACACAAAGTTGGTGTGGTTTTCGGGACTTCCTAATTGTATGACGGTTCCAATGGTAAGGACCGAAGCTGAAGGGTGACCAAAATCATGGGTGGATTGGATCAGAGGGTCACATACATGAGCGTTGCATACATTATAGTCTCCTAGGCCCAAATTTGTCATGAAGATGGATATGCATGGTGTGGTATGCTCTAGTGACTGAGGTGGGGTATCAAAATCAGTTGAGGAAGGAGAAAGTTGAGATTCCTTGATGGTCATGGCTGAAGGGTGTGGGAGTTGTTCCTCTGAATTTGATGTTGGTTGTTCCGGTTCATGATGTTTGGTTGTTGTGTCTTGAATAGGTTGTTTGTTCTATGTAGGGGATGGTATCGATGCAGGTGTTGGGATACGTGGAGATGTGAATGTCTTAGGTTTCGGTCGAAAGGGAAGAGGAGGTGTTTGTGGTGTAGGAAGGATAGGGGCTCTCGTATGCAAAGGTGGGGAAGGTACGGTAATAGGTTGTGTAATGGGTGATGATGATGGTTGGGGTACCATGGGTGGAAATTGGAATGGTAGAGGTTGGGATGATTATGGAGGCCATAAGGATGGTGGTGAAAAAGGTATGGTAGAGGTTTTGGGTCCCCTAAAATATGGTGCTAATGGTGCAGACATCGAGGTTTGTGCTCTTGATGAACACTGGGATGTTGAGGTGGAGGTTGAGGAGGATATCGATGCTCCTACTGACTAGTGAGAAGATATAGGGAATAGTTGGGATGATGAGAATGATGGTGCAGGTGGAAGGTCTACCACATTACAAAACTTAAATGGGTCTCCATCGGCTGGGACATAGTGAACTAGTCCATTGTGGATGTACTTGAGGCAATGGTGTAGTGTGGATGGGACACACTGCATATCTCTAATCCAAGGGTGACCGAGGAGAATATTGTATTGCATTTCTCCTTGGATGATGTGAAAGAGGATGGGAATGGTATGGATGCCTACGTGGATTGGTAAGACTATGGATCCTATGGTAGGTCTCATGGAGCCATCGAAAGCACGTAGGTCAAGGGAAGGTATGGCAAAATGGGCTTGCAGGATGTGCAGGTGATGTAGAGCTATTATGGATATGATACTAATGGATGAGCTCGTATCAATGAGTACCCACTTGTAGGTGATATCATTGATATTGGCTTGTATGTGGAGAGGGGGGTCTACTCCTTCTCCTACGAGTTCCGTTATCTCATGGTCATGGAAACTGATTGAGGGCTAGAGGTAGCATGGGATATTTCCAATAAAATTGACAAAGGCATTGGTGTCATGTGTCTCTAAGTCAATGGAATGTAGGATGTCATTCAACGCCTCATGATGGGGTTGAGATTGTTGTAGGAGATCAAATATGGATAGCCATGTGGGGGCATTACGTAACTGATGGGTTAGGCTACCATGGATGGTAATCATATTTTGAGGTGGTGGTGGTACGGTATTAGGCATTTGAGGTACTTGTGGTGATGTGAACTAAGTTGGTGAGGAAATGATAGGTGTTGTCTGGCGAGATGGGTATCGTTGGTTCCTCGTAGTAAGGTTGATCATACCTACTACGCCACGTGATGGAGGATCACATTGTACATTGTTCACTTGGTGAGGTGGAGCTAGGGGATTGTTTAGAGGTCTAGGAGGATTGGGTCCTCTGTGATCTGGTAGGGGGTTTTGGAAAATCCCTAGGTTTTGATTTTATGGGGCTAGAGGGTTTGCTACCTGAATAGTACCCCTATCGATTAGGTCTTGAACTTGCCCATGGAAGGAGTGACATGAATCGATATTATGGCCATGCTACCTATGGAAAGGATAGAAGAGCTACTCATTATAGTCATGAGGCTTGGGTGAATTTGGATCCAATGGGTGGATCTCAGGTAGAATGAGATGGTTGCCCTCATACAATCTATGGAATAGGGTTGGTAATGGTTCGGATAAGGGTGTGAAGTTGCATGGTGGACCCTGTGGGTGCATGCCTCGGTATTGTTATGGTCGAGGTGGAGCAGGAGCATTAGCTTGGAATGCTTGTGGCTATGGTGTATAGGGTGGAGGAGTCGGTGCTAGTGCTAGGGTAGCAACTACGACTTGGTTGGCTTGCGGTGGCCAAGGGTAAGGTTGATTTGGTGTGGGTCTATTGAAGCGAAAGTTGGAGTTATAGTTGGATTTGGCTCTCAACTTAATCTTCCTAGATTGAACCTTAATGTCTTCGATCACTTTTTCTTGTGAGATGGCATCTTCAAAAGTATGACTTTGGTGAAGTTGGAGGGATGTGGAAATGTGTTTGTGGCAACTCTTGGAAAAGAGTGTCACAAGCTTTAAAGTGGGGAGGCTATGGGTGAGGTCATGGATAATCACTCTCCATATGGAAATGAACTTAGTAATGGGTTCATCATCCACCTATCATAAGGCGTAGACATCAGAGAATGTGGTCTTCTTCTTGATGTTGATGGAAAAGTGCTCTAGGAAGGAGTTGGCTAGCTTCTCAAAGGTATATAGGCTATGGCATGGGAGCATGTTGTACCAATCTAATGTTGGCCCAATGAGGGATAGGGAGAAGGTACACAACATAAGAGGGTTACTACTATGAAGTTGGTAGCAGGAGGAGCGGTAATTGCTCACATGCTCTCTAGGGTCTTCCTTACCTCTATACTTGTTAAATTTTGGTATTTCGAAGTGATAGGGATAGGGAGGAATGGGAATTGATGGGTGAACTAGCTCATTGCATAGTTCATCATAACAAGGCTTTTGTGGCCCATAGCTAGAGGTGCGTAGGTTCAACATTTTGACTTCATCTCGTAAGAGTTGAAGTTTGGGTGTCATAGGAGTAGAGGGTTGGGCTATGGTAGGCTGACCCTATGGATGTGGTGGATATTGGTATTGTTGTTCTTCACAATATTATGGGGAATATTGTTGTGCCTGATCATGATAAGGTGGGTACTAGGTGACATGTGTTGTCATGTCCACTGGTACACTAGGTTGTGGGGTAGGTGTCTATTGAGGATAATAGTATTGTGATTGGGAAACATGTGGTTGTGGCATGGGTACTTGTTGGGTTGGAGCCTATTGTAATGGTTGGGTCCATAGGTGGTGATGACCAAGCTGGAGGAGGCATAAAGAAGCTAGGTGCAGCTGGTGGTAGTGTAGGTGTCAGAACTACTGGTACTAGGGGTGGTTGAGATGAGGTATCAAAGGATGGGATCTGTCTCTGTCTTGGAGGGTAGGAGGTAGGGAAGCTAAACTATGTAGAATAGCTTGGTTGAGTGGGTGGGTAAGCTGTCGGTCTCGGTCCATAGGTAGGATGGATATTGGTAGTGGGAGCCTAAAAAGGAGGAGGTGGTGGTATCCTAAAGGTCATCATAGGCAAAGGTGGCTCTAAAGGTTGGGTATCATACAGTCTGGATACCTAGGAGATTGGTGGGAAAGCTACTAAAAAGGTGGGATAAGCTATCGAGGTAGGAGCTTGGGTTGAGGGGAAAGTGTATGTGTACACTCCCTCTTGGGTTTGTGCATCTTGCTCCTAAAGGGGTGGTTGGTAGATGCCTTCAGATATGGTGAAGAATGGCTCTTGGGAAGATGATGGTTGGTACTCTTGTGAAGAGTATGGGTGTGAGGTTTGAGGGAATGCTTGTGGTTCCTATTGGGAAGGGATCTATTGTGCAGTTTGGAAGGATGGCTTCTGGCTTCCTACAGTGGAGGAGGATGGGTCAGACACCATTCCTATGGTAGGGGTGAATGATGCGACCTCAGGATGGGTATGGTTTAGGAGGGAGGAATCATTCTCAAAAAGGGATTGAGATAGATTTTGGAAGAAGGGATGTGCAAATGTGGGTGAAGTAGGCATGACCTCCTCGTCTATGGTAAATAATGGAGGAGGTTGTCCTAGTGCTATGTAGATTACATGGTCATAGAATGTGGTTGGTGGATTAGGTGAGGATGGGGCTGAAAGGAGTGGGTAATCCTCTACGAGTGAAGTAGCAAGGGCTTCACTCAAGGTTGATGTCTCATCACGAGGCATCATGTGTGTGAGTTGTACATTGGATTCTATGCATGAATCAGATGTGTCTATGGTCTTCCCCTTCATGATCGAAGGAGTAAGAGTGGACTGACTAGAGGAAGGGGGAGGCCATTCCTCCATAGAGCGTGCTTGCTCATGCGCTCTACTACGGGTGACCACAGGCATAGTAGCATGTGTAAAAGGGGTTTTAGGAATAAACCCTATGTGATATAGACTCAACTGTGTCTAATGTAAGTGTAAAGTAAGTGACATGTTGTGTGTAGCAAGACAATATATAGTGTAATGTGTTGAGACCGGTCCGTGATCATGCAAACAATGGTAGACCAGAATCAATTCTAAATGCTAAAAAAGTAAAAGTGTTTTGTTTGTTTTGTGTGTTGTAATGTTGATACTCCCTATGTAGAATCAAGGGTAATGGAGTGGATACTCTAGAAAATCAGGAATGTCATCGATATCAAACCTCCTACAACACCCAAAGATGCACATAATAGAATGGTATCACAACGTGCAAATGGTGACCTGTATGGAAGGTACGGTAAAATGATATCCTAAAGGGGGAGAACCCACTATGCTGAAGTGAGTTCACTATATCCTCTCACGAGAAGAGGTGGCACTGTCTATGACCTGCTAGGCATGGTTGGCATACCCCATGCTTTCGCTTCACCCTCGGATGGGCTTGGTCAAGAATGATAGTTACCAATTCCACAAATTATACTAGCCTTGTGGATGAAGGCGTCTAATCCTATCCCACTCCATAGGTAACCATTGGTGATGAAATCCAGGGCCCAATCACAAAAGTGGGGGATTTTTTGGTGATGAAATCTAGAAAACCACTCCTGTGGGGCTGCTAGGTGTCTAGGGGGTGAGCTGATGGAGAGTGAAACTCGATCCACACCAGTCTCGAGTGATGGATTGGGGATGAAGTCCAATCTCACCACTTGTTTAAATACCATGTGAGTGTGTGTGGGTTTATGTTTTGCTAATGGTGTATGCAAGGTAAGAAACTAACTAATTGCCTTTTCAAAAGAAAACTAATCCTAATGCCTTTTTGAAAGCAAATGATTAGATAACTTGTATTCTTTGCAAAGAAATGGTCTAGTCCTAAATGCCTTTATAAAGCAAATTAATCTACTTTGCAAAACATGGAAACATGCAATCCAAGTGTGTGAAGTAAAAGGGGATTAGGAAACCCTGATTTAAGCTATAGATTATAGTATGCTTTAGAAATTAGATGACATAGAAGAAGGGGATTAGGAAACCCTAAGTTTAACCATTAGAATGTACACTTCTTTTAGCGATAGATGCTATAAACAAAGGGGGAAATAAGGTAGGCTTGTACTACATGCAAACAACTAAAGGAAATGTAAATTTATTTGAAAATAAATTTTAAGAACTTGTTGGAAAGTTGCAGGTCTTGAAACTTTAGAGAAATTTAATAATCCTATGAACTTGAAATGAAAGCAAATCTACACCTAGAAATTGTTATTTGACTAGTGCATGCTTTGTGCTTTCAAAATATTATAGAAAAGAGGTGTAAAATGAGGCATACCTACATTATGATGCTATGGGGGGTTTTATTGGCCCTTGAAAGAGTCACCCCTATGGATTTGGGGGTTTTTGAGGCTTCTATGCTCAAATCACCACCCGAGGGGTGAATTCAGTTTTGAAGGCTCATATCTGATATCTGATAGTTTAGAAGGCCTTTGGAGGTTGCAGGGAGGTCTGAGAAGTCAATATTTTGAGGTTTTGGGGCTCTTAAATGCACTTCACCACTCGAGGGGTGAATTGGTAGTAAGTTCATGGGATGGGGGTGAATCAAGTTTAGAGGCTCCAAATCTGAAACTATGATGGCCTAGGGTGGTTCCTAGGGCTTTGGAGGTCTCTGTGGTAGACAAATTTGGTACCTACAAGACATAGAAATAGAGGAAAAAGTTAGATTCACTTAAAATAGTTAACCTAGCATTGTCCATTGTGGGGGTCCCACCGGGCATGCTAGAATGAAATGGGTAGAAAATGACATTTGATAATTTAACACAAAACACAATGATGCATTAAACAAAGAAATTGTAATTCCATTGATATTAAGAGATACGTGTTACAAGAGGGACATGATGCCCTTTATCCATTTATTTTCCTAACAATGTTACAATCAATTTGATGTCTTCTTCAATCGTCCCTCAATGTAGGTGGGCTTCTTTGTATGTGGGCCACCATCGGGTTGTTGTTTGTTTGATGTTGTTCTTCCTCTTCAGATTTGCTAAATAACCTATGAAGAACCTACAAAATGGGGGTTAGTGTGATGGGGGGCTTGCCTTAGTCAGGCCCCATATTTAGGAAGATGAAATGACTATAAAAACATGATAAAAACTGAAATAAATTATGCAGAAGGTGATAATATGGTGAAACAGAGCTTACCTCCCAAATCTGGGGTGATTTGGGGCCTGTAGACCCAATTCGCCACCCAGGGGTGAACTGATGCCAGATTCATGGGGCAAGGGGTGATCTGAGCTGTGAGGTCTCTTTTGCAAAATCCCTCTGGTGGATCGATTCCTAGGCAGCTGGGGTGCCTCTGTGTGCTATTGAAATCTGACTGTGTGCATCGAAAACTGACTGTTCAATGTTCACTTTCCATTTTTGTAGAGTTTCTGTGCTTTGTTGAATTTGGGAGAGAGATGTAATTAGGGGTTTAGGACCCACTATTTATAGGCAAAGGCAAGGTGCAGGGGGGGTTAGATAGACTAAACCTAGGTTTGATTCTGACTAGGGTTAGGTTAGGAAATGCAATGTGGCAACATCACATTCCTTATGGGAAATATTCCATCCTCACACATGTGTGAGGATGGATTAGGGCTAATCTTGATTAGGAGGTCTTAAGTCAATTTAGGACATGATTAAAGAAATATCCTAACAAACCCTAATTTCACACATGTGGGAGGATGTAATTAGTGTTAATCAAGATTAAGGGTTCTTTTAATCAATTTTTCCCTAAAAAGGTGACTTAAGTGAAGTCAACATTAAATTAGATTTTAGGAATTGACTTGTTAATTGTTTTGGTCAACTAATACCCCGTGGGGGCCTCAATTGAGTGCAAATAGGCTGTCGGAGGATATCCCAATGCATGGGATGTGATTTTGAAGGCTTATGAGGGTTTAGGACCTAAAAGCCGATGAAGTAGTATATGGAAGTCTACATATTGCTATGGCAAACTATGGCAATCTACGCATTACTACGCATGACTACGCTACTACGCATGACTATGCATGACTATGATAGCCTACAATAGCCTAGGGATGTCTGGAATCACCTATGGATACGTAGAAATAGCAATGTGTGACTTTTGGGTGTCTACATTTGCCCCTTTTTGTACTATACTATGTAGAACACAGTTTAATAAAAAAATGTGAAGGGTTTGTGCAGAAGCAAAAGGGATATAAGGGGAATGGAATCCAATAAAAGAGTATGTAGCCACTCGAAGCATGACCATACAAATTAATGAGATGTCCAAGGGAAAGAAGAGAAGAAGAAAATAAGGAGAAGAGGAAAGAAATAAAAATAATGTTGAAAAAGGAAATGGATGATTGTGGATGCAATGATGTGATTTTTCTGAGTCCGTATGACATTCATGATGCCATACCAGTTGCTTGAGAATAGAAAACTTTTGACTGCTTTGATTTTGTGACTAGATCAGCGTGGTCCAAAAGTATGAATAGGACAAAAGCCTATCTAAATTTTTGTTGTTGATTGATTGATGAGAACATGGTGACAAGTGTCAAACCACTCAAGTTAGTTGACATTTGGATTATTAAATCATGACCAGATCAGCATGGTCATGAAATCCTTTTCCAAATGTTGTGCTAGGATTATATCAAATGTATAATCCATTATGTACTCAATATACATGAATGCTAGATTGACTTCTCCATGGAAACACATAACTCTCATGATGTAACCCATGTCTGTTTGGGATTGAGATTATAATCATATGATAATATTCAGCAAAAATTTTCATAGACAAATGTGCTAATCACACTTTTGGATTTTCGATGTTGTGGTTGCATGCAAAGCTAACTTTGGATATGAATACCCCCTCAAATAAGGAATAAAAAATGAGGTGAATTAAGTGTGGTGAATTGATGATGCAACGATTGATAAGATACCAATGCATGATGAATATGATTGCAAATGAAGTTAAAAGACTATTTTGGAAGGTTCCTAGGGTTTTAGAGGGCATGTGCCTACTTTCCTAGGGTTTTGGGTGCATTTTGGGGTGTTTTGGTTGAGTTTGCCACCCGGGGATGATTTTGACCTAAATCACCACCCGAGGGGTGAATTGGGTTTCAGTTCGCCCCTCGAGGGGTGAATCGGTGATTAAGGTATATTTAAGCCCTAATTTGCATGGAATGGGCTCATTTTTATGGTGCATGACATTGGAAAGTGACTTATGGAGGCATTCAATGGCACGAGAAGAGCGCGGGTGATGACTTTGATAGCAACGATGGCAAGGGGACGCAGGACAGTTGGTAGCAGGCGCGGGGACCCACCGATAAGTGTTATTTTGCTTTGTTTTGATTTTGTTTTATTTTTCCAGAGAAATGTAAATGAGGGGGGAGGTTTTCATCTTGATTTAAAAATTTCCATAATTTTTAATTAAAATTTTGGGTACCCATTTGGTAAACGAGCCAAATGGGTACCCAAAAATGCGATTAGGTTTTGAATTGGACTTGTTTTGTCACCAATTTGACCGGGTAATGGGTAGAGTAGATGTGAAGTTTGACTGTCAATTTTTGAAGTAACGGTGTACTAACATTGACATGTTATTGTATTTTGTTAGCTAAAGTAGGAAATGGGTATCCTGTTATGCAACTGTTATATTTTTTTGTTTTCGTTTGGTATGATTTTTGAATATGTCTCTTGGAGGTGTAATTTATCAAACCTAAGTTGTTAGATTTGCCTTGTTAGAGGTAGAATTTTTGGAAACCGATGAAAATTTCACTGTAGAAGGGCAAAATGGGTGTCCAAAATTTTTTTTTTTTGGTGAATGACTTCATTTGGCCTACCTTTGATTTGCGTGCCAAGGTGTAGATGATGTTAAACTGAAAATGAGCTGTAGGGAGCCTGATTTAGATTGTATTCAGCATCTGTTTGAACTTTCACCGCTAAGTGGGTAAATGGGTATCCAAAAATATGACTATTATTTTTGAATTATGTCTTCTGATGTGTGTTTGATTTTGGTGTATTTATGATAGAGTTGATTTTTAGATCTGTATAGATTGGTATGTTGTTTTTTAATTTTGTTGACACATTTACTGCTAAGTGGGAAAATGGGTATCCAAAAATAATATTTGTTTTTGTAGATGTTGTTGTTTGGATTATGTTTGATTTTTGTGCCAATTAATAGGTAGTCTTAAATTTGAACTGAGCTGTTGGGAGTCCAAATTATGTTGATTGTCACATTAGCTTGCACTTTTGCCATGAAATGACAAAATGGATATCCAAATGTGTGACTATTATGTTGATGTGCTTTGTCATGTGTTTTGTGCATTATTTTACTTTGAAGTGTGTGTCAAATTAAATAGGTTTATTTTAAAAATTGTGATTGATGTAGTTTTATTTGATTGCATTGTTATGTGGATTTTTGATGTGTGTTTTATTGTATTTTGGGTAGGTGAAGATGCTTGAGCCCCATCATCGGGTGAGGAAATTTAAGGAGGGTTTTGAGGAGCTGATGAAGACGAAAGAGGAGTTATCTTGGTTGGATGACATACATTTCCAAGGTGTGTGAGAATGTAAGAGCATCCATACTAACAGAGCATACATGTCTACATTGTGTGAGTGGTGGGACGCAGACAGGAACACCTTTCATTTTCCTACTAGGGAAATGACCGTGACATTAGAAGATGTGTATCGGATTTATCGACTGTCGATTGAGGGTGTTCCTGTGAGGGCAACCATAGATGAGAGTAAGCACGCTATGTTGGAGAGATTATTTGGGGCATATTGGAGGGATGTGGATGTCTCTAAGATTGATTATGAGTGGCTATGGATACAGGATAAGATATCAGATCGATAGTGCGTGGCTATGATGATGATCTCTATGTATGCTCTACCTGACAGTTATGGGGTGTTGTTTACCTATAATATGTTGGATGTAGTGAGTGACATGGTGGAGCGGAAGGTTGTATTTGCATAGCTGCCTACACTATTGGCCCAAGTCTATCATGAGTTGCACGATGTTGTTTAGGGCAGGAGGACAGGGCTGAGTGTGATTCCCTTATTGTAAGTATGGGCATGGAAGCACATAGTGTTCGAGAGGCTATATTTATTGTCTCACCCTATACATGTGGAGGGCAAAGAGTATTTAACCAATGCTTTGAGTTGGAGTACAATGGCTGATCAGGGTATCTAGAGGCCGCATGAGGGTGACCCACTATTATGGAGGGATAAGTTTGGAGGCCTGACTCTTGGTGATATTAGGAGGTCTTGGTTGGGTGGGGTAAGTTGGGGTGAGGATTATGAGTAGCTACGGGTCATATAACGTGGTAGATGGTTGGTGGGGTGGTACACTTGATATATTGAGTATTTTTAGTTTGATAGAGTGAGGTAACAATTTGGGTTATAGCAGGATGTTCTATGGGATCCTATGATTTATTATAGGTGATGAGGAGATAGAGGGGATCAGCCTATGGAGTTGCCTTGGGTTGGGGGGAGGGATCCTCCTATGGATATTATAGTTATAAGGGATGCTGGGACTACTCTAGAGTTTGATGTATGGTGGGCACTATAGAGTTGGGAGCCTGGGAGAGGTGTAGTTGATTGATGGGTGGCACCTGTTGCTAGGGCACCTGCACCAGAGGGGAGAACTAGTAGGAGAACTTGAGCTAGGGTAGAGGATGTGGCTGGTGGTGAGGAGGAGGTTCCTTTATGATGATCATGGTGTCACTTGGGAAATGGAGTGAGTGCCCAAAGTGTGAGGATGGAGGAGGTGCATGTGGATGTAGACATGGGTATGGGACAGGCTGTTGGAGCCGAGGCCGAGGGAGGCAACCTTGGATATTGGTGCATTTGTTGGGATGGCACAACAGATTCCTATTGATATCATGGAGAGATAGGCTATAGAAGAGGAGTCACGGGGACTACACGATAGAGTTACAGTAGTTGAAGGCTGATATGGTGGAGATGAGGGCTGCTATGGCTAGGTAGGAGCAGATGATTGAAAATTTGACTAGTCGTTGGCCGTTGAGTCTACAAAAAAGATGATGTGTGAGACTGCTTTGTTGGTGTGTAGGATTCCTCTCCCTTACTATGATCGAGTGGTGTTGCAATCTGGATCATGGTCATGAGTGCAAGCACCATCACATCAGATTCAATGTAGTGCTACTACGGTGGGATAGGTTGGTGCCAGGGCTGAGGTGCAAGATCAACCTACTATGGATCTGGTTCCAAAGTTTAGGGTGGAGTCGATCCGGGCTACAGAGATGTGAGTGAGCTATGAGGACTGTGGGGAGACTCCTAGTGGGAGTTAGGATATTCTTATTTTAATTATATCTTGCGGGTATTTTTTATGCTAGATGATGACGGGAGTGATCCTAGATTGTACCCTTTGGGCATTTTGTATGGATGATATATATATACATTTTGATTTTGGCTATTATATATACATGTGTTATTTTTATGGTTTGAAATGTGTTCTTGTTTATGTTTGCATAGATTAGCGTAACATAGTTTATAGGTATGTATGATAAATAGATATACATGTGTGAATGGTTTAGATCTATTATCATTCTGTTGTATGAATTAATTGTAGAATAGTATGATGGTTGTGTTTTGAATGTAGTGTGAGTTGATATCGGATGTGATTTTGTAATAAATGCATGTAGTATGAATGCAATAATCTAATATGATTTTAAAATGCATATAGGATGAATGCAATGCTATAATGTGATTTGTGAGATGCATGCAGTATGAATGTAATGCTATAGTTTGTATTAAATGTATATGGCATAGATGCATGGATGCATGTATGAATGTACTGAAATGTGCCAAGGAAGCACTTGTATCCTAGCATATACCTATATGAATGTGATCCATTTCATGATTTCAGGGATGGTGGATAATGTAAAGCATGTGTAATTTTTTTGACCAACATAGTTATGACAATCAAATCTCAAACCCTTAGCTATACAAGTGTTTTTGGCAACTTATAGCATAATCAGTCTAGTTCAAAATTTGTCTTGGACCTATGTGTGTGAATGTGTAAGTTTCATTTATCCATTTTTAGGGAGGTAGGATTAACCCATTGTAGATGCTACTGAACTAGCTAGCTCATCCATTCGCAGCAGTGATCTATACACAAGCGAGATGCTAATGTTGCATATGTGTTACCACCTATAAGACTATTCCACTGGTAGGCAGGCTATTGGAGCCTATTTCTAGTGATGGAAATCATCCCATGGTGTTATGTTGAACCGAAGGACCAAATATGATAAGCATAACATGGATGATATCAAGAGGTGTTTCATTTTTTTTTGCCCCTCATCTAGTGTTGACCTAATGATTGTGGAGCCTTTTTTTTTTTTTGTATTCTCATGGTGCTCTTTTTGCATGGGTGATGAAGTTTATTTTCTACCAAATCATTTATTTTTTCTTATGCTTGATCCCTTTGTTTATTCCCAGGTCGTATGTTAACCATGCAGGCGATAGGATGAGTAGGGGATACCATTCACTAGATGACGATATATACTCAAGATGTCCTCTTTTCTAGGCTCAAAATTGTTTAATGTGTAACCTGTTGTGAGTGATCCATGAGAGAAGTTGAACCAGCCTAAAGCACCATAAGAATAATGTATAATACTCAGTAGCTATGGGTGAGACTGGATTGCCTGAACTACAGAGTGGTCAAAATTAAACCTGACACCTATGTATACCCTTATCCTGAAAAGGGGGAATGGACATCCAGGTGGTGATGCTAACAAGTGTGTTTGTTACTCCTGTTAAGGCGCATGGGGAAGAATGTAAAAACATGAATTAAAAGTTTAAATATAAATAATATGAATATGTGCAATGGATGTAAATTTAAATGATGCAAGTGGGGGAATGCAATATCTACTAGAGGAAAGTTACACTATGTAGAAGGATAATTTTAGAAAAATGTATTTACAGATGATTAATGTGTTTACTGATGAAAAAAAGTGTGATGTTATGATCATGGTTGCTCCATAATGTGGGGTGTGTGTGTAGTAGGCGTATAAGCTATGAGCTAGATAGATGTATGTAATAGTTATCTAAAGAAGAAATATGTAAGGGTGGAACATACAAATGGAAGAAGTGAGAAGAAATAGACTTTGGTAACCAATCAAGGAAAGGGGATTACCAAAAGCCAACAAATATAGGAGAGAAGAAATGGGTCAGCGTAGGTAAGAAGTAGAAGAAATAAGCTAGAAGAAGGGAAGTAATTTGATACTATTATCGGGTAAAATTGCGTGGGTTCGATCAAGAGTGGGATAGTGAAGTAATGACATGGCTAGGATTGTGGATGGATCTATAGTTGGAAATATTATGAATGTAGCAGGTGGGCAATGTCAGGGTGCTACGAGGTGGCAAGGTCCTATGAGTAATACGATGTGCAAGACTTAGAAGTTGGCTAAATGGGAAGGAGCACTCTTATGATGGGATACACTCACCATGCAACATGTTGTGCACCAGGGTTTCTAATGATCTACACTCTTCAATATCATGACCCAGTTGGCGATGGTAAATGCAAAATTGATTCTCATTGTATTTGCATGATTTGGGGCATGAGGGATCAATGGGTCAAATCTTAGGTAGGTCAATGAGACCCTGATGTGTGATATGGTAAAACATTTTGGATAGCGGTGCATGTGGAATAAGCATTGGATAAATGTATGGGTCCATTGGAGGTGAGTAGGGCCTGGGTGAAGGGTGACCTGGTAGTGGAGGTATGGGTCTGGGATCTGGCATGGGTTGAGTCTAGGGTCAAAGGAGGGATCTATGTGGTGGTGAGGATGGATGGGTCATGGGAGACTACCGTGGATGAACATAGCAATGACAGTGGCTCATCTACAACTCTAGAGCATTTACATGGGAGAAGAGATGTTGTATCTCATGATGCTATGGTGATAGTGTTGGTGAAGGTGGTGATTGAGACCTTGATGTGAGTGGTGTGGCATAATAGGCATAGGACAATGGATGAGGTCTTAATGATTATGGAGAATAATTAAAAGATCTTGGGTATTGGAGAGATTTTTGTAAAGATAAGCCTTGCAGGGGGGAAGGTGGCATCTTGAGGACCGGTGCATAGGTGATGGCTCTAAGTGATAATGTGAATGGGGAGGGGGCATGTTTGCATGACTATCTTGAGTAGCTTGGGCCACATAGGCTTGCAAATATTGGGAGTATGTGGACTCGCCATTGGGCAATAGGGCAAGTAGGTATGATGGACGAGCTAGATGATGGATGTATCCTCTATTAGGAGGATGATAATCTCCTAGGGGGTGAAGGGGATGATTTTTTGGTGAATAGCGATGCCTAAGGTCATCAAAATTATGGGAGGGTGATCCTTGTTCTTACGGTTGGGTGAATTCCTCTTTTTCATCAAAAGAGGACAAGGTGACCTAGATGTCTCCAGAGCATGGTGAATAGGATAGACCCTGCTAGTAAGGGGAATGACATCAAGGTGAGGTATGATGGCCTAAATGGGATGAATTCAAAGTGTCTGGTATGAAGGGCAACTGGTTGCTGGGCTAGATCAGCCTGTGTGATGGGTATCTATTGTGGCTACGGATGGTCCTACATGGTGGTGAGTGAGGATGCTGTAGTACTCTCCTACTGATGATGTGGATTCTATTAAAGGAAAAAAAAATAACTATAGCATAAAAATGATATAAATATGAAAATACATGTATAGTGAAACAATAAAGCAAAGTAACAGATCTACATGGTGATGTGCTTAGTGATTTATTACTAGTACTGTGTGGCACTCATGATAGTGAATGTGCTTGTGCATCATGCATTGAATGAATGAAGGTGTAATATGTTGATGGATTTAGGGTCATTAAGGCCTTCAAGATTGGCCAGATGATATGCTTATGAACCATATTTGTGTGTGATAATGAATGGCCCTAATCATATTGGGGCAAATATATCGCATTGTTGGCGAGGTTGACTTGTGATTTGTTGGTTTTATTTGAGAACTAGGTCACCGATTTTGAACTCACATTGATGCACCTTACTATTGTAGGCATGAAAAAGGTGATATTGATAGACTTGTGTGTGCTCGATGGCATGGATGTGACGTTCATCGAGGAGTGTTAATTTATCTAGAAGATCTTGGCAAGAGATATCATCATCAATGAAATATTTCATAGATATCCTTAAGGAGGACATCTCAAGCTCAAGGGGCATGATAGCTTCTTCCCCATATACAAGTGAAAAATGTGTTTCCATAGTAGGGGTATGAATGATGGTACAATATGCCCATAATGCTAGGGGTATTTGATTATGCCAGTCCTAGTGAGACTCTATTACAGTTTTACAAAGAATGGAGTAGATGGTTTTGTTTATGGTTTTTGCCTAGCCATTTCCTTGAGGGTAATATGGGATTGAAAAGCTATGGTGTATGTGAAATATATCATACAGGGCTTGAAAAGTCTTGTTTTTAAAGGATTTCCTATTATCTAAAATAATTTGGGAGGGAATTACAAAGCGGCATATGATATGCTCTGTGATGAATGCTGTAATTTTGGCTCCTGTAGTTTGAACCAGTGGGATGGCTTCACCCCACTTGGTAAAATATTTTGTTGCTATGATGATAAATTTGTGATTTCTACATGAGGCAGGTGTGATTTGTCCAATTATATCTAGGCCCCATGGGTAAAAAGGCCACATGGACTAGATAGGTTGAAGTGCTTGGGATGGTAAATATGTTAGGTTGGCATGTTGTTGGTATTTGATGCAATGTTTGACATACTCATAGTAGTCTTGCTCCATTTTGGGCCAATAGTAGCCCATACAGAGGATGCATTTGGTGATTTCCATGCCACTAAAATGGCCACCACAAGTATCGTCATGGTTTTCTTGTACAACCTATTACGATTCTTGTGGTTCTAGGCAACACAAGAGTATGCCATCATAGTTGCAATGGTAAAGGTTGTCCCCCAACAAGGTGTAGTAGATCACTCTTTGTTTAAAATTTTGGTGTTGGGCATGGGGAAAATCACATGGTAGGAAATCTAGTTTGATGTACTCTTTGATCTATGAGAACCATGGGTCGTGAGGTTCGGTGTTTACCACATACACACCACCATCATCTGTGGGAGGTGTGGGTGATATAGCAGATTGTGTAAGTGTATGAATGGATACATATGTTGTGTCAGATGAATTTTATGGAATGAGGGACCCTAAGGAGGCCATAGTGTCTGTAAAATAGTTTGATGATCGTGGAGTGGCTTCGAGGTCATACCACTCAAATTGGGATAGGAGTTATTGGGCGATTTTATTTTACTGCTAGAGTATTGGATAGTTGCATAGCCAAATTTCCTACACTTGATTTATTATCAAGAGTGAATTGCCTATGATGTGGAGGTGTTTGATGTGCATAGAGTGAAATTGTTTTAGTCCTAGGATTAGGACTTCATATTTTGCATTATTGTTGGTACAAGGGAAATCGAGTTTGAATGAGAAGGGGAGTGGTTCTCCTTCTGGTGTAAACAAGACAATGCCTACACCCCCAGCATGGAGACACCTAGAACCATCAAAAAACATGGTGAGATCAGCCACAAATTTGGGTTTGACATATTCTTCCTCTTCTGTTATTTGGAATCATCAGGGAGTTGAATGAGTAGGGGTTGATTGTCAATTAGGGGGGCTTCAGCCAGTTGGTCGATGATGACTTGCCCTTTGATGGATTTTTGAGATATGAATTCTAGGTCGAATTCAATTAGGAGCATAATCCATTTGGCTGTGCATGAATTGTGATAACTTTTGTTCATCATGTATTGAAGGGGATTATCTTGGGTGATGACAAAAGTTGTGTGGTTTAACATGTAGTGTCTCAACTTCTGAGTAGTGAATACTACTGCTAGACATAGCTTCTCCATCTATCCGTATCTCATTTTGTAACTAACTAGTGTACGGTTGATATAGTAGATAGCCTACTCTTTATCAAGAGCATTCTTTTGAGCTAGGAGTGTGCCTAGCACCAGTTTTGTGGCTGAAATGTATAGAGTCAGTGCTAATTGTGGGTGCGGTGGTGACATGACTGGCGGTGATGTGAGGTAAGTTTTGATAGAATCAAATTCTCCTTGATAGTTATCATCCCATTTGAAGTGTACTCATTTTTATAGGAGATGATTGAATGGTTGGCATTTGTCTGATAATTGCACTATAAATCTATGGATAGAAGTAATCTTGCCCTGGAGGCTATGCAATTGCTTTAGTGTAGTAGGAGGAGGTATCTCAATGATGGATTTCACCTTATTAGGATCTACCTCAATGCCTCATTGGGAGACAATGAACCCTAGTATTTTCTTGATGTAACACCAAAATTACACTTCTTAGTGTTGAGGTGCATGTTGTGTTATAACAATCGATAGAAAATCTGAAGGAGATCTTCAAGATGGTCGACACGTTTCTTGGACTTAGCGATAAGATCGTCCACATAGTCCTCAATATTTTTGTGCATTAAATCATGAAATATGTAGGTCATGGCTCATTGATAGGTTGCCCCAAATATTTTTGAGGCCAAAGGCATGACCTTGTAGCAAAATAAAATGGTAGAAAATGACATTTGATAATTTAACACAAAACACAATGATGCATTAAACAAAGAAACTATAAATTCATTGATATTAAGAGATATGTGTTACAAGAGGGACATGATGTCCTTTATCCATTTATTTTCCTAATATTGTTACGATCAATTTTATGTCTTCTTCAATTGTCCCTTAGTGTAGGTGGGCTTCTTTGTATGTGGGCCATCGCCATGTTGTTTTTTGTTTGATGTTGTTCTTCCTCTTTAGATCTGCTAAATAACTTATGAAGAACCTGCAAAAAGGGGGTTAGTGTGATGGGGGGATTACCTTAGTCAGGCCCCATATTTATGAAGATGAAATGACCATGAAAATATAACAAAATCTGAAATAAATTATGCAGGAGGTGATAAAATAGTAAAACATAGCTTACCTACCAAATCTGGGGTGATTTGGGGCCTGTAGACCCAATTCGCCACCTGGGGAGCAAACTGATACTGGATTCATGGGGCAAGGGACGATCTGAGCTATAAGGTCTCTTTTGCAAAATCCCTTTAATAGATCAATTCCTAGGTAGTTGGGGTGCCTCTGTATACTGTTGAAATCTGACTGTGTGCACCAAAAACTGATTGTTCAATGTTCACTTTCCATTTTTGCAAAGTTTTTGTGCTTTGTTGAATTTGGGAGAGAGAGGTAATTAGGGGTTTAGGACCCACTATTTATAGGCAAATGCAAGGTGTAGGGGGGGTTAGATAGACTAAACCTAGGTTTGATTTTGACTAGGGTTAGGTTAGGAAATGCAATGTGGCAACATCACATTCCTTATGGGAAATATTTTATCATCACACGTGTGAGGATGGATTAGGGCTAATCTTGATTAGGAGGTATTAAGTCAATTTAGGACATGATTAAATAAATATCCTAACAAACCCTAATTTCACACATGTGGGAGGATTTAATTAGTGTTAATCAAGATTAAGGGTAATTTTAATCAATTTTGCCCTAAAAAGGTGACTTAAGTGAAGTCAAAATTAAATAAGATTTTTGGAATTGACTTATTAGTTGTTTTGGTCAACTAATACCCCTTGGGGGCCTCAATTGAATGCAAATAGGTTGTCGGATGATATCCCAATGCATTGGATGTGATTTGGAAGGCTTATTAAGGTTTTGGACCTGAAAGCCGATGAAGTAGTATATGGAAGTCTACATATTGCTATGGCGAACTATGGCAATATACACATTACTATGCATGACTACGCATGACTATGCCTAAATATGCATGACTATGATAGCCTAAAATAGCCTAGGGATGTCTAGAATCATCTATGGATACACAGAAGTAGCAATGTGTGACTTTTGGGTGTCTACATTTGCTCCTTTTTGTACTATACTATGTAGAACACAGTTTAATACAAAAAATGTGAAGGGTTTGTGCAGAAGGAAAAGGGATAGAAGGGGAATGGAATACAATAAAATAGTATGTAGACGCTCAAATAATTACCATACAAATTAACGATATGTCCAAGGGAAAGAAGAGAAGAAGAAAAGAAGTAGAAGAGGAAAGAAATAAAAATAATGCTAAAAAAGGGAAATGGATGATTATGGATGCAATCATGTGATTTTTTTGAGTCCGTATGATATTCATGATGCCATACCAATTTCTTGAGAATGACAACTTTTGATTGCTTTGATTTTACAACCAGATCAACGTGGTCCAAAAGTATGAATAGGACAAAAGCCTATCTAAATTTTTGCTATTGATTGATTGATGAGAACATGGCGATAAGTGTCAAATCATGACCAGATCAGCGTGGTCACGAAATCCTTTTCTAAATGTTGTGCTAGGATTATGTCAAACTTATCATCCGTTATGTACTCAACGTACATGAATGCTAGATTGACTTCTCCATGGAAACACATAACTCTCATGATGTAACCCATGTCTATTTAGGATTGAGATTATAATCATATGATAATCTTCAACAAAATTATTCGTAGACAAATGTGCTAATCATACTTTTGGATTTTTTATGTTGTGGTTGCATGCATAGCTGACTTTGGATATGAATACCCCCTCAAAAAAGGAATCAGCAATGAGGTGAATGAAGTGTGGTGAATTGGTGATGCAACGATTGATAAGATATCAATGCATGATGAATATGATTGAAAATGAAGTTAAAAGATAAATTTGGAAGGTTCCTAGGGTTTTAGGGGGCATGTGCTTGCTTTCCTAGGGTTTTGGGTGCATATTGAGGTGTTTTGGTTGAGTTCACCACTTGGGGGGTGATTTTGACCTAAATTGCCACTCAAGGGAAAATTGGGTTTCAGTTCACCCCTCGAGGGGTGAATAAGTTATTAAAGTATATTTAAGCCCTAATTTGCATTAAATAGGCTCATTTTGATGGTGCGCAACATTAGAAAGTGACTTGTGGAGGCATTCAATGATACGAGAAGAGCACGGGTGACGACTTTGAGAGCGATAATGATGAGGGGATGCAAGGTAGCTGGTAGCAAGTGCAGGGACCCACCACTAGATAAATAATCAAAGAAGAACTCATTTGAGAAATGCACTACCAATGAGAATCCCCTAATAGAGAAGGACTTGGGAAAATTATCACCATCTGATAAAAATCCCAAGAGGAGGAGAATTTGGCAAGGAGTGTCAAATATGAGTGGAAAAAGAATCTAGTGAAGAGCTCAAGATATTTAGAATCTTGAGAAGAAGATCTTGCTTACAATAAAACTTTGACAAGAAGAATCGAAGATAGAAGAAGTTGTCCAAAACTAGAATATTGAATATTACCTCCTACAACAAGAGGACATCACTTCAGAGACACAAAATTCTCCAAATCTAAAACATGATGTGACCACAAGAGGAGAACAAAGTCACCAAATCTTAGGTTCATGAAAGAAATTTTCAGATTACAATTTGGTGAAGAAGGAGTTGTTTGAAATAGTCTACAAAGAGTTGCAAGATCTTACTCAAGGAAAAAACTTGGTGATATAAGACACCAAGATCTACATCCTCTACAGAAGCAACAAAGAAGCTACAAAAGCTTTCAGAAAAAGGTAAGAAACTATTGGTGCAAGTAGATTCATTAATTGGATTACTTTTCAAATTTATTAAAGCACCTTAATCCAGATTAAAGTTTTAACCTAAATTACAGTCTTCAAAAGTGTAAAATAAAAAGGTTCCATTTAGAGGTTCATTTGCACACTATGAGTTGATTAGAAAACAAAAAGAAGACTGAATCCTACAATACTAATTGTAGTGAATTTGCAGAATATTTGTTATTCTTGGTTAGTTGCAGTGAAATGATTAAGTGTATTTTCTTAAGAGTATATTGGAGTGATAAGGTGTAATTTGTTAGTGCATTAAAAAGTAGAATTTTTTATATTCATTTGCACTATTATTACTCTCAAAAGAAATTAGTTTTGTGCATTGAAAAAAAGGTACAAAATCTAGTTTGCATCAAGTGCCTAAAGACACTCTTAAAGCACAAAAACTTGTAACTCTTAGTGGCCAATATAAGCCACTGAAATTGGTTAGTACAAGAAAAGAAAATCTAACCAAAAAAGAATCTTCAAATATTGAGACTTGGTGAGTCTCAAATCCAAAGCACTAAAGGGGTTAGTGCAACTAAAAGAAAACTTCTATTTTATAGCATTTAAAAGACTTGGATTAACCATAAAATATCCAAACAAATAGGGTAAGGAGTATAGCCAAAGAGACATCATAAAAACCCTCATAATGCACTCATAAAATCTACTACAAAATTAGAATCTCAGGCCTATAAAAGAGTGGAAGAAAAGGTGTAATAATTAAGGAATTATATATACATGTAAAGGTTACATGGTATTGCACTTCTACAATACATCATATGCAGGGAAAGGAGCATATTTGAAGGTGCCTCAAAAGGTACACTAGGTACAAGAAAAGCCATCCAAAGAAGGTCTGAAATATTAGTGCTCTTCAACCATCAAAAGGGCATACTCTCCATAGATGAACCTGCAAGACAAAGGAAGCTCATCAAAGTGATTTACGTAAACCAAAGAAATCTTATCAAGGACATATATGAAGACAAAAATAAGAATATTATTTACATAAAAATAAGAGATATCATCCACAAAGAAAGAGTATCAAGCTTCCACTCCTACCAAGGCAAACAAACAACATAATAGGGAGCACATTGAAGGCAATAAGAAAAATAGAAGGACAAATGCTATGTTGAGAGTAACATACATAAAAGGAAGTGCTATCATCCATGATCAAAGCTCCAAGATACCTCATGAAGCCAGTTGCAGAAGAATAGGTTGCATGTTACCCAAGAAAATAAAGCAAGTTGAGGAAGATAATCTAAGGAGTTACAATCTCCTTCTTGAAGGTGTTACATCAAAAGTCTCATGCAAGAAAATTGAATACCACTTGGCATAATATTATCTAGTGCCTATCATTTCATAATGCTCAAGAGACCATCGAAGGGGAGTTACAAGTGCTAGAGAAAATTCTTATACGTTACAAAGGTGTAACATGCACTGCATAAGCGTTACAAGAAGATATTGGCATTACACAAGTGATAGTGCTCTCAAGAAATAGAAAAGACACTTGGCCACCCTTGACCTCCAATAAATACAATCTAATTTTGAAGCAAGAACAGGGTGAAGAGGAGAGCAAATTACAGTCAAAATAAAGGAGGAAATATCACAGCCAAACTAGTTCTAGCGCAGTATGGAAGAAAGGGAACAAGGAGAATTTAAAGATCTATAGAATAAGGATATATTACCAAAATCATACTCTCTAGCATCAAAGACCAAGCCTAGATATTTCTCACTCAACCATACCACACTTGGCCCATCCAGATTTGTCAACTCAAGTGCCATAGAAAGGGTACATAAGAGGACTTTTATACTAAGTCAAAACTAGCACTATTCAAGTGTGAAGACAAGGAGCTAAGGTAAGTGAATTATCTCATTAATATTGCTTTCAAACATAGGAGATATAAGGCTATAAAATCAAGGATAAATTTTAATGTTGTGAAAGCAAAAAGCATAGGAGATAACTTACCAAAAATCAAAATAGTATTTGCAAGCTAACCTAGGAGATATACGGCCTTCTAATTAGGTTGAACTATTTAATATTTTGCAAATATCATTATATTTTCTAATTTTACAAATTAAGGAGTCATAAGGTCTACTACATCAAATTGATTTATTGGAAATTAGAAAAATTAAAATCAAATTTCTAAGGGCCATTATAAGAGGTTTATTTAAAACATTTTAAAGGTTGGAAATTTACAATATTTACTTGTCTCAAATCTTCTCAAATCGAGATAAAATATCCAACATTAAAACCTCTTTAAATTTGGAAAAAGTGCTTAGTTCAATAGGAGAAATAAGGATAATAGAAGTTGATTTTATTATTTACAAAACTTTACAAAATCAATCAAAATTGAACTAAAATTTACAAAAGCACTTTATATTTTTTCCAAAACATACTAGGGAGTCATAAGGTATGCTACAAAACTTAATAATATTGGAATTTATCAAATTATCAAGTTGCAATATAAAATATTTCTACAAAACCTAAAAATCCTCAAGAGTATATACTATCATTACTAGCAAGACATAAGGAGGCCTACAAAACCAAGGATTAATAAAGGTTTTACCTAATAAAGCTTATATACTTCTATCAGGGATCATATATCAGAATAAGAAGTCATAAGGTAGACTACATAGAAGATATTATCTCATTTCTTCTATTTTATCAAATGGAAAAAGAATGTCATATAATGAATGTGTAATTTTTTCCAACAAAAATCAGTCTACAAAACATAAAAATATGAGGTACATTGAATTAGGAACCAACCATATGACAGGAAATATGCAATGATTTTACTGTCTTGAAGATACCAAAGGCTACAAACTAAGAATTGTAGATAACCAAACTTATCCTATACATGGATATGGATGTGTAACACTTAGCAGATTATTTCCAAATATTATACTAAAAAAAGTATTGTTTTGTTCCTAGATTAACATTCAATCTCATTTTTGTAAGCAATTTGGTAGAAGATAACTATATGATATACTTCGGATATATATGGAATCAATACATGTCTCATCATGAATTAAGGTGAAATAAAATCAACAAGAGAAATCTGTGGAAATATATACATCCTGGATTCAATGGAAATCTCACAAGATATTGTGATGTTTCGAAATGATACTAACATATTTTCAAATGAACAAGTTAATGAAAAATTAAGAACTTGTACAACACAGAGCCAAGCATAGAAGAATTAAATTAAATAATATGAGAGGACAAGTGCATCATTATCTACTCCACCATCAACATTCAGAACCAAATGAAGATAATTGCAAAGAGACCAATAAAGGTGGTTGGATAGAAGACAATGATGATGAACCTAAAGAAGCCAAAGATCATTTTCAAGAGGAAGATTTACATTTAAAACTAAAGTCTTCAATACCCAAATATTGTAATATAGGGGGTGTTAGAAATATCTTATATTACATTATTTGGGTCATGTAAATGTACCTTCCTTGGTACATACTCAGGAAATTATATTACTTTAGGATGAAGTTATCTAGTTACTTCATGCAATGTAATAAATGCACAAGTGTCAATGTGCAAGGTTTCCACTTGTACAACTAGGTAGAGTGTTGGCCAAGGAACTTATCTTACTATATAAAGTGCTATATATATATAAGATATATCATAGTAGAGCAATGTAACCACCAAAATGGCCTCACACCTATGCTTCCTACTGCATGATATAAACAAGAGATACAAAAGAAATGCATACAAAATTGACAACAAAATGAGAAAGAATAAGAACACTTTATTCCATTAAATGAGCCAATCCCGATTACAAATACGTCCCTCTTAGGGATACCAATTTGATACTCTTATTACAATAGGAAAGCATGTGAAATCCCTCTCAAGGGAAAATGTGAGTTTCAAGCCATTCGGGGTGACACAAACTGCTCTAGGGTGGAGTTGAACCTCTTCTTCGTATTGAGGAAGGAATTAGATGATTGAAGCTCCTTTGAATCTATTTCCTGTGATCAAGAAACAACACAAGAACATTAAACAAATAGGTAGCCTCTCATGATGAGGCCCTTTTAAGGATTTATACATGCAAATGCCATAATACTAATGAAATCAAGAAAGTAGATAAACTATGCTAAACATATGCAATTCTCATAAATATTGATGGAAACATGTAAACAATAAGTACATCTATCAATCTGAAGGATCAGTTGCATGAAATAAAGCATTAGAACATGAAAATAAACTAATTATGTCCTACTTGCTAAAATGAAGTAAACCTAATGAAATATTTAATACGGTTAGTCAGGGTCTCTAAACTACCAAATAAACCATTAAAATAATTAATATAAACTAGCTAAGCACACTATAAAAAGAACAGTAAGGGGATCTTATACCTATTACAAACCGCAACTCAAATGAGCGGTCTACACTATAAACCACGAATATCAACCATGGTGAGCAGTCAAATGATTTTTCCCTCTAATTCTAAGGATGTGGTCTTGATCCTCCTTGTCAAATTGATGATCAAGGGTCACCTCAGTATCCTCTAACAGATTTGGCAGTTGAATTGCTCAATAGGGCCTCCATTTGCTCGAATTCACATTTCTTGGCATTCTAGCTCCTTAGGGCATCCATGGCACAATTTGTCTCAAGCATTTATTTCACCTAAATCTGGCAACAGTGCAAGCAAACTGTTGCTGTGCAGCAAAAACTGGTCTTTCCCATGTAAATTCTAGCCAGCTGTCCATAAATAGCAAGGCATAGAATTCACATGTGGAAAGAGATGAAGACCATTGGAATTTGATCTTAAGAGATAACCCACATGAAATATGCAAAAGAAATCACTGGAAAAGCACACATTTGTTCATTTCAAAGTATCTTCGAAATGAACAGATATCTTCGAAATGAGCAGATCTTCGAAATGAAGAATGCAATGTCTTCAGAATGAGCGGATCTTTGGAATGAAGAATGCAGTATCTTCAGAATGAGCGATCTTCGGAATGAAGAATGCAGTATCTTCGAAATGAGCGATCTTTGGAATGAGAATTGCATTGTCTTCGGAATGAAGCCACTTATCTTCGAAATGAAAACATAATATGCTTTTTGACTTGTTGACCAATTTTTGAAGCCGAAAAAAGGGAAATAAAGGTTGGAAAAGGTAAAGGAAAAGATATTCCATATGTCTTTGCCGTCATTGCCGACCAAAGCCATCATTAAGGGAAAGATCAAGTTTTAATCTTCTTCTAGGATAAAACCAGAATTTGTTGCAGCATTGTAGGATTAGATCTTTTGAGATATTCACAGTTTGTAATTAGATCATAGGACATCTATAAATATTGCTCCCGTTCAGGTTGAGCCTAGTAGTAGTAGTAGCAGCAGGAAGTAGAAAGTAAGGAAGCTAGGAAGAAGCAAAAAATAGGTAGAAATTGACTGTTACAGTCCTGTAATAGTTTTTCAGCAGAATTATTGTAATCATGTTCTTTAATCAATAAAGTGCACCAGTTCTATTTCATATTGCTTGTAAATGAGTGTGATTAAGATCTAGAGAGAGAGAGACTCATAAATTCTTCTAGACAAGGAGGCTGGCCACTTCCATACCTAGGAGGAGGACTAATAAGCAGGTTTTTATTCTGATTTTGCTACAGCAGAATGAGTTGTAGAACTTGTTATTTCAATTGCTTGTAAACAACTAACAATATTTGTGATCTTAGTTTATTTATGTTTAGATTAAACTTGTGCTTAATGTTTTAGTTGTAATCTCTACTTTCAACAAAGCTTCCATTTTATTTCAGACTGTTATTTCCATAATTTGTTGTTTTCAGCAATTTCTTGCATTTTATGTTTTGCTGTCAAACCTTGCACAGAAGATTGACAACCTTCTATTACAAAGCCTTGACAGTTTTCATTTCCATGTTAGAATTAGACTTTCATTACTGCAAAAGTAATTAGATTTCCTTTCTACAATTAGGATCAGACTTTCAATTTTGTAACTGTTATTTCTACAATATAATTAGGTCTTATTCTACAATTGTAAATCAAGACTTCATTTCTACAGTTAATGATTAGTTTCCAATTCTACAACTTAGATTAAGGTTTAATTCATGCAATTTAGAGATAGAAATGTCCTAAAACCCCCCCACACAACCGGTTTCACCAATAAAACCTGTTGCTCTAAATTGACCTAAGTTATAGCTGTTTTGCCTCTTCTTTCGCAGATAGCCTTGTACACAGCCCTGGATTGACAAACACATTGAGAATTAATGATGGTATAACGACTATGCATCATTTTGGCACCGTTGCTAGGGAATAGTGTTTCCAGAAGAAAACAAACAATCCAATAGTTGTAATCAGACTAAGCTATGAAAATTTAGGTTAAAATCTGAATACAACAGCTGAGGAAGATAACAACTATTGACTTAATTTATGTCATTTAAGAGTAAACATGAATGAGTAAGTCTAGGGATTAAAAATGTAGAACTACCCCAAAGGATCCCTGGCTTGTTCCATTAAGGAGATCTTCATGCCTAAGGGGTGAATCACCTGTGTTTGAACTACCAAAAATATTGATAGAAAAATCACCAGTCTCACCATCATTAGAACATTTTGAGAAAGGAAAATCACCAATTTTATCATCATCAAAATATCTTAAGGAAGAAAATTCATCAGACTCATCATCAACAGAGAGGCTTGGACCTCTTGAGAGAACAATTTGGAAAGCTTTAACTTCTCCTAGGAAATAGGAAACTATGGCAGAAGGAGGCAATATAGATGGCCAACATGGCTATGTCCATAATGAAGGAGATGATCAGGATATGCTCCAACCTTCTAGAACATTTGAATATCCTATTCGTATGAATCCAACACAAAACTCTCCCATGAAAACCATTTCACCTTCAGTACTTCCAACCTTCCGAGGTGTTGTATCTAAAGATCCTGATCAGTTTTTGTTTGAATTCAAGGTAGTGTGTCAGACCTATGATTATATAAATGACAATCAGAAACTTAAGGTTTTTCCCTCAACACTCAAGGATTCAGCATTGCGCTGGTTCATGAGCTTAGAGCCTAATTCCATAAGAACCTGGGATCAAATGGAAACTGTCTTTTTAGACAAATCTCAGGAATATTGTCATGTAAGAAATAGAAAATATGAGTTATTCAGAATCAAGCAGGAAGATGATGAGACATTGGAAGATTATCTTGATAGGTTCTCCTTTGTTCAAAGGAGATGTGGACTTGTAGAACCAGAATTATGTAAAACCATCTTTTTGAGAGGATTGCAAGATGAATCCAGAGAAGTTCTGGATTTGATGGGAAAATGGGATGTAACCACTCTTAGTAATGAGGAAATTATGGATCTCTACAGGAATTATTCTCGCACTAAGCAGAGAAGAAGAAAAAGCCGCACAAATGGCACTGATGTGAAGGACCTGATAGAGGAGCTTGCAAATTTCAAAACAGATATTCTAGTGCACCTAAACACTAATTTAGGGGAAATGTATGCAAAAGCAAAAAACATAGAACATTTGGCAATTTATTGCCCAAGATGTAGAAATAAACATGCTTTACAGGAATGTCCTTTGAATAAAACATCTATCTCAGCCATTTGTACTATCTATTCAAAAAGGCATTCAACTGATCAATGCCACCTGCTACCACAACTCAAAACTGTGTTAGAAAATTAGACTGAGGAACTCAACTATATTGGACCAAAACAAGGGGGAAATTTCTCTCAATACCAAAATCCTCCTTTTTTTTCTACAAAATGGGGGCATAATCCTAGTACTATGCCTTGGGGACAATCAAAAGCACCCCAACGTCCTTGGAATTATCCTCAATGGACAAATTCCCAAGAATGGCCACAAGCAAATTGGAGTAACCCAACCTGGAATCAGAATAAAAAAAACCCCTCATGGAATCAAAACAACCCATCATGGAATCAAAACAATCTAGCTTGGAATCAAAATCAGACTAATCCACATTGGATGCAAAACCAACCACAGTGGAGTCAACAATACCAGTCCTATCCAAGGCAGCAAAGTAATCAAGGTCAAACTCAGCATTTGTTGCCTGCACCTAATCAAAAATTTCAAGAAAAACAACAGCAAACACAGCAAGTGAAACAACCTCAAATGCCAGCTCAACCAGTCACTAATCCAAATAGCATGAGACAAACACCTCCTGTCTATGTGGCTGAAGCTGAAGAAAATGTTGAAATTAATGTTCTTGATTGTAGTAACATCCAACTTCATTCAGGAAAAGTTGTACCTGAACCAGCTTTCAAATGAGATTAAAGAAAATGAAGAGCAAGAATCATTGGAACCGAGAGAAAGTCCAACCAACAATAGAGACAGAAGAAAAATTGGAACCAAGAAAAATCCAACCAACAATAGAGAAAGAGACAAAACCACAGCAGGAACCAGTTACCAAGAATAATTCCATATCCTGAAAGATTCAATGCAATACTAGAAAATTCTGAGTCAGAACTGGTCAAAGAACTCAAAAAGTTAACTATATCATTGCCCTTATTTCAAGCCATTAAGGAAATACCAGAGATTAATAGTACTATCCAAAATTTGTGCATTAAAAGAGTAGAAAGAAAAAAGAAAGCATTTCCTAAAACTGTGCAGGTTGAAGGAAAGATAACTGATCTCTTATCTGGAAAACTAGTACCTCCAAAGTATAGTGATCTAGGAAGCCCAATTATCACAGTCACCATAGGTTCAGTACCAATATCAAATTTCTTAGTAGATCTAGGAGCTGCAATAAATGTCATGACCAAGGATACAATGAAACAATTATAGCTCAAACATATCAGCCCCATATTTATAGTTTTAGAAATGGTTGATAGGTCAGTTGCAAAACCTGAAGGTATCATTGAAGATGTCCCTATAGAAGTTTCTTCTTGGGAATTCCCTACAGATTTTTTGGTTTTACAACCAAGAAATTCAGCACATGGATATCCCATTATTTTTGGAAGACCTTGGCTTGCAACTGCAGCAACCTTCATAGACTACATATCTAGAAATATGACTATTTCAAATGGTATTGATCTGAAACAGATTTCTTTATATCCTCCTGCAAAACCATCTAGAAAATTTTTAGGTCAGTTATGGTTTTCTGACTCATATGAAGAACCAGAAGAGGTCATTTCTACACTAGCTACCTTAGTAGTAAGATAACACACAGAAGACCTCAGTGACACAAAAAATTTAGAAAATGAAACAATCCTGATGAATCTTCTGCATGAACAAGGTTTAGAAGGAGAAGCAAAAAATATCTAACAGTTGTTAAGTAATGAGGAGAATCAAAAATTTGAAGATGAACCATCTGTAATATCATAGGGAAACTCTGTTTCACTACCACATGGATGGCACCATCATCTGATTTTTCCTTCTCACTGTTCCATACAAGATATGCTTCCCTCAAGCAGCAATAAAATAGAAACTGCTTCTTTTTTCCCAACTCAACAATGTCCTCTTAATCCCTTAATCACCAGGTATGAAGGAGTGAATTCAATCCTTCTAAATACAAAACAAATAGAAGTCCAGCCGGGCAAATTTTTGAACATTTACAGCCAGCTTGCTAGGGAAGAGGAAGAAAAATTGATAGTTGTCTTGCAGAAGCATGTTCATGCTTTTGCTTGGAACTACAAAGATATGTCAGGATTCCATCCTGATATATGTACCCACAGAATCTATATTGAATAAGTCAAGCCAGTTAGACAACCCCGGAGAAGATTGAATCTTGCCTTAAGAGATATTGTGAAAGAAGAAATTGAAAAACTTTTGGAAGTAGGATTCATTTACCCAATTTTCGATAGCCAATGGGTTTCTCCATTGGTAATAGTTCCTAAGAAAAATGGAAAAATGAGAGTATGTGTAGACTATAGAGAGTTGAATAAGGTGACATACAAAGACCATTTTCCATTAAATTTCATAGATCAGGTGTTAGATACTCTTGCTAGAAAAAGATACTTTTGTTTTCTTGATGGATTTAGTGGATATAATCAAATTCAGATTGCACCTGAAGATCAAGAGAAAACAACTTTTACATGTCCTTGGGGAACATTTGCCTATAGGGTTTTACCTTTTGGTTTGTGTAATGCCCCAAAAACTTTTTAGCGAGCAGTCCTAGCAATTTTTGCTGATCTGACCACCAAAAGTGTTGAAATATACATGGATGATTTCATAGTATGTGGACAAACTTTTGATTTTACTTTGGAAAATCTTGACAAAGTCTTAACTCGCTATGAAACATACCGGTTATCTTTGAATCCAGAAAAATGCTTCATGATGATGAAGGAAGGGATAGTTCTTGGTCATCACATCTCTCCTGAAGGGATCCAAGTTGATCCAAAGAAGGTGGAAATTATCAAGAATCTCCTTCCTCCTAAAACTCGGACTAATGTCGAAGCTTCCTAGGACACATTGGTTTTTACCACAGGTTTATTCCCAACTTTAGTACAATAGCCGATCTTATGTTTGCCCTATTGACTAAAGATTCCGAATTCTCCTAGACTGTAAAGTGTCGGGAAGCATTTGAAGCTCTGAAAGAGAAATTAATAACTCCACCTGTGCTCAAAGGACCTAATTGGACATTACCATTTCACATACAGAATGATGCCTCCAATACAGCAATTGGAGCAGCATTAGGACAAATTGACAATGGTGAACACTATACCATCTACAACATTAGCAAGAACTTGACAGGAGCCGAGAAAAATTATACAACAACTGAGAAGGAATTCCTAGCAGTAATATATGCCATCAACAAATTCAGGCATTACATCATAGGTTATCAAATATTTATTCAAACAAATCATACAACCATTAAGTATTTGATGAATAAACCTATGGTAAGTGCAAGAATTATTCGTTGGTTGCCGTTGCTGCAAGAATTTGATATCACTATAATCAACAAACCAAGAAAAGCTAATGTTGTGGCAGATTTCTTGTCCAGGTTGCAGAACATAGATGAAGGGGAATTAGTTGATGACACTTTTCTTGATGAAAAAATATTTTCTATATCAGTCCAATCACCTTGGTTTGTAGATATAGCCAATTATTTGGTCACAGGGAAAGTTCCTCCACATTTCACTTCAAAACAGAAAAAAACAATTGATCAAACAGAGTTCTTCTTTTGAATGGATTAAGGGTATGTTTTTTAAGTGCAGTCCTAACCATGTGTTACGTAGGTGCATCCGAAAGGATGAAGTGTATGATATCCTTAGAGCTTGTCATGATGAACCCTCAGGTGGACACTATTCTGTAAAAATCACAGTTAGGAAAATCCTAGGGATAGGATATTATTGGCCATCTCTTCACAAGGATGTAAAAAAGTACATCAGGCATTGTGATGCATGCCAAAGAATGGGGAAACCCACTCATACAAATGAGATGCCATCTGTAGCCTCAAATGGTTTTAGATCCATTTGAGAGGTGGGGGCTTGATTTTGTAGGACCTATTGATCCACCTTCTCAAGGAAAGGTGCATATTCTAGTATGCACTGATTACCTGACAAAGTGGGTAGAGGTGCGTGATTTCAAACATGCTCGTGAAGAGGTCATCGATTTCTTGTATACTCAAATTTTTTAGAGATTTGGAGCTCCACGGTCTATCACCACAGACCAAGGACCCCAATTTGCATCCAAATTCATAAAAGCATTTATAGAATTGTATGAAATCAAACATAGGAAATCATCACCTTACCACCCACAAGAAAATGGCCAGGTTGAGGTAACAAACAGGGAACTAGAATGCATCTTGACAAAAATAGTAGCCTTTCATAGGAGAAATTGGCTAGATAAATTACCTGAAGCAGTTTGGGCCTACAATACTACTTGGAAGTCCACTACTGGATTCACACCTTATGAACTAGTCTTTGGTAAAAAGTCTCTCTTACCTATTGAATTTGAGCTACTAACATTGCGCACAGCACTAGAAATTGGAATTGAATTGTCGCAGGCACAGACAGATATGATTTTGTAGCTAAATGCATTAGATGAACTTAGATTGGATGCTTTGCACCAAACTGAGGTAATTCAGGAGTAGAGGAAGCTATGACATGACAGTCACATTCAGCAGAGGAAACTTCAACAAGGAGATTGGGCTTTACTATTTGATTCTCACTATGAAGAATTCCTTGGAAAACTAAGAAAATGGAGCAGCTTGCCTATCCCCTATTGATGGATCACAAAGAAAGTTGGTAGTAAATGGACATCGCCTCAGGGTGTACCATACACCTCTGACTAAATATGAATTCTTGCAGCAACTTGATAGTTTGGATACACAATAGGTGGAAGAGATTCCCTCTTCCACTTCAAAACAATCAGCATGATCATGGATTTCAAAAAAAAGCAAAAAATACAAAAAAATCAGAAAAAAATAGAAAACAAAAAGATGAATAAATTCTGAGTATGAATTCCTTCATGGGCATGGTTTCAGGGGAAATCATGAAATTCCTTCATGGGCATAGTCAGGATCAAGAAAAAAAAAAAGAGAGAAAAGGAGAGGTAAAAATTAAAAAAAAGGGGAAAATCAAGAAAAAAAAAGAGAGAAAAATGAATAACTCAGCAGTGAAAACCTTTTCTTAAGGCACTACTGGGTTGGTATGCATGAAAACTAGTTTTTTGGCATGCATAACCTTGAGAAATTTCTGAACCATCATTGTAAAAATTCACCAAGTGCACTTGTTTTGAAATGTTGCAGAAAATCTCAGTAGAACATCAACAAAGGCAGTCATTCTTCAAAACTGGCATTAACTATTTTTATCAGGTATATATTTCTTACATTTCTTCATTGTAAAATGATTGGTATATAGTATATGACGATTAACCATTAGCATAAAAGGTATTCATAAGATTTGGCATACTTAAAACATGTTTTGAAAATGAAAATATTGATTTTTGCCTAATCTTTAGAACAAGAATGTCAAACACAGTGCCTGATGTATTATCTTCGGATTGAAATTGTCTTTGGAATGACAACAGAATGAATGTTGCACTTTGTCTTCAGAAAGAAGCTTTGTCTTCAGAATGACAATTTGTCTTCGAAATGAAACTTTGTCTTCGGATGACTTGCTGCATCATCTTCGAAATGAAGTTGTCTTCGGAATGAAGATCTGTCTTTGGAATGACGATTTACCTTCGCAATACAGCCTGATCTTCGAAATGAGGATTGATCTTCGGAATGAGGATTAATCTTCGGAATGAATATTTAAATTTACAAAAATGATTTGTCTTCAAAATGAAGACCTACCTTCGAAATGAAGTTATAATCTTCGAAATGAAGATTTGTCTTCGAAATGAAGACTTGTATTCGAAATGAAGTCATAATATTCGAAATGAAGTTTTGTTTGCGCAATAAGTTATAATCTTTGAAAAGAGCATTTCCACGTGGCATCCAAGAAGACAAGGTACGAAAAAAATCAAATTCTTTTAGCTGCATACGATAAAAAGGGACACGTGTCAGCAAGGATATGGTTTATTTTGCATGGTACTAGAATCAAGGAAGACATGGTTTATTTTGCATGTGAGAATCTATGGACTAAACAGAAAAAAATTAAAACCAAATGAGGTGGATCTAATGGCAAGGACGTCTACGCAATCATTGATGGATAGGTGTTTGATGCAATAGTAGAAATGCATGCCACATTTCTTTCCAAAGACATGTTTGCAAAGTACAGTGCTCAGGTTACGATTCATTCTGAAGAAGCAGACAAGAAACAGGGCAAGCAAAGACTTAGAGCTAAACCCTGCAAATCTGTAACATAAAAACCAGAGATCCAGCAGAGGAATAGCAGCATCAGTGAACGGTTTTTAAACAAAAAATATGGGGCAAAAGATCAGAATGGAACCTACAGATACCACCTACCTCCAAGAAAATCTGGCAGTCATGTAGATTTTTGAAGATGGAGGGTTTATGCCATTTTTGGATAAGTTTAATGGGTCTTCTGAAGATTTGGCTAGCATGTTCACCCATACATTTAGAAACAACCGAGCATATGTTAACGACATGACTATTGAGGTAACCCCTAAAATTTTAATTCAGATTACTGAGCTGCCATTAGAAGGGATTTCAATTTCTAGATCTGGCAAGAATACATTGGCAAATGTAGTTAATCAGTTTGTAAAAGAAAATGATAGAGAACCAGAGTACTTAACCCATAACAACACATGCAAAGGGTTAAAAAGGGCCAGCCTGCAGGAACCTTGGGATGAAGTAGCCACCTGGGTAATTAAATTCCTAACCTATGAAGGGCAGTATGTGCTATTGTCAAGGCATCATCTACGAATTTTAAACCATCTCAGACATGGTGAGCAGCAACCAGAAGTTAGGGTAAACCTTCCCTTGTATCTATATCAAGAATTAAAAAACATGGCAAAGAGATATCAGGAGGGCAAAGGAAGCCTTCGCCACCATGGCCTCATCAAACTAGTTTGCCAACACCATTTTAGAGGAAACCCTAGGAGTTTTGATAGGTTTTACTCTACCCTAAATGATGTCATTTTTAGGGATGAAGATGAGGAAGAAGAAGAACCAGATACTGCTGATGTTGTTGTAGAAGAAGAAATAGCTGTTACGTAGAAAATGTTGCAAAAGATGCTACAGAGGAAACTGCAGAAGGTGCTACAGAAGCTGTTACAAAAATAGAACCACACCCAACAACAGCAACAGAAAACCTTGCTCCTGAACCCTCAACTTCATGAACCAAGAAACAAAGAAAAAGAGGATCTGGAACTGGAATCAGAGTAGAAAAACAAAAGAAGGTTCATTTTTTTGGAGTAACTACTGATTTAATAGAACAAGAAATAATAAGGGAAACAGAGGCATCTAAAACTGTCCCCACAACCCTTGCTAACACCAGAAAACAAAGCAAAAAGAAGAAGTTTGCATCTAGAACTAGGAGGTCCACTAGAATCCATTTGAAAGAAACAGCAGAATAGGTTATGGAGGAAGAAGGACAAAGCAGCCCAGATGTCATAGAAATACAACCAGCCTCTAAAATTTTTCTAGAATTCCCTGAACAGATAGCTGAGGCAAAAACTGGGCAGGATAATTTGGAGGAGGCTACAGTTTAACAGGCTATAGATATGGTGGATACAATTATAAGCAGTTTCATAAAACCTATTGAACAAGAGCAAATGGTTGTAGAAGAAGAGATATTGGTTGAGCAGCCAACTATAGTTGATCTATCTACATCAGATTCTGAGGCAGAAACAGAAGTGGAAAACATCACAGAGCAGCTAAGGGTAGCAAGAAGTGTTGTCAGAACACAAACCAAGTGGATTGAGGAGAAAGAAAGCATCATTGAGATACAGGAAAGAAAAATTACAGAGCTTTAGTAGGAAGTGGCAGAATTGAGAAAAATGTTGTCACAGTCTGAAAAACAGCCAACTATATCCTTTGATGAAGACAATTTAGCTCAATTGCTTTTGGGTCTATCAAAGGCAGATGACTCTATTGATACAGACATGGGCATTCATTCTGAAGTAGCACCCCTTCATTTTGAAGAAGTGTCTGTTCATTCTGAAGCAGCACCATCTCATTCTGAAGCATTACCTTCTTGTTCTGAAGATGCTTCAGAAATGATAAAGAGCATAGCAGAGGATGTTGAAGATGAGCCACCAACATAGGAACAGTCCCAACAGTAAGAAAATGTTCAAGTAAGTACTCCTATTGAGGTCCCTACATTTCAAACTGTTACACTTTCAATAGAAACAACAGATAAGGGGGTACAAGTAGAATTACTATCTGATGACAACCCCATAGAAATAGCAAATAAGGAGGTACAGGTAGAATTATTGATAGATGATCAACTAGTAGAAGTGGCAGAAAAAGGAGTTCAAGTTGATCTGCTACCTAGGATTCCACCTGTAGTCAGACCACCTAATACTGTGTCTCTAAAGCAGTACAATACAAACATAGCTAGCTGGATGATTAGATATGAGCAGCTTGCCACTAAAACTGAAAAGTTCAAATTGGAAGCAAAACAGCTAGAAGCCAAGGAAATAGAAATTCAGGCATTGAACGGAAATGTGTCTGACTTATGTCAAATTGCTAAATTTTTAGTGCAATTTAGACGACCAGCCAGATTTTACAGCCTTATTTTGAAGGAAAAATACCTCAGATGGCAGGTCATGAGGATTAGTTCAAACCTCCCATATAAATTGGACACCACTGCAGATTTTCTAGAAGCATACTTTGACAGCCCTTTTGAGCAGAAAAATCTCCTATGTGAACTGTTTTTACATAGTTTCTTCATTCTAGAGGAAGTAGAATTTCATCCTCAAATCTACATTGGAGATGTTCAGCTAAGAGCATTTATGTCTACTTTGTAGAATCAGCTTTATTGGGATCAAGAGAAAAAGTAGAATAAAGAGCTTGAAACAAAGGCTGAATTGTTAGTCAGAGCAATCCAGCAAAACCACCCAGTTATCACCAGACAACACTTCTCAATGATGAATAGAGATGATATAAAGAGGATGTACTTGAACAACTTAAGGGACTGTGTGGCCAGGTTCAACAATTTCTGTGATCATAATTTTTTTCCAGCATTGTTAGTGTGCAAAAATAGATGGGATGAACTTCCTATGTTTTTGTGAAAAAGAGAACCCCTCTCCCCCATCAACTTAGAATGGTCCAGAAGAAGAGCAGAAGGTGTAATCCAGTTGATTGAAATCATGCAACATAACTGGATAGGTCTTAGGTTTAGACCTCCAACCATCATTACTCCAGTTCCATTCTACTTTGAGGAAGATGCCCAACCTGATGAACAGTTTGAAGACTGGCTCAGGAACATTCAGGAAAACAAGGGGTATTATATAGGCAAGAAATTATTTTACAGGTCATGGAATATAAACATGGACATATGTGATTCCATAGCCCAACAGAATGCATGAGGGCATGCATTAATATAAGTTGGGGGGAAAATGATGAGGCCTAGAAATGCCTCAATCATAACATGTTTTGAACACTAAAATTGCCTATAAACTCTTATGTTTTATCTGATATGTTAGTTAAGTTGATTCAATATGCTGTATATTAACCATTTTGCATGATCAATGTATTTGGAATATTATATGCTGATTTTTATAACTTTTTGCATAGTTTTGTGTTCTTTTTGCTATGACTTGCTAAAATGGGATATGCTTAGAATAATAGCTGCATTTCACTAATCATGTTTTGATTTGTCTCAAGCATTTATTTCACCTAAATCTGGCAACAGTGCAAGCAAATTGTTGTTGTGCAAAAAAAATTGGTCTTTCCCATGTAAATTCTAGCCAACTGTCCATAAATACCAAGGCATGGAATTCACATGTGGAAAGAGATGAAGACCATTGGAATTTGATCTTAAGAGATAACCCACCTGAAAGATGCAGAAGAAATCATTGGAAAAGCACACATTTGTTCATTCCGAAGTATCTTCGGAATGAATAGATATCTTCGAAATGAACAGATCTTCGGAATGAAGAATGCAGTGTCTTCAAAATGAGCGGATCTTTGGAATGAAGAATGCAGTATCTTCGGAATGAAGAATGCAGTATCTTCGAAGTGAGCGATCTTCGGAATGAGAATTGCATTGTCTTCGAAATGAAGCCACTTATCTTTGGAATGAAAACAGAATATGCTTTTTGACTTGTTGACCAATTTTTGAAGCCAAAAAAAGGGAAATAAAGGTTGAAAAAGGTAAAGGAAAAGATCTTCCATATGTCTTTGCCGTCATTGCCGACCAAAGCCATCATTAAGGGAAATATCAAGTTTTAATCTTCTTCTAGGATAAAACTAGAATTTGTTGCAGCATTGTAGGATTAGATCTTTTGAGATATTCACAGTTTGTAATTAGATCATAGGACATCTATAAATATTGCTCCCGTTCAGGTTGAGCCTAGTAGTAGTAGTAGCAGTAGGAAGTAAAAAGTAAGGAAGCTAGGAAGAAGCAGAAAATAGGTAGAAATTGACTGTTACAGTCTTGTAATAGTTTTTCAGCAGAATTATTGTAATCATGTTCTTTAATCAATAAAGTGCACCAGTTCTATTTCATATTGCTTGTAAATGAGTGTGATTAAGATCTAGAGAGAGAGAGACTCATACCTTCTTCTGGATAAGGAGGCTGGTCACTTTCAAACCTAGGAGGAGGACTAATAAGCAAGTTTTTATTCTGATTTTGCTGCAGCAGAATGAGTTGTAGAACTTGTTATTTCAATTGCTTGTAAATAGCTGACAATATTTGTGATATTAGTTTATTTATGTTTATATTAAACTTGTGCTTAATGTTTTAGTTGTAATCTCTACTTTCAGCAAAGCTTCCATTTTATTTCAGACTATTATTTCCAGAATTTGTTGTTTTCAACAATTTCTTGCATTTTATGTTTTGCTATCAAACCCTGCACAGAAGATTGACAACCTTCTATTACATAGCCTTGACAGTTTTCATTTCCATGTTAGAATTAGACTTTCATTGCTGCAAAATTAATTAGATTTCCTTTCTGCAATTAGGATCAGACTTTCAATTTTGCAACTATTATTTCTGCAACATAATTAGGTCTTATTCTGCAATTGTAAATCAGGACTTCATTTCTGTAGTTAATGATTAGTTTCCAATTCTGCAACTTAGATTAAGGTTTAATTCATGCAATTTAGAGATAGGAATGTCCTAAAAACCCCCCACACAACCGATTTCACCAATAAAACCTGTTTCTCTAGATTGACCTAAGTTATAGCTGTTTTGCCTCTTCTTTCGCAGATAGCCTTGTACACAGCCTTGGATTGACAAACACATTGAGAATTAATGATGGTATAACGACTACGCATCAGCCATCCACTAGTAGAGTCCTCACACTCATTAAAAATTTAAAAATGAACCTCATTAATTAATGGGTAAATCAATTTTCACTAAACTATTGGCAATGAACCTCACCTTAGACTAGGCTAGTTTAGGATTTATTTATTTTTGCTAGCTAGGCTAGGAAGTGACCCAAAATGGGTCTCATTCCTAGATCGCAGCTGGCAGTGACGATTCCCAATATTTATATTGGGTACCGCAACTATTAGTTGTAGTTGGAATTCAATTTTCAACGATCAATTTTTGATCGCATGCGGACCGCAGGGTTGACCCGCGGTTTGACAACTTTAGAAAAATTTATCAAATTTTTTTATTTTTCTAAGGTTTTATGGCAATTAATGCCATTTATTGCACTTTTGAGATGCCTTTGTGATTTATTTTTTATTTTCTTGATGAATTTTGACATGTTTTTGTTGTTTTATCATTTTTTTGAATTTGTTTGACATTTTTAAGGTCATTTTTAGCTATTTTTGGCTATTTTTTAGTTAGATTTTCCCTTATACATTGCTTTTTTTTTTCAAAGGTTGACCTCTAGAGCCTGAGAGCTAGATCTCCTATGCACCTTACATAGACAACTTATTGCCTTAGAGTGGGAGTGGTTCGGTGATGTTGGCTTCAGCTATGTTTTAGATCTACCCACTATCAAGGTAGATCAAGCCTACTTGACTGTGTTGGCCCAGTACTGGAATGCGCGGACCAACATATTTCACCTATCAGTAGGTGAGATGACCATTACTTTAGAGAACAACTATAGGATCTTAAAGATCCCTATTTATGGTGAGGCCATCACCTCCTCCTTTTGGAGCAAGGAGCATGTTTTTGATTCTATCTTTGATGATCAAAGCTAGGAGGCCTAGCGTAAGATCAACCATGGAGGCATTCACATCAGGTACTGATAGTAGGAGGGCATCTTATCAGTTTGTGAGACTGTGTTCATGCACTTGGTCATGCATATTGTCCTTCCAAACTCCTTGGGTGCGAGGATCCCTTGGAACATTCTTTCTAGTGTCAAGAGGGTTACATAGAGCTCTAGAGATCAACCACTACTCCTAGCCTAGGGGAGCACCTTATTGTGCTAGCTATACCAAGAACTATACCAGATCACCAGCTGAAGTTGGGTTGGGATCAGCTACAGTCTTCTTCTTCAGATCTGGGGTTGGCAACATATCAAGATCAAGCGTCCTGCAGAGCTACCCCTTCTTATTACTTCTAGTGATGACGTGCACCAGTGCTATGCTGCATGCTGGCCTCATGAGAATGAGGGATTCTAAAGTAGGTCCCATGTTGGGTATGTGGATCACTATATTGGGTGATTTATAGCACTCGGGTCGAACAACATTGAGTGGCACTCATACATGGACTGCCCTGCATGGGGGGAGGCTGGTGAGCGGCTACGCTAGGCTTGTCAAGATAGTTGGCTACTTGGCCGTAAGGATGAGATCAGGGAGTATCAATTTTGAGTGTAAGATCAAGGACCTACATAGTTGTAGTCTACGGGTATTTTTGATGTACCCCCATGTACTCTTTTGACACACACACACACACACACACACACACACACACATATATATATATATATGAGATTGATCATTTTGGCTCATTATGTGTACTTGTATATTTTTAATTTTTATGTTTATGTTATGCACATGGATGTAGATGTTCTCATTGATGTTATACTTATGTAATTTGATGTATGGATGACATGCATTAGATACCTATTTAATTTTATGATGATTATGGTATGCAGTGATCTAGATGCTTAGATATACTTTTTATGATGGATGCATATGGATGCGATGCTTTACTTTTTAAATGCATATTTAATTTTGCTTTATTGTATGCATTTAATTTATGATGATATCATGATATTTTGATGCAATGTATGTAATGCATTATTTACATGATGGTAATTCAATGTAAATGAACCTGTATGCTTTAATCACTTAAAACATAAGGAATGAATGCAATACGAGTTTAACAATATAATGGACGACACCACAGAATGTGTAAAAATCATGAATGTAATTAAAAATCCTCATTACAATAATTTAATCAATTAATCACCCATATATGAAATGCAATGGTATGAAGTGGTATGATGCGAATGATATAATGTGTCATTCTATTTTCTTTTACAAGCTTGAAAAATATGCACAATAGAGTCAGTGGCCATCTAGATATCATTTCTGATATCCATCCTGTATCTATCATATATCTTGATTAAGCTTTATGTAATGATGTATCATGGATTTGATACTTTGCAGTTTGATGATTTGCATGACTTTATTCTATATGGTTTGTGGTATTTGGTATTTTGTTGCTATTAGAGAAACTTTTGAGGTTTTCCATGAGACTCAAACACCCTAGTAGACTTCTCAAACATCCCATACTAATTGTACAAGGATTTTTTTGGACAAGGCTTTCAGCACGAATAACCCAACTGTTCATTACCCCTGTGTGTGCATGTGAGTATTTTTAGATACATCATAGGCATACCCCATATGTCAGTCGGGACTCTTCCAACCCATATGTGAGATCGGGTTCCTCCTATGTTCATATCATCCTTATTTTAGAATTGATTGGACTATAATGCTAGATAATCCTAGGTACCTAGAACTAGCTCATCTCGTAAATTGATCAAGACCACCCCTCCAAAAATAGTCGGGACTCTTTCAACCCATTACTATGTTTGGGGATCACCCAATAAAACTACTACTATGGAAGCAGGCGGGACTCTTTCAACCCATTGTTGCACTCGGGGTTCATTCTATGGATTTGAATGGTGAATAATCCAGGGATTCAAGTTCTCACCCCATTTTAATTTTTGCTCATATGTAGTGATAAAAATCATTATTTTTCATGTTTTACTCTGAGTGATAAAAATCACTATTTATTCCCATTTTTCTTGAGCAAGGTATTTGTATAGTGCTTTTGATTCACTATATAATTTTAGATTTGAACTTTGGGTTTGAAATTTAAACTATGTATCTATGTACATGTAGGGGAAATTCTTGTCCTTTTTCCAAGGTTCACCACTCTATATTGAACTATTTGCAAGATAAGTAGGTAATAAAACCCATATCTCTAAATTCCCAAGACCACTTTCATAGCTTTCATCCTCCCTTATCTTAGAAAGATTTTAAATGTTTCTATTAGTGACAAGATCCTGATATTCCAAGCACTATCAAAACTAGTGACCTCATCTACAAAAGCAAAAGCAGCTTTCTACGACATCTAAGAAACCCCCTAGGTATGGCTGAGTGACTGGAAAACTTTGGTATACACATATATCTCATAGCAACAGGTGTTGTGTATGAATGTAATTGATTATGCTAAATGTAAATATGCATGATTAAATACAAACATGGCATCATTTGTAAGACTGACAAACAAAATCCATCCTACTATGGAATGCAACGGATGACGAATGCCTATTTACAATGCAATGAAATGAATGATGTGTAGAATAAAAATACATAATGTAAATGCAAAATATTTTTGGATTTTATTGATTTTATAAATTTTATGGATTTTGAGCCTTTATATTTGACCAAATGACGAGTACATGCCTTTGGAGATTTTTGATTGACCAAACTACTCACAAGAGAGCTTGGAGCCTTTGAGGATGATCGAGCGGTTTTGAGCAAACCCTCGAAGCCTTTGGGATGACCGAGAGATTATAAGAAAATCCTTAGGGCATTTGAATGACATGACCAAGCGATTTGAGGAACCCTTGGAGCTTTTGGGTTTGATCGAGTAGTTTTAAGCAAACCCTCAGTGCCTTTTTTTGACATGACCAAGCGGTTTGAGGAACCCTTGGAGCCTTTGGGGGTTGACTAAGTAGTTTTGTGCAAACTCTCGGAGCCTTTTACTATGCTCTCAAGCATAAAACACCTTAATATGGATGATGTTGAGAGGTTCAGGATCTTCAACACCTCCTAGCGATGTTAGGCGATAGGTACCTAGACCAATATTTTTAGATATGATATAGGGTCCTAGCCAATTAGCCACAAATTTGTCTCGCATATCTGGCGGTAAATTAGAGTTTTATTGGTTCTCTTTCAAGACAAGATCACCAACTTCAAAGTCTCTCTGGTGGACTTTGATATTGTAAGCTCTTTTTAGTCACTCCTGATAAACGCAAATATTCTCAAGGGCATTCACACGGTGTTCATCAAGCAATTTTAGTTGATCCAATCGAGCTTATCACATGGTGTCATCATGAATGAACTCTTTCAATGTGATGCGCAGTGTTAGAATTTCCAATTCCAAGGGCATAATGACCTTAGTGCCATATACTAGTAAAAATGGCATTGCCTCAGTGGGCATCTGAATGCTAGTCCTATAAGCCCATAATGCAAGGGGTAGCTATATATGCTAATCTTTATGGTTTTCTTGAATCATATTTTTCAAGTTGGCCACCACTGTCTTATTTGAAGCTTCAGCCTGCCCATTTTCTTAAGGATAATAAGGAGTTACAAAACTATTTTTGATTCTATAATTAGACATCAAAGCTCTCATATTTTTTTTTCTTGAATGACATTCAATTATCCAAAATTATTTTGGATGGAATACAAAAATGACTTATGATATGCTCTAGTATAAACTCTGCTATACGAGACCCAGTTGTCATTGTTAAGGGTATTGCTTCCACCCACTTTGTGAAATACTCAGTAGTCGTGATAATAAATGTATGATGGCCCAATTATGGAGGAGATATATTGCCTATAATATCTAATCCCAACTAAGAAAATGGCCAAGCCGCTTGGATGGGCTATAAGGCCTGCGATAGCAAGTACGTAAGATTAGCATGATGTTGACATTTGATGCATTTATTGATATACACATTGCACTCCTTCTCCATAGTGGGCCAATAGTAACCCATTCTAAGGATGCACTTGATGATGGCCATGCCATTGAAATGACCACCACACGTATGTGCAAGAGCTTGTGAAATCATCCAAGATGCCTCTTGGGGCTCTAGACAATGAAGGAAAACTCCCTCGTAGCCTCGTCAGTACAAGATATCTCCTATCAATATATATTTAGTAACTTTCTACTTGAATGTGTGTTTTACAGCACATGACAATCCCTCTAGGAGGACACCAAGTTTTAGGAAGTCTTGGATTTGAGACATCCAGCTCTGATAAGCCTTAGCTTCGACTACCAAGACGACTTGCTCCCCCTGCGTATTTACCTTTGCAAATGTATATTGGGAAACAACCTTGTGGTGAATGGTGGTACCACTCCTCATTAGACTTTGAGAGGTTAATGACACCCAGGGTGCCTTCTTAAGAAAGTCTTCAACTCTGTAGAACCATTTAGCTTTTGGTTCTATGTTGATCATGTTGATTGACATTTTATTATCAAAGGCTTTGCGTTCTGTAGTAGGATGCAAAAGTGTTTTAACATGAATGGTAGTGAAATCAATAGAAATATTATGAGGGATTAAGGATCCTAAAGATGCCATGGTGTCTGTGAACCTATTTGAAGAATGAGGGATTGCCTCGATGTCATACCATTCCAATTTTGCCAGATATGTAGCAACAAGATACTTATAGGCTTTTAGTACTAGACATCGACACTGAAAGAGCCCCTTAACTTGGTTTACTATGATCAAGGAGTCTCCAAATATGTTTAATCTTTTAATTTTCATGGTGACAGCTTTGTGGAGGCCCATCAGTAGGGATTCATACTCAGTGTTGTTGTTGGTGCACAAAAAGTCTAATTTAAATGATAAGGGAATTAGAGCTCCTTGCGACATGAAAACCACTATTTTTGCACCACCCCCTTGCTCGCACTTCAAAAAATCAAAGAACAGAGTCATATCAGCATTATTCTCTGGTTCTTCAAGTTTGGGAGCTTCAGATATGATGAAGACTGCATCATTCAAAAGCTCATCGATTAGAGACCTACTTTTTGATAGCAGTGCCTCATCCAGCTGATCAACTATGACTTGTACCTTAATAGAATTTTGGCTTATGAATTCCAGATTAAATTTTATCAGTAGCATGATCCACTTTGGAGTATGTGTATTGTGATACATCTTACTCATCATGTATTGCAAAGGATTTTGTTTAGATATAACATATGTCGTATGACTTAGCATATAGTGTCACAATTTCTTGGTATTGAACACTAATACTAAACAAAGTTTCTCCATATATACATACCCGAGCTCATAGCTCACCAAGGTTCAACTAATATAATATATGGCCTGTTCTTTGCCTTGCACATTCTTTTGGGCTAACATGGTTCCTAGTGCAAAGTCAGTTTCTGATATATATAGTAGAAAAGGCACCTATGGCCTTGGTGGAGCTAGCACTGGCAATGTCACTAGGTATTACTTTATTTCAATGAAAGCTACTCGACCGTCATCATTCCAATTGAATGGAACCCCCTTATGTAGCAATTGATTCATGGGTCGACATTTATCTAATAATTGAGCGATGAATCACTTTATCGATGCTACTTTGCCCTGAAGGCTTCTTAACTCTTTAATATTGGAGGGAGGACGCATCTCTAAGATAGCCTTGACCTTCACTGGGTCAAATTTGATGCCTCATTTAGAAATGATGAATCCTAAGAGTTTACCAAAAGTTACGCCAAATACACACTTCTTAGGATTCAACCTGGCATTGTGCTCTATCAGGTGATCGAAGACCTTCCTTAAGACCTCTGCATGCTCTTCTCGTAAAAATGACTTGGCCAACAAGTCATCAATATAATCTTCTAGAATCTTATGCATGTAGTCATGAAAAATGTATGTCATGGCCCACTGATATGTGGCACCAACATTTTTGAGGCCAAATGGCATAACTTTATAGTAGAACGTTCCCCATGGCATTATAAATGTGATTTGATGTTGATCTTTAGGTTTAATCTGAATTTTATTATAACCATAAAAATCATCCATTAAGGAGAGCATTTCTTGACCTGCAGTTGTGTCTACAAGAGCATCAATATTTGGCAACAAAAATGAATCTTTGGGTGTTGCCTTATTTAGGTCTCTGAAATCCGTACAAATATGAATTCTTCCATCAGGTTTTCCTATGGGCACCATATTGGATACCCATTCTAGATAGTCGATGGAGATTACAAATTCTACATCCAATAGCTTTTGTAGCTCATATTTCACCATTAAGGCTACTATTGGATGCATATTTCTAAGCTTCTGCTTGATCGAATTCTTCATAAGATCTAGCAAAAGGTTATGCATAACCAATTTTGGGTCTAGACCTGGCACATCCTTGTACATCCAAGAAAAAAAATTAGGTCCCTCTTTCAGTAGAGGGATGAGGGTGGCATGCTCATCGGGAGTGAGAATCTCTTCGAATTTAACCTTCCTTGGATTAGTGGGATTATTACTGATATCCACATTGAAGGTTTCCTCTACTGACATGTGCAATCCCTTCTCAAGCTGATGAGGCATAGGGATCAAATGGATATCATCAGCTAGGTTTATAGGTTTTACGTTGGAAGCATTTTTAGCATGATATACATTGTATGCACAACCTGGCACAAAATGAAATGGTTGTAGCATTTCTTCATTAGGGAAGAAATCTTTAGGCTCAATAGGCAAGTCAGCATGATCCTAGTCGATAGCATCTACATTGAGATACAATGGTTTGGATGGATTTGCTAGATTGTGAAGTGGGGCGATCAAATCAATGGAGACCATATTTATGGAATGGAATTTATCTCTAGGACCACATGGAAAACCTCTATATCATCGATGCAGCTCTCATACCTGAGATCTGGCTCTAATGGCATAGGTACAAATGGGTCCTCTTTATGAGAATTGTGAACTACTAGATCCTCTCTATGCATTGGTTGCAATATGGGATCATTCAGATCACGAAGCTCCATGTATATAGGTGGATGGGGAAACATGTGGTAAATCACATTAAATTTTGGTGGTATTCCCCTAAGGCGAGGGTCGAGATTGATTTCTCTTCGCATGTCCTCGATTGTATATCATGCGTTGTAGTGATGTAGGTAAGGAGGTCCTAGATAGGCTCTCTTCATTTCATCCTCTTTGTCACTGTCATAATATAGTCCTTCATTTGCCCCTATAGGTGGGGGATGCTCTGGTAGGTGCAGTTCCATGAATCTCACTTCCTGGTCACTATCGTCAATGTTCAAAAAATCAGATAATTGGTCCGTATGTATGATGCTGATGAGAAAATTGTCTCTACTTCTTCCCCAGATGATCAATATTGGGAATAATCTCCTCGATAGCATGTACCAACTATGCAAGCAATATATGATGTGCATACAAAGGCCTTAAGTAGACCCCCTTAGCTTCATCCTCAGATTGATCATCGTTTGAGGATTCACTATCGGTATCATAACTTGGTCCACTTATCTGTAGAGATATCTTGACTCGAGATTACCTAAAACTATGGGGTTATGCCCTTGCACACCTATGTCATTAGTTGCATTATGGATTTTATTACCCAAGTTGCCTCTGGGATTTTGCTCTATGTCAACCTACTCTAAGAACCCTTCATGATATTCTTCAAGTGGCTCAAAAGTGATGATAGATACCATCGGGTTAGTCCTCCAGAAGCTAGAAGGATTAGGGTGATATGGGTTGAAGTCCACATCATCCCCAAGACTAAGGTACAAGTGATCTAAGGATACTACGAGCAAGTCATATTGTCCTTGTATCTGTAATTCAAGCTCGAACCTATCAGTTGCCAGCTAATAACATGGTTCAAGCAGAGTCCTACGACCTTGTTCAAATAGATCAAGTCCATACCCATGCTAGTGATATAACTCAAAAATACGCATGGAGTACTTTGGGTTGGATAAATAACAAAAAAATACTATGAAAGGTTCATAACTATATTCATCCATGGGCGCTCATGTTGGAGATCTAGCCCAACATAGATGAAGTTATTCTGATTATGTGGCTCTACCAATGGCACCATCGATCCAACCAAAAAATGATGAGCAGGCGATCGACCCATATCTTGTGCAATCTCCAAAATCGATTTGAAGGTTACTAACTATATAATATACTCACCTAATATTGTGTTGGTGATATGTACAGTCACCCATGGTGCGTATGACCCTGCTGACGATGCAGGTGAGGGAGGCTGAGGTACCTCCCAGTTATATCTTGGGCTTACTCCACTTCCATGAGGATGGGAGCCTCCTCGGTGACTAGTTCAAGCATATGTTTCTTCTATTTTTCACCTATTTTTACCTTTAACTTCTTGTCATCCTGAAGCATCACTAATGCAGTCAGTTTCAACAAAGTAGCAGTAGTGCGCTCAGATTTGTACGATACAGATGTCGATGGTTGAGCACGTACTGTTGGTTTACCTCCTAGATTTTTAACCGATGATGTAGGTCAGAAATCCATGTGTGTTTATAGGAGTATGAAACCCCCAAGAAAATTTTCTAGGTTCACAAACTTGAAATGTTCTTCATCTGATGACACTATGTGAATCCGTCCTTCATGTAGATATTTTACATATTGGTGTAGTATAGAGGGAATGCAATGCATTTTACGAATCCAAGGCCTCTTGAGTAGGATGTTGTATTGCATGGCACCCTTGATCACATGACACATCATAGAGATGGTCTTTAGGCCTACCTAAATAGGTAGGACAATTGTGCCAACCGTCGAGCACAGGGCATCATTAAATGCTCTCAATGTGAAGGTGGTGGGCATAATATGTGACTTTGGTAGCTTTAGATGATTCAATGCATTGGTAATTATTATATTGATCGATGAACCAGTGTGGATCAAGACCCTATTGAATGACACATGATTGACGCATGCAATGATATGCAACAACGGGTCAGTAGTATCTATGGGAACCATCTTGATTTCATGATCATAAAATTGGATCATGGGTTCCTAGCACTACTATACATGTCCCACAAAATTGGTAAATGCTTGTGCATCTTGAGACTATACTTCAATGTACCTTAGAATATCCATAAGAGTCTCCTTATGCCTAGGGGAATGCTGTATCAATTCATATATAGACAGCTTTGCAGGAGCTATTTGCAGGTTTTGGACCAACCTGCTCTATATGGTCACCATCGGTCTCGTTGGTGGGCCTGGAATATTCTATGCTAGTCGCTAATTCAATGTAGCTTGTATCCTAATTGGAGCATGAGGTTGATTCAATTGTTCATATCTCCCATGTATGGTAACAACATTCACCATGCCTATGAACCCTTGGGTAGACGGTTCAACGTGCACTTGATTGACCTGGCCAATGTTGTTGCACGGTGCTCCATGGTTTGGTAATGGATTTTTGTAAATCTCCATATTCTAGTTGTCAGGTGCTAGTGGATTACTTGGTACTACAAGCTCACCCTTTTCAATCATGTTTTGCACAATATGCTTGAAGGACCAACACACTTCAATGTCATGGTCCTTCGTGCGATGGAAGATGTAAAATAAGTCGTCCTAATATCCCTTCGACTTGGGCTAATTCAGATTGACTAGCTTAACCTTGAGTAGTCTGATCACCTTAGACTTGCATAACTAATGGAATATTAACATCAATTATTCCGTTAGAGGTGTGAATTGGTGAGGTGGGCATTATTATTTGTTTTTACCCTTATAGTTATTATTGTGCTTTTCATACTGCGTAGGAGGAGGTTGGGCTTGATAATTCTACTTTTGTTGCCCTTTATCCTCTCTCTGGAGGTTTAACACCACCTAATTTACATGGGCCTGCTTGTCCTTATGTTTCATGGAGCTCTTCTTAGGCCCCTCTTTCTTGTTCTTAAGCTTCAAGTTTCCCTCTTGTAACTTGATATCTTTAATTATTTTGGCTTGCACTAAAGCTTCCTCTAATGTTGAATATTGTTGTAGTTGCAACAATAACGAGATGTACTTGGCACAACTCTTGGTAAACATTCGGGTCAATTTCATAGTAGGAATAGGGAATGACAACTTTTCCATCAATCTCCTCCACCTCTTTTTGTACTATTCAATTGGCTCATCATCGCACTGAGCTAGCGTAGCCAAATTGGAAAGGTTAGCCTATTTATTGATGTGAAAAGAAAAGCATTCAAGAAAAGCGTCAGCCAGTTGCTCAAAACTAGTAATGTTGTGCCTCTTTTACTGATTGAATCAATCTTATGCTGGGCCTGAGAGGGTTGTGACAAATATGTGCAAAAGCAAGGTATTATTGCTAGTAATTTGGAAATAGGCATCCAAAAATCTTGTGACATGCTCCTGCGCATCTTCATCACCTTTAAATTTGTCTATCCTGGGCATAACAAAATGTTTAGGGTATGCTGGAGTAGGTATCGAGGGGTCCAAAGGTTCATTATGAATTTTTCTTAATGTTAGATTTTGAAGAGCCATGCCTTGCCTCTTAATCACTTTTACTTTTGTTTCTAGGGCTTTCTAAACCTCTAAGTATAGAAAGTCCTCCTCCCTAAGCTAACATGAGGGTGGTCTTGGAGGTACATTCTTCCTCTGTCAGGGTGGAGGACATTGTTATTCCCCCTCCTTAACTTGGGATTATTTAGGATACTCTTGATTTTTTCCTTCTCCCTCTTCTTACTCATATTGTTGTTGCCTCTCATGTTCAAATGGTGGTGGCCATTATCTTTGTTGGGCACTAATATGAGTGTGACCGTCTCTATGCTCTTGCTGCACATCAAATTGTGAAAAGGCCTTTCTATGAATGTGCTCTCTATTATCCACATAAGTGTAAAGACCAGCCTTGGCTAGCCTATCTTCCTACTCTATGTGCTCCTTTTGGGCAAGGATGTTTTCTTCATGCATATGCTGCTCATATAGTCTTTATCTGATGAACCTCTGCACCTGAAGATTCTCATCTTCGATGCACTGCCTCTCTAGGTGAGTATCCTCTAGTTGATCTTGGAGGAGCTATCGTCATTGCTTGGATATCATTTTGTATGATCTATCAAGTTTATTGGCCGTAACAGGCCTTTGGTATACATGCTCTATGCGAGAGACCTTATGGGTTTTGTACCCATCTGACTAATTCATGATGATTTTGCCTTTGTCTATAAATATGGCATTGGCATCCTACTGAGCTCTGTGCTCTGTACCACCATGCATGGCTGGTGGATGTGTCACATGAGGGTGCTTGGAAGCCTCTCCATGCTCTCTAGCAGTCCTAATAGAACCCCCGATATGCTCACTTAGAGCATGCATGGGTGAATCTGAAGGATTATAATCTAGCTACTCAAGGATGCTACCTAAGTCGTCCAACTGTCTAGATCTCCACCGCTCATGCGGTGGTGTGCCATTGACTCCCACCTTATCCATATCAATAGTGATATTTAAAGGTTCACTACGTGTGGGAGTCTACATAGGCCTATGCTTAGCGATGGCCCTATCTGCATACCCCTGAATGGGCAGATCTCGATCCTGTCCGTACTCCAAAGGTGGAGCCATAGATCCTCTTGTAGACCTATGATGTAGGGATACCAACTTGGACCCCTATATAACATACTCTTCAGCCAATATCATGGATGTGCATGCAATGCAATCCTGGTAATGGCTTCCAAGTGGAACACCCTCATGCTGAGAGGCTCCATGCTCTATTTTATATCTAGAGGAATGCACAAAAGCTCCTTTAATGGGGGTATGCTCAATAGGTTCCCCTCTTGTAGATTTGTCTCCTCTAATGCTCACCGAATGATGTTCGGGAAGCACATGTGGATGAGGGTTTGACATATGTTGATGTGAATATTTTGGGGCTTCATCATGGGCATTAGGCTTATGCCTTTTTTTACCACCCCATGTCTCCACCATGGTGTACCTAGTGTCTAGATTTATTATTTATTATTAAGCAAACAAGGTATACAATGGTGATTATCTTGTATTAAGTTTTAAAAGTGAGCCCTAAACTGTTTGATGTTGTTTCAAATTTTTGTTGTATCAGTATTAGAAACTCCTTATCGTGTTTCAAAGCATGTTGGATGATATTATTAGTTTAATTGGCTTTCACCTGTATACTCATAGCTCGACAACTTAGCTATGAACTCCAAGTCGCATAATCCAACCTATAATGTGTGGTAATAAAGCCCACACACGGTCAGGGAGCATAGGTCCTCCCATATCCTCACCCATTTTCCCCCAGTCAGTGTTATACCCTCCGAAGAGAATACATGGAAATTTTCCAGGGTACAAAAGTTTCTCGGATCTCGTATTGGTCTAGTATCCAAGGGTACATAGGATTTGGGCCAACGGATGGAAATTATGCCCACCGTCATTGAACCCTACTAGTGGTTGGATGTGACTCCCAACTCACTAGCGTTTAAGTGAAACATGGTGTGTGTGGTTCATTTTAATTCTTGCATAAAAGAAAAATGTATAATATAGCATAAATGATTGTTTCCTACATGATATGCAAAAATAAAAGTTTCATTTCAGAGAATGCATGCTATATCCTAAATGATTTTTAAAAATGCCATTATGATGATATAGCCTCTGATTGGGCTTCAAGCATGTAAACCGACACACAATTTTAACCTAGCACACTGGATTTTAGGGTGGACTGCACTCAGAGATCCATTGTTCCTAGCAGTTCCTAGCCAAAATTTAGAAAAAGAAACCCTAAGGACCTGATTCCTTTTCATGTTATTTTTATCCTTAATCATCCAGGTTTTAATTTTCTATTTTGGAAAAAATAGAAGCAAAACACATAGACAAAAAGTGGTAAAAAGGGCCTACCTCAGGTCCTCATTTGATTCAGCTTTGAATTCCTGTTGTCTGATGTGTCTGCTATGAACCGTAGGTCTGATGCATGGTTCAGACTGTAGACCATGTCTCAGCCACGGTTCAAACTGATTAGGCCAAGGAGCCCAAATTGAGTGGTTAGAACCACTACTCTATCTTGGAGTCTATTCAATATCTTCCATATGGTCTTGTAGCATGTCCATATGAGTAGTCACCTTCGACATGACATATTTTAGGTGTCTACAAGTAGAATTACAGTAGTGTAGGATAGATAGTAGTGTAGTGTATGTGATCTATAAGCTCAGAGCTCATTCATTGAGTAGTAGCTTGTATCATGGAGTGTTCAATTCCTCCATAGCTACTATTGTACTCATTTCTATAATTTTTATTTATAGCATATTTCAGTCATCTCATAGATTTACTTTATTTCTTATTATTTTACATCTTGTGAATTTTATCTCCCATTGCATGTTGTATCAAAAGCTAAAAACACACATTTAGTAGGCTTAAGGTAAACTTTGAAATGCTTAAGCCTTTCAAAAATCTACCTTAGATCATGAACATGATCTTGTCGATGTATGAAGTGAACTAAAAGATCATCCACATAGTTATTGAGAATATCAAGCATCATGTCATGAAAAATATAAGTCATAGCCCACTAATAGGTGGCACCAGTATTTTTCAAGCCAAAATGCATGACTTTCCAATAGAAGATAGCCCATGGAGTGATGAAAGCTATCTTGGTCGGATCCTTAGAGGTGATCATAATCTATTTGTATCCCGAGAAACCATCCATGAGAGATAACATCCCACATTTGGTAGTGAAATATATGATATGATCTATGTTGGGCAGGCAAAAATCATCCTTATGACATGCTAAGTTGATGTCACTAAAGTCGGTACATATTCTTATTGTTCCTTCCTTCTTAGCTACATGAATGATGTTGGATATCCAATTCGAATAGTCAATGGCTTTTATAAAATTGATGTCAAATAATTATTGGAGCTCCTCCTTAACCAAAAAGGTGATCTTAGGATGCATATTCTTAATTTTTTGCTTAACAGGCTTAATAATAGGCTTCACTACCAAATGATGTATAATGAGGGAAGGTCAAGCCCTGGCATGTCAGCATATTACCAAGCAAATATTTCATGAAATTATTTCAACAAATTGATCAATTTCTCTTGGTTATCTATAGATAAGGATTTACCTAGCTTAAGGATTCTAGGAGTTTCCTCAAAACCTATGTTAACATCTATGGTCTCATAAATGAGAATGGATGACTCATCCTCAAGTGGAGGCTCCTAGTTGCTCAAGATCCTCAAGAGACATAGAACCAAAGTACTCTTGAGAACTAGAAGATTCAACCTACATAGCATAAGGGACTGATCCATCAAAGGAGATGTCACCACAAAGGACATCCTCATGCATTGTGTCATAAAGAATGTAATCTTCAGCATGCTCTCTTGGAGTTACAACTAACAAGAGGGAGAAGGTAGACCCTCATCCTCAACACTCCACTCCAAATATTGGTGAGATGTCTTTAGAAGAGGCTCCTGATGAGAAGGATTGACTTGATCCTATGATGAAACATTAATTAATGATTCCTATTTCATGTTTAGATTTTTAAATTGCTTGGTTATGTGAGATGAGGAATTTGGTGGACGAAAATTAGATTGAGCTTGTTCAACTAGTGAACAATATTCAAATGGGTAAGGATCACCCAAAATGGTGATAACATGATTCTTAAATTCAAAATTCAAACACTGGTTAAAGGTAGAAGGGACAACCTGCATCGCATAGATCCAAGGACATCCGAGAAGCAAATTAAAATATGTAGGGAAAGACACCACATAGAACATGGTATCTAAGATCTTGGGTCCAACCCTAAGGGGGAGGGATATAATTCCATAAGCTTCTTGGGACTCATTGTTGAAGGTTTTTATGATATCATCAGATTTAATTAAATCCTCCTCTTTTAATACAAACTTTTGGAAAAATTGATAAGTGCATAAATTTAGGGAAGAACCATTATCAATCAAAACCCTCTTGATAAAAGTTTCCCCAATAAATGCAGTGATGTAGAGAGAAGAATCCCCTTGTAATTCTAAGGAAGAAATATTTTCATATGATAATGTGATATGATATATCCCAAGAGAGCTTACAACATTAGCCATAACATTAGAAGAAATATTTGTAGGGACATATTTTTGTATTAGAAGTTTCAATAAGGCTTCCTCATGAATAGGAGAAGTTTGAAAATGTTCTAAGAGAGAAATATTAGCTGAAGAACTCATCTCCTATTGATAATATTGAGCCGGTTGAGTTTGATCTTGTTTCCATGTAGTTGTTGCTATCATACCAACCATATTATCATAGGGAGGTGGCACATTCTAATATAACACTTGATTAGCTACCTACTACCCATGCTTAGATAGGGGATCTTGGAATATTTCCATGTCTTGATTACTTATGGGTGCTTATTGAGTAGGAGGTTGATTGTTTGGTGGGTGATAATCTTTTATGACAAGGTGAAACTCATCAATTAGGTCCTAAACCACATATTTCAACCTTTTACAAGAATTCATCCAGTGCTCCTCCACTCTATGATACCCACAATGTTGACCAACCTTATACCAATTAGATATGGTATCTAGTTGCCTTATGGGAGGTAACTCAATCATATTTGCTTCCAAAAGATGCTTTAGGACCACATTCATGGGTGTGTTGAGTCTCATGAAATTCCTTCATGGGGGTTTTAGAGGCTGGTTAAGCACCATCTTTTGTAGGGTGTTAACAACACTGTTAATAGGCCTACTATTTGTTACACCATCACCAACCACATGCTTGTTCTTATACTAATTTTTAGTGGTCTTATATTCTTTCACTTTAAGCTATCCTCTTATGATAAGAGCTTACTCTACATTTATTTCTAGGTCAATTTCTTGATCAAAATATGTGATAGTTGTGGTTTCCAACACAAGAAAATTGCTCTTACACATTTCCAATAAATATCTCAAGCATGTCTCAAGGAGGTAAGGTATATCTCAAGCATCCCACTAAAATCCTCCAACGAGACACAAATTATGAAAAAAATTCTTCTTTACCTTGTTTTAACATGTAAATATTTTTCATGGTCATGTTATTTTCAACATAATCACCAAACTATTGAACAAATAATCTAGCCGTATTTTCAAAATTTCTCAAAGAATGGTTGGGCAACTGATAATACCACTTTAATGCCATACCACCAAGGCTCTTAGGGAAAGCCTTTAGCAGCAACATGTCATCATATATGATATCATGACAAAATATTCTAGATATTCTTAAATTCTTAATTGGATCTTTTGTTCCCTTATATATAGGAAAAACTAGCATGGGAAAATGCTTAGGATAGGGCCTACAAAAAATGATAGGGTTTAAGGGTTTATTGCACATTTCTCTATAGATATAGGTGAAACTAGGAGATTTAATCATATCTAATCTTGAAGCTAATTGTTTTACCATATTAGTTAAAATTTGCACCTCAAGATTGTTGTCATGGAATATCCTTAGATTCCTTAAGGGAGGGGTATACGTAGGCTATTGAAAGGATACTTGGTCTGTGTTGGAGGTATTGATACTATTGTGATATGTGGTATCTTGTTGAAGACGATAACTAATAGTTGGTGGAACAAAAGCAAAAATATTGAGATTAGTTGAATTAGGATAAAATTGAACATAATATTAAGATGCACTACTCGTTGGAAGAATTTGTAGAATCCTTTCAACGTAATATTAGATGAATGAGGATAAAATTGAACATAATATTAAGATACACTACTAGTTGGAGGAATTTGTAGAATCCTTCCAACATTGGTGGTCACAATAGTAGCATATGTTGGGTTATGAACAAGATTACCATGATGTAAAGAATCAGTCAAGGAGTTGTTATGAACATCTTGAGGGGAAATGGTTTGATGATGAGATGTTCCAACTTCCTTGAGTAGAGCTTCCTTTTCTATAGATTTATCCAAGGCATCCTTGTGATGCTTGTATAAATCCCAAACATGTTCAAATTATTTAAAGATAAGGTTCCCATTAGGTCCCTTGGTAGGATCAAGGTCATTCTCAATCTCTTCATTTTTCTCCTCTTCTAGATTATGATTTTATTTATCAACTTGATCATCTTCTTGGAAAATCTCATTATAATATAAAAGCCTTTGCCCACTCCTAAGGTTGGGAGACATTAGGAGAGAGAGAGAAAGAATAGAGTAGAGGAGGATAACTAAAAACTAGCAAAAGCACACAAAATATTTTTAAGATGTTTTTAAATGTTTTCTGATATAAACAAACAGAATTAGTGGTCTTGTTTAAAGTTTTCAATAATATCAAAGGAAAAGGCTTCCTATTTTGGCCACTAAGATGCATGTTCTGTTGAGCAAGGTGTAGCAACAATATTGTCATTGTTGTCAACACAGTCAAACAGATCGGTTGATGCAGTGGACAGGAGTTAAGAGGTTCTTCAGAGTATGTATAGTGATTTTCCAAAAGATCGAAGTGGCCCATATGCTAAAAATAAAAAGAAAATCACAAGGAAGAAAATTGTCATGATATCGCGACATGTTGAGCAAGGAAGAAAAATTGTCACGATATCGCGACATGTTGAGAAGAAAGAAAAACTGTCACGATATCGCGACATGTTCGAATACAATGTGGAAGAAAGAAAAACTGTCGTGATATCGCGACATGTTGAGAAGAAAGAAAAACTGTCATGATATCGCGACACGTTCGAAGAGAAAGAGCAAGAAATAAAAACTATCGCGATATCACGACATGTTGAGAAGAAAGCAAAACTATCACGATTTCGCGACATGTTCGGAGAGAAAGCACAAGCAAGCAAAACTGTCGTGATTTCGTGACATGTTGGAAGAGAGAAAGGCAAGTAGAAAAAGTGTCATGATTTCATGACATATTGCAGGAGAGAGAGTCCGAAAGAAAAAGTGTCACGATTTCATGACATATTGCAAGAGAGATAGTACGAAAGAAAAAGTGTCATGATTTCACGACATATTACACGAGAGAGAGTCTGATAGAAAAAGTGTCACGATTTCATGACATATTACAAGAGAGATAGTACGGAAGAAAAAGTTTCATGATTTCGTGACATATTGCAAGAGAGAGAGTTCGACAGAAAAAGTGTCGTGATATCACGACATGTCGGGTTTTCACGACCCGAAGGCAAGAGAAAAAGCAAAGGAGAAAAAGTGTCGCGATATCGCGACATGTGGGGTTTTCGCAACTCGAAGGCAATAGAAAAAGCAAAGGAGAAAAAGTGTCGCGATATCATGACATGTCGAGTTTTCATGACCCGAAGGCAAGAGAAAGAGAAAAGGAGAAAAAGTGTCACGATATCACGACATATCACATTTTCACGACTAAATGAGGAGAGAGAAATTAAGAAGGCGAAAGTGTCGCGATATCGCGACATGTTGTGTTTTCATGGGTACAAGCCAAGAAGAGTAGTAAGGAGGCAAAAGTGTTACGATATCGTGACATGTTGTGTTTTCACGGGTACAAGCCAAGAAGAGTAGCAAGGAGGAAAAAGTATCGTGATATCGCGACATGTGTTTTCACGGGCGAAACCCGAGAAGAGGACAAAGAGGCAGAAATGTCATGATTTCATGATAGGTCATTGTGGCACAATCTAAAAAGAGAACCCAACCAAAATAAAATAAGAAGAGTTAACTAAAGTCAGTACGATGGTTACAGGTGCAGACACAGAAGAAAATCATGCAGCTAAAATAAGAAAAATTAATTGAAGTTAGTACGACGATTCATGAGTGCGAGACGTGAAGAAAATCATGCGACTAAAATAAGAAAAGTTAACAGAAGTCAGTACGACAGTTACAGGTGTAGTTACAGAGAACTTTTTTATAAAAGGAGGTCTGTGTGGAGTATTAGAGTGTTGTGGAAGGAGTGTGAAAGTGCTGTGAAAATAGAGGTTGGGTTAGCAATAGACCAGTCAGGGTCTTGTATAAGCGAAGGCATTTTTATGTCAATCATATAGTCTCAAAATTGCAGTCCAAGTTGGTGCTTGGAATTAGGGGTTGGTGCTCCTTTCTGTTGGTGTAGATAAATTAGGGTTTGGTGCTCCTTTTTGTTGGTGCAAATAAATCAGGGGTTGGTGCTCCTTCTAGTGGGTGCTGGTAAATTGATTGTAAAATTGGTATTTTGCAAAGGCTGAATTTGGACAGGAGTCCAAGCAGTCATTTTTGAGGAGTAGCCAAATTGGTGAACCTCGTTACATCATGTGTTGTAGAATGCTCTCTTGTTATTTTTGCTTTAAGAGTTGTAGATTTGAATTTAAATAGCTACACTGATTCACCCCCCCCTCTCAGTGTCATTATGAGACTAACAATTGGTATCAGAGCCAAGTTCCAGAATAAGCTTAATTGGCTAAGGTGATCTTGGAAGTAAGACAATGGTAGGTGGTGAAGGATTCTCATCAAAAAAAGCACCATTGTTTGACGAAACTAATTACGCATTTTGGAGACTCAAGATGCAGACATATTTGTGTGCTTTGGGATACGACATTTGGGAGTCAGTAAACAGTGGATATACAACACCCACCACTCCTCCAACTGATGCTGCCAATAAGAAACTATTTGAGAATAACTCTAAAGAAAAGAATGCTATCATGTGTGGTTTAGTGGACAATGAACTGATAAAGATTATGAGTTGTAAAATGGCAAAAGATATGTGGGACAAACTGAGGAGCATTCATGAAGGATACAATAAGATCAAGGAGGCCAAGTTACAAACGCATCGAGCTCAGTTCGAAGCATTAAAGATGAATGACGATGAGAACATAGAGGCATACATGCTGAGAGTTAAAGGAATCATTAATGCGATTAGAGGACTCGATGAGGAAATGGAAGATGTTGTCGTCGTGAAAAAGGTACTAAGATCTCTTCCTCAAATATTTGATTCCAAAGTTTTAGCAATAGAGGAAGCTAAAGATCTAAATACTTTTAGTATGGATGAGATGCATGGTTCTTTGACTACATATGAGATGAGAATAGGAAAAAATAAACCCATAGACAGAGAAGATGCTTTTAAAGCACATAAAAATATAAAAGCAAAACAAGAATCCGAGGAAGAAGAGACATCAGATGAAATGGAAGCAAACTTTGTTCAGAAACTAATAAGGGGAAAAGGAAAATATAGAGGAAATCTACCATTTAAGTGTTTCAACTATGGAGGCATTGGGCACTTTGCAGCTAAATGTACACTTAATGAGAAAAACAAAAGTGATGAAGGTTCACACCAAGAAAGAAGTGACTGGAAGAAGAAACCAAATTTTAGAAAAGGCAACTTCAAGAAGAAAAGTTTCATATCTAAGAATGTCAGTACTTCAGAAGATAGCTCCAGTGAGGATTCTGAAGAAGAAACAGGTGAAGCTCTTTTCATGGCATTCAAAGAAGAAAAAATAGAGGAAAAACAGGAATGTGATAAAAAATTTGAGGCTGAGGCTGAAGTGGATCTGGAAGGTGAGTTGGTCGCTGCACTTAAAGAGCTGAGTATAGAAAGGAAAAAGAAAAAGAAAATTTCAAGAAAGCTTGAGGATGCCAATGAAATCATAACCAGCTTGAAAGTATAGATAAATGAATTCAAGAAAATATCTGAAGATATCGAATTTTGATTAACCGTGAAGATAGATGAGTGCAGCAAGCTAGAAGAAGAGATTGTTGGTTTAAGGATGCAGCTAGAAGAGATGAATCGAAAAACGAGTTGTTATCACAAACTTGAAGAAAGTTCTGTGAAGCTGGATAATATTATAAAAAACCAAAAGACTACAGGCATCAAATTTTTTTTAGGCTTCGTCGAAGGAGAATCATCAAATGGATCAAAGGCCATAACTGTAGAACCCATAAAGAATGAAGATAAGATCATGGTTGATCAAGAAAAAATGAATCATGCTAAAGAAAGCAATAATGCCAGGCACGAGAGGAGTATTGATAATGATGGATTCACCAATGTCACTCATCAAAGGAGAAGAAGATTCATGGCTTCCACTACAAAATGGCAAAGACCATCACCCAGGTTCACTCATTCCTTTTCTGGTTATTGTTTTAAATGCAATGGTTATGGACATAAGATTTCAAATTGCAAGTATAATGTAGGACAAAGGAACTTTGAAGAACACAAGCTTATACTGAGAGGGGGGTGAACAGTATAAGACCTCTTTTTACTTTTTCCTTTATACTTCAAAAAAGTAAAGCAATATACCCAAAGCAATATCAAAGCAATGCACAATATCATCCACAAAGTGACACCAATTTTAACATGGTTCACCCAGAATGGCTGGGCTACGTCCACAAAACTTTTCTCTAAAAGTTATCTCAAAGTTATTTGGGAATCCTTCACAATTACAATTTTTATGAGCCTCTGCCCAAAGGAGATACCTTCCCCCAATCAAAATTTATGAGCCTCTGCTCAAAGGAGATACCTTCCCCCAATCAAAATTTATGAGCCCTCTGCTCAAAGGAGATACCTTCCCCCAATCAAAATTTATGAGCCTCTGCTCAAAGGAGATACCTTCCCCTCTGCTCTGGAAATGATCCCTCAGAAGATCAACTGCCTCTACCTCTTACCAGCACGTGGAACTCCTTTCCACCAAAGACCTCCTATCCTCAATGCTTAACCTAAGAGACCTCTACCTTCTATGATCATGTCCATAGTAGCTCAACAACCTATACCAAACACAGTCAGTCGGTCAAGTACAAGTCTTCCTCTATCTGTCAGATCTATCCAACTCTTGAACAAATCAATCCTCTGCATACAAGCCTTCTCAAAGACTTGCCAACTGTCCTCAGGTTCTTCTCATAGAACCAATGCATATCTATCCTCAAGTTCTATGCTAGAACTATCAACCTCAGCTCACAAGTCCTTTGCTAGGACCTGTCCAAATATGCTCACAAGTCCCCACCGAAACTTGTCTAAAAACTGTTCACATGTCCCCATCGAAACCTGTCCAAATACTGCTCACAAGTCCCCACTAGAACCTGTCCAAAAAACTCAGCAAGCTCACCAAGAAAAACTTTCTTAGTAGGAAATCACAAAGTGAATTGTTAGAGACCCAATGTGATTTGTCAAACTCATAAAAGTATAAAGAGAATTGTTAGAGACTCAATATGTTCTATACTCAAATACCAATCTCAAAAGTCAACTCAAATCAACTCAGCTCAATCTCAATCTCAAATCTGAAAACTCAACTCAATATCTGAAATGGATAGGATAGAATGTTTTCTTTCAAGAACATGAAACCCCAACAATTGCCAACTATGCAAAGAATCACATAACAATGATACTCATGTTATTTTCACCATCAATTAGGGTTTCAACAATAATGCTCATCAAACAAGGTTTAGTCAACCAACACCATTCAACTCAACATCAACCTTGAAGCATTCAACCAATCATCACAAGAAAAGGAAAAAGTAGAAATCCTTTTCCCTCCAAAGATATTTGAACAAAACAGCCACCAACACAATATCACCAAATGCAAATAATAACTTGCTCAAATCAACTCAATGGAGTAAGCCCAATATCATGAATCAAGTAAAGCAATAACTTGATCAAACAACCTCTACGGAAGCAACTCAACCATCAAACTCAAAACAGCCAACCAAGGGTTCCACCAACTCAATGCAAGTAGCTAAACTCACAAATATAAACCCTAGTGCACAAAGCTTCCACTATCTCAAACCAAAAATTATGCATTCACCAAAAACTCTCCTTAAGGATAACAATGCATAAGTAGTCTTCAACAAACTAGAAAATAGGATTTACACCTAGCCAAAGGATACCTAGTAGAATACCTTTTCACTCCAACCTTATTTCAAAAAACATACACCAATCATACTCATAAGAAGAATGTGCCCATACCTTATTGGAGTAGAAGATAATTGAACCTTCAATCTGTCACCACACACAACTCTCAAACTTCCAACCAAGTTAGGGTTAGAATAAAAAGAAATGAGCAATAATATAAACTTCCTTTATTACACCTTTTAGCTCCACTTCTTTAAACACAACCACCATAACATGCCAATAAATCAACAATCACAGACTCACACCTTATACCTCCATTTTTAATTTTAGCATAGCAAAGAATAATCTTAAAAATACATCCAAAGAAATATGCCCTTATTTCTCCTAAGCTTTTATTCAATGCTAATCACAAAAGCCAAAACTCATAAAATTTAATCACACCTTATAAATCGCTGTCCAAGAAACTCCGAATTTCGTGGCATAAAGACGTTTTAATAAAAACGTGTGTTACTCTAGCAAAGCACCCCCACGAGACTCGAAATGATGACCTCCACCAATGCAGCACCCAATAGCAGCCTTCGCTGCCACTAGCCCACTTGGGCTACGAAGTTCACAAGTGAACTTCCCTCCACTTCACCCTCAAAAAAACAAACTCTCGAAGACTTTTCAATCGCACGTGCTTCTAAGCCTTCCTTTGATCGCAGCGAATATAGAGCACAAACACCGCAAATTGCATTCAGGGAATTTCGAATTCATCATCCTTCCAACCTTAGGAGTTGGAGAATATATAGTCTCTTCGAAGACACCTTGACGGAAATAAAGACCATTTCAAAATTAATCAAAAGTCTTTTCAAAAAGGGTTTAAAAACCCTTAAAGTATTTTTAATAAATTAAAAATAATTTCTCCCTTAATTAATTAATTAATTAATTAATTAAAACCTTGAAGGGTTTTAAATAATAATTAAATAAATAATAAAGAGAACCTCCATTGGTTTTAATACAAACCATTGCCAATGGAATCTCTCTGGATTCTCTTAAAAGATTCTCTTGGAATCTTCCACCTTTGAAGCCAACACATCCTCTTAACATTAATGCCATTTCCTTTTGACATCAATGACAACTCATAGACAAGAAGCTAGGATCTCAAACCCGAAATTGCCAACAATCTCCCCCTTTTTCATTGATGGCAAACCATGCTTCTCAACAACACAGAAACTCAACATAACCAGCTCCCCCTGTCTTGAGGCTCTCCCCCTTACTCAAATCTCTCCCCCTTTGTCATCAATGGCAAAGGGTCACCTTTGGGGCTCGTGACTAAGAATGAGCCTCTTAGCTTAGTCCCTCCCCTACCTCCTGATGAGGTGATTAATTCTTGGGTGGGAGTAAAACTCCCATTAGGCACTGATCATCATCAGCGTCTATAACTTCCTTGTCGGGCCTTCTCTTGAACTCTTTGTCCATATTCCTATTCTTGTCACTGTTCTTGTTCTTTTTCTCATCCCTGTTCTTGTCCATGCCTTGATCCTTGGACCTGATCATGTCACTGTTCCTATTCCTGTATTCTGGAATTTTAGCTCTACACTGTTTGATTGTGTGACCTTCATTGTTGCACTTGAAACACTTGACGATGTTGTTTCTTTGAGGTAAACCTGATCTTTGAATCCACCAGTTTTGACCAAACCTGTTCTGCCAAACCTGTTCTGACCAAACCTATTCTGGCCAAACCTGTTCCGACCAAACCTGTTCTTGTTATTTGCCTTGCAATAAACTGCCTTGTGCCCAAACTGTTGACAAGAGTAGCAATACCCTTGAAAGTAACTAGCACTTCTGAAACTGTCATTTACCTCCTTCACTTGAGCCATGCAATGTGAAGCCATGTGACCAAACCTATGACAAGCAAAACATTTGCCTTGAAACTTTCCTGGATTTGACTTCCTAGGTCCTGTAAACTTTCTCCCCTTTTTCTGTTTCCTATTTTTTGATTCTGTGCATCTATCACTTAAGGACTCTTTTTTCTGAAATACTTTCCTCATCAGAACTCTCTTCTTTTTGGAATCTCTTACTAGATTCCCCAACTTGTTCCTTGTGTTTCTTACCAAAACCAAGACCTGTTTTATCTGTTGTCTTTCTTTGACCTTTGATGAGAGACTTAACCTTTTTGGAGCTATCTTGAAACCTGTAAAGCTTATCCTTGTACTCTTTAGTTTCCTCTTTCAAAGAAGTCATTTTCTGTTCTAACTCACTATACTCAAGAACCTTAGACTCTAACTCATCCTTGAGTTCCTGTGTCTTAGCTATAGAGAAGTCAAGACTTTCTATAAGATCATCTCTCTCCATACAAAATTCATCTAACTTATCCTTGAGTCTAGCATTCTTCTTTATTTCCTTTTTCAAAGCACTAAGAGCACTAATAAGTTCACCTTCAATATCTACTTCACCTTCCTCTATATCTTCCTCTATTTGTTTGCTTTTTGAATCATCAAAGCCTTTTTCAGATTTCTTATCACTAGAGGTGCTACCCTTTTCAAAAACCATATATGCATCTTCCTTATAGTTTTCTGAAGCATCCTCATACATACTAGAAACCAAATCATTATTTGTGCAATCATCCTCAAGGTGACCAAAATTTCCACATCTAAGACATTTCATGATAATGAATCTATGTTTCGGTTCTTCCTCTTTTTCTGATATGAACAACATCTCATTTTCATTATCACTTGAAGAACTTTCACTATCACTACTAGAACACTTACTTGCTTTTTCTAGGTAGAAACTCTTCTTGTGCTTGTGAGAATACCTCTTTCCTTGATTGTTGTGCTCATATTTGTTTTTCCTGTGATGCTTGTGCTTGTCAGAATCCTTGCTCTTAGAATCATGTTTATCTTCATCACTTTCATTCTTGGGAATAGTACAGTCAGTAGCATAATGACCAAACTTTACACAATTGAAACATCTTATATTTTTCATACTTTTGTGCTTTCTAGAGAACTTGCCTTTCTGTCTGTAATATGCCTCTTCATCACTAGAAGACTCATCACTCTCTTGAAGTCTGTTTACCCTTGGAATTCTTGGTAGCCTTGAAAGTTGCCTCTTTCTTGACATCAACCTTCACTTGAGTTCTCAACTCAAATGCTGCAAGTATACTATGGAGCTCATCCTTTTTCAACTTATCCAAATCTTTAGCTTCCTCAATAGCAGAAATCTTTTCACTAAATCTATTAGGAAGATATCTTAAAATCTTATCACAAACATCATTTTCAGCAAGCTCAAGACCTAAGTCTTTCATGGAGTTAACAACCTCATCCATACGAAGCATGTAGTCACTAATATTTTTGTCATCATTCATCTTGAGTTGTTCAAAAATACCTTTGAAGTGTCTCAACTTGGCCTTTCTGACATTTGTATCACCTGTATGAACCACCTTCAACTGTTTCCACATTTCACTAGTTTTCTTGCAGTGAATCACTTTGGTGAGATCTACTTTCTGTAAGCCTTACAGGATTGCATTCATTGCTTTTGAATTGTTGTGATGTAGGAGCCTTTCTTCTTTAGTATTAGGACCATGTTCAGGAATAGTGTACTCATCTTCAATCACTTCCCAAACGTCATTCCCAAGTGCCATTAGATGAACCTTCATCCTTGCACTCCAAAGACCAAAATCTGACCCATCAAGAATAGGTGCTACATTGCCACTTGAATGATCCATTGTGTTATTTACTAGCTTTTCCTTCAAGTTTTTAAACTTTTCGAAGGCACTCGCTCTAATACCAATTGAAGAACACAAGATTATACTGAGAGGGGGGGTGAACAATATAAGACCTCTTTTTACTTTTTCCTTTATACTTCAAAACAGTAAAGCAATATACCCAAAGCAATATCAAAGCAATGCACAATATCATCCACAAAGTGACACCAATTTTAACATGGTTCACCCAGAATGGTCGGGCTACGTCCACAAAACTTTTCTCTAAAAGTTATCTCAAAGTTCTTTGGGAATCCTTCCCAATTACAATGTTTATGAGCCTCGGCCCAAAGGAGATACCTTCCCCCAATCAAAATTTATGAGCCTCTGCTCAAAGGAGATACCTTCCCCCAATCAAAATTTATGAGCCTCTGCTCAAAGGATATACCTTCCCCCAATCAAAATTTATGAGCCTCTGCTCAAAGGAGATACCTTCCCCTCTGCTCTAGAAATGATCCCTCAGAAGATCAACTGCCTCTACCTCTTGCCAGCACGTGGAACTCCTTTCCACCAAAGACCTCATGTCCTCAATGCTTAGCCTAAGAGACCTCTACCTTCTATGATCATGTCCACAGCAGCTCAACAACCTATACCAAACATAATCAGTCGGTCTAGTATAAGTCTTCCTCTATCTGTCAGATCTGTCCAACTCTTGAACAAGTCAATCCTATGCATACAAGCCTTCTCAAAGGCTTGCCAACTGTCCTCAGGTTCTTCTCATAGAACCAATGCACCTCTATCCTCAAGTTCTCTGCTAGAACTATCAACGTTAGCTCACAAGTCCTCTGCTAGGACCTGTCCAAATCTGCTCATAAGTCCCCACTAGAACCTGTCCAAAAATTGCTCACAAGTCCCCACCAAAACCTGTCCAAAAATTGCTCACAAGTCCCCACTGGAACCTATCCAAAAAACTCAGCAAGCTCACCAAGAAAAAATTTCTTAGTAGGAAATCACAAAGTGAATTGTTAGAGACCCAATGTGATTTGTCAAACTCATAGAAGCATAAAGAGAATTGTTAGAGACTCAATATTTTCTATACTCAAATCCCAATCTCAAAACTCAACTCAAATCAACTCAGCTCAATCTCAATCTCAAATCTGAAAACTCAACTCAATATCTAAAATGGATAGGATAGAATGTTTTCTTTCAAGAACATGAAACCCCAACAATTACCAACTATGCAAAGAATCACATAACAATGATACTCATGTTCTTTTCACCGTCAATTAGGGTTTCAACAACAATGCTCATCAAACAAGGTTTAGTCAACCAACACCATTCAACTCAACATCAACCTTGAAGCATTCAACCAATCATCACAAGAAAAGGAAACAAGTAGAAATCCTTTTCCCTCCAAATATATTTGAACAAAATAGCCACCAACACAATATCACCAAATGCAAAGAATAACTTGCTCAAATCAACTCAATGGAGTAAGCCCAATATCATGAATCAAGTAAAGCAATAACTTGATCAAACAACCTCTACGAAAGCAACTCAACCATCAAACTCAAAACAACCAACCAAGGGTTCCACCAACTCAATGCAAGTAGCTAGAATCACAAATATAAACCCTAGTGCACAAAGCTTCCACTATCTCAAACCAAAAATTATGCATTCACCAAAAACTCTCCTTAAGGATAACAATGCATAAGTAGTCTTCAACAAACCAAAAAATAGGATTTACACCTAGCCAAAGGATACCTAGTAGAATACCTTTTCACTCCAACCTTATTTCAAAAAACATACACCAATCATACTCATAAGAAGAATGTGCCCATACCTTATTGGAGTAGAAGATAATTGAACCTTCAAGCTGTTACCACACACAACTCTCAAACTTCCAACCAAGTTAGGGTTAGAATAAAAAGAAATGAGCAATAATATAAACTTCCTTTATTACACCTTTTAGCTCCACTTCTTTAAACACAACCACCATAACATGCCAATAAATCAACAATCACAGACTCACACCTTATACCTCCATTTTTAATTTTAGCATAGCAAAGAATAATCTTAAAAATACATCCAAAGAAATATGTCCTTATTTCTCCTAAGCTTTTATTCAATGCTAATCACAAAAGCCAAAACTCATAAAATTTAATCACACCTTATAAATCGTTGTCCAAGAAACTCTGAATTTCGTGGCATAAAGACGTTTTAATAAAAACGTGTGTTACTCTAGCAAAGCACCCCCGTGAGACTTGAAACGGCGACCTTCACCAATGCAGCACCCAATAGCAGCCTTCACTGCCACTAGCCCACGCGGGCTACGAAGTTCACAAGTGAACTTCCCTCCACTTCACCCTCGAAAAAACAAACTCTCGAAGACTTTTCAATCGCACGTGCTTCTAAGTCTTCCTTCAATCGCAGCGAATACAGAGCACAAACATCACAAATTGTATTCAGGGAATTTCAAATTCATCAGCCTTCCAACCTTAGGAGTTGGAGAATAAATAGTCTCTTCGAAGACACCTTGACGTCGGCAAAAATAAAGACCATTTCGAAATTAATCAAGTCTTTTCAAAAAAGGTTTAAAAACCCTTAAAGTATTTTTAATAAATTAAAAATAAATTCTCCCTTAATTAATTAAATAATTAATTAATTAAAACCTTGAAGGGTTTTAAATAATAATTAAATAAATAATAAAGAGAACCTCCATTGGTTTTAATAAAAACCATTGCCAATGGAATCTCTCCGGATTCTCTTAAAAATATTCTCTTGGAATATTCCACCTTTGAAGCCAACACATCCTCTTAACATTAATGCCATTTCCTTTTGACATCAATGACAACTCATAGACAAGAAGCTAGTATCTCAAACCCAAAATTGCCAACAAACTTTACCAGTAGAAATGTTTTTTCACCGTTGATGGATTATGCAGTAGAATGTTATAACTGTCATAATTTTGGGCACATTGCAAGAAATTGTCGAAGTACATTTGCAAAAAATAAACATCAGGGAAGAAAATTTGAACCAAATGGTTTGAGACAAAATAGAAAATTTCTCGAAAAACATGCACAGACTATTGACAAAGAAAAGTCAAAACAAGTGACCAAAACTGTAATCAAACCAGAGTGGAAAGAAAAGGAAAGACCCAAGGAAGAAAAGGAATCTTTGATCGTACAGATAACATTTAAAGCATAGAACAAATCTGCACCATGGATACTTGATAGTGGATGCTCCAGTCATATGACAGGTGACAAACAAAAAATTGAGAAGTTACAAAAATATGAAGGTGGTTCTGTAAAATTTGGAAATAATGATGGAGCTAAGATAGTTGGCAAAGGATCGGTTAATATCGGTGATGGAAAAATCAAGTCAAAAGAAGTCTTGTTTGTGATTAGTCTGAAGCATAACTTGTTAAGCGTAAGTCAGGTTTGTGACAGAGGTCATGAAGTAATTTTCAAGAGGCAGGGTTGTGAAGTCAGAACAACAAATTGTGGAAAGTTGATAGCAACTAGATCAAGGACATATAGAAACTTGTATACTCTCTCAGAGACTTCAGAAGGAGTGTGCTTGATTGTACAGGAAGAAGAAAATTGGCTGTGGCATAAGAGGCTCGGTCATATCAGTTTTGACAATCTAGTAAAAATCAGCTCAAAAAGGGCAGTGAGAGATATTCCCACCATTGGAAAACCATTAAATAGCATTTGTGCTTCATGCCAAAAGGGGAAGAAAACTAGAGCCACATTTAAAACAAAAGAGTACTTCACAAGAAAACCTTTAGAACTAATACATACTGATTTATGTGGACCCATGAGAACTCAAAGCATAAATGGTGACAAATACTTTATGTTGTGCATAGATGACTATTCTAGGATGACATGGGTACTATTTTTGAAGCTTAAATCAGATTCCTTTGAGATGTTCAAGATTTTCAAAAAACAAGTTGAGAATCAAAAAGGAAAAAGGATTAAATGTTTAAGATCAGATAGAGGAGGAGAGTTCATTTCAGAGGAGTTTGTAGAGTACTGTGAAAAATATGGGATTAGGAGACAGTTTTCAGCAGCAAGGACACCTCAACAGAATGTTGTGGTAGAAAGAAAGAACAAGACAATGCAGGAAATGGCACGGATTATGTTGACTGAGAACAAAATAGCAGACAGGTTTTGGAAAGAGGCAGTCCATACTACGGTATACATCCAAAATAGGTGCATGTTGAGGACGCATGAAAGCAAAACTCCATATGAGATATGGTTTGGGAAAAAGGCAACAATAAGATACTTTAAAGTTTTTGGCAGCAAGTGCTACATCAAAAGAACTGAAGATAATCTTGGTAAGTTTGAAGATAGAGTTGATGAAGGTATTTTTCTTGGCTATTCGACAAAAAGCAAAGCCTACACATGCTACAACAAGAGGCTAAAGAAAATTGTGGAGAGTGCCGATGTTAAAGTTGATGAAGGTAGGGAACGAGAAATAAGCTATGAAGAAAACTACCCAATTTATGAAGAGGTTATTGAAGGAGATGAGGAAAAGGAAATGGAAAAGAAACAAAAATTTGAATCAGATGATTTAAGTAGTGATTCAGAAGAGGAAGAAAACAAGAAATTCAAAACAGATAGCTGGCAAAAAAATCATCCTAGAGAGCAAATAATTGGAGACCCCACAGTTGGTGTTCAGACAAGAAGAAGAGTAGTAAGTAACTACTCTCTATTATCCAGCATTGAGCCCAAAAATGTTGCTAAAGCAAGCAAATATGAAAGTTGGATGATGACAATAAATGAAGAATTAGATCAGATCGAGAAAAACAAAACCTGGGAGTTAGTACCAAGACCTGCAAATAAAAATATAATCGGTACTAAATGGATTTTTTGAAACAAATTGAATGAAGATGGACAGGTAGTCAGGAATAAAGCAAGATTGGTTTGTAAAGGCTATGCACAAGTTGAAGGTATTGACTTTGAGGAAAACTTTGCACCAGTGGCTAGACTAGAGGCAATTAGAATGTTTCTGGCTTTAGTAGTTCACAAGAATTTTAAAGTTTATCAAATGGACGTGAAATCAGCATTTCTGAATGGAAAACTTGAAGAAGAAGTCTATATTGAGCAACCAGATGGTTTCCAACTCGGTGATAATCCCAAATTCATCTGCAAGTTGAAGAAAGCATTGTATGGCTTGAAACAGGCACCCAGAGCATGGTATGCAAGGTTAGACAACTATCTTACTCAACAAGGGTTCAAAAAAGGTATGGTGGATAGCAATTTGTATGTTAAAATAGAGAATGGCCATCTCATTGTCCTTGTTGTATACGTAGATGATATCATTTTTGGCAGCAACAATGATGAGTCGTGTAAAGATTTAGCAAATAAGATGCAGAAAGAATTTGAAATGTCAATGATTGGTGAAATTTCGTATTTCCTCGGACTGCAAGTTAATCAAAATGAGAAGGGCATATTTATTTCTCAAATTAAATATGTGAAAGAGATGCTAAAAAAGTTCACAATGGAGGATTGTAAGCCTGTTAGCACTCCCATGATGACAGGTTGCAAGTTGAGAAAGGATGAAAAATCTCTAGATGTTGATCAAACCATGTACAAATCTATGATTGGGAGCCTACTATATTTGACGACTACCAGACCAGATATCTTGCAGGCAGTTTGCATGGTAGCACGATTTTAGGCTAGTCCCAAGGAGACTCATGTGACAGCAGTGAAGAGGATTCTTCGGTATCTGAAGGGTACTATGGAGTATGGGTTATGGTATCCGAAAGGTAAGGACTTCACCCTTATTTCGTATTTAGATGCAGATTGGGCAAGATGTGTCGATGATAGAAAGAGTACCAGTGGAGGTGCATTCTATCTTGGAGATAGATTGGTCACATGGCATAGTAAGAAACAAGATTCAATTTCTTTATCGACAGTAGAGGCAGAATATATTGTAGTGACAACGTGTTGTACGCAGGTATTATGGATGAAACAAACCCTAAAAGATCTTGGTATTAACTTCAGTGAGCCAATTTTAGTTAAGTGTGATAACACCAGTGCCATTAACATCTCAAAGAATCCGATCATGCATTCTCGCACAAAACATATTGCTATCCGATATCACTTTCTGAAGGAGAAAGTTGCGAAAGGCGAGGTTAAGTTAGATTTTGTCCCAACTATAGAGCAAGTAGCGGATATCTTCACAAAACCACTGCCCAAGGAAATTTTTGAGTACCTTCGCAATAAATTGGGAGTGGTCACGCTTCCCAAGAACTGACTAGCTATCGAGACCATATTCTCAGGGGGAGCATTTATATATTTGATTATATTTTTTCTCATGTTTGTAATTTTTGCTAACTATAATAATTTGTGCCTGAGAATGTTGTGCATGGACTCAAGGGGAGTCTACAGCAGCCCTTTGGTATTATTGTCAAAGGGGGAGATTGTTGAGCAAGGTGCAGCAATAGTATTGTCATTGTTGTCAACACAGTCAGACAAATCGATTGATGCAGTGGATAGGATTTAAGAGGTTCTTCAGAGTATGTACAATGATTTTCCAAAAGATCGAAGTGTCCCATATGCTAAAAATCAAAATAAAATCACAAGGAAGAAAACTGTCGCGATATCGCGACATGTTGAGCAAGGAAGAAAAACTGTCGTGATATCGCGACATGTTGAGAAGAAAGAAAAACTATCACGATATCGTGACATGTTCGAAGACAAAGTGCAAGAAAGAAAAACTATCACGATATCACGACATGTTGAGAAGAAAGAAAAACTATCGTGATATCGTGACATGTTTGAAGAGAAAGAGCAAGAAAGAAAAATTGTCGCGATATCACGACATGTTGAGAAGAAAGAAAAACTGTCACGATTTCGTGACATTTTCGGAGATAAAGCGCAAGCAAGCAAAACTATCGTGATTTCGCAACATGTTGGAAGAGAGAAAGGCAAGTAGAAAAAGTGTCGCAATTTTGTGACATATTGCAGGAGAAGAGTCCGACAGAAAAAGTGTCACAATTTCATGACATATTGCAAGAGAGATAGTACGAAAGAAAAAGTGTTGTGATTTCACGACATATTGCAGGAGAGAGAGTCCGACAAAAAAAGTGTCACGATTTCGTGACATATTGCAAGAGAGATAGTACGGAAGAAAAAGTGTCACGATTTCGTGACATATTGTAGGAGAGAGAGTCTACGAGAAAAAGTGTCACAATATCGTGACATGTCGGGTTTTCGTGACCCGAAGGCAAGAGAAAGAGCAAAGGAGAAAAAGTGTCGCAATATCGCGACATGTCGGGTTTTCGCAACTCGAAGGCAAGAGAAAGAGCAAAGGAGAAAAAGTGTCACGATATCGCAACATGTCGAGTTTTCGCGACCCGAAGGCAAGAGAAAGAGCAAAGGAGAAAAAGTGTCGTGATATCGCGACATGTCGCATTTTCGCGACTAAATGAGGAGAGAGAAATTAAGAAGGCAAAAGTGTCGTGATATCGCGACATGTTTTTTCGTGGGTACAAGCCAAGAAGAGTAGCAAGGAGGCGAAAGTGTCGTGATATCGCGACATGTTGTGTTTTCACGGGTACAAGCCAAGAAGAGTAGCAAGGAGGCAAAAATGTCACGATATCGCGACATGTTGTGTTTTCGTGGGCAAAACCCGAGAAGAGGACAAAGAGGCAGAAATGTCATGATTTCATGATAGGTCGTTGTGGCATGAGCTAAAAAGAGAACCCAGCCAAAATAAAATAAGAAGAGTTAACTGAAGTCAGTACGACGATTATAGGTGCAGACGTAGAAGAAAATCATGCAGCTAAAATAAGAAAATTTAACTAAAGTCAGTACGACAGTTACAGGTGCAGACGTAGAAGAAAATCATGCAGCTAAAATAAGAAAAGTTAACAGAAGTAAGTATGATAGTTATAGGTGCAGTTACAGAGAACTTTGTTATAAAATGAGGTCTACGTGGAGTATTAGAGTGCTACGAAAGGAGTGTGAAAGTGTTGCGAAAAGAGAGGTTGGGTTAGCAATAGACCATTCAGGGTCTTGTATAAGCGAAGGCATTTTTATGTCAATCATATAGTCTCAAAATTGCAGTCCAAGTTGGTGCTTGGAATTAGGGGTTGGTACTCCTTTCTGTTGGTGCAGATAAATTAGGGGTTGGTGCTCCTTTCTGTTGGTGCAGATAAATCAGGGGTTGGTGCTCCTTCCAGTGGGTGCTGGTAAATTGATTGTAAAATTGGTATTTTGCAAAGGCTAGATTTGTATGGGAGTCAAAGCAGTCATTTTTTAGGAGTACCCAAATTGGTGAACCTCGTTACATCATGTGTTGTGGAATACTCTCTTGTTATACTTGTTTTAAGAGTTGTAGATTTGAATTTAAATAGCTACATTGATTCACCCCCCCCTCTCAGTGTCATTGTGAGACTAACATGTTCATGTCGAGTTTACCAAATATGTAGAGGGGAAAAAATTCCCTACTGTGTATGATTCTCGTCTAGATCCACTAGAAGTCAAGGTGATTGTGAGGGTATGTTATAACTCTACACTAAGTGGGCAAGGGAAGGGTTCACCAGGAATGGTTTTAGGACTCATTCCAATTCTAGGGTGTAATATGTTTAAATGTGTCAATTAAGCATGCACCTATGTTTGGACTTTCTAAAAATACACTATAAAAAGATGAATAACAATGCAGGATACAAGATGTAAGGAGATAAGAGATAACCCTAGAATGATTCTTTGCTTGAATGATCACTAAACCTAGAATTACAAAGTAAAATACTTTAAGCAAAGTTCCAAGAGAAATGCACAAACAAGGTTAAATCCCTAGATGCACACTACATGTCTTTATTCTTTCAAATGACTAGAAATTTTATTAAATGCTTTTCCTTACTTGTGATCTATATTTTGAATAGAAATAAATAGAAAGCAATCAAAAAACAAGCTAGAGATATACTAGGGCACTTATTTGATTCAGTGGTTGTTTCCAAGATTTATCTTACATCTAGCAATGTCCCACAACTTCAATCTTGCAAAATAACTTCACAGAACCCTCAAAAAATATGATCAACGTTAGGGGGGCCTACTTAGGCCACTATATAACTATACTTGGAGGCACAACAATCAAGGCCCTTAGGTTATTTTAGCTAAACTTTAGAATGCAAAAGTGAAAGTTGAACTTTTTGGAAAATGAACAAACAAAATATAATGCAATAGAACAATATGATAAATAAAGTGCAAATTATGCTATATTATATTCTAAATATAACATGAAATGTTGATCTAAGGTTTGTGGGTAAACTTCTACCCCCAAGCTTGACATAGATGAAATAATGCCCTTCACGGGGCAACCATGATTTTTCTGCTAATAAAATCATACCCTATAATTATGGGGTAATATTTCACAACAGAAAGAGAATGCCATAGAACAATGCAAATAAGCCAATGAAAGATGCAAAAATAATATCGTATGAATGCAAATGAGCGAAAACAACCTAGTGATAGCAAAAAAGTAGACAAAAGGATGAAGACCTCCAAGAGAGTAGACTCCTCCTTAGGGATACAACACTTGTCCACTAAGGGAAACAATACACAATCAATACAACATAAGAGAACTCCACAAATATTAGATAACTTTAACAGATCACTTGGCACTTTAGCAATTAAACACTTCTTTCTTGTATTAAAACTTGTACTTAGATTTTTTCTTGGCTCGAGGGGAAAAAAGTATTCAAACCCTTTATTTATAAGGGATTTGAAATAATTATGAATGGTAAAAATAAGTTAAAACCGATGTCAAAGAGATCGATTTGAAAAATTAGGATTTCCTAAGAGAAAACCCTAGCTAGGTGAAATCATGCCATGTAAGAGCTAATCACGATTTCATAAAAACTAAGAAAATGGGGGGAAAAGGAAGGGGGAGATATGCCTAAAATTTCTTTGGGTAATTTGGAGGGTCTCTCTAAGTATCTAGGGAAAATGACTCACTTAAGTGGGTCAATTTTCCACATCTACAAAAGCAAAGTCTCATACATACACCCGAGGTGACTTAAGAAGACAAATATGAGTAATATATCAAATACAATATAACTCCTATATTTAAAAATAAATAATAATCCTAATACAAATGCTCAAGGGTAGACTAATCTAATTCTAGAGCCTGATCTAACAATAATATAGTCAACATGGTTATATTGGAGCCTTCACAAATTTTAAATCCTAAATGTATATACTATTTTTTTGTAAATATAGGGTAGTGCTAATGTAAAAGGTCCTATATTTTGTATTAATAACCAACTATCCATAAAAATTCTCATAGAATGATAATATTTATTTAAACTCCATGGCATAATTATCTGAGGGATGACCCAAAAGAAAAGTATTATCAACAAAATGGAGACAATATTTAAAGGGACTAGCTGTTGCAACCTAAATACCTTTAATTTTTTCTTCTATTTTTATCTTTGAGAAATATCTAATGCCTTTACAAGATTTATAAATAGGTAATAATATAGTGGTTCACCATGGTAGAGTCTACAAGATGACTCAAAGAATCCAACAAAGGATCCACTGATCAAAATAAAAATAATTTGGAGTGCTATAAAAAATTCCAATCCATTTACACCAACCTTTATCAAAATCCTTTTTTTTGACAATGTCATATAGAAAACTTCAAAAAAACCTATCATGTGCTTTGTTCATATCTATTCATAATAATACCTCACTTTTTCATGGAATTAAGAAATTCTATGGCCTTATAAGCAATGATTACACAATAATGAATTTGCTTACTACAAAAAAAATGACCTTGTTCCTATGAGATAACACAATATAGAATGCTTTTCAACTCATTTACCTTAATTTTAGAAATGATATTATAAATCATATTAAAAAGGCTTATTGGACAAAAATTATCAAAATATTTTGTCTCATATATGTTGGAAACCAATGTAAAAAACAATAGGTATCTCAATTATTATAACCTTATTTTTTTAGCCTCTTCAACAAATCCTAATTTGTTTTTAATTTTTTTTACAAAATTCCATTAAGTCCAGTGCCTTATTAGGATAGAAAGAGATAATTTATTTATGTAGGTCCTCCATGGACATATTTATATCAATATTTCATTTATCCCCATGTGATAATTGATGGAATATTTTGTAAAAGCTTACCTTGAGTCTCCTTAACTTGCCCAACATCTAAGAAAATATCTTTGAAATAATTAATTGAATCCTTCTTGATATCTTCTTCTTCCTCAATATTTATACCATTTAGAGTTGAAATATTTTTGATGTGACAAAAATAAAATTCTTTTGGATGTAGCAAAAAAGAATTTGGTATTTCAATATCCTTCCTTAAGCCATATCTACATAGATTTTTGGGACTAATATAATTCCTTTTCCAATAATTGTGATAATAAAAATGTAATTATCTTTCTTACACAATTATCTTTGTACATTTCATTGATCTGACTATCACTTGTATATTTTTGATCTTGGATTCAATTTCTTCTTTTTCTTTAAATATATATACGAAATATTTATCCTTCCAAATCTTAATTTGCTACTTTAAATATTTTATATTTTGAACAAAATTATATATACACGATCTTTCAAAATTTGCTTCATCCCACCAATATAATTATTATGAAGAAATCAAGGTGTTGGATCCACATAGACTAAAATGAAATGGCTTTGGATGACCATTATTAAATAGATCACATCTCAAGAAATGGGTTTGTGATGTGATCTTGCTCACAGTAAAATATCTAAAGAAATTGTATACTTTTTTCAACCATGTATTGCATAACAAAAATATATCCAATATTTACACTATATGCATTTGCCCAATGCGTATATTATCCCATATATATTGAAAGCTTCAAAAAATATTATTTCAAAGGCCATTTGAACTAACAAATGAAGCAAATATCTACATGATTTAGACCATCCTCATAAGCATAAAAATAAGATATCAAAGTAAAAAAGTTCTCTTTATTCAAAGAGCAAATTAACACAACTAAAAATATTAAGTGGAATAAAAAATTACAAGAGTAGCAAGTCCAAAAATGTGAAATATTTTGTGAAGTCTAAAAAGATAGTTTTTAAAGACAGAAATAGTCTATAATTAAAAGGAAAATTTGTTTAGCCATAGAGGAGTCTAAACCAACCCTATCAACTCATCCAATCTATAATCTAGAAGCAGAGAGCCTTGATAGATGAAGTCAAGTCATCAAATGGAATTATGATGTTGGGTATAGGAGAAACAAAAACAAGGAAAATAATATAAAGTGGAAACCACCATATGTAGAGTTGGTCAAATTGAATTTTGATGGAGCATCTAAAGGAAATATAGGACCAACAACAAGAGAAAAAATAATTAGAAATAATAGTAGGGATATTTTATCTCATTATACTATCAATATTGGATTTAAGAAAAATAATAAAGATGAAGCTTGGGAAGCTTTGGAAGGGTTAAAAATATGCAAACAAATTAAATGGAACAAATTATGGATGGAAGGTGATTCACTTATAGTATTAAATGCAATTTTGAGGAAAATAAATACTTCATGGAACATATAAGAGATAATTGTGGAAATTCAAGACCTTGCTATAGAGCAAAAAAAATCAGGTTTACACATATGTTAAGGGAAGGAAACAAATGTGCAAATAGGCTAGCCAATAGAGGGGTTTAAATTGAGGATAGTGAAGTTAAATTCTCTTTTCCATGGTTAGAGGAAGTAGTAAATTTAGTTGAAATTGATAAGAAAATGTTGACTTCTTGAATCAAATAATGATTAAGATTTACTATGTTTTCCATTGGTAATATCTACTTTATTTTATAACATTAATGTGTTTTCATATATACTATTTATTAAAAAAAATTTGGTTGCACTTGTGCTTCAAGAAGGAAACTAGCATTCCAAATCTGGTAAGGTGGACTTTGATAGTGCAGTATTGGAAATATTACTCTACTAAGATGCAATGCATATATAGTAGAGGTGAATTTTTTGTATTGTGAAGGCTATTGTAGGAAAATATCAAGGATGCTAAGTTCTAAAAAAATTGTATTCACATAGAAAATTGAAAAAGATCCAAAAAATGAAAATGAAGAATTCAAACATTTTATGTAAAATGATATAGGCTTCTAGCTATAGAAACTTAATTGAGATGAAATTTGAATATTATTGTAAACTCGAAAGCTCTAAAGAAGAGACTTGTGATTTTTCAAGGGTGGGGGACTTGAGTACAATGCCTTGTTCTCTAGAAAAAAAAGATAGAAATAGTTTGATAGTGTTCTTCGAAGACTAGAAAATAAAAAATTAATTATTACGATTAGAGAAGTTAGGACTATATATTATCTCTATATGATATAAAAAAATATTAAAGTGTTTTACATAATAATTCATGTTTACATTAGAATTTGTTCCCTAGTATTTAATTTTTTTGAAAACTTAACAAACCTTGAAAATAATAGACACAAATCTAGAATCTTTATAAAAAAATCTTCCATTTTTTAAAACTATTGCTATGTTACGATATTCTATGAACCATTGCTTCTCATAAACATAAATTAATGTACAATTTGTAGAACAATAAATAAATCAATCCACAAAAATCCACACAAGATACAAGAATGGAAAATACCCTTCAAGTGGTGAAACACCATTAATACTCCTTATAGAAGAAATCACTCTAAATATCTCCTAAGGTTTGAGTTGCTCTATGAGAAAAGATAGTTAATAATTGTCTTCTATGATTATCATCATCAAGTGCTATTTTAGGAAAGGTATAACCCTAACATTATCCAACTCACTATTATAATAAACTATCCTATAAATAAACCTTAGGTTATTTATATTCCATGCCATTTACATAGAACAATTGTGTTCTTTATGGCCCGTTTCAACTATACAATACAATATTACATTACTAGGTACCTATCCTTAAGTACCCTAACATTCCATCCCCCTTAAGTGTCATATTTGAAACATGAGGTGAAACCAAATAGTACGATCTTTTTAATCATTGTTGATAATTGGTATAATTCTTTGTCACCCAACCATCTAAGTAAAATCTTGATTGATGTTGGTCTTTGATGATGTGATTTTTTTATTTTGTCACTCTAATATCCATTAGTATTCCTTTTATTCTATGTATTGGTTGTATTAATCTATTCTTTATGATGACAATAAATATAACTCTTTTTAATTCAAACTTATTTATAATTTCCATTGGTTACATATACATAGTTTTTGCTTTTATGGTTCCATAAAAGTCCATCACAATTATTTTAATGATCTATGAATTATTTCCATCATTTTTGTCTCTCATGGTTGTTTATATGGTGATATGTTATAAAATTATCCCTACATTCCCCTTCTTTTGGTTCTTCAACCTTTTATTCCTTTATTTTACTAGTTGCTTGATGGTCCTTGATTAACACTCTTCCTATTTACACCCTTCTTTGTGCTCTTCTAGTTGTGCTTCTTGTAATTTTATTTTACTCCTTCAAAATATACATCTAATTATTTTGTTCTTAAATTTGTTCCCTTGCAATAACTTATTTATTATCCCTGTGTCCTTGCTCCTTAAGCTAAGAAATATCCTATAAAGTTAAACTCTTTTTATATACCACAATTTATGAACTTGTTTTGGACATTAATATTAATTATTTATAATGTTTTAATTTGGATATAACCAAGAACAACATCCAAACCATCCATAGCAATGACATGAATAAAAAAATACAAAATATATTTATACATAGAAAACTTCAAGTCTTTAAAATCTAAAATTTCTCACCTTAGAATTGTCTATCTTTGATTCTTTTTGTTGGAACCTAAAAAATGTTAGCCAAGTTGTTAATAAATAATCACTATTATCATAAAATAATCAATCACCAAGATAAAATAATATCTCAAGAACACACAAGAACCAATTCACAACAATGAACACAAATCTCATAGAATATTATTAAAAATATCTACCATAGCAATGCATGAATGCAATTCTTTTTTGGTTACATATTACAGAGATTTATCTTCAATGTATACATACATGAGACTCTTCATATTCACATGAATATTTACCTTTACACTTACATAAACTCATTATCACCTCATACTTGGGAGATCTAACTCTTAACATTTCTCAAACACATAATAATAAATCTCACATATTTACATAAAGATAAAGTCTCACATGATTGCTCATAATTCCTCACATATTAGCATGATACTTCACTCACATAACTTACACTTACTAACATGACACCTCACACACATAACTCCATACTCATTTACATGATACATAACTCACACTTAATAACATGACACATACTATAGACTCAAATATTAAACACATCCTAGACTAAACAATTTACAAGGTCCTTGCATTAATATTTTTTTGAAAAAGGTGAAAATATTATTAAAAATATAGGTCCAAAGTTACAATAATCTGCCTACTATTTTTTACCATCCCCAAGATCCTAATAAAACTAACTCTAACATATTATTGGACCACAATTTTTTTAGTGTGATCCAAAGAGTAGAAACTCCTATCCTGATTACAATTTTGGTTAATACTATTCTAGAGAGCCCAAATTAGCTTCTCCCTCTTTCCATGACTTTAGGGATTACCTCGAATTGGGACTTGTAGTTCAAATTATACCCTCATTTACAAGTCCCATTTTTGCCAAAATATTTCAAGTTGAATCATAAGAATAAGATTCAAATAATCATATATTCTCTAAAAAAAAGGTTAAATACCCAAAGGAATCATGGGTTTGCACAAAATCAAAATGGAATAAAGCCAAACTATTTTTAGTAATGATGTTAGTGTGACATCTCAAAAGTCTAAAAATATTTAAAGAAGCATCAAGACATAACAAAGCCAAACTTCCTAAAAACAAGACAAAGCATCTCTGGCATTGATCAAGGAACAACCTATTTGCATAGAGCTAGAATGAAACAAAGTTGGACTATTTTTGGTGATGACATTAGCCTCTCAAGATAAATTTTGAAATCATGCAAAAGAGATCATAGTTGAACAAAACTAGAATTGTCAATGCTAAAATGTTGACCAAGCTAAAGAATGCATAAATTCAAAAAACTTAAATATTAGTCAAAAAAGAACAAGTCTAGGATTTCTCCCAAGGTGACATCATCAAAGCACCCCTAAATCCTAGATTTTTCAAAGAATTTTTCAAGAAAACCAAACGTCTAGCTTCAATACATGACACTCTAAAACATACCTTTTAGATCCATAACTACCTCAGTGCCTTCTAGATATTCAAAACTACAATGTTAAGGCACAAAAATGATATCTCTAACATATCAGTTGTAATGGTTCAACCATTTACAAAAGAAAGTTGGAGATCTACAGAGAAAATTGCAAATAAATTCAAATTCAAGTATAAGATGAAATCAGAGCAAGCCACATCAGTAATGAACCAACACAACATGAAAATAATAAACTCCCTATAGCATTTTTTTCCAGGTTATTTTACATAATAGACCTATAATTGTATTGTAAACCTTACACTGCAATATTCAAAGAGCAATTCATAAATGGAGAGATAGACATCCAAGTAAGGGTTGACTCTGTAGCATTTTCCTGGGTGTATGCTATATTATTTCTATTGCTAATTAATGGCAAGTGATAGCTATTTGGTCTCTATTTTTGGTGTCATTACAAGTTTTTATGAATGAGTTTATGTTTTAATTAATTTTTGTTACATTTTTTTATTAATTTATTCTGAGAAAGTGAATCCTGCTATTTGGATCGTTGTTGGATTACTTTTCATTAAAGTATTTGGAATGATTAAGACATATAATAGATAATTATCTAACTTTGTTATGCTCTTGAAAATGGTTGGTATGTTAAGTATCATTGTTAGTTGGTTATGGTAGGCTCTTATAGATATGTCCAATGATGTTATGTTGTACACACTACTAAAAGAGATACTAAGGTGCAAAATTAGTAGCAATGGATGATAACATAAAATACTCTATAAAGCAACAAAAAAGCACCCATAAGGTTTAAAAAGAGAAGAAAATGTTGTAAGACTACACTTGACAAATTGGAGATACAAAACTCACTCTGTGGTCTAAGCAAAAAATTCTATGAGAAGCTATCAAGCAACAAGTGCAAGGAATGCCACAAAGTAATCTAGATTTGTTTGCATGACCCTCTTTTCTATATTCATACATGTATAAGCCTATGTATCTCTATCCTAAGCTTGTATTAGTAGTTTCCCAATGCTATAACCCTCAAATAAAGATAATTTAAAACTACAAGTGTCAAGTACTATTATATCTTATGACTAAAATCCTCATTGATGCATTTGCCTTAGGAGTTAAACTTAGGACATCCCCTAACCCTTCACTACAAAATAATAGAAAAAATATTATGACCTCATAATGCACAAATATGGGGGTAGGTTCTTAAAATTTTGGTTAGACCAAAAATTGTATCACTCTACGTGTGGTAATGACCTCCTTGAAACCCTAATTTCTATCTTTGAATTTGAATTCCTAGATATGTTCTCTATGTTGGACGTTATATTTAGACTGCCTATATATAAAGAAGTCTATGATTATTAAATTGCTATGGTATACACCCTTTATAATCCCCATTATTATAATGAACCCCACTCTAACCATACAAATAATTCTCTCTTCTTTGATTGGGCTAGATTTCTATGCAAAAGAATACATGAGAAGCTCACACAGTTGTAGATTACAAAATATGAAACGTTTTGGTATACTTTGCACCTGGCTTGGATTTTTTTGTATAGCATGATAGAAAGCATGCCATGGATAAGCATGAACAACATGAATGATCAAGGAAGAAAAATAGTGGTAGTGGATTGGATAACCTTAATTAGGGCTTCTAGATTTGATTATGATTTCAATAAAGAATTTAAAGGACTTGCATTGAATTTGATTTATGGAAAAATTACCTAGTTGCCCCAAATAACAATTGAAATATTGTAGAGTTACCAAATAGAAGAAGGGGATTAGTATTTATTGACTAAGGGAACTATGGTAATATTATATAATTTTTTTGGAAATTCATTTCTACTATCGTACTATGTCATCGATTGGGTGTTGGCCATGGAATATTATTTACAAGTAGATGATATAAATGTAGCCTTCATTGTAGACATATTTAAATTGGTATCTACCAGTATCCTTTTGCTTTTGAACCTAGTTTAGTAACAACAAAAGGACAAGGAGAAATCCTAAGGAGTAAACTTGAAAGACTAAAATTACATGTAATACCACATAAGTGGAAGTACGATCCCAAATAAAAATTCAAGAATATAATAGTAGAATTGAATAAATAAAAGCAACCAACATTCAAGAAGATCAGCCAACCTAATTTGAACACCTTTCAAATAATTATGAAGAGGATGAGTTATCCTGGAATATCAGTAAGATGCAAGAGTTGTCTCCCTAGAGGGATTTCTATGAGCTAGAGTGCAACTATGAACCATATTAGTATAGGGATCGTAGGTTAACCTAAGATAAAATATACACTATAGCAAATAAAATAGGCTAGAGTGAAGGAAAAATTATGGAATGGTGGATCCTTAGATGTGAACGCGATACTCAAAAGTCTAGGTACCCAATGTTGATAGATAAAATAGTTTTCAAAATTTATGATGAGAATATAAAAAGTTGGAAATTCTAAGAGGAATAAGTTAAAGCTAAAATTATTAATAGTGAAGGTGAATAAGTACAAGAAGAGGAATACCTAACACAAGAATAAGGAGAAGAAACACAAGTTGAATAGGCAAGTTCTATGGAAGAGCGTGCAAAAGAAGTACAAATGCCAAAATAGAGACAAGAAGATACCATTGTGGTGATAGATTTAACAAGCCAAACACCTATGTAAAAAACTTTGGTATCATGTCAAAGGGATTTATCATTTATCCCAACTAATATTTTGCAATATATATATTTGAAGGGATCTAAAATGATTGACAAGATGGGATATATGGGAGGCTTGGGAAAAGAAACCATAGGATCATAGGAGTTCCTAAAAGTGCAACAATGACCTTAATATTTATCCTTGGGAGCTCAATTTTTCAAGTTCCTTATTTCTAAAATAAAAGAGAAAATAAGCAGACAATCTGTACCCAAACCTCTATTGAGACCAGTACCTAAATTCATACCAGGGCTACTAGAACATCAACACCACTTAGAGAAATAAATATTAGTAGAGACCATGCAAGGAGTGGGTCAGGTTAATAAAAGTGGTGAGGAGTTTGATGAAATTATAAGGTCATACCAATAACAACTATCAAGAATGCCATAGTCCAGTCACTCAACTTCAACAAAAGAACAAGGGATAAATAAATAAATGCCAACCCTTTATGTAATTGCAAAAAATAGCTAATAATAAATGCAAGACTTAGGGCCACCCCTAATGACTAGACTAGTGACCCAAATAGCTACAAAACAACCATAAAAATGAAAGTATATATGATTTCTCAAGTTCCTACAACTACTTATTTTTCTCCTCTTATTATTTTTGATGTTCCCTACCCTTCTCTACTACCATGTAGTCCTCCACCAAGGAAAATCTCTCAAAAAATCATAATGCCTCAATATCCTCCAATCATATCCACTTTACAAGAAAAAAAACCTATGAACATTATCACTTCAACCATTCATAAAGTCCCTCCATACCCCTTCCCCATTCTACAATCCATATTCCTAACATTACCACCTATCGACCATTCATCCACAACTACTATCAACAAGCTCAAAGATATGAGAAAAAATGCACAAGATTGATGAAAAAACAAGACACCAATGCAAGTAGAATCTCAAGCACCTTCTAGAATAATGAACTTGATTAATCCAACTCCTTGTACCTAGTTGAGAGTCACAAAAATCCCAAAGTTTGACAAGTCAAGATCAAATATGATATTAGATGATTATCGAATAGAAACATAGGAAATAGTCATTATCCAATTACCACTAGAAGACTCTCTATTCAACATTGAGACTCATGTCAACACCATATATCTTAAAGGTGATAGGCTAAGGGACCAATGTAAGAAATTAGAAGTAAAAATAAAAATCTTGGAAACAATGGCAAAAGAAGAGCAAAACATGAAAAGTATCTTTGGAAAATTAAAATTAGAGATTAAAAAGAAACATCCTAAAACTCCCAACTCCTCAACAAATGTATAAAAATAAGGAAACAAATCAAGCACTGATAGAACAAATATAAAACCTACACCAATAGCTAGAAATAAAAAATAAAGGGATCAAGCCTCTCACTTCTTCCAAGATGTGTTGAATCAATTAAGGAAAAATAATTAGAACAAAATTATTTAGAGTGTTCTAGAAGCTTACCCAATCATTGACTACTTGAACTTTAGTATAGAATTCATAGAATATATGAAAAGAGACCTAGAGAAAGTTCAAGATGAGTTGGGAAATAAAGTAGCCGAAAGAAGATTTGAACCATCTACAAAGGCTATACCAAATAGGCAATGGAACATAGCAATGCACATTTTTGAGAACGTAATAAAAGGAAATAAGTTATTCTAGAAAGTATGGGAGATGATAGATAGACTATAGCTAAAAGTAAAGAAAATAATGGATCCAGTAGGAGAAGCCATAGATTTAGTATTTCTAGGTTTTTGGGATGAATAAAGTTGTTTTTGTACCATAGAAGAGCTCTAGAATCAGATAGAATTAGCAGTCAACAATGAGGGAGAGATAAATCAATGTCAATAACCTATCGGTGAGACTCAAGTGCTTAAGTTCCTTATAAAAATAGATGTCATACAAGCTAACATTCAAGAAATGACTAGGAGGTACCAATATCCTTCCTATTAAAAAGGCCTATCAATTGATGAAGATACATGAGTAAATCATGGAAACCAAATATCTTGCTCTAGAAACTTGGATAATGGTTTGTCAAGTACTCCAAAGAGTAAAAAGCATCATGGAAAAAGAATAATATCAAGGGAATGAGAAAAGAGAACAAAATACTACTACATAAGCTTCCACCACCAAGAATATAAGGGTAGAAGAAGCTTGGCACACAAGAACAATAGTAGCATGATGAAAGATCTAGGTATGGTACCTCAACACTACAAAAAATAAAAAGAAGAGGCACAAGATATTTGAAAATAAAGAAATTTTATTGGCATAAGATCATTGACTAATAAAAGAGGGATTATAAGTGAAAGCCACCTGCACAAATTTAGAATATTTTGAAAAGAGCACCATCTCAAAAGGAGGGACCACTTACAAAGTTTATAAAAAAACATAGTCCATTCTTATCCCACCCTAACATCATATTCGTTAATTACTTTATCTCATGCCATAATTCATTCACCTCTTTCCATACCATTCAATGCCATCCATCCATCACACCTTTCATCCCTAGAATAATCCTTTATCATATCAATTTCACTCACATTTTCATAACCCTTTCAACTCCATGCCCAATGGGATAAGGCTTTCTAGGTTCTTAATTTTTGCAAGCAAAAATCCCTAGGAGGTGCCAAGAATGTAGGTCAAATTCATGCCCTCATTTACAAGTCCCATTTTTTCCAAAATATTTCAAGTTGAATCATAAGAATAAGATTCAAAATGATCATACATTCCCTCAAAAAAATTGACTAAGTCCCCAAAGGAATCCTAGGTTTGCACAAATTCAAAATGGAATAAAGCCAAACTATTTTTGGTTGTTATGTTAGCATGGCATATTAAAAGTTCAAAAACACACAAAGAAGCATCAAGAAATAACAAAACCAGAATTCCCAAAAATAAGATAATGCATCTTCAACATTGATCAAGGAACAACCTATTTACATAGAGCCAAAATGGAACGAAGCTAGACTATTTTTGGTGATGACATCAACACTCTCAAGATAAGCTCCAGAATTGTGCAAAAGAGATCATAGTTGAATAAAAGTGGAATTATCAATGCCAAAATATCAACCAAGCCAAAGAATGCACAAAGTAAAAAAACTCAAATATTAGTTAAAAAAGGACAAGGCCATGATTTCTCCCAAGGTGATGTCATCAGAGCATCCCTAAAGCCTGAATTTGTTCCAAAGAACTTTTTAAATAGACCAAAATCTAGCTTCAATACATGACACTCTAAAACGTCCCTTTCAGAGCCACAACTGCCTTAGTGCCTTTTAGCTATTAAAACTAACATCGTTAAGGCACAAAAGAGACATCTTTAACAGACCAATTGTAGTGGTTTGGCCATTTGTAGAAGATAGTTGGAGATATATGGAGAAAATTGCAAATAAATTCAAATTCAAGCATAAGATGAAATTAGAGCAAGCCACATCAGCAATGAACCAACACAACATGAAAATGATGAACTTCCTATAGTTTTTTTTGCTAGGCTATTTTCATAACAAACTTATAACTGTATTGTAAATCTTATGCTATAAGATTCAAAGAGCAACTTATAAATAGGGAGATAGACCTCCAAGTAAGGTTTGGTTCTATAAAATTTTCCTAGGTGTATGCTATACTATTTTTGCTACTGATTAATGAGAAGTGATAGCTATTTGGCCTCCATTGCTGGTGTTATTACAAGTTTTTATGAATGAGTTTATGTTTTAATTCATTTTTGTTACACTTTGTGATTAGTTTATTCTATAAAAGTAAATTTTGCTATTTGGATCATTGTTGGATTACTTTTCATTAAAGTCTTTGGAATGATTAAAGCATATAATTGATAATTATCTAACTCTATTAATGAAACAACATTATCTTAAATGGTTAGACTCATCAACATTCAAGGAAGAGACCTAGGTTCAAATATTAGCAAGCAATATATGGATAATTTCCAAGCTATTGTAATACCACTATGTGGTGATGATGTAATACGGGTGGGGTCCATTTCAATCCTATATAATAAATTGAAAATAAATTAGCTAACTTCTATTATGCTCTTGATAATGGCTAGTTTATTAAGTATTCTTGTTAGTTAATTATGGTAGGCTCTTACAGATGTGTCCAATGTTGTTACGCTATACCCCGTCCACCATTTACTCATTTATCTAAACTCTTACTCTCTCTTAACCCTCTCTTTTCTTACCCTTAGCTTAAACCCCTATTTTAATTTTACAAGTATACCAAGGAGTTGGCCTTCTCTGGATATTGAACTAAGAGAAATCTCATTCATCCAAAATGTTAGCTAAATTCTAGGGCGCATTCCATAAACTAGGTAGATTTTATGGCAACAAGACTAAGAGTGCTACAAGTAGCAATGTGATGTCAAAACTAACACTAATCATCTACCTTGGTGCATCACACTTTATTGCCTATATCCATATTATATAGTAATAAAATATTTTGGTTCACCTCCATCCAATCTATAGTATCCCTATTTTGATTAGGTTTTAACAACAAGCAAGATGCTCACTTTCCTTTTTAGCCAAAAATTCAATTATAGCATTCTTTCCTCTACCTACATGAACTAGAATGGTATCCTTGAATTGCATCTATATGTCTTTTATTTGACTCACTATGCTCTTAATATTCCACACACTCAGTTTAAAATTTCTAATCTCATCTAGAGAACCCAAAAAAATTTGTGAGTTAGACTCCACTATGATCTTTTAAACTCTATTCTCCCATGCATTGGGAGAGCCTTATCAAAATGCCAAAGCCTTTGCATCATTATTTTTTCTACTTCTAGGTATTCCAATTGATAATTAAGGACCTTTCCCTTATGATCTCTTTTAAGGAAACCAATGCCTACTACCCCTAGGTTATCCTTGGTTGTTCCATCCATGTTGATTTTTCCCAGCCTAGCGGTGGGGGTTTCCAAGCCCTATGATTTTGCCTCATGGTCGTGTTCCCTCCCTCATAATTTTTTGCTCCTCCATATAAGATTTTAGTATTTCTATAATCTTATTTACTATTATCTACCAAACTAACTCTATCAGAGTGAATTCCTCTCTAAAATTTTTGGTATTTCTTTCTAGCCATATGTGCCACCAAATATGAAAGTTTTTGAAGCCTAATACTTAATGTAAATATTACAAGAAAATAATCACATGATCAAAATAAAGTTATAATATAATGAACTCAATAAAGATGATAATAACACAAGAATAACTTAGAAATACTCATAGAATAATCACATGGAAATGCTCATGAAAATTTTAAAAATGCTATTGAATAAAGGTCTACTAATGCATACAATAAGCTATGCATTTTTAATACCAATTACAATTATTTTTCATAAATATATAATAGTATATGACTCCTCATATGGTGCACTCTTGACCTTCACTCTTCTTTGTAACTCTTCACTTTCCTATTCTAAGGACATATGTGCACTCTTACATAATGGACACTTGTGCACATTTACACTCACAACACTTGCACACTTAATTACATGAAACTTGTGCATTTCCTACACATTATTACATTACATGAAATATAAACTCACACTCTAATCTAATATACACACCTAATCTAATAGTGTACCAAGGTGGTACATTAACATGTACCAAATAATGTAATATTCTCCAACACCCCCTTGTATTACATTATTTGGTTATTGAAGACTTTAGTCTTCAATACAGTATTTATCCTTCAATATTCAATCTACCTCCAGTAGATTAATATCTGGATCCTTTATGTAAGAGTCTTTAACATGACCTTCATCTTTCATGTGTTCTTGGCTCTTATATTTCCTCTGTTTTATTTTTACATTTTTTTGAACTTTCTAATCTTCTTCTTCTCCTTGCTTGATCTTGTCTTTGGATTCAGGTTTCCTATGATTCCTTCTCTTCCTCTTTCTTATTTTATTTTTTTGTAATTTCATTTGTGATATATCTGATGGTATACCTTCTAAGCATTGAGTTAGTAAATCATCACAATAATATGACTTTTTTCAATGATTCTTCTTTGAGACTATCATATATATCATTTCTTTCAACTTGTATCTTCCCTTGAAAAATCTCAAAACTAATTAATTAAATATCATTACACACTATTATGAAGTAATTTTAATGGTGTTTTGAGAACACCACCATGACCTGAAATTCTTTTCGTAAAGATAACCTATAAGAGTTGTAAATTTTTCTTCTTTTGCTTCTTTAAAAAATAAACTCAAATTATCTTTTAGAACATAAAATATTTGTTTTTCTCCATCAAAGTTATTTATTAAGTTGTGTGAGTAAAATATGAGTGCATGCAACATGTCTTCACTATCTTCATTAAATGCATTCTTAACAATTTCATCCATGAATATCCTTTGATGTAGTCTACCTTATGTCTCCCTAAGTTTTTGAATGAAAAATATTTCAATTTTCTATATTTCAAAAAACTTTGTTGTTGAATACCTTATGGCTCCCTAATTAATTAGAAACTATAAAACTAAGAATTTTGCAAATTCAAAAATTCCTAAATTTTAAGTAGAATTCCTTATCTCTCCATAATTGAATTATTTGCAAATATTCTATGGCTTTTGAATTTAAAAATATTAAAATAAAGCTTTCAAAAAAACTTTAATAAAGAGCTTTTCACTAACTACTTATCACTCCAAGAAAATGCTTAAAAACAATTAAAACCTTTATTATTCTAATAGCACACTTATCACTCCAAAATTTAGAAAATTTAATTTAATTTATCTAATAAACCCTAATTTTACCTCCTTGAAAGGCTTTTCTTTGTATGACAACTTTGATGTTGGAAAGTTCAATAACGTTTTGCTATGCTTCCTTAACTTGAGCATGTGAGAAAGTAAGGTGAATCTTGATTGAACCACTATTTAAAATCTCCCTTAATAGATGTTACACATTCTACCATTTTGCCTTCTTTAATTCAATGTGTCCATTATACAGTTTGCATGGCATTTCAGTTCACACTCAATGTTCTAATGCTTCCAAAAATTTCAAATTTCTTTGGTGCTCTAATTGATTAACTTTCCTTGATATTAGGGTTAAACTTCAATGCTCAATCTCCCTTAAAATGCTTGATATTGTCCAATAACAATGCTATCTCTCCTATTCGTTGGTACTTCCTATACTTGAGTGTTATATATTTTGTTTACATTGCCTTTTGGAACTTAGCAACCTTTGAGCTTCTTCTACTACATCTAAGGGAATGTTTGATGATGTTTTTGATGTTTTCCCTTCTCTTCTCTTTGGAATGCACTCAACTATTTTATCTATGACTAAGTTTCACTCAGTTATTTCATTTGGCTAAATGACATTATCTCTTTCCCTTCTGTACACAAGATTTATAAAATAATCTAATGAGCACTTCCTCTCATTTCTTCTTGGAAGTTCTATCTCTTGCACTTCCACTTCAATAGATGTCATCCAGATACCTTTATGGTTGAAATTTCATTTTCTACACTTGAAAAAGCTTGACACCTATATATAATGGTGCTTCCTTGGATCTCATGCTATCCACTTGCACTGTCCATTTATGGTGCTCTCTCTAACGTTAGCAATGATGTGTTCCCTTTGCAATGGTAATTTCTCCTTTGTTTAAGCAATCACACTTTTCCTTAAGAAAATGAAATCTTACAACATAGCCTTCTTACTTTGTTTATAGATCATAAAATATGGTATTAAAGATTGCACCTTCAAGCATTGGATGGATGGCAACACTTTTTTATTGCACCTTGCACTCTAAAATTTTACCTTGACTATAGTTTTCTAACTTTGCCAAAACTTTCTTTCTTGGAAGCCGAATATTTTTTTAAGACTTTGATATCTTTATGCCTTCAAAAAATTTATTGCTTTCAAGTTTATGCTAGTTGTATTTGAATTTTAGCTTGCTATATTTGGACAATAACTTATCTAAAACTATCTTCTATTCATAAGTTATCCTCTCACTTTGGCTAAATCTGCTTTCTTATTTTGTCTTGCTTTATTCTTAAATACCAATCTATTTTGCTCTCTTCTTTTGTGTTGATGCTCTCCTTGTCTTGCAAGGATATATTTATTTATCCTTGTATCTCCTTGCACTTTGATTGCCCCCCTATGCTCAGTTTAATTCTGAGATTTACTTCTCTATATATGATTTTTATGGGCTTGTTGTTGAATGGCGATGATTGTCCCAAAATTGGTGCAACCAATCCTTCTGGAGTTCTTTCTTCATCTACAATGTTTTTCTTTTAGATTTTAGTATTTTTCTTGACTAAATATATGGCCTCTAGTTTCAAGACTTCTTGTTGTGGTGCTATTTCGACACTTCATTGGCTTGTGGAAATGCTTTGAATGTTGCCTTACATTCTCTATACTTGTTGTTTCTTTTTATTACTGTTGCCCTTATGGCATTTACTACCTTTATCTCCAATGTTGTCCTTGTGACATTCAAATATTATCTTTATCTTTAATGCTACCCTTGTGACATTCAAATGCTACCTTTCTCTTTAATGTTGCCCTTGTGGCTTTCAAATTCTACCTTTCTCTTTGATGCTACCCTTGTGACATTCACACTTTTCAATATTGACCTTATGGCATTCACTCATAAATATTTATCTTGTGGTATTCACACTTTCAAAATACCACATTGCTCTTTTTCTATCCCAAATTCTCTAGTTTTTTGTCCAATATGAACTTCTAATATGTTGTCTTTGAAATTTTAAGTGTGGTCCTTTAACTAGGACTATCCTTAAGATTTTTTGCTATCTTGAAGTCTTATTTCTTCTATATTTAATCTTTAGTAGGACCTTCTTCTTAGGTCTCTGAGTCTGCCTTCAATGGGACTTTTTTCAAGTCTCCTTTCTCTATCAATATCAAGGTCTATCTTTGAGACCTAAATTTGTATTGTAGATTGCTTTCTATTCCAAAAATATTCTTGGAATAGATAAAATTAATCTATAGATTGACCAAATTTTACCTTGATTTCGTTCTTTAAAATTTGAATCTTTAACCTTCAACCTAGTGGTATTAATTATCGACTTCATTGGTTTTTCTTCAACACAGTGGAAATGCTTATCTTCACTGGTTTTTCTTATCTAGTGGTAATGTCCTTACTAGTCTTTCCTTAGCCATTGGAAATGTCCTTAGACTGTTTGCAACTTTTAAAAACTTGTGCAAGTAACCTTGTTGTGGCTCTGATACCACTAATAGCTTTTGAAGCCTAATACTTAATGTAAATATTATAAGAAAATAATCACATGATCAAAATAAAGTTGCAATATAATGAACTCAATAAATATGATAATAACACAAGAATAACTTAGAAATACTCATAGAATAATCACATGGAAATGCTCAAGAAAATACTAAAAATGCTATTGAATAAAGGTCTACTAATGCATGCAATAAGCTATGTATTTTTGATACCAATTACAATGCTTTATCAAAAATATATAGCAATATATGAATCCTCATATGGTGCACTCTTGAATTTCACCCTTCTTTGTAACTCTTCACTTTCCTATTCGAAGGACACATGTGCACTCTTACATAATGGATACTTGTGCACATATACACTCACAAAACTTGCACACTTAATTACATGAAACTTGTATATTTCTTGCACATTATTACATTACATGAAATATAAACTCATAATCTAATCTAAGACACACATATAATAGAATATTGTACCAAGGTGGTACATTGAAATGTACCAAAAAATGTAATATTATTAAACAAAATAAATATTAGACTTAGATACCAATCCAACTAAATTGATTTATTTTTTAACCTTCTTCATTTCTAGACCTCCCATATATTAGTCAGTGTTAACTATTTGTTGAGATTATCCTTGAAGAGATCAACCCATTGGCCCCATAACTCTAGGGCAAAGTCACATTGGGAGAGCAATTAATTTTATGTCTCCTCCAAGGCATTACACATGATACATTTAGACAGGCCATGAAAACATCTCTTCTACAAGTTATCATAGGTGAGGAAGCTTTGATGAATAACTTGCTAGTCAAAGAAATTAATTTGTAGCCATCGCTTTGCCAACCATACTTTATCCCATGGAACATCGAACAACACCAGTGGAGGAGGGAGCTTTTCAATATAACCTTCCCAAATTGTATAGATGCTCAAATTCCCATGATTCCAATATATCTTGTCCTCTTACTATGATCCTATAAGGTGGTATTGCTTTAATATCTTCTCTAATAGTGACACCAAATTTGGAGAGATTGATATTAGACATTCTTCCTACCACTTTAGTTGCATAAGAGAGAAGGTCCCAATATGCCTTGTATGTAAATAACATGCTATATTGATCCAACATATAGCATTAAGGCTCTGTTTAAGGGGCTACAATTTTGGAAATTCTAAAATTAAGGGGGGTATTGATCCCAAGAATTGGTCTAAAAATTTTCTTTATCCCCTCTATCCACTTTTAATAATAGTGTTGGTTTTATCGCTTTCTCTCCTAATTTCAACACCTTCCAAATAATAGAACCTTGGTCACCCATAGGAATGTGACCTACTTACTCATGGGGAATGTTACCCAAATACTTACTAGTAATGACTTTACTAAACAACACTTCCTGATTGGATATCCATCTCCAATAAAAATTACCTCATAGAACTTGGTTATTCTATGCTAATTTTTGAATTCCTAGTCCTCAACTTGTTTTAAGATGGTAAATTTTATCCCAACTTACTAGAGCCCATCACTTACCCATCCTTAGGCCATCCCAAAGGAATTTTTGCATGAGTAAGTCTCCTTCAAGATTCCAATCAAAGCAACAAGGATAGAGAACTTGTAAACTAACATTGCTTGAACCATTTATTAAAGGAGAGTCACTCTTCCTCCAAAAGAAAGTTAGTAGTGCATCCAATGATTTATATTCATATCAATTTTATCCACCAATGTTTTCCATTCTGCTACCTTCAACTTCTTATAGCCCTAGTAGTCCAATAGGAGGGATACTTGGAAGAAGCCTAAGATGTTTAGGATATCAAATTGGACCCCCCTTTTGGTATGAAATAACACTACCTTGGAATTTGTTGTATTCACTTTCTAGACTATGGCTTCTAGATATGCATTTAAGGTAGCTTTGAGCACTCTTTCCTCCTTGACATTGGTTGCCCCCAACAATTTGGTGTCATACATAAATTGTAAATGAGTTAGATTCGATGATCTCACTTTTCACACCTGAGATACCTCCTTGTTTCCTATTCCTTCAAAGAAGTTAACCTAATCATTTAGAAATAATAATAGAGGTACGAGGATATAGGATCTCCTTGCTAAATTCCTTTAGAGGCCTAAAAGGTAGTCAAGGAAATACCTTAATAAGGATTGAGAAAGAGGATGAAGAGACAACTCATGATCCACTCTTTGTAGCCCTAACAAAAACCAAAGTTCTCTAACATTCGATTCAAAAATATCAAGGGAATTTATCATATGCATTATACATGTCTAATTTGATAAACATGTCTCTTTGAACTTTTTGATGCAATGTGTAAACTGCTTCTTGTTCCAAGATTACTCTATCTATAATTTGTTAGCCCTCCATAAATCCTCCTTGCATTGGAGAGATAATACTTTCCAATACCTTTTTGGATTTTTCAACCATCAACTTAATAATGATTTTGTAGACTACATTGAAAAGTGCAATTGAGTGAAAGTAGCCAAGGTTGGAATCCTCTCCCACTCTAGGAAGTAGGAATCAAAGCAAGAAAAGTGTGGTTCATAGCTTGTAACATGCTTTTATTTGCCTGAGATTCCTTCACTACCTTGGTTACATCCTCCCCTATGTTATCCCAAAATTTTAGAAAAAATCAATTTGAAACCCATTAGGGCATGGGAAATTTTTGATTATCTAGTTGAAAACTAGGTATCTCACCTCCTCTAGATCCATATTTTTGAAAAGGGTCATGTTTTATTTGATTGTTATAATCAATGGGATACAAGTATCTCATGTTGTGATGCAAGATTAGGTTGGGAAGGAGTAGAAAACATATTTTTAAAGTAGATAGTTGTAGCTTGTTGAATACTGAGGATAGTGTTCATCACATTACCATGAAGGTATTTTAGGATGTGCAATGTGTTAGAGTGCCTTCTTGCTAAGCCAAGTGGTGGAATAACTTAGTGTTTCAGTTCCCCTCTAGCAACCAAGAAGTTCTTGCTCTTTGTTTCCAATAGATCTCCTCCTATTTTTCTATATACTATAGCTCTATTTTGACCAACTCATATTCTTGTTCCAATTTTTTTATGCTTGTTTTAATACAAAATATTGTGGCCAACTCCTTCATCCTAGCAACTAGTGGAACCCACTGAAGGTGAAAGTCTGATTTATTATTTCTTTTCTAGATTTTGAGTTAGGATTTGACATGCTGAAGTTATTTAAATACTATAATAAATGTTGTCCCATGGGTACGACATCCCTCCTCCCACTAAACTAGGATTTTATCCCTTATCTCCTCATTTTCCATCCAAAAATTCTCAAACTAGAATGGTCTATAAAAAAATTTATGACCCATATCCCATTCCAAGAGAATTAGAAAGTGGTTTGATTTTGTATAAGTTAGGATTTCTAGCCTAAGTGACCATCGTAGAAAAGCCTCTTTGGACACCAAGAATCTATTGAACTTTACCTTCCTTTTTTCCAACCTCGCTTATTTATTTGTCCAAGTATGAGAAGGTCCACATACTAGACATCAATCAAATTGAGCTAATTTACTTTAAAGATAATCAATATATCTCCCTAATCCAAATATGATATGCCCCCTTTCTAATCCCTAGCTAAAATTTTAGCATTTAAATCACCTACCACTATCCAATTCACCTCTTTCTTTCCTACCCTACTTGCTTGTAAAACTGCCCATTGGAGGTATTATTCCCTAATTTTTTTGAATCATAGAAATTTAAAATTAACAAAAGTTCTCTCAAAATCTTACGCTTTAAGAGAGATTTGAGAACCCATATTCTTGCAACATGATAGCTTTTTATTCATTTAAGAGGGTTCCATAAAGTCACTATACTCTCTAAAGCATCCTAGGATTCTACAACCATATGCTTTGCCTATCTCCATATTTTCTTCGCTATTCTATCCATCACTTATAAAGAAGATTTTATCTCTTAAAGGATAATTAAATTTGAATGATGAATTTCAATTAAACAATGAACAACAAATTGATGAGACTTGGTGTATAGGCCTTTAATATTCCAAGATTGTACAATCATTGGGAACCCAAAACCTAGTAAGTATCAATTTGCTTTACAATCCCCTAGTTTACTAGCTAGTCACCCTCCATTGCTAGCTACTCCTAGTTTGATTTTAGTCCCACACTCTTAGATTGGGTATTTTTAATATTTTATCTAATTTCTAAATTCCAAGAGTAGACTTACCTCTATTTTTATCTTTATATTTTATTGAGATATCCCTATCAACCAATATCATAACAAGGTTGAGGTTCTCTGAAGTTATTATGGCAATATGGTTTGGGGTTGGTTGGATATTGGTCTCCAATACTGGTTGAGTTTTCCTTTGTTGGACTATTTCTACATTTTCAAAGGGTAGATTTTCCTTTTGGGGTTCCCCCATTATAGCTATCTCATTCTCCATGTCCATTAGGGTATTAAGAATTTCATACCTATTTAGGTTTCTCTCTTCTATCTGGTTTGATCATGATACCTTCTTATTTTGTTGCTTCTTCCTCTTAGGTGATTCAAAACCCTCTTATAGTGTATTTAGGACTAAGTATGTGGAATGAGCTTCTACCTTCTCAAAAATCCTACTATTATTGCCATTAGCCTCTAATGGGATGGGCTCCTTCTAGATATTATCAAGGTATAAATGAGCAAGATGTCCATGCTTATGATAAATCCTAAACCAAAAGGGGATCACTTCATAGTCTACTTATTGGATCCAAGTTAAATATCCCATATCTATTTCTATTTTAGCTATAAATAGTAATTAACATACATATCAACATAGATTTGAGCATAAATGAATGAAGCTCCCATCATTGTATCTCTATATACTCCTAGATAACATCTCAAGAAATTGCCCAATCTCTTAAAAATTGATTTACACCAATATTCCATTGGTAGAGCAAATAATCAAACTCAAATAAACATTGTAGTGGGTTCCATTTATTGATCAAAACCTAACTTCTAGGGATGCACAAAATAACTTGTTGCTCCATAGATTCTCTTTCCTGATTCAAAATCTTTGTCCCTATCTGCTCTTGAAGAGAAATTTAGTATATAGTACCCATTATTGATGAGGAATATTGAAATATCCCCTAAAGCATCCCAATTATTTCAAACCTAGGATGTCATAAATCCTAGAGATGCTCTCATGCTAATAAATTTACATATTAATGCTGAAGAAGCAACCATCATCCTGGAGGACTACAAAAATAAATATGGCAATGTAGATCCTGATGATTTGAATGCTCCTACTCCCAGTGCTAAACATGACTAACCTCAACAGTTTACCCTATCTTTTGATCCATAGATTTCCTTTGCCTTCTCTTTCTTTGGATCATGGGCTGATCTCTCTCTTTTTATTTATTCCTAGGATCCTACCCTTTCTATTGGATCCAAGAGGTTCTTCTTTGTGTAGCTTTTAGGTTGTTCTCTTGCTATCCTCTTTCTAAGGACCTTTCTAGGTTGTAAAAGGTTTGGGGACCATTTCAAAACCCCTTATTTTTATTATTAAAAAAAATTGCATATCATATCATGGTTACTCCTTTATAAAATATTTTCATCCACCATACTTTGTTAAATAACAAGCTTGGGATGATGGGCAGTCTAGTGAAGACAACCATTAACTCTAGACTAGAAATATATATCCATTATCTTCTTGATGACAATGGTAGATAATATGGATTTTAAATCATAAATTATTAAAATTTTAACCCTAGCTTCTTGTCTCTCCATCACTATATCTACAAAGGATTTCTTGGGAGAAGGGGCTAGAGGGAGGGCTCCAAAAGGGACCTCACATGTAGCCATGGGTAGGTAGATAATAATTTTAAAATCTACTTAGAGCATTGTGGTGACACCCTAGTAGAGAAATTATTTCATTGTTGACATCCTCTCTTCTTTTAATAGTTGAAATAGAATTGTGGTTTACTTTCATCCTTGCATTAATATTGAAAGGTACCAAATAATGTAATGCATCCAAGATAAGTCCATGCTGATGAATTTTTTCTATTAATATATCATGAATGTACAAAATAGAATCCTTCATATTTAGTGTTAAACCTATGAGATAGGGATTGTGGAGGGCTAAGTATTTGTAGATAGGGATAGGTGCATTGGATTCTATGTTCCCATTTGGTATTGGGTCCATGTCATCTCACTTCCAGGATAGGGAATTTTTCTATAGTCTAGGTTTTGTGTTTAAGTTTGAAAACATCTAAGTTTTTTGAAGATTCCTTTTGATCTAATTTTCCCTAGAAATAACCTAATTTAAACTTAAAAACTATTTTAAGCTATTGTGAAAGAGATAAAATGTAAGCATATAGATCCTTTAGCTATATGATTTTTCAATTTAATGATAAAGTAAAAGACATTTGTTTTTTATTAAGGATACAAGACAATGTAATCAATAGAAGTTTTAAGATACATATAGATTGCAATTCTAATAAGATGAAATATTAACATCTAAACAATAACATGACAAAAGTTAGCAAATCTAGTAGTCTTGAATGGAGGTTTGATCCAATGCTTGTACAACTTCATCCATGGGAAACCTCAAAATCAATATCTCCACCTCTTGCATAAACTCCAATGTTAATTGCACAAAATCCTATTTAATCGTATCCTCAAAAGGACTTTGATGATATTTGATATTTGTGTGAATACCAAAATCCAAATAAACAACAATTTATTATGTATATTCAAGACTAATTTGGATAGAATTTTGCTTGTAAAAAAGGTTAAACTTGATAAATATTTTCTATTTATCAAGGTTAAACTTTACTAATAGATGGCTTTATAGAATCCATGTCTCACTTGGAGGATCCATTGATGAATCTACTAGAATTGACAAGGTTCAAAGGTGGCAAGATGCATGGAGAGGAACAATATTATTGGAGGAAGATTGATGGATGGAGATAATGCATGGAATGTGGATGAATAAATGGAGGATTGGATTTAGAAGGTCAATGGGATCTAGGAGGCCTAATTTCCAATCATGTTAGGTGATGGGAACTAGGGAATGTAATGCGGTATTAACATGATAGGTACTTGATTTAGTAGAAAGATGAAACCAGCTAACTATGTGCCTTTCATTTTTAAGATTATGATAGTTAATATCATTGGAATCATAAGCACTGAAATGCTAATTATATCAATGTTAGTGTCAAAATATCTATTACTAGGCTAACTAGGTAGGAACAAATAAAATTTAGAAGTTAAAAAATGTTACCCCTTAGTCAGTAGCATTGTCAGTGCTACCATCTCCTGTAAATGCTTTTTATCATTAAATTTCCCTTGGACGAGACTTTTGCTTTTTTGGTTGATTAAGATTTTTTATTTATTTGATGATGCATATACTATTAAGTTTGTAGGATTTGATGATGTGTTCAAAATTTTATGTCTAAATTTACCCCTTTTGATGTATTTATAAAGTGATGAATGTACTAGAAACTAGATTGTGTGTCCCAATTTTATGATAAGTAGATTTTATATTGACCTAGATTTAAGAGTCAATATGATTGATGCTTGTCATTAGCTGATGGTTGATGATGCAAAGTATGAAAACATTAAATTCTATTGTACCCATATGATTTTCCCAATTTAGAGGGAAAATCATGCTTGAAAAAGGAAAATTAACCTAACTATGGTGCATAGGTAAATTGATGATAAATTATGATGAAAAAACATAATTGTCCTAAGGTGGGATAGGGGTAAAACATATGGAGGAGTAAAAATAATATTATTTTTACCACTAATGGTTATGAAAGGAGAGCTTTGGATGTATGACTAAAATTTTATTTTCAATGGTTATTAGGAAAGTTCAACTCACCACAATGACAAATGGAGGCATTGGCAATTGGAGGGGGCAACCAACCATAGGTATGAAGTTCAAATCTTATAATATTTTTATATTTTTGTCTTGAAAATCATGCCCAAATAGAAGTATAGAGATTTCATGTAGCAGTAGTGATTCTATGCTAACGCTTTTGCTAAGTGATAAATATTTCTCCATTTGATGGTGCTTTTGTCATTGGGTAACACTTTCATTATCTAGCAACATTTTTACTATTTGAAAATGTTTTTGCCAAGAATTGACATTTTTGCCAGGATATGGTGTTCTTTATACTTTTAATATTTTGGGCTATCTTTTAAGGTTTAAAATAAACTTTTGGTTTTTGATATTGGTTTTGAAGTGGTTGGATAATGGTTTTTTGGTTTATGTATGCAAGAGAGACTACAAAAACTAGCTTGTTAGGAGTGTGGCCATACACATTAGATATGATCCTTGAATTGTTATACTTTAAGGATCATGCTCTTCTTATGGATGTAGGGTTGTCCCATATGAACCTTATGCCAAAGATTGAAATTTATTGAGATATTTTTATGACATAAGTTAAGATATGGTTTTCAAATATGAATAGCTTCTAACTACTATAGGGATATTATTGTCACTTTGGATGATGTCTTAAGGATCCTCATTATACCTATAGAGGGTTCTATCAACATGAGCCATCCAAAGTAGGGTAGCTTGTAGTGGATAGCAAACTTTTTTCAATTTCCTCTGGTTAGGTATAAAGTTGACATTAGTTTCACCTACACTATAGGAAAAGTAGATATACAAGCGATATTACTATCTATACAAGTGTTAAGGGTTTTGATCGATGATATAAGTAGTTTTTTCATGCACTAAGGAATCAATAAGGTGGTCATCATTATGTTAGAGCATAAGATGATATTCACCAAGGGATCAATCATCTCCTAGTTGTACCACTCCATACATTGAGTCATCTAAATATGTGGTAGGGGACTCTCCTACTACACACTACTCTAGGTGCGGGTTTGGGAACACATAATAGTGGTACACCTACCAAGACTTATGGGGAAGGTGGATGACATAGAGATACCACTAGCTTATTGGTGGGCACACCACTTTGAGAGAGGATAAAACTAACCTCACAAATATATTTTGGGTAGATCATTACTATTAGTGGAAGACATACATCATGATCATATCACATGACATCCATACAAGGGCTATCCAGGTTGGGTAGAGGATGAGCACTAGATTTTTTGGGTTAGGTAATGACAATGGTTGGTGGGGCCTCAGGGAGAGCAAGATATTTTCTATTTTGAGCAAATGGTTTGCTATTTTAATCTCTAACAATACATACCATCAGGTATAGTGTGGTATAAGAAATGCACAAAGAAGTGAGGGTGATATTTTACTAAATCTAGATATTTATAGCCTAGTGTGGATGATCTGGTCATATTAGATTTTGGAGTTGATGACTCCAAAGTTAGAGATCACTATTAATTATGGTACTAGACCATATACCCTAGGAGGGTGATAATGATAGGGCTAAGGAGAGGCAAGAGGATAAAGTCAAGAAGGTAACCTAGGGGTGCACAATAGGCTATCCTATCACTAGTCAGGTAGCGGTAGGAGTATTAGCAATAGAGATAGAGGGTAGTTACAATGGAACTAAGAGCTATGTTGATGATCATGATGGGTGAGGTAGGACCTAGTAGGTCTCTTTAGTCATGGGTAGAGATAGAGGGATATTATGGCTATAAAAGTGTCCAACCTATAGGTGATTGTGTCAATGATCATAATAGAATATAATATAGCTAGGATGGAGATAACTATATAGACATAAGAGTGTAATTTATTAGTTTAATAGACCTCCATGCTCCAGTCAATGATCATTAGTTTGAATGTCAAAAAATATGTAAATACAATTAAGGCTATAATAGTAACCACTAGGAGTGATAGTTAGTTGGTCTAGACCCTCTTAGATTAGTTGGTTGTAGCACAATAAAGGTATGCAACAAAGTTGGCTTAGGTTGAGGTGGATCTTACTATAGAGGTTGAGAGATAGATCCACTATAATACAACTTACCATGTAGTTATTCTAGCAGATCATTGATTGCCCTCACTATCTGGATATAGATGGAAAAAATACACTCATGGTCTATTACATAATAGTGTCAACTTTTGGTTACGATACCACCATTGTAGGGAGGTAGAGGATCCTTAGACATTGAATTGTAGAGTTGATCCCTAGGCTACCTCTTGGAGGGCCAATTTGCTATTGTTATGGTCTTTATGCTTCATGTTGTACAAAATTTAATGAATGCATGGTGTATCAATGTGTATTTATGATTGATGATTATGATATCCTATTATGTTTATAATGATGTTATGATGGTGATTGTTTTAAAATATGATGGTTATATGCTTATGTGATGATGATTATGATGCCTTAAAATGATAATAATCTTGCAAATAACTTTTTATTGTAAAAATACTTATTTAAGATAGATTTTAGATTAATGATAATAGCATAACTTATGATATAATTATGTACAAGTATACAAAAAAAATGCATGCCCAAGGGGAATTTAGATAATTCCATAAGACAGTGTTGTGATATAAAAATAGATGTGCCTAGGGGGACTTTAGATAAAGCTATAAGGTATTCCAATGATAAATATTAATTCTTATACCTCTAGATAAATATCAAATATATATTTTTTTTAAGTGAAAAATCCCTTGCAGGGCTGCCTTGGTCCAAGAGACCACGACCAAGGGGTTATACACTGTCAAAGTCACCCAGGAGTCGCACCCAAACCTTCCCGCATCAACATTATCAATTGGATTTTGGGTGCCCAATTCAACTTTTTGGTAGGGTGGAGACTCGAACCTGGGACCTCCCTTGGAGGATTGCCCTCTCCTCTCGAACTCACCTACAACACCTGAGTATTGAAGATTCTATTTTTACTTTATTTGAAAGCTGTGAATATATTTACCTCTAAAACAAATGTTCTTGAGGCCTTTGTAGATGTGTCAAATGGTGATACACTTTCCTCTAGAAAAATGTCATAGATGAATTTTATTTATGGATTTGCCTATAGATAAATGTCATAAAGGACTTCTTCTTTACCTCTATATAAATGTCACGGAGGGTTCCTACCTTACCTTTAGACAAATGTCATAAAGTAATTTTGCCTTACCTCTAGAAAGGACTTCTTCTATATCTTTAGAGAAATATCATAAAAGACTTATGCTATGCAAAATGATTATAAACTTACCTCTAGACAAGTACCCTAGAGGAATTTTATATGTGCCAAATGATGAGAGACTTACATCTAGATAAATATTATAAAGGACTCTTAGATGTGCCAAAAAATGATGAGTTTACCTCTAGAAAAATGCCTTAGAAGAATTTTTAGATGGTGTTTTATGGATTTGGTTAATTGATACTGAAATCCACTAGTTTATAGTTTTTAGGGAAGAAATTTTTTATCAACATATTACATATTTCCAATATTCTATACGTGTTTTGGGTAGATTCAATGATCCTACATAGATGATTGAAATATTCTATTGAGGCCATATTACATTTTATATCGGTACAAATTTAATATAACTTTGATTGATAGCAATTTATATAAGAATATGAGATTGTCATTATCACCTATAAATATTGAAATTTTTATCATGTGGTAGGTTTTGAAAAATTATGGACTAAATTTGCCATCAACTATGAATTTTGTAGTTTTCATTATGTGGTAGGATGGAGATTTTGAAAGATTGGTTAATTTGATTTAGAAGCTAGATTAAAATGCTAGAGTGGATAAAATGCCATTATGACCTTGTCATCCTTGGGAATTGACACCTAACAAGAAATATTTCTAGTTATTTTCTTCGTTTAAGTACAAATCCATGAGGCACAAAAATTCATGATATTTATGATAATATGATCCCATTGGCATAATATGCCTAGCTAATAGTAGATAATTATCACCTATTAAAGGGATAATATGACCATATCAATAAGATAAAATATTGGATATGATATGGGTTGTATCTTTTTTATGTCTATCATACTCACTATTTTGTGTCTAAGTGAAGGGGGGCTTATTTATCCTTTGAAAGTTGCTTATAAGGCAATAATGTTCATAGGTTAAAAGTTTATAAAATTTAGTTTTGAATCTATATTAGTAATTATATTTTACTAATATTACTCTCAAATATCTTTTCATGATTGGGAAGATGCATATAAAGGATCATTCCAAAACTTGTGTACAAAGAGGCTAGAGTAATAAGCTTAGGTGACATTAATTTAAAAAGTTTGGATAATAATGGTTTTTTAGGAAGATGAAATTTTTCTTAATCAAAGAATGATAAATGATGGTACCCACTCATGCCTTGAAGGCATATGTAATTATGGGAGAAACCACACAAGTTTACAAACTATCATAAATTTTCACTTTCATATCATAAGATATGCATGTCATGGTAGATAGTTTGCATGAAAATACAAGGAAGGATATGCTCGCATCAATCACCTAGTAAAAATAAAAATAACTAAACTAATTAGGCTCATCATATACACGTAATTATGGATCCATGATTATCTATGCTAGAAGTAGTCACAAGTAGAGATATGCATGCAAACAAATAGTCATAAAACATGCTATCTAAATTTTAAGTTTTTAAATATAATATCTCATAAGATGCACTATGTTAATTGATTTTTTAAGTTCTTTTACATAAATGGTGGTGAGTAGGTATGCACCTAAGTCATACATGGTGGTTATGATGTATGCACCTAACTAATTGGGCTTAAAATTGCTTTTGAACTTGGTCTTCATGTTAGTATTTTTCTTGTTCTCTTTGAGAACCAAATCATGAACTTTAAAGAATTGGGTCATATAATTTTTCCATAGGATTGCTTAATACTTTGTTGGTAGACCCTCAGGTGTTCAAAGTGGTGCATCAAATTTTTATCAAGTAGTCAAAATTGGCTATGGCGAGTGAGATTATATTCATATTTTATAGAAGTATTTTATAATAAAATGCATATGGAAGGGACCTCAAGCTCAAAGAGGAAGATAAATTTAATTCCATATACTAAAGCATAAGGTATTATGCTATTAGTAGTTCTGACATTGATGTGATACACCCACAAATCTAAGTATAAACTAGAGATGCCAAAATCATCTAGTTTTACTAACTAGTTTCTTGGGGATTTTGACAAGGGTTTTGTTAGAGGCTTTGGCATGGTCACTACCTTAAGGATTATAAGGGATGGGCCATTTTTTGTATCTTATTTTTGGCATAAATATTTTATACATAATTATTAAGGTGTTCCATTGTCTATGATGATGGAAAAAGGTATGCCATAATGACTTATGATTTGGTTAAGAATAAACTTGAAGACTTGCAGTCTAGTGGATGAGGCTAAAGGTATAGCTTAAACCCACATGGTAAAGTATTTAGTAGCCATGATGATAAATTTATGTCCATTATAAAACACAATTAATCTTGCCAATAATATCCAATCCTTAAATGGATAAATGCCAAGGTGAGGTTATGGATTAAATAGCTTGGGAAGGGTTGTGGATAAGGTTGTCATGCTTTTTACACTTAGTACACCTTTGACATAGTTGAAAGAGTCATTTCCATGGATAGAAAATAGTAACCCATCCTAAGAATTTTCTTGGTGATGGCAACACTTCTAAAGTGGATATCACATTATCCATCATAGGCTCCTTTGATTTATTTTTGGCCTTTTATTTGGTCTAAACACATAGGCAAGATTCCATAAATAGTATGATGATATATAATATCACCAATTATGACATATCTAGAAGCTTGTTATTTGACGTTCTTGCACTCATTGTGGTTCAAACTATTAGGTGAAGTACCAACTTTAAGGTAATCATAAATATCATTATACTAAATACTAGGGGATAAATTTAATTCAATATAAAATGATTCTAAGGGATTTGGATAGATTCTATAGTTATAGGATCCCTAAATTATCTAATGATAATAGTTGCTTGTTTTTTAGCTAACTCTAAGTGGTTATGAGACCTAGAGATAACATCAATAGTGACTTTATCGAGAGCATCCATTAACTTGAAAACAAATTCTTTATATGGATTTAGTTTGCCATATTTACTTTAGTAGACATCATTGACTTGGTTAATGATCATCTAGGAGTCCCCAAATATAGAAATAATTCAAACATTGAGGGTTATAGCAACAAATCTCCCTAAAGTAAGGGATTTATATTTTGTGGTGTTGTTGGTACAATAAAACTTTAGCTTAAAGGACAAAGGAAAAAAATATGTTGGAAAGTGACCAAAATGTCTATTACCTTTACTCGTTTGACACATTTTACCATCAAAGTACAAGGTCCAAGAGTTTTTTCTACTTCTATATTGAAGTTGAAGTATGAATTATTGGGAAATTCTACCACTAAGGGTTGAATTGCTTCTATGGGTAGAACTACTAATTAGTAAGCAATTACTTGATATTTTAAAAAAATTGATTAATAAACTCTAGATCAAATTCACTAAGCACAATAACCCACTTAATAATATATCACAATGGTTATACCCTTATGATACCAAAGGTTTTATGGGTAAGTATATAATATATAATATTTTGGGATGCAAACATTGTAGCTAGGTAAATATTTTCTAAAAGTATGTATCTAACTTCATATTTAACCAAGATTTGACTAATGTAGAAGATAACCATTTCTCTATGTTAGTCATTGTACTATGCAACATATCCCTTGAACCATAGTCTATGAAAACTATGCACAAAAACAAGGTTCTATGAGGATTAAGAGAGACATGGACTAGTGGTGATATAAGGTAATATTTAAGGGCATCAAATACAACTTGACATCCATAATCCCATTTGAAAACCATGTCTTTTCTTAAGAGGTTGGTAAAGGAATGACAATTGCTAGCAAGCTAGGAGATGAATATCCAAATGGATTAAATTTTACCTTGGAGACCATGGAGTTGGGTTAACATTTGAAGGGGTGGCATATCAACAATAGTCAATATTTTATCAATATAAACTAAAATTCTACTTTGGGCTACAATAAAACCTAAGAGATTTATTGATTATACCCTAAATATATATTTTTGAAGCTTCAAGAATACCTTATACTCCTTTAGTCTCTAAAAAATATGCCTAAAGTCTCAAACATCATCTTATCCATTTAGGAATTGACCAAGAAAATCATCCACATAGTCTCCCATGATATCATGCATCATATCATGGAAGATATAGGTCATGGTTCTTTGGTAGGTAAATCCTATATTTTCCAACCCAAAGGGTATGACTTGATTGTGAAGGTTCCTCAAAGGGTAGTGAAAGCCATTTTGAATTGATCCTAAGGGGCTATCTTAATCTGAATGTACCCTTAAAAACCATATATTAAGGACAACATTCTACACATCTACTATGAAATTGACAATCATTTCAATATTGGGAAGAGGAAAGTTATCTTTGGGATATGCCTTCTTGATGTCCTAAACGTTGATGTACATTCTAACATTTATTTTTTTCTTGGAAACGGGGATGATGTTAGAGATCTAGTTGGAATAGTTTATGCCTTTGGTGAAACCTACATTAAGGAGATTTTTAAGTTCCTTTTTTAATAGGAGTGTGACTTTCAAATGTATTTCCCATAATTTTTGTTTAAGGTTTTTCATCAAGAGTGACTACCAAATGATGGACAACTAAGGAAGGATCTAGATTGGGCATGTGAACATATCACCAAGAAAATATCTCCTTGAATTATTTTTTATCTTGGTATATTCCTCATATTCCACCATGATTAAGAATTTTCCTAATTTGAGGATCTTGGGATCATTTGACATCCTGATATTGAATTTATGGTTTTATCAATTAAAATATGAGATTCATATTTTAATTAATAATGGGATGGAAACACTCTAATTTTTTCTAAGTAAATAAGGTCAATGGTTGGATGACCATTGTCTATATCTTATAATATTGCTATGTTTGCAATTTGTGTGAAATATCCTCCAAAATAAAAGCGGTTCTAGTAAAGGTAGTTTGAGTTTCTTCTTTGGGGAGGATCATACTCTATGTACTCTTGATCATAATTTTTTTTGTCTATGATAAGTTTTGGATAGTATAAGGTTAGAAAATTCATTCTAACATATTATATAAATTGAGAGAAGCTAGGTTCTATTAGATGTAATGATCCTCATTATCATTCTATTCTAGCCCATTTGAATAAATAGTACTAGCTAGAGAGGTTTTGTCACAATGATATTGATGATTAAGCTCTCCATCATACAAAGAATAAGTGGGACATGGGTCATTACAATTGAGGATATAACCTATCCCATAGTGTCCCAACTAGGATTTGGTTTGTAAGGGTTCTTTAATACCTTGGTTGTTAGCTTTTGATTCTTAATACTTAAAGCAAAATAACCACAAGATCTAAAATAAAGTTTCTATATAAAATATATGATCATGACAATATTCTAATCATATAAAAATCATAAATAACTTCTACAAAAACTCATAAAATGGCCATTACAAAATGCTCACAAAAATAGTATTTTTATATAGAATAAATATCTCAAATACACCATACTTCCACACACTCTCACTCTACATTGTGTCTTATACACACACATAGACACATATATAATGTGTGACTCTTCATATGGAGTACTTTTGGCCTTAAATATTCTTTAGACTCTTCACTTTCCTACTCTAAGGACACATGTGCACTCTTACATAAAGGATACTTGTGCACATCTACACTCATCATACTTGCATACTTAACTACAAGATACTTATGCATTTCCTACACATTATTACATTACATAAAATATTTACTCACACGCTAATCTAAGATACACTCCTAATCTAAATATGTACCCAAGGTGGTACATTAAAATGTACCAAATAATTTAATATACTCCAACATTGGTCATACAAACCTAGTCCTTTACCTTGGTATCTTATGTAAGGTAGCATTTGATTACGTATGGGTACACATTAAACAAGAATCATAAATCATAATTTCACTTAGATAATAGTTGCTTCCAATGATATTTTTATTACTAATAGTTCCAACACAAAAAAATAAGCAACTCCCTATTTGTATTATTATTACCTTACTACTAGAACTAGAAGGTAAACCTAAAATTTAAGGAGAGGAAGGAATTTTGGCTAGGAAATATTGATTATTATTAGGATTTGGGTTATTATTAATGGTAGTTTATTTATTACTACTTTTTATTAACTTTGGCTTAGGTTGTTCATTTAAATGAAGTGATTTAAAAGCATCCATGATGAGAGGTTGAAAGATGAATATTCAGTAGATGGATTTGAAGAAGATCATAGACTAGCCTATTTTATTTTTTAACCTTGATCATATTATAATATTTGAAAGGTTTGGGATTAATGAGAATGTTGTAAGATCTTACCTTGTATTCATATTTAAGGAATTAATGTAAGGTTTATGGGACAACCCATATTTTATGAATCAAGGGCTTCCTATAAGAATGTTTTAAGATAGATCACATTGTATGACATAGAAGACAATGTTTAGGGTTTAAGGCCTAACTTTGAGAGATAAAACTATGGTACTGATAGCCTCATTTTTTCCATTTTCAAAATCCCAAATTATAAGGTTGGATTTCTACAAATATTGATTTGTTAGGTAAAAAACATTGATGAAATTTAAGCCACACACATTTAAATCAAAATTATTGTTGATTAAAATTGATTTCATGAATTTACCATTAATTTGGCTCATAATGGATAGTGGAATATCTCTAATTAAATAGGATTATGGTATATCATTCTTATAAAAGGATATATTGGTGAGATTATGATAGGGATTCGTATTATATTTTATGTAATGCATAACAAATAATGTAGGCCCACCTTTTTAATCTACTAAGTTTAAAGGTAAGGCATCCATATATGATTTGGCACATTCGACAAACAAGATATGGTAACCCTATCTAGAAGCTTATCTTTATCCAATATTTTCTAGAAGGCTCTTTATAGATATTGTATCATGCTATTTATATCCATTCTATGGAATGCAATTCTTAGTTATTCATTGCTAAATCTAGCCCTTTAGAGTTCTCATATCACTGGTATCAAAGCCAAACACTAGGTTTTAGAAAAGTATCCTTTTCCTCTAGGCTAGTTTGGTTCAAAAGAGGAATGAGAAATTTTCTTAATGGATTTTGGAAATGATTTTGTCTTGTATAATGTGGACCTATATTTGACGTTCTACCTCTATCTAGTGTCATTATAAGTAGTTTGGAGCACTTACATAAATTTACATTAAAAAATATCTCTGATTGTGTCACCAATAGCCCTGTTTTGTCTACCAAAGTCTGGACTATGTCAGTTTTTGGGATAAAGCTTCCTATCCTACCCAAAGTCACTTTTTCTTAATCTTATGAGTTTCTTCATGTAGGGTTTGTTTCACTAAATACTTATCTCTTAGGCTGATTATAGTTAATCCAATATGTCCAGAACATTACATCCATAGTGCCACCATGACTATAGAACTCCATATTGAGAGAAGAAAGTAGTTTAATGTCAAAAAAAATAAACAAAACCACATCAAGCACTCTATGGTGGGTTTTTTGGTTGTTTTATCATCATCCATGAGTGGAGGAATCCATTACTCCTTGCAAGCAACCCTACAAAATTTGTTGATGGCACATTTAAGAATATCATAACAATCTCTTTATGCCTGTGCAATTTTCCCATATTCACAATGACTAATTTTTTGTTTGATGTTATAAATTATGCTTGGGGTTGTGTAGTTTGATTATGTTAGTAGACTACACCCATAACTTATCCTGAGAACTAGATAGATCTACTTATTTGAATGAATTGCATATTGTGGGTATGATTGATACACCACCACCAACATACACTCTACAAACTTCTAAGCATACGCAACTTCAATATTTTTGTGTGTGTCGTTGCTTATACAACTTCATTCTACCACATGGATGTTCACAGTATTTCTCACTCCTACCACCTATTGGCTACAATGACTTCACCATGCACCTAATAATTGTCCATCTATAATAAATTTTGGTCAATACCCAATGCTCATCATGACCATATCCAAATTTAGCTAGATATTTTATTGCTCATGGAGGATTAATACAATATCACCACAATCGTCCTGCTAATGTTTTCCTACTACCATATGAAAGAACATTTTCTAAATCAATGGCAAAAAACATGTTGGTAATGCATCAATCACTCATTGTATCTAGTCAAAAGTGCATAAGTCTTCTCAACCATACAAGGTAGACTATTTATTGGTATAAAAGCAACCATATCTTGTGTATCGACTAGACCATGTGGAGAGCAATTTCAGTGCCAAACCCAAGGATACATCATAGGCTAGTGTTGAGTGTAATTATTTTTTTGCCTATGAAGAGACACCTAAGCCAAATTTTCTAATAATATTTTTAGTCCATAGATAATAATAATAATGCAACATGGATTGGAAATCATGTCAACATATCTAGTTTTGATTCAAGGATGTATTTTAATTTATTTGAAGAATTATATTCTGTCGATGTGCATTGAGCCATACTCAATGCTATTTTTATTGTAATGGCACATAATCTAGGAGGTGATTTCCACACATGACAAAAAAAAATTTCCTTGATGGCACTCTAATGAATTAAACTAGGTTCCAAATAGTACATCAAATGTACTGTGCTAAGGCATTAGCTCATGAAACCCTCCCGGTGTTATGATCATGCTATCCCTTGAGCTCCTAAATTTGGACTATTGGATGCAAATGTAGTCATTAGGAATGGCTAGGCTACTCCATCTAGCAACATGCTTTCACCTTCATTAGGCTATCATATTCATGACTCCTCTCTACCATGGTTTATTCTTCATGAAGCTTTTTATCCTATCATTGAATTACATAACAAACATGCAAAGGACCAGTTTATTCCTTTATCCACAAGGCCATGTCCTTAGCCAGTAAGAAACACCTCTATCCACTGAAGCAAATGACCATGGTACACAAGGCAAAAGGAAATAGTAGAATTAATTTTTATAGCTGATGTTAATAGAACTAAGGGAGAAATTCGAATATTTCTATACTAAATAAGTTGATCATTATAAAGTTTACTTTTCTAAATTACCTTTATATTTTGTTTGTTTCAAAAGTAAACTAGTTAATTATCTCTTTACAACCCAAGTGCTTTCAGTATATATGGATTTTTTGTTTTGATTGCTTTCCATTTTGAATATTAAAGCACTTTAGATTTTCTCCTTGGCTCAAAATTATAGGCACATGGTAAGAAACATAGATATAGCCAAAAAATTGGTTGAAGTTCCCATGTCACTTCCTTGGTAGACACCATTAGAGAACTCAAAATGATATCTTCTTCCTTGAGTCATTCCCATGCCAAATCTGAAATCAAAATTTATGAAGGCTCTAGGAATATTGATGCTCTCAATAGCTAGATCTTGGACATAGAGACCTGGTTAACATATAGACAAACATTGAATGATGATAAATTTTATTTTTCCAAACACAAATTCTTTGGCATGACTAAGGTTCTCATCATCGACTACCAAGGAACTCAAAACCCAATCACAAATTTGGATGAATTTATCACCATGTTGAAGGCCACCTTTTATCCATCCAATTATGATGATGACTTACTTAACCAATAGCTCTACCTTAGATAGTAAATATACACATTGGTGTAGGATTATGTTCATCAGTTGAACCGACTACAAGTTTTGCTTCACATGTATGATCCTACAACTACACTCATTACTAATTTCAAAAGTGGACTTCTACAACACTTGTATAGAGAGTTGAAATACACCTATTGTACTACTTTTGATGTAACCTTCAATTAGGAACAACTCATGGAGGAGAATTTCCAATCATAGAATAAGGGGACACGATACTCTTTAGGAGGTTCCAAATTGTTGTCACGTTCACTTCCATAGAAATCGAAGAGATCTACTTTATCCCCTTTTTCTTCTTGTCCTAATACTACTCTTGCTCAATTCTTTTCTTCTCCTAAGCATATTTTTTATGCTTCTTGTTTTTCTTGCTCTAATTTTCAATTTTTTTTGTCATAATTATAAAAGGAAGGGGCATGATAAATCTGAATGTAGACAATCACAATAGTATAGAAAGAAATTTTTTCTTGTATAGTTTGATAAGAGAATACATGATAACCCCATAAAGACTACTAGAGAGCATATAGTTTATGAAAATTTGAGGGAAAAAATCAATCATGTAATATTGATGAATCATAACCCCACTATAGGAGATCGTGACAATCTATTCGTTACACCTGCTCACTTCATGACTTTGTTGTCAATTGTATCATCGACAATGGATCACAAAAGAACTTTCTCATGAATTCCATTGTCAATAAGCTCAAGCTTCCTACAAAACCATATCCTCATCCATATTCTCTTGGATGGAATATTAGTGAGGCTACATATCAAATCACACATACATGCACCATTACATTTTCTTTTGGTACTAAGTTTAAGGATAAGGTCACTTGTGATGTGACCCCCATGGATTGTTGTGGTTTATTGCTTGGTAATCTTTATCAATATGATAGGAATACCCAATATGATGCTTACAATAATACATACACACTCTAGCAATATAACGAGTAGTATCTCATTGAATCCACCAAGCACACATCTAATTTATTGCTTAGTTATAGATTAGCCTAAAAAGCAACAAATCAAGCACAAGCACTTGCACTTGTTTTAATTTACCCACAACATAAAAAATCATCAACACAAGTACCTAAGTCCACTTGGTCCATAAAATTTGATAACATATTGCAAAAATATGAATGTGTTTTTCAAGATCCCACTACATTACCTCCAAAAAGAGTAATTAATCACAACAATGATCTCATTCCTACTGCATCCCTCCCTAATGCTCCTATGTATTGATAATCACTTACTTAGTATGATGAAATTAAGAAGCACCTTTAGGACCTATTTTCTAAGGGGTTCATCAAACCCAACATCTCTCCTTATGCCTCTCCCATTCTTCTACTTCTAAAAAAGGATGGTTCTTGGCATCTTTGCATTGATTTTCAAGCACTTTGTAAAATTAACATAAAAAAAAGCTATCCACTCCCCTGTATTGATGATCTCTTAGACCAACTTCAGGGTGCTAAGTTTTTCTCTAAGATTTATTTCAAGAGTGGATACCATCAGGTCTATATTCAAGCTAAGAACACATGGAAAACACTTTCAAAACCAAGATAGGTTTTTTGAGTGACTTGTTATGCCTTTTGGCCTCACTAATGCTCTTGCTAATTTTATGAGGCTAACAGATGATTTTTTCAAAGAGTTCTTGGATATATATGTAATTATCTACCTTTATGACATCCTTATATTTTATCCTATATGGAAGACACCTTTGGAGCACATTGAGAATGTTCTTTCTACACTTCAACAACATCAACTATATGCAAATTTTCCTAAGTGTTCCTTTGGGCAAACCTCAATTTCCTACCTTGGTTTCATTATCAATGAGTAAGGTATTCAAGTGGATCCTATCAAAGTAGAAGTCCTCCTTAATTGGCCAACTCCTACCAATGAGTTATAGAGTTTTCTAGGACTTGCTAACTTCTATCGTAAGTTTATACTAGGGTATTCCACCCTTACTACTCCATTAAATCACTTGAATAAGGCCAAAGTTCTCTTTCATTGGACTCCTGATCATGATAATGCCTTTTCCACTTTGAAAGATAAGCTATGTTCTACTTCTATTTTAGTCATTCTTGATCTTTGATAACTTTTTGAGATTGAGACTAATGATTCTTAGTTTACCCTTAGTGTTATCCTTAAATAAAATGGTTATCCTATTGCTCATCATTATGAGTCCTTTTTTGTAGCCAAGCAAAACTATTCCACTTACGATAAGGAGTTATATGCCTTAGTTCAAGCCATTAAATATTTTTGCAACAACCTACTAGACAAGGAAACTGTTGTCCATATCGACCATTTACCCTTATAGTTCCTCTAGTCCTAATATAAGATCCAAGAATCTTACTATCATGACCCTCCCTTGGCAACTTTTCATTGGGTGGACTCTTGCATGGCTATGTTATTTCTTTTGATGAAATAATTGACTATTTCATATTTATTTTTTGTAATCATTTAGTATTACAAAAGAATATGGTGCTACTAACGAATCTGCATGTTTACAGGAATATGTTCCCTTATGGGTGGTCGAAAGAAACCACAGAGAATGAGATGCCATGAGAAAGGAATGTTGCAATAATATATTCATCGAACGGCTCAGGAAACATGGATGAATATTTTTTTGCAAAGTCACTTATCATGAATTTGCATAAAGGAAATATACTAAGTTTAGATATATTTTTTTTGGTAGGTAATAAAATTTATTAATATCGTTAGGTTGAAGGGTCCCAATACCTATTTACATAATGCTATTATCTAGCACTAAAGAAACAAAAATAAAAGAACCCCCATAGACATAGGAAAGAGTTGTGCTAGTTCCATGGGAACACAAAAAACAAAACAAAAGATTCCAATAACCTTTTTTGACAACAGAAAGAAACCAGGGATATACCCGATAAAATAGGGAAGGTTTAGTAATAGAAATTAAACTCAAAAATCCCACTAACCCAAAACCTAGGACTACTAGGCTTTATCACCATATTCAGTAGCATTATTCTTTTGATTAACAACAAGAGCATTGAGCAACATTGAAAGATCTTGTAATTCCTTGAAGTTAAGAAAGAAGATGATCCCAACTTCCTTGATTATATTGGCTACTTCTAGGAGTTGGTCAACCAACCCCGATACATGGCTGATGATTCTGGAGTGAAAGGTTTCAGCAGCATAACTATTAATATTTTCAACTGCATCCACAAACTCAATTTGAAGCCCTCTAACATGAACCATTCTAGCATTCCATGAATTAACAAACTCATCAAATAGAGAAGGTTTTGCACAGAGTTGAAAACAATAGTCTTGTGATGAAAACCACAATTTTGAAAAAGCCCACAGTTTAAAAGGAAATATGTGGGATCCTAAAATGGACAAGGAATGGTGTTGAAAAAACACCAAAGACAAAATAAACATGGTGTTTACAAAACACCTTATAGCATTAAAAAGAACACCTTTGTTGGAACTGACAATAGTGTTGAAAAAACACTTGAAAGGAAAGACACCAGTGTTGACAAAACACCTTATGGCATTGAAAAAAAACATCTTTGCTAGCATTTATGTGATTATTAAGAAACCTAATCATTTTATTTTTGAACAATGTTGATTAAATCCTCTGGAAAGTAGTCTTCCCAAATAATGCAATCATATTGGTTTGTTTCCAAATTAGCCAAAGTGTCAGCAACTACATTGGCTTCACGGAAGACATGTTGAACTGTACTTAAGGGAAGCTTCTTGAGAATGGTTTGACTTTCCTTAATAATATATTGAATATTCCAACCTGGTTTTGAGGAAAATTTTGCATGATTAACCACAACAAGGGAATTGCCTTCAAATATGATTGGGTTAGGAAAATCTTTGCACAAAACAAGACACCTCCATAGGGCACGAGCCTTAGCATAATTATTTGATTGAATTCCCAAATTTTCAATGAAGGCCTTGATGATATTTCCATTGTGATCCTAGATTATACCACTAGCCCCAAAATCCCTAGGATTACTTTTAGATGAACCATCCAAATTTTCTTTTAGCCAACCCAACGGTGGAGGTTTCCACTTAGTATTGATCTTGTCATTGATGTGAACTGGTTGCTTAGAATTTTTGGTGGAAATATTGAGAACTTTAAACAAAAGCATTTCTAAACTTGGATCAGGGGGTTTGTCACACTAAATTAAGTTGGTGTTCTCGGAAGCGAACCTCACTGCTCTGTTGGCTACCATCACTGGATTCTTGGTTTGATTATTGAACACTCTACTATTTCACTCTAACCAAATTTACCATAAGATATGATGGAGGGAATATTTCCATATAAAATTTAATCTAGGGTGGCAAAACATAGGAGGCCACTAGGTAAACATATCAACAATAGTATGGGGTCATGCCCATTGAAATCTTAAGATACTTAAAAACACTATAAAAATATCATTGGCGACAGTCAACCATAATATGCTACACTGATTTTCAAGCTTGGTAGCACAAATAACATTTGTTTAGTAACATGACTCCATGCTTGATAAAATTATTAGTAATTAAAATTCTATTCTTAAAAACCAACCAAGAGAAGTGAGCAACTTTAGGGATAATATTTTTGAGCCAAACACATTTGAAGATCAAAGATGTCACTTGCTCATCATGAGAATCATAATTGTCGTATAACCCATGGGTTGTTTTGACTGATAAGTTGCCATCCTCACTGCATTTCTAGAAAGGCCTATCTTTTTCCTGGGAAGCTGGTATAAAACTTGATCTTAGAATGGACTGCATGGCCTTAACAACTTGGGAAATTAATTCATTATCTGAATTGGAACTTATCTATTTCCACATGGGACGTCCCTGGGTTTGGATGATGAATTCAACAACTTTTGGTCCCATATTTGCATTTGTTAAGGGTTTTAGGACAACAATGTTCTAATAATTTATAAGAGCCTCATCCTTGATCCAAGTACCATGCCAAAAATTGATTATATTCCCGTCACCAAGCTGCCATATTACACCTCTATTGAGCAACGGTCTTGTTTGGAGGATAGACTTCCAGAAATGGGTTCCAGCTTAAGGAACTTCCTCATCCATAAAGGAATGGTGTTGTAGATATTTCTCCCTTTTGTTAGATATCCATTCCAAGTTCTCATGGGTAAATAGATTCCATGCCTATTTTTCCAAAAGAGCATGATTCATCTTGTGAGTTCTTCGAAAACCAATTTTGATGTGCATGATATTCTTGTTTTAGATGAGCGGGTAAATTTATTATAAGAAGAATAAGTGCTTGAGTTTATTGTTTCTATTTGATCATGTTAGAAAAATAAGAGAACATATTTCTTAATTGGCATCTTTGCTTTGGCTTAAGTAAGGTAAGAAAACAATTATGTTCACTTAAGTTTGAAAAAAAGCAAAGTGTCACATAGATGCTTCTACTGAGAACTTCTATTCTAGCTCATCATAAAAAGAAAAGCTTTGAGATCTATTTGTGCATTTAGTAATTACTCAAACTGGTTGGTTAATTACACCTCATTGTGCATCGGTAGTGGAGATAGAGAAGAAAAATACTTCCACTAACCCCCCAAGATATTCAGACGAGGGAAAGAGGAATAAGAGAGAAAAAAAGAGACGATGTGGTTTTTTTTAGGGTATTTTTGGCTGGGTGGAATTAGATTGAATGCTTCAGGTAGACCTTGGAACTTATTTATTCTGGTTGAAAAGCTTTGGGAAATATTTTATAAATTTAATTCTAAGTTGAAGTGAATCTCTACAATTTTCCTTTTGGTTCCATAGTAAAACAAATTTTGTTTAACTTACAATGGATGCTTGACCTCCTGCATCCGCACTGCCTTACTGTAGAGATAGTGGACTGGAATATTTTAGATAATACTTAGATTTAGGTTCTCTTCTTCTTTATTCAGTATATGTGGAGTAAAAGAAAGAATCTTAAGTCTATAGAAACTGAGTTCTTGGTTTTAATTCAAATTTGGAACATAACTGTAATAGTTCTTTTTTTTTAATTCAAATTTGGAAGAATGGTAAAATTGGGTTACAATGTTGTTTGTTTAAGAGATATAAGAACATAGTGCATGTTTTAAGTTTAACTTTAGAACAATGCGTTGTTTGTGAGAATATATTTCCTCATATTTTCGAGGAGTTATTACTGAGAAAATGATCCTTAAGAAGGTAAAATATTTTATATCACCTCCTAAGCGAGTGAATGTCTTCTTATAATGCTTGCTTGGGTAGTTCAACTTTTTGTAGCTTATTCATTATGGATGTAGGACTGTAGGATACTTATTCCCATATTTCACCTGACTAAAGGACTGAGGAGAGATATGTATTTCCACCTAAATTCGTTGTTGAATTGAAATGAGTCGAAATAAGTTTGTTGGTGTGTTTTAATTATGAAAATACCTCTTTTAAGATACGGTGGTTGATATTTGATGTTTTATGATTGATATTTTTTTACTCCTCTTAGATATGGAAGTGTTTTTAGGAATTATTTTTATAAATATAGCACTTGTGTAATAATGTTGGGGAAGTTATACTCTTGTAGAATAGTAGGTTATTAAATAAATGAAGGATTGTTGAGTGAATCTATATTGGACAAGTGTGCACATTGCTTAAACGTCTTAGTTTCCATATGGTGTCATAGACCAATAAGAGTGTGTTTTTGTGCACAAATGATTAAGATTTGGTTAACCTTGGTTTTAATGGAATGACACTTGGATTTACCATTATGATATTGCATTATGAAGATATAAGGTGATAGTTTTAGTTTTTCTAGCTGTGGTTCAAAGGAATGAACTTTGTGCTTGGTGTGTATTTGGATAAGCTCCCAATGAGGAAAGAAGAAGGTATGGTAAACCCTTTGTTACGTACGTATGAAACCTTCAAAGAATATCTGCCTCCTCTAGCTTTATTATGAAATGTTAAGTATTAATGCATTAAACCTTTGTTGTTGCTTTATGTTCAGGAAACGTATTATACTTAGACTTTCATTGACTTATTTGCTGGTGGATAGAGATTAAATTTTAAGCCTATGGAGTGATTTTTAAGGGAAGGATGGTTATTATGATTTAGTTTCTAGAAAGAATAAGACTAAGCTTAGTAAGGTTTTGAGCTATAATGAGATGAAGATCTAAATTTTTATGTGTTGTCACTGAAAGATAAAAAATAGCAATGGGATTTATTTGCTAGAAGCATTTTAGTAACCAATGAGAATGCATGGTCACCTTCAATTGAGTTGTTATTTTTTATTTTTATTTTTTATTTATTTATTTATTTTTATTATATTAGAGGAATCGATAACTCGTTACAATATTCTATGCCTCTTCGTAGGTTCAAATATCACTCCATGTTGCCACTATAACCTTTACAATTTTTTGTCTCTTCATAGGTTCAAATCTCGCTCCTTGTTGCCACTATAACCTCCAGTTGCATCGGGTAAACCTTTTACATAGCTGGCTATGCTGATGCAACACACCCACCTATACTATGGGGCTCGAGGGATTGAAACCCTAGTATCCATGCTCCTACAGAAGAATTTTGATCATTGAACCAAGCCCTCGAATACATCTTAAGTTGTTAATTAAAGATGCTAAACTTTGTATTTAGAACTAGCTCGTATTTATTAGATATATAGATTTACTTTGTAGAATATAGGAATATGATAACTTTTATGATGGTGCAAAGGAATTTAAAGGATATCTGTAATATTATAACTAGAAAAATATATCTATATTACAATATTATGGTAAGGGTAAGAGACCATAGTTGGAATGATACATTATAATTAATATATTAGCAAATCAAATTAAATTAGTCTTTACTAGACTCCCAATACCAAAAAAGGATGTAACAATAGAAGGATTCCATTATCATCGGTCACCAATGGATTACTATGAACTCACTGAGATTTTGAAATTATACAAGGAAGAGGTAATAGTAGAATTGCTATGGTTTGATGAACTTATGAAAGTTGTACAATGTATTATGGATTTTAAAATGTATTGTATTATGATTGTATGAAATTTGTATTGGAAATTTGGAATGGAAGCTATATTATATTTTAAGAAAAATAGAAACTGTGCTAGTTATGAATGCTTTATGGGATTTAAGAGTTCATTTTTTTTATCTCCTTTTTATGAGATCATGAGAGGGGAGTTTTGGGATATTTTTTATTGTTCTAGAAACATGTTATTGTTAGAGAAAACTAAGCATTAAAGTAAGATACAATATGTATTCATGATTTGAAAGGAATAATTCATGATGTAAAAACATAGGGATTTAGGGATTCCTATGTTGAGAGAGAAGGCATTATGAAAGCCTTCAACACACTGTATGGAATTAGATTATGGAAATAGACCAAAATATCGGTCTATAATGTAATGATCCATATTTTAATGAAATAAAGCAAGGAAATGATTTAGGACTAGGTTATCCCTTCGAGTTTTCTCCCAGGGTAATTTTTGTATAATAGGATTCAGTTGTATTACCTTGCTTATGAGCTTTGTAGTGGTTGTGGTTATTGTTTGAATAATTTAGAAGTAAATGTGAGTGAGTTATTATGGTCTGATAATGCTTTATTAAACAAATTTTTACTCTTTGAGATAATTGTGAGCGTTATTGTATGGAATTTAATCAAACAGTGTATCTTTCATAAATGAAGTAAGTTTGAGATGATATTCTTTGTGGGTTTGTGTAATGGTTGAATTAATGAGTTGATTAAAGGTACTAAAATTTTAAATGAGTAGTTTTAGTTCTTTAAAATGTGTGAGCAAGATCTTTAGGAATTCTAGTTTGTGAATGTTACTATAAGTTTTTGGTCACATAAACTTGAATGGTGGAATCCTTTTATATCGAACTCAAAGCATAGAAAGATATTAATAATGTGTTAAGGAATATGATTCCAATCACTATGTAGAAAACCAATGGTCCTATGAGTTTGTTTTACCTATGTTCAAAAATCCAATCTTGAGGAGTGACATTTGAAGTTACATGAAGAATAAATTAATGTTATAATGATTTATCCACTAATTAAGGAATGATATAGGCATGCAAGGAAATGAGTAGCTCATTGAATAATGAGAAGGATAGTTCAACTCCACACACTCATACCTCCTACTCAAATTGACTTGAGTAGTGTGATGACCTACTCATATGGACTTTAGTAGTGTAATGATTTACTCAGATAGACTTGAGTAGTGTAATAACCTATGCAAATGGACTTGAGTAGTGTGAAGATCTACTCAGAAGGACTTGAGTAGTGTGTTGACCTACTCAGATGGACTTGAGTAGTTTTAAGATCTAATCAGGTAGACTTGGGAAGTGATATGGTCTACTCAAATTGACATGAGTAGTGTAATGTGTTAGAGTGCTCCCTTCTATAGAATGATGGGAGGTAAGCTAGCTCGACAAGAAAAATGAGAAAATTAATTTATGTATTTATTTTAATATTGTACCTAGTACACTCATGTAGCTAGATGTATATGAGTTGTAGATATGGGTGTTATTTAATAAGAGCTTAGGTGAAAATAATTATGATAAAAACCATAATTGTAACAAGGATCTTCTAGAGTACCTAATGGAGGTCATAGGGATTAGATCTTGTAGTGGTCAAAATTTAGTTATTAAAACAAAAAAAATGTAGTGGGAAATTTTGGGTTATGATATTTGGTATCAGAGCATGGTTTATAGGGGAATTGGATCATTGTGCACAACTATATTGTTTTGTGTAATAGAAAACATACCTATGTGAGGATTATACCTTGCTAAAAAAGAATAGTTGCTGAAAGAAAATATCATCTATTTATTTAAGATAATTCCTTGGGAAAACAAAGGATTAGATTAGATATGGAATTACAGATAAAGGGGACTAACTCATTAATTGTATGAGATTATTAGTCAAAACCCAAGATGCTAAGTGTACTCACGTAGAAGGACTTACATGAGAAGTGGATATTAGCTCACTTATTTTCAAATGACTGAAAAGAGATTTAATCTAGCTCATGTGGCTAATGAGATCTATGTCTTAATAGGGTGTGACACCTAGAAATATTGCATAGAAGGAATTATGTGAGTAGTAGAGATTGGTATATTCATGAATGGTTTAATGAATACCAAGATAACCAATGTATGTTATCATTTTCCTTGAAAATTATTAAGTTAGCTCATCATGGAGAAGAGAGGTTTTTATGCCTGAATACTAGCTCAAGAGACTAAGCTTAGTGAAGAAATGGGTGTCCCATTGTCTTGATTGACTGAGACAAGGATAGGGTCCCATTGTCTTGATTGATTGAGATAGGAAGAATTCCATCAAAAACTATGGGAGATTGATCATTCCTGTCCACTCGAGGGATATCTGCAACATTCAAAACTTGAAATATGGTGGAACCTCTATGATCCTATCTGGTATATCTTTATGAACCTTAATTGTGCAAAATAAATTAATTTTAATATGAGATGGTTAGATTCGAGATGTTGCATTCTCATTCAAACTTCTTTGTGGGGCAAAAATAATTGGCACCCAAGATAAGAAAGAGAAGAAGAGGATCTTCTCAAAATCTAGGGCTAGCTAGGTATGATGAAATTAAAGCTAGATCCCAAAAAAGGAAAATTTTGGAAATAAAATATGAAACCATTATTGACCTGAGTATGGAGACAAAGGATCTATGCTTAGAATTCAAAGAATTTGATATGGATCATATGCTTCGAGTAACCAATTCTAAAATGGATTCTCTAAAAAATGAGGGTATTTATCTTTCACAAGGTACATGGATGTCAAGCTAGACCCTAAGGTGGAGAACCTCATGATTGTAGTATAGTTACTATAATATCAACAAGGCAAGGCTTGAATATTGTTAGAAATGTTCCAAATGTTGGAAGAAGTGAGTTTAACATATGTTTGTTTTTAAAACAAAAGGTAATGACATGAAAGTAGAATTTTGTTTCATTTAAGTAAATTATGGGATTACTTTGTGAATGAACTTCTTGCTTATGAAGTTGGAAAATATATTTATTATATTTTGGTTGCCAAGAAAAGACTTGAATGACTAAGTTTTGGATTCTTTGGCTGGTTTGCTTCAAAAAAAACCTACATGCAAATGGTATTGCCTTGCATAAATAGAGGTTGTGTGTATTTAATTTGATTTCCAAGAAAGAACTTGATTGACTAAGTTTTCTTCTAGAATATATGGCTGGTTGTTTGCAATAAGAATGTATGTTATGCATTTAGAATTGCACTATTATTTCTAGGGGAGTTGTCTTGATCCCTATTAACATCTACTTCTCAATGGGTGTGAGAAGACACTAATATTTGAAGTAGTCAAGAAATAATAGCCAAGATAGTATAGAATGAATTGATTGTACTAGTGTAATTGATATAGAGCCATAGATGTAATAGGGTTATCAAACATTGTATATGAAATCACCCACATGTTTATCCAGGAGTGGAGAATGTGGATGAACCCAAAAGAGAAGGAAACTTTTGTAAATTTTGTAATTTTATATGCATGGTGGATATAGAAACCTTGCTTCTTCATTATGTCATATTGTGGTTTGACAAGTAAAGAATAGACAAAGAAATAAGATTGTTAAGCTCAAATGTCTTAAAGTTTTACTTTGGAAATGATCCAATATCTTGGTGGGCAATATGTTATATATATTATTTTACTTAAAGGAAATTATTGAGTATGAAGAAAATACGAGTAAGGTTGTTTAAAGAAAGAATGTAGCCATTAGATTGAATGCTTAATTAAACTTGTTATTTCAAAGGTTATGGGAAAATTAAATCACTTTTAGAGTAAGAATTAACCTCTTTATCCAAACCATGGAAGATGAGACCACTTGAGGTGTTTACAAAGGAATAAATTTTGGGTATATGTGTTGAGCTCTTCGATAAAAGAATTTCAAAGGAAGTTTTGGTATATGTAACTCACTATACTCATGGAAATTACACTATGAGTACTATTGTAGAAAAAAACCACAATATATTTTGGTTTCTAGTAATCCCAAGTCTTAAAGGACTGATATAGGGATGCACCATTATTAGGCCTAAGGAATTTTATATCAAAGTGGGTTAGACAAAAATAATATTAGTACTATCTATTGAACATAGTGCTAGTATAAGTTCTCACCACGTCATAATCAAATCATGACAGATTTATGTAATGAGTGCATTGGAGATATTTTAGTTGAAGGATGTTCGCATATTGGTAAGGTGTTTGGTTCTAATATGATCCCATAGATTGGAAAAGACTTGGGGTAAATACTTGAATGAAACTTAATGATAGAAGACTAGCTCAAGCTCAAATCCGATTAGAGGCAGAAATAGCTAAGGATTGGAAGCATGCAAAATATTCCAAGTATAATAAAGAGGCTCCTTTTATTTGAATAAGATGACCTGTAAATTGGTAGAGGGATTGACTGTTTGATTAATCCAATCTTGTAGAGGAATTGAGTGCTTGTTTGAAACTTAACTAGAGTTGTGGTCTCTAGTTTTGGTTTTGATGAATTGAAACTTGTTAATAGACAATATGCTTTATGAGTTATAAATATACGCTAGTGGATAATGCATATCATTGGTATTAGTTGTGGTAGAAATGTATTAGAGATAATATATTTCATTACGGTTAATCATCATTTGATAGCATGGACCATGTAATTATTATATTTTGTGATTTGAACTTAGATGAATCACAGAGGACTATGTTAATCCTAAGGGGGGTAGGATGTCATGGCCCTCCCTTGGCAACTTTTTGTTGGATGAACTCTTGCATGGCTATGTTATTTCTTTTGATGAAATGATTGACTATTTCATATTTTTTTCTGTAATCATCTAGTATTATAAAATAATATGGTGTTGCTAATAAATCTACATGTTTATAGGAATAGGTTCCCTTGTGGGGTGGTAGAAAGAAACCACAGAGAACGAGGTGCCATGAAAAAAGAATGTTGCAATAATACATTCATTGAACGGTTCAGGAAACATGCATGAGTATTCTTTTTGCAATAAATCGCTTATCATGAATTTGCATAAAGGAAATATACTAAGTTTAGATAAATTTTTATGTGCATGATATTCTTGTTTTAGATTAGTGGGTAAATTTATTGTAAGAAGAATAAGTGCTTGAGTTCATTGTTTCTCTTTGATCATGTTAGAAAAAGAAGGAAACATATTTCTTAATTGGCATATTTGCTTTGGCCTAAGTAAGGTAAGAATACAATTATGTTCACTTAAGTTTGATAAAGAGCAAAGTGTCACATAGATGCTCCTAGTGAGAACTTCTATTCTAGATCACCATAAAAAGGAAAGCTTCGAGATCTATTTGTTCATTTAATGATCTATTTGTTCATTTAATGATTACTCATATTGGTTGGTTAGATACACCACATTATGCATCAATAGTGGAGACAAAGGATAATCATACTTCCACTAACCCCCAAGAGATTTGAATTGGAAAAAGAGGAATAAGAGAAAATAAGACGATGTGGTTTTTTTGGAGGGCATTTTTGGCTAGGTGGAATGGGATTGCGTGCTTCAGGTAGACCTTGGAACTTATATCTTCTTGTTGAAAAACTTTGGGAAATATGTTATAAATTTAATTCTAAGTTGAAGTGAATCTCTATAATTTTCCTTTTGGTTCCATAGTAAAACAAATGTTTTTTAACTTACAATGGATTCTTGACCTCCTGCATCTGCACTGTCTACTGGTTTGTTTAATAGAACAAATACAGTTGTAGAGATAGTGGACTGGAATATTTTAGATAATTCTCATATTTAGGTTCTCTTCTTCTTCATTCAGTCTATTTGAAGTAAAAGAAAGAAGTTTAAGTCTATAGAAACTGAGTTCTTGGGTTTTAATTCAAATTTGGAAGGCAACTGTAATCAGTCTAGACCAGTAGCGAAGAATGGTGAAATTGGGTTATAGTGTTGTTTGCTTTAGAGATATAAGAACACAGTGCATGTTTTAAGTTTGACTTTAGAATAATGAGTTGTTTGTGAGGATATATTTCCTTGTGTTTTTGAGTGGTTATTACCGAGAAAATGACCCTTAAGAAGGTAAAATATTTTATATCACCTCCTAGGCGAGTGAATGTCTTCTTATAATGCTTGCTTGGGTAGTTCAAATTTTTGTAGCTTATTCATTATGGTTGTAGGACTGCAGGACACCTATTTCCATATTTCACTTGACTAAAGGACTGAGGAGAGATATGTATTTCTACCCAAATTCGTTTCATCTAGTTGTTGAGTTGGAATGACTCGAAATAAGTTTTTTGGTGTGTTTTAATTATGAAAATGCCTCTTTTAAGATACGGTTGATATTTGATGTTTTATGATTGATATTTTTTTACTCTTGTTAGATATGGAAATGTTTTTAGGAATTATTTTTATAAATATAGCACCTGTGTAATAATTTTGAGGAAGTTATATTCTTGTAGAAGAGTAGGTTATTAAAAAATGAAGGATTGTTGAGTGAATTTGTATTGGGCAAGTGTGCACATTGCTTAAAAGTCTTAGTTTCTAGATGGTATCGTAGACCAATAAGAGTGTATTTTGGCACACAAATGGGGTAAACCAAAATTAAGATTCAGCTAACCCTAGTTTTAATGGAATAACACTTGGATTTACCATTATGATACTGCATTATGAAAATATGTGGTGATAGCTCTGGTTTTTTCAATTGTACTTCAAAGAAAGGAACTCTGTGTTGGGTGTGTATTTGGATAAGCTCCCGAGGAAAGAAGAAGGTATGGTGAAACCTTTGTTGCATACGTATGAAACCTTCAAAGAATATTTGCCTCCTTTTGATTTATTGTGAAATGTTAAGTTTTAATGTATTAAACCTTTGTTGTTGGTTTACGTTCAAGAGACGTATTATACTTAGATTTTCATTAAGACTTATTTGTTGGTGGATAGAGATTAAATTTTAAACCTATGGAGTTATTTCTGAGGGAACAATGGTTATTATGATTTAGTTTCTAGAAATAATAAGACTAAGCTTAGTAAGGTTTTGAGCTATAATGAGATGAAGGTCTCATATTTTTAGGTGCTATCATCGTAAGATAAGAAATATCAATGGGATTCAATTGCTAGAAGCATTTTGGTAACCAATGAGAATGTGTGGTTACCTTCAATAAATTTGTATTGAGTTGTTATTTAAAGATGTTGAACTCTATATTTAGAACAACTCGTATTTATTAGATAGATAGATTTAATTTGTAGAATACAGGAATATGAGAACTTTTATGATGGTGCAAAGGAAGTTAAAGGATTTCGTAATATTTTAACTAGAAAAGGATATCTATATTATAGTATTATGGTAAGGGGAAGAGACCATAGCTAGAATAATACATTATAGGCATTGTATTAGCAAATAAAATTAAATTAGTCTTTACTAGACTTTGAATATTCCAAAAATGGATTTAATAGTAGAAGGATTTCGTTATCATTAGTCACCAACGGATAACTATGAACTCACTGAGATTTTGAAATTATACAAGGAAGAGGTAAGAGCAGAATTGTTGTGGTTTGATGAACTTATGAAAGTTGTACAATGTATTATGGATTTTAAAATGTATTGTATTATGATTGCATGAAAGTTGTATTGGAAACTTGGAATTGAAGCTATATTGTATTTGAAGAAAAATAGAAATTGTGTTGGTTATGAATGTTTCATGGTATTTAAGATTTCATTTCTTTGATCTCCTTGTTATGATATCATGAGAGGGGAGTTTTGGGATATTTTCTATTGTTCTCAAAACATGTTATTGTTAGAGGAAACTAGGCATTAAAGTAGGATACAATATGTATTCATGAGTTGGAAGGAATAATTCATGATGTAAAAACATAGGGATTTGGGAATTCCTATGTTGAGAGAGAAGGCATTATGAAAGCCTTCAACACAATGTATGGAATTAGATTATGGATATAGACTAAAATATCCGTCTATAATGTAATGATCCATATTTTAATGAAATAAAGCAAGGAAATGATTTGGCACTGGGTTTTTCCTTTGGGGTTTCTCCTAGGGTAATTTTTGTATAATAGGATTTGATTGTATTACCTTCCTTATGAGCTTTGCAGTGGTTGTGGTTATTTTTTTAATAATTCGGAAGTAAATGTGTGAGTTATTATGGTTTGATAATGCTTTATTAAACAAATTTGTACTCTTTGAGATAATTGTGAGCGTTATTGTATGGAATTTAATCAAACAATGTATATTTCATAAATGAAGTAAGTCTGAGCTGAGTTTCTTTATGGGTTTGTGTAATGGTTGAATTAGTGAGTTGATATAAGGTACTAAAATTTTAAATGAGTAGTTGCAGTTCTTTAAAATGTGTGAGCAAAATATTTAGGATTTCTAGTTTGTGAATGTTACTATAAGTTTTGGATCACATAAACTTGAATGGTGGAATCCTTTTATATCAAACTCAAAGGATGAAAATATATTAATAATGTGTTAAGGAATATGCTTCAAACCACTATGTAGAAAACCGATGATCCTATGAGGTTGTTTTACCTATATTCAAAAAACCAATCTTAATAAGGAATGACATATGAAGTTACATGAAGAATAAATTAATATTATAATGATTTATCCACTAATTAAGGAATGATATTGGCATGCAAGGAAATGACTAGCTCATTGAAGAATGAGAAGAATGGCTCAACTCCACATGCTCATACCGCCTACTCAGATGGACTTGAGTAGTGTGATGACCTACTCATATGGACTTGAGTAGTGTGATGACCTATTTATATAGACTTGAGTAGTGTAATGACCTACTCAAATGGACTTGAGTAGTGTGAATATCTACTCAGATGGACTTGAGTAGTGTGTTGACCTACTCAAATGGACTTGAGTAGTGTGAATATATACTCAGATGGACTTAGAAAGTGAGATGGCCTACTCAAATGGACATGAGTAGTGTAATGCATTAGAGTGCTCCCTTCAACATAATTATGGGAGGTATGCTAGCCCGATAGGGAAAACAAGAAAAATAGTTTATGTATTTATTTTAACCTTGCACCTAGTACACTCATGTATCCAGATGTATATGAGTTGTAGATATGGGTGTTCCTTAAGAAGAGCTTATGTGGAAATAATTACAATAAAAACCTTGATTGTAACAAATATCTTCTAGAGTACCTAATGGAAGTCATAGGTATTAGATCTTGTAGTGGTCAAAATTTAGTTAAAACAAAAAAAATATAGTGGGTTATTTTGGGTTATGACACTTACCACATAAAATGGGCTTCTTACCTTTAGCAGTTCCACCTAGTCATCAAGTACAAAAAGGGTAGTAAAAACTCTATGGTTGATTGTTTGAGTCATCCTCCTTCATCCCATACCTTGACCATTATCACCACCTCACACTTGGGTTTCAAATTTGGCCTTTTGAGTATGCTCATGATCCAAACTTTACATAAGCTTACCAGTGCCTCCAACATCCTTCATCCTACAATTTGGTACCTTTTCACGACTATTATCTTAAGGAGGGTTTGCTCTAAGATCTGGATAAACTTTGTGTTCCTTGTGAGCATCAACTATCTCTTCTTAAGAAGGAAAAATCTACCCTCTATGGTGGATATTTTGGCAAACATAAGACTTTCCATCACTTGCAACACTTCCTCTACTGTCCCCACATACAACATGATATTTTGAGGTACCTAAGACAATGTGTCGTTTGTTGCCAATATAAGCCATCTAATAGGAAGTTGATCCTCAACATGCAATTACCTATTGCTTCTCATCCTTGGGAGAGTATTTCTATGTATCTAGTCAATGGTATCCTTAAGATATTCCATCAACATAGTTGTGTTTTGGTCATAGTCAATTATTTTAGTAAAATGGCTAAGTTTATTCCATGTCGTAAAACTAGTTATATCACTAACTTAGCCCAACTTTTCTTTGAAGTTGTTTGGTGTTCTTTTTTTTTTCCAACTAGTATCATGTCTGATCATGATTCTCATTTTGATGGTAATTTTTTGTGTTCTTTGTGGAAACTTTTAGGTGTGTCTCTTAAAATTTTCACCTTTTTCACCCATAATCTGATGGTCAAACTAAAGTTGTCAACTGTACTCTTGTCTAGAGTCTTCATATCTTCCATTAGTCATCTCAATCCAAGTGGGATTTGAGTCTTACATACATTGAGCATGCATATAATGGGGTTGTCCATTAATTTACAAGGCATTCACCCTTCGAGGTCTATCTATATTTTCAACCTTTAGCTCTATATGAGTTATCAATATCACATCCATCCCCTGTCACTGTCCACATGCAGAAATAACAAGACAAAGCCTGATCCTTCATTTAACATTTGCAAAAGCTTCAATCAAAGGTTTTTTAGATTTTATAGAAGAATCAGTAATAGTAGAATTAGTCCATGTATCAACTTCATGTTCCACATCACTTATAGGTTGGAGATAGAATTTATTTGTATCTCGACCACTATCAATTTTTAGAGAAGGCGCATAAAAAGGTCAAACCTCTTTGCTATGGTCATTACACTATATTGCAATAAGTGTTTAAGAATAACTTTTTCCTTGATATTCCAACACAATTGGGTATTCATGACATCAATATTGATCTCCTCAAGCCATACCATGATTCTACACTAGAGACAACACCAACCATCAATCATCCTACAAATATTGTACCTAATTTTTAGCTTCCATTGGATGATGATAATGTATTCAACACTAGGTTAGCTTCCACATCATGAATGATGGATCTCTCACCGCTATATGGTTCATGATTTTCCTTCCCTTTTGTACGTATTGGAGTCCAATGCTTCTATGGTGGGGAGGAATGATAGGGATTAATTTTATATTTTATGTAATACATAGAAAATAATGTAGGCCCACCTTTTTAATATAATAAGGTTAAAGGTAATGCATCCATATACGATTTGGCACATCCAAAAAATAAATATATTACAACCCTATCTAGAAGCTTATCTACAATCTTATCCTATATCTTCTACAAGGCTCTTTAGAGATAATGTATCATGCTACTTTTAGTCATTCAATGAAATGCAATTCTCAAATTTTCATTGCTAAATCTGATCCTTTAGGGTGCTCGTATTAGATTAACCCTGGTTTATCCCACTATGGAAGCAAATTCATTGGGATTTAGATTTTGAGAAACAAAAATTTCACTCAAAATATTGACAAAGAGATCTCAATGTATTAGGGAATACTTAAGGAGTTAAAAGGTTACCATTTTTGTAAAGGTTGTTATCAAGTTTCTAAAGCAAGTCAAATGCACGTTTGGTATCATTTTTGTATTGATATTGAATGATTAAGGGAGGTCCTTCAAGCGGAGTGGATATTTATGATTGAAGGACCATAGGTGATCTTAATGGTTGAGTAGTTGATGGTTATCCTAATGGTTGGTTCTTGTGTTGCTACCTTGTGATAATGCAAACATAGAATATAATATTTACATGAAAATATTGGTTAAGAGTTCCAAACATCCCCTAATAAGGAGGTGGTATGCTTCAGTAATTGATATTGTTTTCTACACTTTGATTTTGGCTATTGTGATTAGGCAATAAATTTTAGAAAATACCAAGGTCTTGGTTTTATGAAGATTGAGATTTAAATTTATTTTTAATAATATAGTTTTTATAAATAAGGTCTTATACCACATTCTTGAGACCCATACACCTATCGGTCAAATGACCATTGATTCTATGGAAGGAACATTGCTCATTTGGCTTAAACCAAGAATTTTTTACTTTTGGGATCTACATGTTTAATTGGTGGGATCTATACCATATTGGCTCTAGTAAGTTGACTTAGGATAGTAGAAATAAGTTGATTCTATCTCATGTACCTCATTTTGTGTTTATATTGGTTGGAATTTCCTAGAATAATCTTTTAAAGTTTTTAAGTAGTGTTGATGTTGATGGCTTTGTGGGAGTCTGTAAATCTATCACCAATGTTTTTATTCTTGTATTGTACTTTAGGGTTTGAGGAGGAAGACTTATCTTCCTCTTTGTTGGTTTTTATTTTAAAATACACCTATATGAGAAGAGTGATCTTTAATATCTTGGATATGATAATGGCATATTCAAATGAAGATACATTAGCAATTTCTAGATAGAAGTCTAATTGCTCATGTAGGTTGGATATAAAGATGTGAAATAGGTCCTTAAAGGGGAAACATATTGTATTATCCCCATAAGTGCTCACCATATTTATAGAAGATCATATGCAATAATATATTTTGATTATTTTAGTTGGTATAGGTCACTAATGGTGACCTTATTCTCAATATAGACCAAGAATTGCTTCATAGTCAATTTACTAGGTCTCTAAAGCTTTTGAAGAAATGGCTTGTTATTAGTAATACTATTTAAAGGATAGACCACTAAGACTCTTAGGAAAATTATTTATAAGTAACATTTCATTATAAGTGATGTTGTTGTAGCTGATTCTAAACAACCTTAGATGATTAATGGGATCCTCTTTCTTATTATACATTTGAAACTTAGGAATTATAAAGTTTGGAGGAAAATTACAAATTGCTAAAAAGATGTCTAAGGAATGGTTATACAAGTCATTATAGGAATACTCTTGACCCAAGAATGACCCTTAGATAATAACCATTTGTTGTTTTAATTTCTCTAATTGGGTGGTTATAGCTTAAATCTCTAAAGATATTGGGGTGGATTATGATGACTAGATGAAAGGTATATGTTGTAATGGTTATTAAAATATAGGTAGTTATCGATAAAATTTGTTGATAATATATTTGAGATGAAGATTGGGAAAACTAGGAATATGATGACAAAATTGAAATTGTATAATTGGTTTTTGAAATACCAAAAATTAGGTAGTTTGATTGACTATCAGGTTGAGGAAGAGAGGTTGGTGGATTAGGGTGTTGTGTTTTACCTAAACTAGAATTTATAGTATTAGGATTAGAATTATGATTGTTGTTAAAGGTGACATAGGACATACCAAGATTAGGATTAGGATTTGATATTTTAAACTAAATATTTAAATATATATTGAGGCTAGTGTTGTAATTGTTACCTTCCTATTGAGATGTAGGACACATAGAGTTACCCTATAATAACTATTCAAGGGGAGATATATATGGGTATTTAATGAATGACAATTGGGTAAGAACGTGTTTCCTACTATCTACAGTGATTTCTTACTACTAATTTGTGCTAAGGAAAATTTCCAAGGCAAAATTATTTACCCAAGGTGATCGTAATTTTATGGAGATTATAAGTGAATGAGATAACTCTAAAATCCCAAAGGTGCACAATATATTTTGAGGGTATAAATTTAAGATAAGTTCTAATAATTGAGAATTTTGAAAGTAGATAAAATAAAGGAAAGAGAAGTCTTGACAAATACAATGATGAAGGAACTAGATAAGCTTCCTCCCAAATAACCCTGATATCAAAAGTTTTACGAGACTTGAAACATACCAACAATAGGAAGTTCCAACCAATGGGAAATTTTATTGGTCCAAAGGAAATGGAAGGCACACCAAAGGAATGGAAGCCATTTTAGACAAACCAGAGTGCACAATATCTCAAGAAAGGAAGGTGTAATGAATTAATGTACTCTTATTGAAAACAATGAAGGCTACCTACCAATGTCATCTTAGTTGAGAAGATAAATAATATTTTAAAATAAAATATGGCAGTCGTAGTCCCACATCTGATAGTTATTATGGCCAAGGGCACTTCTTTCAATTTCTAAAATACGTACGAGAAATAGCTAGAATGGTTAGAACCACCTATAATTATTGGAGGGAATTCTTCCCATTGTAATCTATAAATAACAATGGTCTAGGCTATAAAAATTATCAACGAGTTTGCATCTACAAGTTTTTTGAAAGCTTTTCTTTCATGTCTTTCTATAGAGTACTCATTTCCTAAGTGGCTTGTGGATAAATCAAACCCCCATTTTTGGTACAATCTTTATAATGCTATTTGCACACATATATAATGGATGCCTATGCATCTATTTTTGGCAGCCGTATATGGTTATCATGCTTTTATTCTTCTTTGTATGTATGTGTGTGTTTGTAATATTTACCTATTTTTGAGTTTACTTACATATTCATGTATATGGGAGGCCTAAGCATATATATTGAGTAGCCATCTATGGTTCCCATGCTCTGACCCATCTCTTTATGTGTGTGTATGTCTATATCTCTCATTTGGGCTCATTTGTATTGAGGAGAGGAAGTGTTCACTACTGGCACAACATTCAAGCTTGTTATGCAAGGTGATCTTATTTGGTCTTTGGCACATCACCATCATTTTATCTTAGGTTTTTTTTATATTTTTTAAGATATTTTATTTTCTCTCACATCTTACCCTGAGTTGAAAGTGTGCCTAAATACCACATCTTAACTAGGATCCAAACTTATAAAATACTCCCAAAGGCCCTTGATTGAAACAAACCGTGTGCTCTCAGGAAAGGCCTTGTTGTGTCACTCTGCATGAGGCATGATTGTTCGTTAGGATAATAAAATATGATGTCATTATCCATTAATGCTATGTTATAAGGTGGAATGGATTAACAAGATTATGCGTTTATGCAATGGGATTTGTTGACATGCTAACATTAATAAATGTAAAATATTGGTTCATCATATTCAATTGCAAGGAGATAAAATTGGGTTAATGGGGATCATCCAATAATGATTAATCCCCTAGAGATGTTTCTTGGGATTTACTAACCTCTTTTAATAAGGTATACATAGCTTCCTTATGCTTTTGCATGAAGTGTGCCATATGGGTTGCAAATAAAAAATAATCTTCCCTCCTCTTCTTAGTTTGAAATTAAAAATTCTCAAGGATATGAGACCTTCTCTTTTTGATTAGAAGTTGTATTTTCATATCTTAAGTTTTCATGTTAATCCTCTTTTAAAGGGTCAATTTTACTATCCATTTTTTTATTTATACTATGGGTTAGGTAGCATCTATTGGTCATGGTTTTAGGGGTTTGTAAGAAAGAAGATTATTTAAAATTTTAATTATTTAAAACATAGTTTAAAAGAAGATAAGTTTTTATGTCATTTTATATAACCGTACCTATATATACCCAATATGATTGATGTGCCTCAAAGGCCTTTTTATGTATTGAAGGCTCCCTATATATCAAACTCCTCTTAATAAACCTATTGATATGTGAGAGCAAAATCGATACATGGAAGTCTAACAATACATGGAAGTAATATTTTAGATACATGGATGAAAATGATATTCAAGGGGTAATTTTTTTCCTCCTTGTGACTCCCACTAATCCATTATGATATACTTCCTATTTGACATAAGCATGCATGAGACCCTATGTGGGTAGTTGGCAGTCCAAACTCACTATATACCTAATATATCCAAATAGCTTATACTATAGCTACTCAAGGAATAAAAATGATTCCCAATAGGACTAGTAATTTATTATATTCTTATTATCTTTGTTAATGCAATTTTATCTCATGGAAAAAAATTAGAGTGATCTTGCTTGTAGTTAAAAATATTTTCAAGTTTAACTAGGCAAGTTAGTCAAAAGGGAATCATGGGACCCATGTGGTGTTCACATCAAGTTCACCAAAATTTGAGATGGGGATAATGGTGTTATAAAAACTTGAAAATGGGGATGGGTATGCTGAATAATATATTCCCATTTGGTATTAGGTTTGTGTTGTCTCATTTGAGGATAGGGAAAGTTTTCTAAGGTTTTGTGTTTATGTTGAAAATATTTGTCTTCCTAAAATTATTTTTAATCTACTTTGATCTATATAATATAGAAACAACCTAATATAAACTTCAAAAATATATTAATTATGATGTAAAAAATAATATGCAATCATACAAATCCTATAGCTATGTGTTTTTTTTATTTAATGATAAATTAAAGGATATTTTTTTTAACAAGGGTAAAGACGATGCAATCGATAAAAAATTTAAGCTCTAAGTAGTTTGTATTTGTATGAAGATACAAGATAAAAATCTAACTAATACATGAAACAAGTTATTTTTTCACAAGATTATGCCTACTTTTTTTTCTTTGTTTTAAAATATAAAGAAAATAAACAAATAATAGACAAGTAAAATAATCAGTTTTGAACCTAATACTAAAATATAGAATGGGATATAGAGAACATAGTTTTGGTCCTTTCTAGGTAGAAGTACTATAAAAATATAAGTGCTACTAATACTGTTGTCCTATGATTCTTTCATCTATAACTCTTATTAATATGGATTTTACTCCCTAGAGTACCTACTATAGAAAACTCCAAAAATAATTAGATTTTGAGGGGTCTACCTAAGTTAGATAATGACTACCATCCACTTGGATATAATTAAACCCATATTCTAAAAAACAAGATAAAAATTTAAAAAATGATACATTTTTAGATAGTAAAAGCACCACAACTGAGTATAAGCACTAGTGACATTATCAACTATGGGTGGCATTTTTGCTTACTATCATAGAGTGATAGATTGTGACTTGTAGTATATGAAATAGAGAACTAGAGCACAACATCACTAATGGTACTACAATTAAATAATACTTTTTTTATAGATGTAGTAAAACAAGATTCCAAGCTTAGGAAAAAGTGATATATTGATTGAACTATGGGATACTAACTAGCAGGGTATAGGGATCCCAATAGAGATATGCTACTTGACTAGTTAAATGAAAATAATAAGAATTAAATGCAATTTAGATATAATATTATGTGACTAATACTAAAATTTATTAATACAATACTTATGATAAATAAAAGATAAAAAATTTGTTCAAAAGAGAAATAAGAGGGTTGAAGAGCAAATCCAATAGTCTTGAATGGAAGCCTATCCCGATGCTTGTATGAATTTAGCATAGGAAACTTTGAAACCAAGATCTCCAAATATTACACAATATCCAATGAACATAATGCAAAATCCTTCAATTGTATCCTTGAAAGGACCTTGATGAGATTCATGCATAAATGGAGAAAACCAAGTAAACAACACTTCATTATTCATATTCAAGACTAAGTTGGACATAATTTTCTAGTAAAAAAGTTTAACTTAAATTTAATAGAGCTCGTTATCTAGCAAGTGGATGATTTGGGATGCCCCAAGGGATGGCTTTATAGAAGCCATGGCTTCCTTGGAGGATTCATTGAAGGATCTACCAAAATTGGTAAGGTTAAGAGGTTATAGGTTGCATGGAGAGGAGCAACATGTTTGGATGAAGACTGGGAATGGTGAGGGGACCCAGAAGTCTTGACTATCAATCTTATTAGTTTATGAACATTGGGGAATATTATGAAATATTGGCATGACAAGTCCCTGATTTGGTGGATGGTTGATTTTAGTTAGCTACCTACATTTTTTTTTAAATTATGATAGGCAATAGTGCTAGTGTCAAAAGTATTAGCAATACCAATGATATTGACGATAGTGTCAAAATGCTTATTGTTAGGCTAGTTCAATATATATATATATATATATATATATATATATATATATATATATATATATATATATATATATTTATTTATTTTTTTTTTTTTTATATATATATATATATATATATTTATATATATATATATATATATATATATATATATATATATATATATATATATATATATATATATATATATATATATATATATATATATATTGGAAGTTTGATAAAAAATGCTACCTCTTAGGTAGTAGCGTCATCCATGCTACTACCTCGGGTACACCACTTTTGATTTGAGGTATTAAATACCCTTGGATAAGACTTTAGTTTATTTGGTTGATTAAGATGTTTGATTTTTTTGATGAAGTAGATGGTATTAAGTTTGTAGGATTTGATGACATGTTCAGAATTGAGTGCCTACAAAAACAATATTGTTAATTTTTTATTTTCTTCTTCTCCTTTATTAATTTTTTCTTCAACCTCTTCATCTTTATTTTATTTATTATTTTATCCTTTAGATTCTAATCTTTTTTATTGTTTGCCTAAGTTTTTAATGTTCCTACGAAATCCTCTTTTCATAACTCAATGAGCTCAACAAAAACTTTTCCATGCAAGTAGGTTTGGTGAAACTAGAATTTTCACAAAAATAGATTTTTCCTCATTAAATCCTAGTCATTTTTTTATATAAACAAATAGACCTAGCAATTTTCTTCAAAATAAAATAAATTACAATTTATTTGCTTACCCAAGTTGAGAGATGCATTTTTTGGATGAATTTCTATGTAGTAAAAGTATAGCTTTGATAGCATGATCTTAAACATCCATAACTCCTTCAATACTGTTTAAAATTTAGCTTATAACCAATAATTTTTATAGTACTCAAAATTATCTACATTTTGATGTAGGAATCTTATAAATATAACACTTTCAAAAAGATATGGCTCCCAAAATATAATGATGAATTTTTGATTTTGTAGGAAACTCAACAAACCTTGAAAACAATCACTATAAATCTAGAAACTTTGTAAGAAATTCTCCATGTTGCTAAAACCATTGCTATGATGTTAAATATTAAGAACCATTATTTCTCATAAATATAATAAATATAAATCAATGTAAAATCTGTAAAATAATAAACAAAATAATTTGCATAAGAGACAAGGGGAAATACCCTTCAAGTAGGGAAACACTAATAATATTCCGTATGGAATGAATCACTCTAAATATCTTCCGAGATGAGCCACTCCATGATCAAAGATAGTAAAAATAATTATTAAATTAAATTATTACAATAACCAACTGCTTTCTTTATATAATCATCATTAAACACTTTCAATTAGAATTTTGATCCCTATAAAAAGTGTCCTAGCCTCTTCATAGTTGTTAGCTAAAATTCCATATGATTCTAAGTGAGTAAAATCTTGCCTTACTTATTTTAAAAAATACATTTTGTTTTTTTTTTTTCGATTTCCTTTAGAAGGACCATAGAAATTAATTTTGATAAACCCAATTTTTAAATTTTTTCATTTATCATAGATTGAAGCAAATCTTTTGTGTTAACTACATTATCACATATGATCCTTCCATATATATTCAAGTATTGTAACCAATAGGCTACCACCTATTTTTCTATAGTTGAGACTTCCCATGATGAGCACCATGTCTATAAGCATCCTGTAAGAGAGGTAAGAATTCAATTCTAAATTTGGGCATGATTTTGATATTTTTATTTTAAAAATATATTTGTCCTTTCAAGCTATAAATTCTAATAAATAATGGCAAGATCAATCCTCCATACAGTACATAAATGCTTTAGCTTTAAAATAAATGATCCAATATTTCATTAACTATTTTAATATTGTTGGAGCTACCTAATATATTCTTGTATTTTTGAAAAGCAACACCAAATGGTGTTAGAAAAGTGATAATAAAGAAGTAAATGATCTTATATTTCTAGTTCCTTCTCATACAAGACACACCTAAAAGTTCCATATATCCTCTTCTTTATAGACTCTCTCCTATAAGAATCTTGCTTTGGATTATTAATCAAAAGAATGTTAAGGCCTTAGGGAGGGCATATATTGACCAAACATTCTTCCAAGGAAAATCATTGGGATAGTAAATTTTTATTGCTCTAAATCCTCATAGTCCAACTTGACTGAGCATCCACCATGTTTTTATAGATTCTAAATCAACTCATCCTTACAAATAAAAAGAGGCAAGTAGAACTTTTAAAATAATTTTTGAAGCTCATTTTCTATTTGTTGTAGTTCATCTCTTTTAACCAATTTACTAATAAAAATCCATGATTTGGAGCTGTTAATCATATTAATATAATATTTTATTTTTTCATCTTTACAAGCTATACATGCTTGAGCTAAAAATTGCTATTATGAATTAGAAATAAGAGGATAAGGCTCTAATCAAGCATCAAAAAAAAAATTCATAGAATCCCTTTTATTCATTAACCATCTAACATGTCCATTGATCAATATAAACTATCTCATATGAAGTTCCATGTTGGTGATCCTTCAAGTAGGGTTCACTTCTTGAATAATTTCATTGCATCAAGAGAACCTATATATTTATGAAGAATATTTCTATCCAATTCATTCCTTAATATTTGAATAATCTCCTACCAAGTTTAGCTCCTAAGGCTAAACTAATAAGTCTACTATTATGCAAGCCCACCCCTCCAAAATTCTTTCCTTTACAAACCCTATCCCACTTACAAAGAGGAAACCTAAATTTTTCTCACATCCTTTTCAAATAAAATCTCATTGCATTTTATCAAATTCAGATTCTAATCCTATTGTCAATCTTAAAAGTGACATCATTTATATTGATGGATTGCAATATAGTATTTTAAATTGCATCCTTCCATTCATGGTTAATAACTTATCTTTTTATCCTACCAAATAAGCTTTCATTCTATCCAAATTTGAATCCCAAAGCTCCTTTTATTTCTTTTATGAAACAAAATAATGTTTACATAAGTTGATGGAATTTTTTAAATTTTATAATGAAATAAATTACAACAATAACAAAAATAGAAAGCTCAATAATACACAAAGAAAACATCTAGTGGAGTAGTAAAATAATTAATTATAATAAGAAATAAAATATCATAAGTAATATATTCTTGATTCTAAATTTATATAAATCCTGGCCACTTAGAGAGGGTAAAGTCTCATAGCCACTTGGAGATGGAGAAGTATCATATATGCACCAAAGATGACTTATGATGAAAAATATAAATAATGTTTGAAATACAACATAACTCCTGTATTTATATAAGAAAATAAATAAACAATAACCCTAACCTAATGCTCAAGGGCAAATTATTATAATCCTAGGGTCCAAGTTAACAATAATGAAGATAGTTGACATGGCTATAGTAGAGCTATTATAAATTTTAAATCCTAAAACATTTATAATAATTTATTATAAATCTAAGGTAGTATTAATAAAAAGATCCTATATTTTATAGTATTAACCAGGTATCCAACAACATTCTCATAGAATGGTAATATTGATTTAAATTCCATGGCATCATTATCTATAGGATGATCCAAAAGAAAATTACCATCAATAAACTATAGATAAGATTCAAAGGGACCACTTGTTGCAACTTGAATACCTTTGATTTTTTGTTCCATTTTTGCCTTTGAGAAAAGTCTACCATCTTTTTAAGAAAAATAAATAAGGAGATAGTGGGTCACTTTGGTAGAGTTCATGGGATGAATTAAAGTATCCATCAAGGGATCCAATAATCAAAATAGATTTTTTTTAGTGCTATAACAACATTCAATCCATTCACACCAACCTTACTCAAAACCTTTTTCAAAATATCATTAAAAAAATTCTTTCATATGCTTTGTTCATATCTAATTTCATAAGTGTACATAGATTTTTCATAGCATGAAGCTAATATATGGACTCTTGTGCAATGATTACATCATCATGAATTTTTTTACTACAAACAAAACCACCTTGTTCCTATGAGATAACACAATCTAGAATTATTTTCAATTTGTTTGTCATTATTTTTGAAATGATATTATAAATCATATTACAAAGGCTTATTTGATTTTTTTTTTGTCTCACCTCTCTTGGGGATCAATGTAAAAAAATAGCATCAATCTCATTTATTATAACCTTACTTTCCTAATCCTCTTCAATAACAACCAACATATCACTCTTCAAAAAATCTCAAAGTTTTTTAAATAAAACTGTAGGATATCTATCGAGGTCAGTGCCTTATTAGGATGGAAAGAGAAAATTGTCTTATATAGATCCTTCATAAAGATATTTATCATCAAGCTTTCATTTTATCCCCATGTGATAATTTATGGAATATATTATAGAATATTACCTTAAGCCTCCTTAACTTGCCCAAAATCTAACAAAATATATTTAAAATAATAAATTTCTTCCTTCTTGATATCTTCTTCTTCCTCAACATTTCTTCCATTTAGAGTAAAATATTTTTTATATAATGAAAAGAAAAGTCTATTTTTATTATAGTAAAACAAAATTTAGTATTTCTATATCATTCCTTGTACTATATCTCCCTATATTTTTGGGACCAACATGCCCTTTTTCATTACATTATGATAATAATAAAAAAATTGTTATTACATATAACTATCTTGGTCTATTTCATTGATTTCTACTATTTTAAATTTTTTATCTTAGATTCAATTTCATCCTTTTATTTAAATATACTACCAAAATATTTGACATTCCAAATCTTCATTTTCCCTTTAGATATTTTATCTCTTGAACAAACCTAATTATACATAATCTATCAATATTTGCTTCATCCTACCATAACATAATTATCTGTAAGAAATCAAGGTCCTAGAGACACATCTCAAGAGATTGAGTTTGTGATCTCATCTTGCTCATAATGAAATATCTAAAAAAATTGAATAATTTATTTACAACCATGTGTTGGATAACAAAAATCTATCCAATCTTTATACTATATAAGTTTACCCAATGTGTCTTTTATCCCATGTATATTGAAAGCATGGATGAATATTATCCCAAAGGCCATTTGAATTAACAAATGAATCAAAATCCTTCATTGATTTAAACCATCCATGAATACCATCCTTTTTTTGAAGGAGATAGAATTGTGTTGAATTCCCCTTTAAAAATCCATACATTACAATTATGGGTCACCATTGTATTTGATAAAAATATGATGAGCTTCTTCCAACATCTTTCACAAGGATGAATTATAGTTGGAGCATATACATTTACAACCCTAAATTCAATGTTTTCCTCTTTTTTGCAAAATATACAAAGAACCTAATTAGATTTTTCTTCTATAAATTTTCCATCCCATTTGCATTTATCCCATATTATTGCAATACACCTAGTTGTTATAGAAGAAATTGTCAGACAATCCCCCATTTTCTAAATATTTTTGAGTGTATCCTTATACTCCTTACTACTTACTTTTATTTTGTATATTACAATAAAATTAGGACTATAACAACTTATCAAGTCCGTAATATATCTTTTATAGGGGTATTATTTATACCCATAATAGCCCATTATACCTCTTGGATTAAAATTTTCCTAATATGTGAAATGTGCCCTAAATCACAACTAAGATTGGATGACTAGAATTTCTTCTAAGTTCGGTAAAAATGTGAGGGTTAGAGAGGGAGTAAAAGGGTTAAAAAGGTGATTAGAATATGGACAATATATAGCATAAAAATAATGAAATATACTATAGAAATACCCTTATAGTTCAGCCAAAACAAAACCTAATAGACCATCCATTACGTATAACATTATAAAACTCATTAAGCTCAAACTATGCATCTTAAACATTCCAAGAACTTTGTAAAATATAATCTAAATAGAAATGCAATTACAATTTAATTTTCTTAAAATAATTAATCATTCATAAAACATTAAACAAAAATGTATCAGATTACACAATTCACATTCATATAAAAACCTAGAACGCTATCTCCAATGGAGGCCAAATAATTTTTTTTCAATTGATTACATAGTAAAGTGTACATAATATAATAGACAACTTCTAAAGAGCAAACCCTAATTTTGAGATGAATTATACTATTTATAATTTTACAATGAATCTTGTAGCCTAATCATTAATATGCAATTTTTACAAGTCTGTGAGAAACAACCTAACCTGCATCCTCATGGGATGTAGATGTCATTTTCTTACTTTGTATCAATCAACACAACTCAATTACTCGAATTATATTATGTTTTTGTGGCCAATTCAGATCTCTTCCTCAATATTTGCACTCATATGTGCTTAGTAGATCCATGGATCCTAGGTTGTCATTTTTTGCAACCATGCTTAACCGCTATAACAACCTATCAGATATATCACTTTCAACTCAATGGTTTTGCTTTGAGTGGCTAAGAAACATTTAGGAGGTTATAGCTTTTGACACACGTGATCTTGATGAAATGGATATGTTTGGAAGCTCTCCAATAATTTTCAATGTGTTAAAGCATCATCAAGATATTTTAGCTGTAAGTGGGGTTTTAAAGGTAAGGCTAGGATTTTGAAGGAGTTTGGCTAACATCATTCTTTAGAAAATGTGGGTTCATATTTTGGAGCTATGTTTTTCTTTTTTGGGCTTATGATTTTCTAATTTGTTTTAAGCTTGACATGATGTCATCACTTAGAAATGTTGGAATTTTTTCATTTTAATCTTTGGCCATCCTAAAATTTTGCAAAACTCAAGCTGATGTAGGCACTCGAAAATCTTGGGTTCATGTTTTTTTGGGCTCAAACTCCTTAAAACCTTTAAGTGACATCATCTCTTAAGAATCCTAGGATCGTGTCATTTTGGATTTTGATATTCCTAGAATTTTTAAAGGTTTGGTGATGTCAGCTCTTGAAAAGTATATGATTGTTTGATTTTAGGCTTTGGCATTATCAGGGCCTTTTAAACTTACTCATTTTTCATATCCAATCAAGCACATTTGTCTTTATGGATTCTCCTACCATCCCAATTATTCTAAAAATACATGGTCATTATAAAATTTAGCCCTATATTGATCTTTGGTAGTCATCTTATGCAATAATGATGCTCTTAGTCCTACTTTCGGGCTCTTAACTTAGCAAAATTTCAACAAAATTATAGTTTGGTCTGACTTGTAAGGACTTGTGAATGTGGATAATCACATTGACCCATATTATTGGTTCCTCTTAGGGATTTTTGCTTGTAGAAATAAACAACCTAGAGGGTCTTATCTATTGGGTGTGGAGTCAAATTTAATGGGATTGAAGAACTACAAAATAAGAAAATAGGAAATAAAGCATGAAGATGTAAATGAGACAAATGCTAGTGTACCAATTTAAAAAGCATGCACCTATACTATTGCATCAATGTACCAAATATTAAAGCATTAAAACATGAACAACAATGAATTGAACAAAACATGAACAACAATGAATTGAACAAGAATGAGAGGCTTATTTTATTAAATATTTTCCAAATCCCAATTACAAGTATGTCCCTCTTAGGGATACCAAATTCTTGATACAATTGATACAAATTTGAAGGCCCCTAAATGGGGATGGTGCAATCCATAGGCTCATAGAGTAGACACGAACTGCTTAAGGCTCAAGGAAGCATTATTCTCACTTGCTTGGAGGAATATGATGTCAAGAACACTCTGAATGTTTCAAGATCTTGTAAATCTACATTCAAGAAACAACATAGCATGATTAGAAGCAAAGGAGGCCTCTCATGATGAGGCTTTTGACAAATATTTGCATGAATTATAACAAATATGCAAAGAAAGCATGAAGACTAGTAAAGATAATCACCAAATCTCTAAATTATGATAAAGAATGCTAAGAAAATATTAAATCTAGCTAATATAATGTGTAATGTGCAACTAAAAGCATGAAATATATCTAATCTAAGAAGATTCTTGAAAACTAGTAAATGTGACCAAATGAAGGTAAAGTTACCTCTAATATTGTTAATTAATCATGCAAATGTGTAAATGAAGACTAATCTAAGCTAGATTAACCTATTTGCATCATTGGAAATGGAAATATACTACTAAAATGGAAGGAAATGAGCATCAAACCCTAGTCGTGGGTGCTTAAAGTAGCTAGCTCTGTTAGCCATGGCTGAAATCCGGGGCTACAAGAAAACTTCCCTTTCTCTTGCAACTAGGGCCAGAGACTCTCAAATCCTCCAAGCAATTGATGATCAAGGGTCACCTCAGTGTTTTAGAACATATTGGTAGTGTAATTAATCTAAATTTGCAATGGATGTGTGTCAATTATCAATCTTACTCCTTAATATCTTGAGATCTCCATTGTTTCAAGGTTGATGATCAAATTTGATTTTGACAGCATCTTGTTACTCTTCACAAGGTGCAATTGGCTCTCCAATTAGATAGGGTTTCACTGCAGTAAACTTGGAAACTCTACCAAAATTTTCTCCAATTTGGAGGGGGTCTTATAGCCTCTCTAATTATTCATCCGAGCTTCCTTGAGAATCCAAGATCAAGAACTGATAGGTTGGAGCAATTGGGAGGAAGAATCCAGAATCTTCCTCACTCAAAATCGCCTGAATTGGTTTCCAATGCAATTGCAACAACCAATTTGGCTTGAATCGGGAAGCTAAGACAGTTACATATCTAGCTGCAACTCTTAAACATGGCTAAAACCCTAGACATGGGTGTTAATCATGAGCCTAAATTGAGTGGTTAAAACCACTACTTTACTTTGAAAAGGTTCAAGATCATTCATATGGTCTGCAAAGATACCCATATGAGTAGTCTCCTAAATATTACGTGTTTTAGATGTCTACGGATACCCCTTTTGGGATGCGTTGTGGTAAAAAATGATGTTGAGAAAAAATAGACCACCTAAAGCCATGTTGTAGGTTGAATGATGATCATTTATCTGATCAACGTTAGATGCCCCAATCATGAAAAGTGCATACATCATTAAATCATTATCTTTGATGAATTGAAGAACTTGATTCTGGTAAGCTTAAGTAAAAATCCTAGCCTTGGTGGTAATTAGGAGAAAAGCTTAAGTCTAATCCTAACCTTAGTAGCAATTAGGAGATAAGCTTAAGTTTAATCCTACCTTGGCGGTAATTAGGAGATAAGCTTAAGTCTAATCCTAACCTTGATGGTAATGAGGAGATAAACTTAAGTCTAATCCTAGCCTTGCTGGCAATTAGGAGACAAGCTTAAGTCTAATCCTAACCTTGATGGCAATTAGGAGACTAGTTGTCCAGTTTGCTTGAATTTGCTCTTGATATTTTGCTTATTTGCCCCAAGTAAGGAGGATGCATGATTGTCTTTGGCAATGATTCTTGAATGAATGCACTTAGCAATGATTGAGTATTTAATTACTGATTTTGATTATGAAGTTGATATTATGACTACCCCCTCAAGTGACGAGTCGATGAGGGTAAGGACAAGTGATGAAAGCGACAAGTCGCTTGACCAAGATGAATAATTTGGACAATTCAAGATGATTGCATTTGTTATTAGGCATGTCCTATTACAACTATGATTTCAACTATTAATAGTAATTATACATCTCTATCCCACAAAGCAATCCAACCATAATGGTCTTCTTAAGGATTCAAGATGATCGCAATTCCATTTAAGATTATGTTGAATCACTATGTTCAATGATCTATTGAAATGTTATAGGAGAAATGAAATGAACGCCTTGTTTTTGTGGGGCAGTCCAGTCGCAATGGCTTTTTTCAGGATTGAAAGGAAGACATTAAAATTCAATTGACTAATTTACCCTAAATGGCCTTATGTTTATTTACTCATCTTATCGAATTGCACGGAGTGCAAGTTACTGCAACCACCAAGTGTATAGGGAAAATAACTGGATACGAGGCGCATTTGAATTTTTATTTATTTGATTTTTATTTTGCTAATTTTGGTGATTTTTGATGATTATGGACCAGTAGATAGGCTTAAATATCCATTATAAAACTCCTTATGGTGAGAAAATATGTGCATTTATGACTTGAATGAAAATACCAAAGGTTTAGACTTCTTTGGAGCTTTTTGGTAATGACCAAAGGACTAGGGTGTCTTTGGAGCCTTTTGGGATTGAATATAGTGAGGCAAAGGGCACAACCTTTTGGAAACCAAGCAATTGATTATTAATTGATGATGGGATTACATTATGTTGTTGATTAGGAAGGCTTGCTATCTTGAGTTACCCCATGTTGCTTGATTGTTTGATTGTTGATTATGGGGACGTATGATACTGATAATGCCCCAGTTGATGTTTGCAAATATTTTTGTTTTGATTTTATGTTATGGATGCAATGATGAATGCAATTCCTACATGATGATGTGATTATGATATATGTATGCAATGTACAAATGACATGCACTAGCTAGATGATAGATTTTTTTAGATTCCATGATCTAGATGTATAGATGTACTATGCATATATGGATGCAATGATGAATGTTGAATGCATGTTTAATTTGTTTCAAGTGTTGATGCATTTAATTTATGTGATATGATATGATTCATGATGTATGTAATGCATTAATGACATGATGAATAAACTAATGCAAATGAACATGTATGCTTTAATCACTTAAAATATAAGGAATGAATGTAATATGTGTTTACAAACTAATGGGTGACACCACATAATGTATAAAAATCATGAATATAAATGGTAACTCTTATCATAAGAATTAATCATTTAAGCATCCATATTTGATATGAAAGGATTTCATGAGATGGTTTGTTGTTATAAGATATTTTTGAGATTTTCCATGAGACTCAATGTTGGCAATTTTGGGTTTGAGATCCTAGCTTCTTGTCTATGAGTTGTCATTGATGTCAAAAGGAAATGGCATTAATGTTAAGAGGATGTGTTGGCTTCAAAGGTGGAAGATTCCAAGAGAATCCGGAGAGATTCCATTGGCAAGGGTTTTTCATTAAAACCAAGTTAAATGGTTTTTATTAAAACCAATGGAGGTTCTCTTTATTATTTATTTAATTATTATTTAAAACCCTTCAAGGTTTTAATTATTTAATTATTTAATTAATTAAGGGAGAAATTATTTTTAATTTATCTTAAGGGTTTTTAAACCCTTTAGAAAGCAATTTCGATTAAATTCGAAATTACTTTTCGAATTCAGCCGACGTGTTTGGAAATGCATCAAAGTGCATATAAAATGAGGCAAATGAATTCATTTATGTTTGGCCAAGAGTTCGACATTAATCCCTGAGCATTTCGATTTTGACATCGAAGCCCTTGCGCCAGCGAAGGAGGAAGACAAGCGTTGCGTGGTCAAAGGTGTGACGGGTTGGTCTTGGCGCCAAGGAGGAGGCACACGCGGTGATAAGAATGGAGAATTCCCTTCTCCCTCACGTGGGCTCTCCTAGCCCACGCGGCGTGGCCAAAGGACTTAGTAGCATGGTGATCGGCGGTTCGAATCACCGAAGACCCTTTTGAGGGTAGTGTATGCACTCCAAAATTCGTGGGATATTTACCAAAGGTATGCGCTCCAATTTTTTGCAGAAAGAGTGGCAATTAAATTTTAATATTTTGCTTGCTAAGGTTTTATAAAGTTAGCTTTGGGAGGTATAAGGAATGCAAGCTTAATATTTTTGCTATAGTCGGATTGAAAATTAAAGGGGAAATAATTGCCATGGTGGTTGAGTTATTTTGACATGCCAATGTTGGGTTAATAATTTTTAGGGAAGATCAAAATTATTAATTGTGGTAGATTTTCAAGGGCTTATTCATCTTCAAAAAGGGTATGGGCACATTTTTCTTATGAGTATGATTGGTGTATGTTTTTCTGAAATAAGGTTGGAGTGAAAAGGTTTTCAACTAGGTTTCCTTTGGTTGGGTGTAAATCCTATTTTCTGGTTTGTTGAAGACTACTTATGCATTGTTATCCTTAAGGAGAGTTTTGGTGAATGCATAATTTCTGGTTTGAGATAGTGGAAGCTTTGTGCACTAGGGTTTATATTTGTGAGTCTAGCTACTTGCATTGAGTTGGTGGAACCCTTGGTTGGCTGTTTTGAGTTTGATGGTTGAGTTGCTTCCATAGAGGTTGTTTGATCAAGTTATTGCTTTACTTGATTCATGATATTGGGCTTACTCCATTGAGTTGATTTGAGCAAGTTATTCTTTGCATTTGGTGATATTGTGTTGGTGGCTATTTTGTTCAAATATCTTTGGAGGGAAAAGGATTTCTACTTGTTTCCTTTTTCTTGTGATGATTGGTTGAATGCTTCAAGGTTGATGTTGAGTTGAATGGTGTTGGTTGACTAAACCTTGTTTGATGAGCATTGTTGTTGAAACCCTAATTGATGGTGAAAAGAACATGAGTATCATTGTTATGTGATTCTTTGCATAGTTGGCAATTGTTGGGGTTTCATGTTCTTGAAAGAAAACATTCTATCCTATCCATTTCAGATATTGAGTTGAGTTTTCAGATTTGAGATTGAGATTGAGCTGAGTTGATTTGAGTTGAGTTTTGAGATTGGGATTTGAGTATAGAACATATTGAGTCTCTAACAATTCTCTTTATGCTTCTATGAGTTTGACAAATCACATTGGGTCTCTAACAATTCACTTTGTGATTTCCTACTAAGAAAGTTTTTCTTGGTGAGCTTGTTGAGTTTTTGGACAGGTTCCAGTGGGGACTTGTGAGCAGTTTTTGGACAGGTTCCGGTGGGGACTTGTGAGCAGATTTGGACAGGTCCTAGCAGAGGACTTGTGAGCTGAGTTTGATAGTTCTATCAGAGAACTTGAGGACAGAGGTGCATTGGTTCTATGAGAAGAACCTGAGGACAGATTGGCAAGTCTTTGAGAAGGCTTGTATGTAGAGGATTGATTTGTTCAAGAGTTGGACAGATCTCATAGACAGAGGAATACTTGTACTAGACCGACCGACTCGTGTTTGGTACAGGTTGCTGAGCTGCTGTGGACGTGATCATAGAAGGCAGAGGTCTCTTAGGCTAAGCATTGAGGACAGGAGGTCTTCGGTGGAAAGGAGTTCCACGTGCTGGCAAGAGGTAGAGGCAATTGATCTTCTGAGGGATCATTTCCAGAGCAGAGGGGAAGGTATCTCCTTTGAGCAGAGGCTCATAAATTTTGATTGGGGGAAGGTATCTCCTTTGGGCCGAGGCTCATAAACATTGTAATTGGGAAGGATTCCCAAAGAACTTTGAGATAACTTTTAGAGAAAAGTTTTGTGGACGTAGCCCAGCCATTCTGGGTGAACCACGTTAAAATTGGTGTCACTTTGTGGATGATATTGTGCATTGCTTTGATATTGCTTTGGGTATATTGCTTTACTATTTTGAAGTATAAAGGAAAAAGTAAAAAGAGGTCTTATACTGTTCACCCCCCTCTCAGTATAAGCTTGTGTTCTTCAATTGGTATCAGAGCGGGTGCCTTCGAAAAGTTTAACAGCTTGAAGGAAAAGCTAGTAAAGAACACAATGGATTATTCAAGTGGCAATGCAACACCTATTCTTGATGGGTCAGATTTTGGTCTTTGGAGTGCAAGGATGAAGGTTCATCTAATGGCACTTGGTAATGAGGTATGGGAAGTGATTGAAGATGAGTACACTATTCCTGTACATGGTCCTAATACTAAAGAAGAAAGGCTCCTACATCACAGCAATTCAAAAGCAATGAATGCAATCCTGAAAGGCTTACAAAAAGCAGATCTCACCAAAGTGATTCACTGCAAGACAACTAGTGAAATGTGGAAACAATTGAAGGTGGTTCATACAGGTGATACAAATGTTAGAAAGGCCAAGTTGAGACACTTCAAAGGTATGTTTGAACAACTCAAGATGAATGATGATGAAAATATTAGTGACTACATGCTTCGTATGGATGAGGTTGTTAACTCCATGAAAGACTTAGGTCTTGAGCTTGCTGAAAATGATGTTTGTGATAAGATTTTAAGATCTCTTCCTAATAGATTTAGTGAAAATATTTTTGCTATTGAGGAAGCTAAAGATTTGGATAAGTTGAAAAAGGATGAGCTCCATAATATACTTGTTTTTGGTGTGGGGTGTTGGGTGGGGTAAAGAAAAAAAAGTTTTTTTGTGTCTATGAAAAATTATGAAAAAAAAAATTAAAAAAAAAATAATTTTTTTTTTGTGAATAAAAGAATATTAAAAAAAAAAAAAAAAATTCTTTAAAAAAAAAAAAAATATGAAAAATATAAGATGTTTCAATTGTGGAAAGTTTGGTCATTATGCTACCGATTCATTGTTCCCAAGAATGAAAGTGATGAAGATAAACAAGATTCTAAGAGCAAGGATTCTAAAAGCACAAGCATCACAGGAAAAACAAAGATGAGCACAACAATCAAGGAAAGAGGTATTCTCACAAGCACAAGAAGAGTTTCTACCTAGACAAAGCAAGTAAGTGTTCTAGTAGTGATAGTGAAAGTTCTTCAAGTGATAATGAAAATGAGATGTTGTTCATATCAGAAAAAGAGGAAGAACCGAAACATAGATTCATTATCATGAAATGTCTTAGATGTGGAAATTTTGGTCACCTTGAGGATGATTGCACAAATAATGATTTGGTTTCTAGTATGTATGAGGATGCTTTAGAAAACTATAAGGAAGATGCATGTATGGTTTTTGAAAAGGGTAGCACCTCTAGTGATAAGAAATCTGAAAAAGGCTTTGATGATTCAAAAAGCAATCAAATAAAGGATCTTGAAAGTGAACTTATTAGTGCTCTTAGTGCTTTGAAAAAGGAAAGAAAGAAGAATGCTAGACTCAAGGATAAGTTAGATGAATGTTGTATGGAGAGAGATGATCTTATAGAAAGTCTTGACTTCTCTATAGCTAAGACACAAGAACTCAAGGATGAGTTAGAGTCTAAGGTTCTTGAGTATAGTGAGTTAGAACAGAAAATGGCTTCTTTGAAAGAGGAAACTAAAGAGTACAAGGATAAGCTTTACAGATTTCAAGATAGCTCCAAAAAGGTTAAGTCTCTCATCAAAGGTCAAAGAAAGACAACAGATAAAACAGGCCTTGGTTTTGTTAAGCCACACAAGGAACAAGTTGGAGAGTCTAGTAAGAGACTCCAAAAGGAAGAGAGTTCTGATGAGGAAAGTATTTCAGATCATGAGTTCTTGAATGATAGATGCACAGGAACAGAAAATAGAATTCAGAATGAGAAGAAGAAGTTTTCAGAACCTAAGAGGTCAATTAAAGGAAAGTTTCAAGGCAGATGTTTTGCTTGTCACAGGTTTGGTCACATGGCTTCACATTGCATGGCTCAAGTGAAGGAGGTAAATGACAGTTTCAGAAGTGCTAGTTACTTTCAAGGGTATTGCTACTCTTGTCAACAGTTTGGGCACAAGGCAGTTCATTGCAAGGCAAATAACAGGAACAGGTTTGGCCAGAACAAGGTTAGTCATAACAGGTGGATTCAAAGAACAGGTATGCCTCAAAGAAATAACATTGTTACTTGTTATAAGTGCAACAATGAAGGTCACATAGCTAGACAGTGTAGAGCTGAACTTCCAAGGTACAGGAACAGAAATAGTGGTATGAACAGGTCCAAGGATCAAGGCATGGTTAAGAACAAGAACAGTGACAGGAATAGGAACAGGAATATGGACAAAGAGTACAAGAGAAGGCCCGACAAGGAAGTTATAGACGCTGATGATGATCAGTGCCTAATGGGAGTTTTACTCCCACCCAAGAATTAATCACCTCATCAGGAGGTGGGGGAGGGACTAAGCTAAGAGGCTCATTCTTAGTCCCGAGCCCCAAAGGTGACCCTTTGCCATTGATGACAAAGGGGGAGAGATTTGAGTAAGGGGGAGAGCCTCAAGACAGGGGGAGCTGTTTATGTTGAGTTTCTGTGTTGTTGAGAAGCATGGTTTGCCATCAATGACAAAGGGGGAGATTGTTGGCAATTTTGGGTTTGAGATCCTAGCTTCTTGTCTATGAGTTGTCATTGATGTCAAAAGGAAATGGCATTAATGTTAAGAGGATGTGTTGGCTTCAAAGGTGGAAGATTCCAAGAGAATCCGAAGAGATTCCATTGGCAAGGGTTTTTCATTAAAACCAAGTTAAATGGTTTTTATTAAAACCAATGGAGGTTCTCTTTATTATTTATTTAATTATTATTTAAAACCCTTCAAGGTTTTAATTATTTAATTATTTAATTAATTAAGGGAGAAATTATTTTTAATTTATCTTAAGGGTTTTTAAACCCTTTAGAAAGCAATTTCGATTAAATTCGAAATTACTTTTCGAATTCAGCCGACGTGTTTGGAAATGCATCAAAGTGCATATAAAATGAGGCAAATGAATTCATTTATGTTTGGCCAAGAGTTCGACATTAATCCCTGAGCATTTCGATTTTGACATCGAAGCCCATGCGCCAACGAAGGAGGAAGACAAGCGTTGCGTGGTCAAAGGTGTGACGGGTTGGTCTTGGCGCCAAGGAGGAGGCGCACGCGGTGATAAGAATGGAGAATTCCCTTCTCCCTCACGTGGGCTCTCCTAGCCCATGCGGCATGGCCAAAGGACTTAGTAGCATGGTGATCGGCGGTTCGAATCATCGAAGACCCTTTTGAGGGTAGTGTATGCACTCCAAAATTCGCGGGATATTTACCAAAGGTATGCGCTCCAATTTTTTGCAGAAAGAGTGGCAATTAAATTTTAATATTTTGCTTGCTAAGGTTTTATAAAGTTAGCTTTGGGAGGTATAAGGAATGCAAGCTTAATATTTTTGCTATAGTCGGATTGAAAATTAAAGGGGAAATAATTGCCATGGTGGTTGAGTTATTTTGACATGCCAATGTTGGGTTAATAATTTTTAGGGAAGATCAAAATTATTAATTGTGGTAGATTTTCAAGGGCTTATTCATCTTCAAAAAGGGTATGGGCACATTTTTTCTTATGAGTATGATTGGTGTATGTTTTTCTGAAATAAGGTTGGAGTGAAAAGGTTTTCAACTAGGTTTCCTTTGGTTGGGTGTAAATCCTATTTTCTGGTTTGTTGAAGACTACTTATGCATTGTTATCCTTAAGGAGAGTTTTGGTGAATGCATAATTTTTGGTTTGAGATAGTGGAAGCTTTGTGCACTAGGGTTTATATTTGTGAGTCTAGCTACTTGCATTGAGTTGGTGGAACCCTTGGTTGGCTGTTTTGAGTTTGATGGTTGAGTTGCTTCCATAGAGGTTGTTTGATCAAGTTATTGCTTTACTTGATTCATGATATTGGGCTTACTCCATTGAGTTGATTTGAGCAAGTTATTCTTTGCATTTGGTGATATTGTGTTGGTGGCTGTTTTGTTCAAATATCTTTGGAGGGAAAAGGATTTCTACTTGTTTCCTTTTTCTTGTGATGATTGGTTGAATGCTTCAAGGTTGATGTTGAGTTGAATGGTGTTGGTTGACTAAACCTTGTTTGATGAGCATTGTTGTTGAAACCCTAATTGATGGTGAAAAGAACATGAGTATCATTGTTATGTGATTCTTTGCATAGTTGGCAATTGTTGGGGTTTCATGTTCTTGAAAGAAAACATTCTATCCTATCCATTTCAGATATTGAGTTGAGTTTTCAGATTTGAGATTGAGATTGAGCTGAGTTGATTTGAGTTGAGTTTTGAGATTGGGATTTGAGTATAGAACATATTGAGTCTCTAACAATTCTCTTTATGCTTCTATGAGTTTGAAAAATCACATTGGGTCTCTAACAATTCACTTTGTGATTTCCTACTAAGAAAGTTTTTCTTGGTGAGCTTGCTGAGTTTTTGGACAGGTTCCAGTGGGGACTTGTGAGCAGTTTTTGGACAGGTTCCGGTGGGGACTTGTGAGCAGATTTGGACAGGTCCTAGCAGAGGACTTGTGAGCTGAGTTTGATAGTTCTATCAGAGAACTTGAGGAGAGAGGTGCATTGGTTCTATGAGAAGAACCTGAGGATAGATTTGGCAAGTCTTTGAGAAGGCTTGTATGTAGAGGATTGATTTGTTCAAGAGTTGGACAGATCTGACAGACAGAGGAAGACTTGTACTAGACTGATCGATTGTGTTTGGTACAGGTTGCTGAGCTACTGTGGACGTGATCATAGAAGGCAGAGGTCTCTTAGGCTAAGCATTGAGGACAGGAGGTCTTCGGTGGAAAGGAGTTCCACGTGCTGGCAAGAGGTAGAGGCAATTGATCTTCTGAGGGATCATTTCCAGAGCAGAGGGGAAGGTATCTCCTTTGAGCAGAGGCTCATAAATTCTGATTGGGGGAAGGTATCTCCTTTGGGCCGAGGCTCATAAACATTGTAATTGGGAAGGATTCCCAAAGAACTTTGAGATAACTTTTAGAGAAAAGTTTTGTGGACGTAGCTCGACCATTCTGGGTGAACCACGTTAAAATTGGTGTCACTTTGTGGATGATATTGTGCATTGCTTTGATATTGCTTTGGGTATATTGCTTTACTATTTTGAAGTATAAAGGAAAAAGTAAAAAGAGGTCTTATACTGTTCACCCCCCCTCTCAGTATAAGCTTGTGTTCTTAACTCAAACACCCTAGTTGACTAATCAAAATTTGTATAATGACTATACTAGACTCTTGAAAGATAAAAGTTTTTGTTATGAAGACCAAGATACTCATTGTCCCTGTGTGTGCAAATGAATATATTAGATGAGACATAAGAGTACCTCATTACTAGGAGGGATTCATTTAGCCCATTTTTGTAATGAGGATCACCAAATGTTCATCATGATCCTAAGTTTGGATGTAGTTGGACTAGACTACTAGGTAATACATGCCACCTAAAGCTAGCTCATTTGTGAATTGCTTAGAACTACCCCAATGCCAGGTGGGATTCATTCAGCCCATTTCTATATTGGGGATCACTCGATGGCTTCAAGGACTGAACATTCCAGGTATTCAAGCTCTTCACCCCCTTATTTTCTTCATATTTATTGGGATACTTGTTCATGCTTAGTGATGAAAATCACTATTTATTTTGCATTTTGATTTTCTTTTATTTTGAGCAAGGGATTTGCTTTGATTTTGGTACTTTACTTATATTGATGTAAGCAAGGTATTTATTGGGTAGGGTGGAGCTTGTCCTTTTGCCAACGATCAAAACTCTAGAACATGCGCATCACAAAATGAGTAAGTAAAACCTTTTGCTTAAGGTGACTAGGATCACTTTGTAGTGTTCATATTTCCTTGTCCTAATTAGGATTTTTAAATGTGTAATTAGTTATGGGATTTTAAAATATGCTAGGTTCTATCAAAACTAGATCTCATCTCCAAAAGCAAAGCAAGCTTTCTACACGATCTGAGAAGACCACTAGGTATGGCTGAACGACCGAAAAATCCTAGTATATTCCTCATAGCAAAAAGAGGGGTTGTATTGAAAAACACAATTAATCACAAGGGTGATGGATGATGATGATGAATAGATGCATTATTTAGATACCAACATGGTGTCGTTTGTAGAATTGCAAACACAACCTATGCTAATACAAGTGCAATGGATGGACATGCCTAATGCAATGCAATTAAATGAATGCATGTGCAAAATGAAATGCATGATGCAAATGTTTTTGTATTTTTATGTTTTCAATTGTTTTTGAAATTTTATAATTTATTTGAATATTTTTTATTTTTTATTTTTTTAATTGTTTTTGAATTTTTTATTGTTTTATGATTTTTCTTGAATTTTATGTTTTTTAGGGGGAAGGTACGCTACCTTAGGTACCCCCAATGTGTGTGCCACTTAATGAAAGTGATGTAGGTGCAATACCTTTGGAGGTCTCACTTTGCTTCATTGATCATGATGTGGATGATGGAGAAGGTGTGACACCTTGAAGACCCCCAATGTGCATTGTGTTTGATGTGTTGTGATTGGCTTGGCTAGGAGGAGTAGTAGAAACTGATCTCCCCTGCTGTGATGTGTAATTTTTTGTAGTGCCAATATCTCATTGAGATGATACAGGCAAAGGTTAAACATTGGAAGATACCACATGTTTCGTAGATCAATTTTACTGCTCATGTTTCTTTGTTACAACACTAATCATTCCCACAAAATCTTGGGGAGGTTGATTAATGTGCACCTGATTAGGTTGCTCAAATTGATTGGCAAGCATTGTGTTTGCTTCATGTGTGGGCAAGGGGTCATGTAAGACTCCTATCTAAAGTTCTTGCCTCTTGATCATATCCTATACTAAATCTCTAAAGGGATAACATGTCTGGATGTCATGACCCCTTTGTCAATGGTAAACAAAATATATATTTTCCCTGTGCACCTTTGATCTATGCTTATTAGGTTTCAACGGATGGATATCTAGAAGATTGATTTTTCATGCTTCACATAATCAATCAAATATCAATGCTAATATATCTAGCAAATCAGTATATTGTCATTGTGGCCGATGTTGTTGGCCTTGTATATGATTCTATTGCATATGATTTTGGGCCAAAGGAGGCTGAGCTTGGTAATTATGCTGCACTGGTAGAGGTGGTGTGACCTGGTTTGAGGATTTGAGGATACTCAAAACAACTTGATTGACTGGGGCCACATTTTGTTGCATGTTGCCACCTGTAATATTCTTGTGTGGCCATTCCCTTTTGTGGAGTTGAATATCACCCTTGTGTATCTTGATATCTTCAATGACCTAGTCTTGTGCTAAAGCTTCCTCGAATGTTTGATACTGTTGCAATTGCAAGAGGAGCGTGATTCATTTTAAACAACTTCTCTAAAACATTTGAATGAGCTCTACTGTGGGTAGGGTGAAAGGTATTTTTGACATCACCTTCCTCCACTTATTACCATACTCAATGAATGGCTCATCATCAAGTTGACGAAGGCTATCCAATTCAGTCAATTTTGTTGTTTCCTTAGCACTAGAGGCAAAACATTGCAGGAATAGTTTGGCCAATTGCTCGAAGATGTTTATGTTATGATGTGGTATATTATTATACCATTCCAAAGCATCCCCAACTAGTGTTGTAAGAAATATTCTTAACATCAAGGGGTCATTGTATTTAAAATAGAAGCACATATTGATGAATATTATCACGTGCTCTTGTGCATATTTGTTATCTTTGAACTTTTCAAGTGTAGGCATCTTGAAATTTGGTGGGTATGTCGATAATGACACTGATGGATGCAAAGGTTGATTGCTAAGCTACTTTATTGTAGATTTTTGATAAACCAATATTTAATTTTGTTTTTCAAATGAATTTATCCAATCAGCTAGCACTTTGTATAGCCCTAACAAAATGATATGATCATTGTGTCATCACCCTTGATTAGGTAGAGGAGGCCACTTTTGATGTTGAGGTGGATGACAAGTATAATCATTAGATACCTCATCATAATTGGATTTAGGGTAGGAATCTACTTCTTCCTGATGTTCCTATTGGGACTCTACATATGATTCCTCATCGTATTGATCTTGGTACTATTGAGGAGTATGAGGCTATTTATGATAATCAGATAACGACCTATGATGATGAACATGATTTTGGCATGGCTAAGGGGAAATATTTTGAGATTGCACTGGGTGCCTTATGCATTGTTGCATCCTCTAGGTGCTAGGCATAAGCACCACTTTATGTAATGCATTTTGCACTTGCTCTTGTTGTATCTTTTGTTGTTCTTGTATATTTTATTGATACAACCTTTGTAGGTGTGCTTGTTGTGAGTCCACCCATTGTTTATTTAATTGTTGTTGATCCAACTGGAGTTGATTCGTATGTTGTTGGTTAAGTTGTGTCCTTAGTGCCTGATGTGTATGATCATGTTGTTCAGTTGTATGGGGGCTATGTACCCTCGTATTTGAAATATGGATGGGTTTATCATGTCTTTTCTCCCTAGTAGGATCTATTACTTTTTTTCCACACTCCTTAAAGGTTTCATTGACTTGATATTTTGATTTATGAGTGGGCTCTGTATAGTTTGACTATGTAGAGCCACAATGTGGTTTCTCCACATACTCTTCACGAGGAGTAGGAGGATGACTTGGGTCCTCTTCCTCATCTATGAGGAATGATGCATATTCAAGCTCATATGTAAGCTCTATATATTCAAACTACCCAAAAGCACAACGTGCATATGCAGAATGCTCTCTATGAGGAGTAGGGGGGTGGCTTACTCGACCCAATGGGGTGGTTTGCTCACCCAAGCTAGGCCATGGTGTATGTTCATGATAATTTTTTGATTGATGTATAGAGAAATATGGGATGTGAACCTACAATATTGACCTACTAGACTCTTTAGTGGGTGGATTATTCCTTATATAGAATTATATCAAGGTTTTCAAGTTAGGAAGGTTTCCTGGAGGACCTGTGGGGTCTTCCTTAAGAGGGATATCTCAAAGGTTTGACCCCCTATGGATGGTATTGATGTTATGATAACACCTGGGATGCTATTTAGGTATGGCCATGTCCTATGGACTAATTTGAATATGTTTAGTGGTTATGGAACCTAATTCCCTCTCTAGAGTGGAGGTCTTGCTCACCATGGGAGGTCCCTCAGCAATTTAGAAAAAAATTTGGCTTCCAAAAAAAGTTGTAAGTGTTATATACCAAAATTATCAGTCCAATGATCTAATCATAATGGACTAGGGATCCAAAATTTGACTTATGGATCAAAAATTTGTATTTTTGAAATAATTGGCCAATCGGGGCTCGTGGGGAAATGCCTACTTTTAGGAATTTTTGGAAAAAATTTAAGCATAAAGAGTTAGGACTCAAAATTTCTATGAGAGGTGCACAAGGGGCTAACTAAGACAAAAAATAAATTTGGCAATTTTTGGAGTTGTCTAGATGATTCTATGACCATTTTAGTGCAGTTTTTCCCTATTTTTGGCTTCAAAAATAGAGTAACTTCAAAAATAGAGTAATCATAAAACCAACATAACTTTTTTATTATAGCTCTAATTTCCACGATTCTCGATCCGTTGGATGCAGAATCAAAAAGTAGATTTTTTTTTTTTAAATTAGAGTTTGGTCCTAGATCAAGGATCTTGTGTTGATTACCCAAACAATAAAGAAACACAAAGTAGACAATATGATTATCTCTTTTAAAATTTCTTTGTGATCCCTAGACTATTTTGTGAGTTTCAGGTGTGTTGTATCATAAACTAACTCTCATCATGTTTTCATATTTGTTGATGATATACTTGTTTATTTTAATGGTTTTCACCTGTATGCTCATAGATCGACAACCAACAATGAAAGTCACGGTCATGTAAACCTACCAAAGTGTGGAGATGAATCCCACACCCGATCAAGGAGTACAGGTTCTTCCGATCCTCACCTAGCACACCGTGCATAGTGATACACCCCTTCAAAGAGGAATGTGTACTATTTTACATGGATAGGATGGATCTTGGAGTTGATATTGGCCAATAGAACAAGGTTCATGGGATTTGAGCCAACGGATGTAAATGACCGCCATCATCGTTGAACTCTACTAGTGGTTGGGTGTGAATTCCAACTCATTAGAATCTGGATGTTATGTGGTATGTGGGGTTTATTTTAATTTTTTAATAAAATTAAAATGCATCAGAGAGCACCCATGATTTTTCCTATATGCCTAGGAAATTTATGTTTTAATTCAGAAAGATGCAAAACTAAATGCTATTTTCCAAGTCAAAGAATGCAAAATTACATGAGAGACTAGCCTTTAATTAGGCCCCCAAGAAATCAAACCCTAACATAGATATTTAATGTTAGTTGTTGTTCTGTACCACAACTAATAGACAGTTGAATCTTAGTTGTGGGTGACAACCACAACTAATAGTGCTAGTTGTTGTTGTCAGCCATAACTGGCAGCAGACAAGGCAATTTTCATTATTTTTCCCTTTAACTTTGGCTAGATTATCTAATTAGCCTACTAACAAGAAAAAAACAGAGACATGGAAATCATAGAGAAGGGAAAATTACCTGAAATCCCTCATCTGATGAAGAGAGGCTATTTACTATTTGTTTCTCTGATTTTTGCTAGTCGTGGTTGTCAAGCACAACAGAAATACTAACCGTGGGTGTTAAACATGGCTAACACTATGCGTCATGGCTGTTAGGTGTGGCTAAGACCTGCAACACAAAATAATAAAGAAATAAGTAAATATAGTGAATTTTGTAGGGTTTCCACCATGATCACCATGTGTACCATCCTAAAAAGCATGCACCTATACTATTGCATTAATGTACCAAATATTAAAGCATTAAAACATGAACAAGAATGAGAGGCTTATTTTATTAAATCTTTTCCAAATATCGGTTACAAGTATGTCCCTCTTAGGGATACCAAATTCTTGATATAATTGATACAAATTTGAAGGCCCCTAAATGGGGATGGTGCAATCCACAGGCTCTTAGAGTAGACACGAACTGCTTAAGGCTCAAGGAAGCCTTCTTCTCACTTACTTGGAGGAATATAATACCAATAATGCTCTGAATATGTTAATATCCTGTAAATCTACATTCAAGAAACAACATAGCATGATTAGAAGCAAAGGAGGCCTCTCATGATGAGGCTTTTGACAAATATTTGCATGAATTATAATAAATATGTAAAGAAATCATGAGGACTAGTAAAGGTAATCACTAAATATCTAAATTATGATAAATAATGCTAAGAAAATATTAAATCTAGCTAATCTAATGTGTAATGTGCAACTAAAAGCATGAAATAGATCTAATCTAAGAATATTCTTGAAAACTAGTAGATGTGATCAAATGAAGGTAAAGTTACCTCTAATATTGTTAATTAATTGTGCAAATGTGCAAATGAAGACTAATCTAATCTAGATTAACCTATTTGCATCACTGGAAATGGAAATCTACTACTAAAATAGAATGAAATGAGCATCAAACTCTAGCCATGGGTGCTTAAAGCATCTAGATCTATTAGACATGGCTGATATCCATGGCTACGGGAAAACTTCCCTTTCTCTTGCAACCAGGGCCAAAAACTCTCAAATCCTCCAAGGAATTGATGATAAAGGATCACCTCGGTGTTTTGGAATAGATTGGTGGTGTAATTCATCTAAATTTATAATGGATGTGTATCAATTATCAAGCTTGCTCCTCAAGCTCTTGAGATATCCATTGTTGCAAGGTTGATGATCAAATTGGATTTTGGCAACATCTTGTTACTCTTCACAAGGTGCAATTGGCTCTCCAATTTGATAGGGCTTCATTGCATTAAACTTGGAAACTTTACCAAAATTTTCTCCAATTTGGAGGGGGTCTTATAGCCTCTCCAATTCTTCATCCTAGCTTCCTTGAGAAGCCAAGATCAAGAACTAATAGGTTGGATCAGTTGAGAGAAGAATCTAGAAGCTTCCTCACTCAAAACTGCTCGAATTGGTTGCCAATGTAGTTGTAACAATCAATTTGGCTCATCTTGAGAGGTCGATACAGTTACAGAGTTAGTCATGGCTCTTAAATATGGCTAAAACCCTAGCCATGGGTGTCAATCATGGCTAAGATCTTAGCTACGGGTGTCACCCATGGCTAAGGTTGAATAGGCCCAGGATGCCTAAATTGAGTGGTTAAAACCACTGCTTTGCCTTGGAAAGGTCCAATATCATTCATATGGTCTACAAAGATGTCCATATGAGTAGTCTCCTAAACATGATGTGTTTTAGGTGTATATAGCTAGATATTTAAGCATGCATGGATTTTGTAGTTGTAATAGAGGCTTTAATGTATGCATTGGAAGATTTCCCTAGCTAAGCCACATCCCATTTGCCTACAAAATATGGAATTTTCCACAAAATATGGGGGAGGAAAAGTACCATTAGAAGCAAGGGATTGAAAAAAGCTATCATGGAAGAATTATAACAAAAAGTGGGAAGTGTGATGAATGGATAAGGTGGTGACTTAATGGATTATGAATAATGGAAATATGAATGAGGAGAAGAGAAGTGAAGGGAATTATGAAGTAGAGGACAAAAAGGAGGAAGATATGAGAAGAGGCGGGGAAAGAAAAGAGAGTAAAGATACTTGACTAGTGGTACCTCTATCAAAATAAAGTTCCTTTTGAGCATGATCCACCATAGTTGAGAGCTATTTTAGTTGAAGGTAAGTTTCCTTAGCTAAATATTCTAGGTACTTGGCAATTGAACTCCATTGCTCTTTGTTGCCCTCTTTTTAACATAATTTTATAGGTATTCTTCTTCAAAATTGCACACAACTACACAATGTCCTAGTTCTTCTAGGATATGCATGGTTCCCTTGCTATGTAACAATATATTTAACCCAAAAATATTTTCTACCTTGTCTTAGGCTTGCATCTCCTTTTATAACTTCTAGTGATGACTATGCTAGCTAAGATTTACAATAACTATGGGTGTATTTTTTTGAGCTGACATACTTTCCATAAAAAATACACCTTATGCAACTAGTTTTCATGTGCTTTCCTTTTTTGAAGCCAATAGCCTTCTACCAACAGGGTCTTTTACACTTGGAGACCTCATGTCTAATTTCATCATCAAGACATTGAGGTGTCATTTTGTAGGCTTTGTTATCTTTTTTCTATGCTTATGTGTCATCTATTTTATGATAACTTCTAGATCCTAAAGTCCCAGTGATTAAGGTTCCCACAAAATCATCCTATCCTTCTTATTCATGATCTTTCTTTGTTGATTCTTCTTGTTCATCTTCACTAGTCATTTGATTAGTCAAGGTACTCTCTATTTCTTATAATAATTGACAATTTAATCTATAGGCCTCCAAAGTTGGATATTTAATTGTTTTAACATTGGCATTAATCATTTTTAATTGATACACCTTTTTATATTAAGTTTCTTTATACCTCATAGCTTTTTCTTGGAGTTTTACCTATATTGTGGCTAGCCTATTAAAAAATTAAAAAATTTGAGCCTCTCCAATAGGTTCTGACCATTGATAAAATTATTCTTCATTTCTAGTAATTAGCTTGATCTATTTTTGGAGCTACTCAATAGTATGGAACTAATATTTTTCATCCAAAAAATCTACAAACCCAAGATCTCTAATTTTATTTTATAGGGCTATCAACTTTTCTACCTTTATTCTTAACTCACCAATCATCTTCCATCCTTGATGCAGCAACTAGTTGCCTTCTATTAGCTCTTGGGCTATGTCAATTTTCCTAATCTAGTATTTGTTTGTAACAACTACCAGTTATGGGTTGATACCTTTCTTTGAAAGTTTGGTAATGGATTTCATCTACTCTATTTTATCATCTATCTTAGCTTGAGCTTTTGTGATATTTGCATATGCGGTTTTCATGACTTCTAGACTATAAATTATATAGTCCATTGTCAAGTATACTTCCAAGGACTTTTGAAGGATTTTTTTCTAACTCTCCTTCTTAAGCTACATCAATTCTTCTTGAGAGAAGCAATGAGCTTGTGCTTTATTCTTCTCTTGATTTAGTTCTGGCTATAGATTCTACATTTGCTCCTTTAGAACCTAAATCTTTTTATCTCATTGTTGTAATTGCTCTAGAGTTGCAACTACTATGAGACATCATTGTAATAGCTTGACCTCAAATTGTATGGATTTCATCTCATTTTGTTCCTTTTATAGTGTTTTCTCTAGGTCAGATATTTTCTTCTTCATCCTACCATATTTTTTTCTAACCTATCCCCTTGAATATACATCATGCTAACTTGGGTTTTAGCACTATAGACTATGTTCTCTAATGGGACCCTAAAAATATCTACTTCCTACAACACCATGTCTTAGTATGATAGTGTCATATAAGGCTTAGGATTATTTACATTTGGAATAAATACTTCCCTCATCTAATTATTAGCAATTGGGTCCACCATGCTCATCAGTCTTGATGGAATCTTATTTTATTTTCTTGGTGGCCTTTCATACCACCATTTTGAACATTTTAATAAACTTGTTTTAATTAGATGAGGATTCTTGAGGCTAGATTACTAGAATTTGGTGATGCAATGAAGATTGATTGGAGAATGGAAAATAAATATATAGGAGAATTTTGAATTGATGGAGCAACACCTATGGGAGTCTAAAATTATGATATTTATGTGGTGGTAGATGGGTTTGGTGCTACTTCTTCTTGGATGATTTATTATGTATGGTAATGGTGTGATGGAGATAGAGTAGAGTGAGTAGTAGTAGGGTTTTGAGATTACATACATATTCCTTACACCTAAGATTGTTATTGAGTTATCATGGATATGTGTTGAGCTACCAGAATGGAACTTTGGCTCCTAATTATTTTTGCTTCTTTCCCTTCTTGGATTTAAAGGAAGCCTTTTGTTTTTGCTATTTTCTATACCTTTGATTGAGTTGAGGGATTGGCAGGTTTTGACTCAAAGTGGGGAGCTTATTTATTTGGCTAGACTTCAACTACAATTTGATGTTTCCCTTATTTTGTTTATATTCAATTAAGCTTATTTTTGCTTCACCACTAATTTATACAACTTGGCTCACTCTTTATAATGTGTTAGTCCTTATTACATTTTCCAACTAATATGAGGATTTGAAAGATGCTAACACAAACTAGGGAGGATCCTTCTTCTTGGGTTTAGTGGTGTTGGCTCCAAGGGCTAAGCCACTTGGTCTTCACTCTACTCATGGGGAATCAAGTATTCTTAACAATGTCTTTCCCAACCCCTTATTATAGCCCATTTTCTTAACCATTATTTTAGATCTTATTATGCATATATCTTGTTAAAATTCATCTGGTACGAATGTAGGCTTTTCTTGATGCCATCCTAGGCTTACTTCCAAGGGTATTTTTTCCCTGAACTTGATATTTTTTTGCCTTCCACTTGTTTTATTATCATAATAGACTTATTCTCTTTAGAAAATTCATCTTTAAATTTTACTTGTTTAGAATTTTGATCATTGGTCTACTCCTCTTCTTTATAATAATTCTCTTATTCATCATAATTATCCCCTTTTACTAGAGAGCAAGTTTGTTCTTCCTTGGGTACCCAATATTTATATTTACATCATACCTATCTAAAAAGTCCTTCTCTAAGACAATTCCATATCTGAAATGCTACATGCCACATTCTCATCTATAAATCCACCATTCTAAGATTTTTGGTACTGGCCAACCTGGCTTCTTCTCCATTGCTTTTATTAGCTTTAGACTTCAATTTAGTCTTTGTTTTTCATTGGATCAAATGGATCACTATCATAGAAATCTCTCCAAGGAGGCATTTATTATATCTTGCTTATATCTAAATCAACCTCTTGTTCCTCTAGATTGTTCCAATTTTTTTTAATTTTTGGCCATGGGACATTGTTGAATGTTGATGGTTTAGACCTATTTAAGCTTGTTAGTTTAACTTTGAATTTTCCCTATAGGTCCTCCACTTATGTGGCACCACTTGTATTTTGAGACACTTGGGTTTAGCTTCTAGTTACTAACCTTGTGCTTACCCAGTTAGTATGGTTGGCTCAAAATGTAATGGTATACCACATGTTGTAAACTTATTGATGCTTATGCCAAAATCTATATTTGTTCCATCCACTTGTCGATAGAACTCCTTGCCAACCAATCTGTAACATAATGGGGAAGTATAAAAGGATCCCCACTAAAATCATATACTCGTATTATAGTTCCCTCCTTCAAAATGTACCAACTCCAAAATATCATTGAGGGATGTCGATCCATTCTACTACCTCTTGAGACAACTTGAGAATTTCTCCATATATGATTTTTAATGTTAGACCCAAGAATTGCTTGTTAAACTCATAATAGGATTTGGAGGCCTAGATTATGCATGTCCAATATACTATTTATAAATAGTCTCCTTTCTAACTTTGCTTGGTTATTACTATGGTATTCTATCTATTGTATAATATAAAATAGATAAGCTAAAAGTGATCTATACCTAAATACTCTATACTTTGAACTCTACAATTCCACTAGTTGTTCATGCAAACTCTCACATAGAATATTCCCAATCGAATAAAATAGGATTCTCATGGGGTTTAGGGCTAGTCATATCATAATTATGGTGATCAGTGATGGCATAGGTCATGGTTATCTGGTAATAATGGATATATTTATTGATTTCTTGGCCAAAACTTATAACCAACATAGAGAAATATTTTGGGTAATTAAATTTAGCAAGCAAAATTGGGCACTTTGGAAGGTTTTGACCAGGCATGGGATTGTTGGTCAAACCAATTTTTAATATTGTTGTCACCATCTTTAAGATATCTACTATCATAAAATTTACTCTGGTTTTGAGCACTAAAATATTTAGGGGACACCTTAGGGTAGACAATTATTGCAAATGCATCAATAAAAGATCTAAGTGTAAGAAAAGTACATGGCCTACTACATATTGAACCACCTTGGTTTGAGGATTGTAGTACTTTACCATTGCTAGTACCAATGCTAGGTAGGGGTGTACAAACTTGGGTATATATGATGATAAAATTGAGAGCCATGTGGTTGCGCCTATGTTACTATCTAATAAGTTATTGTATTCTACTTTGTTGCATCCCTAAGGCTTTTATGCTTTGATTTTAGGGTGAGCACTATATCCCAAATTTTGCACATGATGTCTTGAAGTTCTTTAGGCTATTTCTAAACTTTGTTTCCTTTTCTACTTTTCTTTTAGGTGCTTTCCTTTTTCTTGGAGGGAGTCTTGGAATCACTATCCATGGTTTCTAAGCTTCTCCTATATCGACTTGTAATTTATCTCACTAAATGTAACAACCAATGCTTTTGCATAAACTATATGCACTTCTATTTCAAAAATCCTAGGTTACCTTGAAGATCCATTGATCTATCAAGTAGCTAATATTGTAAAAATTCCAAATATGCCAACAAGAGAGGGTCTTCTTCAAAATCTAATAGAAAATTCAAAACTCCCTATGCCATGAGGCTATGTAGATCAACCAAACCGAATAGATAAAATTTCATAGTTATTTTAGTGGTAGCTAAGCCAATCCTCATAATTGGTAAGATTCCTAGAGCTTTTTTGATGATAGCTAAAAGGGCTTTACCTTTGGTAATATTTTATCCCATACAATGGTTGTTGATTCACCCATAATTTTGGTGGGTGGGTTTAGAAATTGAACTTCACTTTGTATCTAATGAGGACCTCAATCACTATCTAACAAGGGCCCTTAATAAAGAAAATTTTGGAAAAATAAAGGAATAAAAGAGACCTAAGTTGTTTAGTCAAGGGATCAACAAGATAAGCTCTTATTTTCATCAATAGGAGCTTAATACATAGCAATATATGAAAACATAAGCATACCATATATTTCAAGTTGTGAAACCTTTGTAAATTGTCTAGGCTTGTTGGCCCATATGGGGGACAACCCAGAAGGATATGGAAAAAAGTAGTAGGGAGTGAATTGGTCAAAACCAGAAAAAGAGACAAAGATAATAGCTAAAAAAAATGTCTAGGAATCCTTTTTTGGAAGCAATATTTGAAGCATAAAAAATAAGAAAGGGGTAGATAGACAACAGAAGGAATTCATCAGACCGAGGGAAGAATTGATAACATGACAACTAGAAATTAGGATGATATTGAATCTGTAAGTGCTTGTTTGGATACATAATTCTTACAAATACTTAGTTCTAAAAGCTCAAGTAAACAATTTTAGGCTTGAAATTTCTTAAGATTTGCTTATTCATTCAAACTAAAAGCTCTTGTCTAGAGTACCTTGGTGTTGAACTTGTAAACTAGGTGATCCAAAAAATTATATTTTGATGTAATCAACGTGCTTCAAAATATTTGGTAAGGTGAGGATATTTCAAGGTGAAGAATTATTCCAAACATAAAAGGAATCATGTTGGAACCTTTTCTTACTGAAGTTTGAAACGGAAAGGAAACCTGAGAAATTTTGACAATGATGTTAGTTCACCTTCCACAAGGTTCTAATATGGTGAACAAGATTGTATTAAGCATAAAATACAATTTGAAATGCAAGGAAAATGGACATCATCCTAGACCATAGTTTATTGGCAAGAAGGATGATATCATCATCATTAATGTCCAACACACCTACGAAGCAACATGGCTTAAAGAAGAGGCATACTTCCAGATGAAAATGGTTAATCCCACATGGTAGTTGTCAAAGATTAAAATCAATAACCACTTTGTATAATCATAATAAATTATCTTTCAAATCACAATACATGTTGAATATGTCGAGTGGTGCTAGCTCATTCCTAATCATGCCTAGGTTATTTTTATTCATATTTGTACACAGTAGTTAGATTTATTTTAGCTTAGTGAAAAATATAAATAGGGAAATACCCCTTATTGTAAAGTGTTAGATATTTTAGTGTTTGCTTATCATAGGATGTATATTTATTCTACTCTAATACAATTAAGATTTGTTTGGTTTCTCTTTATTGAAGTGTATGTGATATTTATTATAGAAATTACACTTTCAATATTTTTGCTTATGTTTCAATTGGAGTAATATTTGTTAGGTTTTTAATTTTTTGGTATTTCTTAGGAAGTTGGGTACTATCTATTAGGCTTAAGGATGTTTGGTATGCTTCAAAAACTAAGGTTCTATATGTTAGGTTTTAAATTGTTTGGCTTATTTCAATTGGAATGCTTGAAATATTGAATGCCATGATTATTGTGCTTATGCTTCCTTTGTAATATTTAATGAAGGAAAAATTTATTAGGATTTGCTTGTAGAATATGGCCTTTACTCATGCAATTAAAAGCAATGTTGTTAGTTGAATTTTGGTTGTATTTAAATCAATATCTCTAACCCTTATCTCTCTTGTCTCTTTTTATTTACTTTCTTTAATATTTTACACAACAATTTTACAAGGATCCAACCTTATTTGGATGTTTATTCAGAAGAAATTATGAGTTATCCAATCTTGAATTTGCTCTAGGGCTCACATTCCATACCTAGGTGGATAAAATCATCAAGAGGACCATTCATCATCACCACTAAATTGGATCTAGAGCCTATCATCTAGCCACACTAGTTGGCAAAGAACAAAAATAACCTATCAATATAATGCATCTTAAAAGATATTATGCTTTAATCTATATGATATACTTGCTCATGTGCTTGATTGTATTATTATTTGTATGAATGATTGCTTGACAATCACACATACTTGAGTGCATGTGATTTTACCTATTTTATACCATTGATTCATGAGATACATGATGATGCTATAATAATCCTAACTAAAAAAAATATTTATATACATTGCATTTGCATTGGGTACCTAATGCTAGCAAATTCTCCTAGTCCCACAATTCTCTTAAATCTATTCATTTTTTCCACCTCTAGTAGAACCACTTCTTTATCTTAAATTTAAGTGATGTATGATACAATCATCCATGGCCCTGATGACCCAATCATTTTCCTTTCTTCTATCCCCTTACAAAAAATGTGTATTACATTATAAACAATTATTCCCCTCTTTCATCATTTGAGTCATCAATACTAAATAATTTTTTGAATTCATTAGTCAATTTAACATCCATCAAATCCAAGTCATTTTATAGACCCTTGTAAGGCCTAGGTTTATCCTTACAATGCCTCACAAATTTACAATCACTTGTATATCTACCAAGCAATGAAAGAATAAGGTTGTATCTTTCCTTCACCTCTCAAGCAACCATAAGAAAAAATTCATGCAATCAACTACTTACAAATCCATTTTTATCTAAATGTACATTGCCTAACAGGTCATAACCTTTCTTGGACCCTTTGTTTTATTACATTGTGAATCTATAAGTATCTTATAAATACACTAGATAATATAACAAGGGCACCAAACAAAGGTTTTTGGTGTATTGTGCAATTAAGAACACTTGAATACCATTATTCTTACAAATATTGATTGCCTCATACATCAACAAGATGATCTAACCCTTATATCCAATACCTTACAAATATGTAAATATTTACACATGTTCCAGTAATGGATATTAGGACTCAAATATCCCATTGATATATGAGGCAATTAATGATGTTATGAAATCATTGTTTCCTTTTAATCGATTCAATTGGTTTTATCATACACCATTTTGAGGCTCCAACCATATGGACCAATGTTTTACAAATATATAATTATTTATAGATATGCTAGGAAATAGTGCATATGGCCTGATCCTTTCAAAGATATATTAGGAAACCAAGCTTCAATACTATCCAAACATTTTAAATTTTTTATTCCTATTTTCTTGCTCATTTCTCAAATCAATTTAAGCTTTTCTTAGTTTCCTCATACATCATTGTGGGTTCTAAACCATAAGAACAAATGTCTTGCAAAGATATAATTATTTATAGACTTTATATAAAATGGTTCATAAGGGTTACACCTCATAAGGGTTTATCAAGAAACCAAAACCAACATTCATTATTTATCTAGTTCCCTCTTTTCCTATTTATAAACCCTTGAGAGGGTGAGATAATATTGATCAACACTTTGCAAATGCATAAGATCTTATGGATGCACCAAGTAGTCAATCAATATTGCCATCATATCTTGTTGGTTTATAAATTGGCTAAGGAACATAACTTTAAGTACAATTTGGCTACCTCATTTACCATTATGGAGCCCAAGCCATATGATCCAATGTCTTATAAATATATATTTATTTACAAAAATTACTAGGAAATGGGTCGTAAGGTTTGGCCTTCATAAAATGGTATATTATACAACCAAGATAAACCTCCTACTTACTTCCACCTCAACTAATTATAGACCCATAAGAGGATGGGACACGATTGATCAAAACTTTGTAGACCCATAAGATCTTATGAGTGTGCCAAGTAGTTGATCAGTTATACCACCATTCTTCATTGGTCTATAAACTATCTAGGACATACCTCTTAATATTATTCTCACATTGATATCGATTTATGTACTTGTTAAAATATGTATTTATTTACATATATGTCTTCATAAGGATCTATTAGGTAACCAAAATCTATTCTCCTCTCATCTACCTCACCTACCCATAGGCCCTAGAGAGGGTGAGAACTAAGTGATAAATACTTTGCAAGGTCATAAAATTGTAAATATTCACCAAGAAAAAAAACACTTTGGTTACCATATCTCATTGGCCTATGAGTTGGTTAGGGCATACCTACCAAAATTATCGATGCCTCTTCCTCAATCAAACACATGTATCATTTTTCTCATATATGCCTACCCTGGTTGCCTTATAGGTTCTCAAGGTGGGTGGTTATTTCTCATATGTTTTACATGTATTTAATTTATGATTCATATTAACTACTTGCTTTGGGGTAACCTACTACCTCCACCATATTTTATCTAACATAAATACTATCTTCATCTATCTATGCTTCCTTATACACCCTCATAGAGGGATCATGTTTCTAATCATTATCTAGCACATGTATGATGTTTCATTGACACACTGGACCATGGTCAAAAACACCATCTCTTATTGGAGGTGTAGGCAACATTGCATCAAAATCTATTTTCCCTTAACCCCATTGGGTATAAAACTCTTATTACCCCACTAGGGGGTGATAAATTGCTATAAATGCAAAATTTCTTTAGAAAAAATCATATATCTTCAAATATGCGATCTTCATACCATTAAGCTAAAAGTATCAACATTTCCAAATGTTGTCATCAAATATTCTTACTCTTATTTTGGTTAGAGCAAAATTTCTTTTTCACTCAAAAGATCATATCACTCCCCTATCAAGGGAATGCAATTATTCACAATATTTTATCTAGTCTTTTAATCACTTTTTATGTGGAATATGTGTTTCACACTTATCATTTATAGATATTTAAAAAAAATTCCTTGTAGGCACAAACATTTAAAATCCCCCTATGGCATAGACATTTGAATTCCCCCTATGTAATAGACATTAAACTCTCCTTGATGGCATAGATATTAAACACCCCCTGATGGTGTAGACATTTAAAGTCCCCTTATGGTATAGACATCAAATTCCTCCTAAAGGTGTAGATATTGGAAGTCCCCCTATGGCATAGACATTAAATGCCCACTGATGGAATAGATATTTGAAGTCCCCCTATGGAATTTACTAACAAAAGGACCCATGTGGTATATATTAACCAAAGTACCCCTATGGGATTTACTAACCAAAGTCCCCCTATGGGATTTACTAACCAAAGTCCCCCTATGGGAATTACTAGACAAAATATTATCTCTTTGTAATATATTAAACATATTCTAGTTTGATTATCATCATGACCCAAGCACTTGTCTTATATTTGGCTCTAAGGCAACCACTTTTGCATGATGCATCCTGTATTTATCATATACATATTTTACCCTTTTTTAGGCATTTTTCCTTTATTAGGCTTCTAGGCCACCACTTAAAATATGAAATATTCATTTTGCACATATTTTTAGACATATTTTTCCCTTATTGAGTCCTTGTCCATTATCATGGCATATATGCCAACACTTAGGAATAGAATATTTTTGTATATACTTGCATATTGAACATGAGATCTTTTCTATCACCAAACTCACATGCAATTGCTCAACAATAAAATAATTAAGTTGTACATAGATTTCTTAAACATGTTATTTTACCCATTTAAGCACTTGTCTACTATAAGGCTTACAAGCCACTACTTAGGGTAAAATTTTTGTGTATAATATTTCTTTCATTTAGATGTAGGCACTTCCCTATCATATCCCTAATGAGATGCCCCATTTAGAATGAAACTTCTTACATCTCTATTCCTTTTACCCCATTCATCATCTATGTTCCTTTTTGTCCTTTATCAAATTGCATATCTTGAATTATAAAACAATCCTCCAAATGGAAGAGTTTGATGTCGCTCATATTGCAAAACTAGTCATTTATTAAATTTTCAAAGTTGCTACTAAGAATCCTCACATTTTGATATGTACCCATATAACATATAAAGTTAAATACCTAATCAAACAAATTAATTTAAAATACTTAATGCACACCTCACCCAATAATTCAAGTCAATCCAAGTTTCTTTCATAAAAATAATAGCCCTAAACATGAAAGTTTTTTCTTCCTTAAACCATTAATTTATTATAAAATATTTTTAGAACCAAATTAATTGCTTCGCTATTAGGTCTAGTCTAAATGAATTCACTTAAAATTATCAAATTGATTTGCAATTACACTTGTTAGGCTACACCCTTTCTTAACAAGTATAATTGAATTAATAGTTGCCCTAATTTTGATTTATAATTCAATCAAACTATAATTGGCTTAATCAACCAATATTTTCATCTAAAAATTTGTAATGCAAATTAATTTGTTAAAAATGTTGTTGTTTGTCGATATCATTGTCTAGATAACCTATAACATTCCCCCATAATTGTACTTATTATACAAAATTTTTCAAAGACATCCTAGAGAGATATGGATTATATTGTAATTTTTCCTTTCTCATTTTTTTCTTAATTCATGACATTACTATGATCCATATAGACTTACCAAAACTTTACAAAATTCATCCAAATCATACACAATTCATCATGATATATCTATTATATCACATCTATTTCAAATTTTACATTTCTTTAATCATTTATTCACTATCCTATTATAAGCCACTTTGAACAATTAATTCACAATGTCATATTTTTGTACAAAATAAATTTTTTAAATCATCATTAAATCATGCAAATTAGTTCATGACCCATTTCATTAATCAAATATAACCCATCAACAGATCAAAAATGATATTTTTCTAAACTACTAATTTATTACAATTTTAATCCAAAACTAATTTATGCATCATAACAAAATCAACATCATGTTAAGCATCACCACACCAAACCGTCATTAGCCAAAATGAGTTCCAAAAGTTATAATAATCATATATATACCTCAAACACGATACATATCCATTGGACTGATGTACCACAATGAAAAAATTGGTACACTTGACTCAGTATCCACAGGATGGTGCACGCTAATAACCAAAGCTGGTGCACTCAATCTAAAAAATATGACAAGCTAGAACTAGTGGTCAATAAATCAACCTTGCATCCCCTTCAATTTATGCTAATGGAGATGGTGGAAATGGTTGAAATCCATTTTATCTTCATGACCATTGTGTCATAGATCTTACCCTGCTCCTCGAGCATATAGGGGATGACTCCTCTAATCTAGAGGTATAGAGGTATGGTAAAAAGCCTAGTAGTGTGCAACTCTCTCTCCTTCTAACTCAACCTCCTATGTTGTAGCCTACACCTACCCCTATATTTGGGTAAGTTATGCCTACCACTAGCTGACTAGTATCTACAACATGTCTTCACTAGGTCTACATATTTCTATCCATGTCACAACAACATCCCTCTTGACCTTTAGTTGATCTATCTTAGCAAAAATCTATGCTATATGATACTAGGCTTAGTCTCGCTCCTACCGCATGCTATCAAGATCCTACTAAGCTCAAGCCACCTCTATCTATACACTATCCAACTATACCTTTAATGCATTGAGATCTTGTATTATGTATTCCCTCTACTTGTACAACCTCTTTAGGCAATCAACTAGATTTGGTTGCTACGGGTGGTCCTAGTACTAGTGGAAGATCTTGATTTTTGATCTACCTATGTATGAAATATGAACCTTATATTGGATTCAATATTGGACGATCTAAAATTACTTTTATATCAACCTTCAGATAAGTACGACTTCTTGAAATTGCTTAAAATTGAATAAAATGGTAAAGGAGAAACAAGGGAAACATGGATAGAAATAGGATTAAAGATGAACAAAATTTAGCTAACAACAAGAATGCAAGTCGAATGGACATAGACTGGATATTACAATCAAATTCCTAATAAAATATCCCTCCATTAAAGTGCATAAAGAAGCATAATAAGCACAAGAATTGAAGCATCCAATATTCCAAACATTTCACTAAAATGATCCAAACAACTATTTCACCTAACAAAATTAACTCCAACTAGACATTTTTTGAAGTACAATTATCACAACATTCAACATCCAAAAAACTCTAATAGCAACAACCCAAACAACTTCAAACCTAACAAAAGTTACTTCAACCCCTGTTGAAATAAGGCAAACAACATTGACTAATAAAACTCACCATTATTAAAGCTAAATAGAATGGTAAAAGTACAATTTATTACTATAAATATCCCATACACTTCGACAAAAATAATACAAACAACCCTTTTATTGCTCTAGAATAGCTTATAACACCAACTTACAAAAAGGTAAACACTAAATATTTGACCCTTATAAATGAGGAGTGCTCCTCCTTTTATATCTTTCACTAGCCTAATATGAAACTAACTATTACATATAATTATTGGACAAAATTGATTGGGCATGATCTTGGGCTAAGTTGGCAACACTCGGTCTCTTTATCTTACTCTACACATTTCTTGTCAAATGGTTACAATTCTTGGGATGATTTTTCATGCTTTATGGAGGTGGTTATTGCTTTCTAGCTTTAACAGATGCTACATGGTTTAACTATTCATTTCTAGAGTGTTAGGTGTCCTTTGCATTTGTTGAAAATGTGTTGAATATTTTCCATGTTATTCTAGCGGGATTAAATCTAAAAGTTATTGGACACTCTCCATATATTCTTTCCAGGGTTCAAGGCCTAGGGTTTTTAATCTATTTTTAGATCCATATGGCTAAATTGTTGGAAATATGTTGAATATTTTCCATGTTATTCTAGCAGGATTAAATCTAAAAGGTATTGGACACTCTCCATATATTCTTGCCAGGTTTCGAGGTGTAGGACTATTTTGTATTAATATGTGTAAACCCATGGGTTTAAGCCCATGGTATTGTAAAATATATTCTTGTGCTATTGTTATTTAAATTGCACTTGCATCAGGGTTTGAGAGGATATTGGAGATGAACATTATTGTATTGGAGAAAGTTAAGTTTATACAAAAAGGATATATTATTCTGTTGGGTTTTTTTCTATAAGGGTTTTCCAAGTGAAATATTGTGTTATGTGTGTATATTTTATCTTCTTCTTTTTCCTTTGATTATGTATTTAGTATTTTTCTAGATTTAGTTTATTGAGTCCTTTTGCTCTTCATTTGGTATCAAAGCTAGGTTTTAGCTTTTTTTGAAGAGTAAATATTTCAATCCTATGATAAATTAATTCTTGAGTGGAAGTCGTACATGGAAGAATCTGGGTGAAGAAAAATAATGAGAAGAACAAGAGTAGAGATTAAAAATTTTAATGGATAAAACTTTGAGTTATGGAAACTCAAGATGGAGGATCTATTGGTTGATAGAGATCAGTGGATTATGGTATCAAGAGTAATATTAATATCAATGACAGTTGAGGATTGGCTAAAAATTAATAGAAATGGAAGGAACTCTATTAGATTGTGCTTATTTGATTTGGTATTGTTGAATGTATCAACAAATACCATGACAAAGTTATTATGGGATAAGTTGGGAACTTTGTATCAGATAAATTCGTTTGTAAATAAACTCTTTCTCTAATAGAAGTTATATTCACTTTGGATGAATGAGGATGACTCTATAGTTAAATATCTGAATGCGTTAACACTATGGTAATTCAACCAAACTCTATTGAAGTAAAAATGGATGAAGAGAAAAAATGTATTACTTTACTTTATTCATTACCTAATTCATGGGATAACCTAGTTATGGCTATCACCAATACTACTACATTGAAAGTAGAGGATATAGTAAGAACATTGCTATCTGAGGAAATGAGATGAAAATATTCTAAGGATTATCATTAGAAGGATTCCTTGATTGTGAGAGATCATTCTCAAAAAAGAAGTAAAAAGAAATCAGGAGAAAGGAAATAAAGAATCTAAGGGTAAATCTATTGCTCCAAAAAAGAGGAAATGCTATAAGTGTGGTAAAACAAGGCATTATAAAAGATACTGTAGATCTAAAAAGTTTGATAATAGCCAATCATCTTATGAAGGAACTTTTACAAAAATGAAGACCACAAATGAAGATTCAAGGGACTTATTCTTAGTTGTAGTGTACTCAAGTGAATGCCATGACTCATGGTTGATTGACGTAGGTGCTTCCTTTCATATGAATCCTCATAGGGAAGGGTTCTATGAATATGAAAATATAAATGGAGGTGAAGTCTTCTTGGAAGATAATTTAACATATAAACTAATAAGTCGAGGAAAAGTCAAGTTGAGGTTAAAATATGGAAGAATTAAAACTCTTCCTAGTGTGCTACATATTTTAGGTTTGGCAAGGAATCTGATATCCATGAGTAAAATGAATGATGTGGATGTGATTATGGTATTCAATAAGGATAGTTGCAAGATGGTTCATGGAGTCATGGTGTTGGCAAGGGGAGTTCATATAGGAACTTTGTTTAGACTTGAGGCTAGCATGTAAGTATTAATTTTAATAACTCTTTAGTTGTAGAGGAGAATAATATGATAGAAGCAAATCTAGGTATTCCTATAGTAAATACAATGTTATGGCATCAACGCATGGGGTATATTGGTGAGAAAGGCCTTTGAACATTAAAAATGAAAGGTATGGTTGAAGGAATTTATGATTGCCCATTAAATTTTGATTTTTGTGAGCATTGTGTTTTTGGAAAGCTTCCTAATAGTGCTACAAGATGTAAAGGAAATTTACATCTAGTTCACAGTGATGTGTTTGGGCCTACAAAAGTACCATCATTAGGTAAATCTATCTATTTTGTTACATTTATAGATGACTTTTCAAGAAAGACCTGGGTATATTTTTTATGAAACGAATATGATGTTTTCAATAAATTTAAAGAGTTTAAGGCTCTTGTAGAAAGTCAAATAGAGAATAAGATAATTTTTTTGAGAAGTGACATTGGTGGTGAGTATTGCTCTAATGAATTTGAGTAGTTTTATAGGGACTGTGGAAGGCCCTCAATTTTTAAAGGATAATGGTAATGAGTATTGTAATGCCCTCAACCTAGGTTTAAATTTCCTCCCTATTCCTCCTCCCATGGCCAAAGAGGTTCTAAAATAGGATTTTTTAGCCTTTTTTAGATGCCTTTGTCTTGAATGGTTCTTTGGACCGAGAGGTGGCCCTCCAAAATCATCTAAGCCCATTGATCATTTTTGTGTTTCCAATCCAAGTTTTAATCTCTCATAGTTTTATAGGCCTTTGGAAGAAATTATTGGCATGGGTGAAATATTCCTCAATAACAAATTATTTTCTACCAATCCCACCCACGAACATGCCTTTTCGCCCCATATTTAGTCTGTCATTCATTTCCTTGTCAATGATAAATCCAATTTCATTAGGCTCATAGATAAAAACTTGGGTGTTAGTGTTTTTTCCATGGAATGGTACATTTTAGAAGGAGTTTCCTATATTTCAGATCATAATGTGTGCTCTAAAGTAAATAGAGTCCCCTAGCAAGATATTGTTTATTAGCTCTAGGACTTGCTTGGCTAGGCTTTTAGGAGGAATCATCTTTTATAAAACCATAGGAAATTTATGCTCCAGGTAACACCATATTCTACCAAAGTGTGTGTCTTTTATCTACTCCCCAAAATCCATAATCCTAGGCTTTTTGGTTGACCCAATTGTTCGTACCATGGTTTCATGCTCAAACCTACCTCCAAATGGCTTCATCATCTGCTCCTACCAATTTTGTTGAAGCAAAAGAATCATCTCTTGGATTCCATATCTCTAATTAATATATGCATGGATGTAATTTCCTAAGGACATCATTATTTTCTCTTTTAATGTTGAGAGCCTCTATTCCAGCATCCCCACCTCTCAAGGACTAGTAGCCCTCCATAATTTTTTTAGGAACAAATTTGATTTGGCCAAGATAAACTTTGTGGTAGGGCTTGTAAAGATAGTGTTAACACAACACTATTTGGAATTCAAAGTAAAAATATACATGTAGATAAGAGGAACAACCATGAGGTAATTTTATTGTGTTTTATGCTTATTTATTTCTTTTTCATCTAGAGGAATGGATATTTAATAATGTTGCTATGAAAAATATTTTATTCTATAAAAGATACATTGATGATGCCATTGGATTCTAGCATGGTCCTAAGGAGGATCTTAATAGTTTTCTTGCTAGCTATGGTTCCTTCTATGATAGTATTAAAATTACTTCCTTTGTTTTTGATTTTGAAGTAACACTTCTAGATACTATGTTTTTTAAGGGGTTTGATTTTGCTTAGACTAGAATTATCTACACCAAATTATTTCAGAAGCCAATGAATGCCTATCAATACATCCCCACTTCCTCCCATCATCTAGTTCATCAACAAAATACCTTTATCATGAGTGAAATCAATAGATTTTTGGTTAGAGAAATCTCCAGGGATGGATTTATTTATGTTAAAAATAATTTTTTAATAGACTCAGAGCTAGGGGATATTAAATTAATTTTCTCCTATCTTTTTTTGAGAAAGTTAAATTTGATAGTAGACCTTAACTTTTGGCTAGATTTCTAGAGCAAGCAGTACATAGACATGGAACCAAAATAAAAATAGTTCCTCTTATTTTGAAGCTATACAACTACAATTTTGTCAGAGATCTTCGAATCGACACATGTATTATTTCTCCAATGTTTGAAAACTGGAGAAAAGATAGAGAGTTCAAGCACATTTCTCAAGGCATAATTTGCTAGAGGAAACAAAAACCTCTTTGATATTATCTTTGTAAAAATAAAATTGTTTGAGAGACTCTATTTCCCACCTTGTATTTTTGTATTTTTTAATGTGTTTCTTATCTTTTTTGGGTGGGTGTTTTTTTGGGGGGTTGAGCTTGGGACTTATCTTCTTTTCATCGTATTGGTCTATAAACCTATGCTTTGTAACAATGATTGGGTATTTTTATCCCACATACATTACTCTTTAGCTCCCCCCTAGAGTTAGGTCTTTATAAAGAGAGGTTGTACCTCTTCAAAGCTCACTCTGTTGATGAGACTTGTAGGTCGAAATGCGTTTAGATTTTTGTAGATGTATCACTTCCTTTTTTTGAAATAAAAATTTAATCAAATGTTTTTTGTTCCTTTCCTAACTCATATTTTTCTTTAATTTTATAATCCCTCTTTTTCTTCCTTCTATTTTCTAATATATTTTTACTGCCAGTATTATGCTCTTCACTTGTGCGTAATGCGATCTGGTGAACTAGAAAGCCTGCAACACTAGGAGTATATTTTTCACTTGCGCATATACGATCTGGTGTATTAGAAACTAGTTTATATTTTTAGAGTATTGCTTTACCATGTTTCTTTTTTATTAATAAGTTTACCCATTAATGACGCACACTACTCTACTAGTTATCGACCTTTCAGATTTTGAATCCTCTCCCATTGTTCTCTATAGTCCCTCTAGTTCCCTTGTTTGTCTTCCTCACAAGCGTCTACGATAAGAGGGTTCACGACAACAAATTTGGGAGCTTTAATAATGGGTCTTTGATACAGATAAAAGGGAATATTTTTGTAGAGGTCTAATAGAAACATAATTTTTTGCTTAGAATGAAAGAGTTCCTTCTACACAGGATAGAAGGACCTTCATATATGGAATCAGTGCAATGCATGATGTTCCTCCATGACCAGAGTCTTTGGAAAAGCTGCTAGAAACAAGGTTCAAAGAATTCAAGATTCTAAGTAGAAAGACAAAAAATGTCATTCTATGCTAGCTCAGATTGAAGATAATTTGGACAAAGGCATTGTTCCCCATAGCCTAGAATGGAAAAACCATGCAATCAACTTCTAGATGAAGATATTAATAAACAATTTTTTGATGAGTTAAAGGCACTCATAGAAAAAAATTTCTTGAAAATAGGTAAACTGTACATTTGTAATTTAAAAAATACATAGATAAATTAGCTACTCAGGCCAATGATTATATTCCTATAATTTTATTGTGTGCAATTAAGGAAATTCTTGCATATTATATAAATAAACATGAGATAATTTCTCAAGAAATTACTTCAAAATGGGAATCCTAGATTAAAGAGCTTTTTGAGGGAAAGCTCCAAGCCTAGAGAGTTGAAATGCAAATAAAAAAATGACATACAAGAGAAATCCAAAGCTTCTTGAGAGAATACTACTTTAGAAGTCCCATAAGTTAATATGCCAGAAGCTACAAAAAGTGTAGCCAACTTGATTAAAAGAGAAATCAAGTAGCAAATTGATCGTCTAGAAAAAATAATCATAGGCACACAAAAAACTTTTCTACACAACACAACAAGAATGGAGGTTATAGTAGAGGGCCAAACCAAAGAGTCTCTACTACACAAAAGAGACAATCACAACAACATCCATGTCATAGAAATAAACAAGAACAACCACAACCACAACAACAAAGGTAGTAGCAACAATAGGGGCGTAATTTAAAATTTTGAGGGCCTTCTCCAAGAAGAAAAAATAAAGGGAGAAAAATCCAGAACCACACTTCCTCTATGCAACAACAATTATGATAGAACAATGGAAGAAATTTTTGCAACTTTGGTTTCAAAAATCCAAGAAAGGTTTTTTTCCCACTTGTTTAGAAGCAACAAGGGTAGGGGTTCTTCCAACAAAAAAATGGTGGTAAAAACCAAAAATAACTCCTTGGTCTGTAATTTTTAGCCCACAAGATTTTGGTTGTCGATATTTTTATAGGAGTCCTATCTGGGCTATGGATGGCAATATCACAAATCTTGCTATCCATAAGTTTTTCTCCAGAAAAATTACCTAGAATGAAATTGAGACCCTCAGCCTAGGTTTAAAGTTCCTCCCTATTCCTCCTCCCATGGCCAAAGAGGTTCTAAAATAGGATTTTTCAACCTTTTGTAGACATTTTTGTCTTGAATGGTTCTTTATACCGAGAGGCAGCCCCCCAAAACCACCTAAGCCCATCGATCCTTTTTGTGTTTCCAACCCAAATTTTAATCCATCGTATTTTTATAGGCCTTTGGAAGAAATTATTGTCATGGGTGAAATATTCCTCAATAACAAATTATATGTTGTCAATCCCACCTACTAACGTGCCTTTTCACCCTATATCTGGCCTACCATTCATTCCCTTCCTAATGACAAATACATTGTCATTAGGCCCACAAATAAAAACTTGTTTTTGTTTTTTATCCATGGAATGGTACATTTTAGAAATATTTTAGCAATTTTCATATCAAAATGTGTACTTTGAAGTGAACAGAGTCCCTTGGCAATATATTTTTTATTAGCTCTAGGACTTGCTTGGTTGGGCTTTTAGGAGAAATATACTTTTAGACAACCATAATAAAATTATGCTCCAAGTAACACCATCCTCTGCCAAAGTGTGTGTCTTTTACCTACTCCCCAAAATCCATAAGCCCAAGCTTTTTTGTCAACACATATGTTCCTACTATGGTTTAATGCTTGAACCTACCTCCAAATGGCTTTATCTTCTGCACTTGCCAAATCTATTGAAGCATAAAAAATATATCATGGATTCCATATCTCTAATTAAATATCTACACGGATGTACTTTTCCTAAGGACATCATTCTTTTCTATTTTGATTTTGAGAGTATCCCAACATCCCCACCTCTCAAGGATTGGCATCCCTCTATCATTTTTTGAGGAATAAATTTGATTTGACCAAGATAAACTTTGTGGTAAGGCTTGCAGGTATAGTGTTAATACAACACTACTTGGAATTCAAAGGGAAAACATACAGGTAGATAAGAGGAACAACCATGGGAAGTAATTTTATGGTGTTTTATGCTTGTTTATTTCTCTGTCATCTAGAGGAACATTATTTAATAATGTTGTGGAAAATATTTTATTTTATAAAAGATACAATGATGATGCCATTAGAGTTTGGCATATTCCTAAGGAGGATCTTAATGGTTTTCTTGCTACCTATGGTTCCTTCTATGAAAATATTAAAATTACTTCCTTTGTTTTTTATTCTAAAGTAACACTTCTAGATATTGTGTTTTTTAAGGGGCCTGATTTTGCTCAAACTAGAATTATTTGCACCAAATTATTTTAGAAGTCGATGAATGCCTATCAATACATCCTTGCTTCCTCCTATCATCTATTTCATCAACAAAAAACCTTTATCATGAGTGAAATCAACATATTTCTAGTTAGATAAAGCTCCAGGGATAAATTTATTTATGTTAAAAATATTTTTTTTAAGACTCAAAGCTAGGGGATATCAAATTAATTTTCTCCTGCCTTTGTATTAGAAAGTTAAATTTGATGGTAGGCCTTCACTTTTGGCTATATTTCTAGAGTGAGCAACATGCAAACATGGAACCAAAATAAAAATAGTTCCTCTTTTTTGAAGCTAGAAAACTACAATTTTGTCAAATATCTTCAAATCAGCACAAATATTATTTCTCCAATGTTTGAAAAATGGAGAAAAGATAGAGAGCTCAAGCACATTGCTCAAGGAATCATTTGTTGGAGGAACCAAAAACCTCTTTGATCTTATCTTTGTAAAAATAAAATTGTTTGAGGGACTTTATTTCCCACCTTGTATTTTTGTATTTTTAATGTGTTTCTTCTCTTTTCTAGGTGGGCATTTTTTTGGGGAATTGAACCTTTGACTTCTCTTATTTTCACTATATTGGTCTATAAATGTGCAATTTATAACAATGCTTGGGTGTTTTTATCCCACATTCATTACTCTTCAATTCCCCCCTAGATTTAGATCTTTATTTAGAGAGGTTGTACCTCTTCGAAGCTCACTCCGCTGATGAAACCTGTAGGTCGAAACGCCTTCAAAGTTTTGTAGATGTATCACTTCCTTTTTTTGGAATAAAAATTCAATCATTTTTTTGTTCCTTTCCTAATTTTTTTTTTTTTTTAAGTTTATAATCCCTCTTTTTTCTTCCTTCTATTTTCTAATATGTTTTTGTTGTTGGTATTATGCTCTTCACTTGCATATAATATGATCTAGTGAACCATAAATCCTACAACACTAGGAGTATGTTTTTCACTTGTGCACCCGCAAGATGGTGAATCAGAAACTAGTTTACATTTTTAGAGTATTGATTTGCCATGTTCCTTTTTTCATTAATGTATTCTCATTGGGGTTTAGGGCCTAAGGGTTTTAAACTATTTTTAGACCCACATGGGCTATTTTGGGTTAACATATGTGAACCCATGGTTTTATTCCCATGGTATTGTAAAATTCATTCTTGTACTAGTGTTATTTAAATTGCACTTGCATCATGGTTTTAGAGGAGATGAGAGATGAACATTATTGTATTAGATATGGTTAAGTTTATACAATAAAGAGATATTATTGTGTTGGGTTTTTTCTTATAAGGTTTTATAGATGAAATGATGTGTTATGTGTGTATCTGTTATCATCTTGTTCTTTTTTCCTTTGATTTTTTTTTTACTATTTTTCTAGATTTAGTTTATTGAGGCCTTTTGCTCTTTAGCATTGAGATCCTTTCATCCTAGATATTTCTACTACACATTTTGCCTTCCATGTTTTTTTCTTGTCAAACACTAGTATGTCGGATAATTTAGTAGTTGACCTGAGTGGTTTGGATTGCCACCTTGATTCATTTTTCTTTTTAGACTCCTTTGTGTGTTGCTTGCATTATCATAGAGTTTTAAGAAGCTTAGCTAGAAATGTTTGGAAAAATGTTCCAATTCACCTTCTTTTCTATCATCTTAGCTTCTGGAGTTATGGAGGCAAAATGTTAGTGATTTTTTCCTTCCTTTGACTTTGTATTTTTCTTTACCATAAGCCTTGATTCAACAACAAATATTCTAGCTTACCTCATTTGTAGGTTTAGTAGCAATCTAGTCTACCCAAAATATTTTGAGTTGAATGAGATCATCTTTTAATAATTTTTAGCTTGGAATAGCTTGTCACTACTCCAATAGGTCTCTATATGATCAACATTCATGGGTCCATCATTTAACTAGATAAATGGATTCATAGAAAGGACATTGGTCAAACTAGACTCTTTTTATTTTCCATTAAAAAAGCTATAAGTTATTATTTTGTGGTCTGGTGGATCATCATAGCATTAGAGCTTAGGGAGTTTTAAATATACTTGAATATTTCAAAAAAGGATTTTTTCTATTAGCATATTTGGCACCTCTCCAATATTTTCCACTTGATATGTTGATGAAACCTTAGGCCCCATCATCTTTGTTTAGCTCTTGGATAGCAATTCAACTACAAATTCCTCTCTCTAGCAAGATCTACTAGTGTAGCAAAATTTCATTATAGTTTGGTAACTCAAAGAGGATTTTTGCTTGTAGGAGGTAAGGAACATAGAAATAGAAGCTATATTTATTGGGTGTGGAGTCTAAAGAAGAAAATTTTGGAACTTTGAAAGCTAATGGAAATGGGAGAAGGATTTCTTGCTTGAAGGGAAGCTTTGTTCATGACTTATGAAGTGCTAAGAAGGGGCTTCTCCTTATATAGATTTATTCGATCGGGAATTTCATTAAAATTTCTCATCAAATCAACCGTCCTTTTCTTTTAGTCCTCTATGGAAAATTCATGAGAAATGACTTTTCAATGTAGCTAAATCAACAAAAATATGATTATCTATAATATCATAGCTATTTTGTTGATTCTTGGGTTTCCTAATCTATGCATCCATGCTTTCATTTGTGCATGTGAACCGGTTGGTGCACTTTCTCATTTTATTGTGTGAGAGTTATTTTATTGCATGGTCTAGCCAATATATATACAACACTTAGCTTTTATAAACTTTATTTACATGCCATATGTACACAAAAACTGGAAAGGTTTCCATTTCCAGTTGTTTCACTTGTTTCCAATTCATCAAAATCGATAATGTTTAATATAGAATGACCCAAACTTCTTATTATTCCACCCACTTTTCCTCTAGAATATGTGACTTATTCTAGCCAAGAGTTTTTGGTTGGATTTGATAAAAAATGAGTTCCAAGGCCTGTATGGATTTATGCATTGAAACCTACCAAAAACAATCCATATTTAGCTCATGATCCCTCTATTGGCTCCTCGAGGTACTTTAGATCTTATGCCATATTGAAGACTTGCTCTTCATGAGTTCCCATGCTCATTTGTATTTTTGCATTGAAATGGAGTGTGGAAAAATCACCTTCTAACAATGACCCTTTTGTTAGCTTCCCTAAATATTCTAGATGCATTTTTAAGAACACGTGACTAGTTGTAGCAAGGAGTCTATGATTGGTTAGATTTCGAGCAAGTTCCTATGTCTGAATTGATTTTTACATTGAGATAAAATATGAAAAATCCATCCTCCATTAGTGACTCATCTATCAACTTCTTGGCATAGTCTTCTATCTCCACTTAGGGATGCTCCAAATCATCTTTAGCTAGATTGACATTTTTCTCCTTATAACTCTCTATGTGGTAGGGGATGAGCATCTCAACATAGATATGAACCCTATTTCCTTTGCAAGGAATCACCATATGAGTACAACCCAATGATAAATATTCCCCAAGATTTGTTGTGAACTCCCTCAATAAGCATAATCTAAATAGTGGAGGAAGGTCCACCGCTATTACCTCTTAGATTACTGAGATATCTAAAACTTTGTGCAAAAACATTAGAATATATGTTATAGTCCCCACTATTTGGATTGGTGTTCTATCTAGCTACAACACACCAGAACTAGTATGGGTGTATTCTAATCCCATATGATCATAAATAATCTTAGGCATGAATATTGTGATAGCTTCAAAACCCACCATGCAATTATGTATTATCCAACCTCCCATGCATAAGGACATATACAAAGGTAGAGGCTTGATCTAACCAAAATATGATTGATTTTGTGCCAAATTGAAGTTTAGGAAGGTGAGTCTACCTAATATTGAGCTTTTGGGAGCTACTTTTAACAAATCAATTTATCCAATAATCAGTAGAGCATCATACATACTAAATCTTAAGGGAGTATTATTTAATTCTTCTATAATGATGAATTTAGATGCTTTTGATAAATTCTACTCCTAGACTAGTTAATCAAACCTTCTTTAATACTATTAAGTTGCCTCTTCCCTTTGCTTCCAAGTCATTGAAAGGTACAATACCTTCCTTAAAAATTATTTCCTTGACTCTTGTTGATCCACTTTTGGTGCTTTCAGCTTTTGGTATACTACTAGTGCTTTTGGATTTTGATAGACTACTAGTTCTTTTGACCTCTGATAGACTAAAGGTTCTTCTAGCCTAGCCTATTCCTTAGACACTTATGGCTTATTCTTATCCTTAGGTTGATAATTATCCTACTCTATTTGAGGTTGTGGAGGAATTTCTAGCTTTTGGGTATTTGATAACAAAGGTCTTTTCCTAAATCTTGTTAATATATAGAGCAAGTCAGAAGTTGGAGGATTTTCAACAACAAGATTGTATTCTAGGTCCATCAACATGCATATAATACCTTTTGATTTTCTTTATACTTTTTAGGCTACATCTATCTAGCATTGATGTTGATAAACCACATAGGTGTCAACATTGTAAGGATCATTGCACACTAAACACCAATAGTTGTGTAGAGTTGTGGATACTTATTTTCGAAAATAAAAAAATTATTTCCAATAGTATTGCTAGTAGAAGCCTCCTAATATTTTGATATGTAGGGGTATCTTCTTTGTTGGTATCTATAATATCTCCTTTTAATATTTTGTCGCTCTATTGGTGTAATCTTATTTGTGATATTTATTATTATAACTTTTAATTCTTTCATTTCTATTGACTCTTTTAGCTGTGGGGTGGGTAGTGCTAGCATTGTACATGTTAGACTGGTAAGTTGATGATATGATTTAAGTGTAGGCAAGGTGTATAATGAAGGTCTTGATAAGGCTAGAAGTGAAGCTTGATGGCTTAGCTACTGGATCTCAAGAAAATGTGATATTATGACTTTGGTAGGAAGCTTGCCAACTGAGATGAGTGGTTTCTTAGCTACAACAACCACTTAGAATATTTGAGTAAGTATCATCTCATTGGTCTATTGGATCTAAAAATCTAAGTCCAAAGTAAAAGCATGGAGATAATAGATCTTGTCTTAGGCATGTGATGATGGAATTTTTCTCCAAGTCTTATTGAACTAGATATTGAAATTCATGATATTTTCTTAAGGATACCTTTAAATAGTGGTGAATTGAATTAGCAAAGAAAAGGAATCCCCTAGATCATTGAACTCTATAATAAGTGGTTCAACGAGTTTGGCCCAAGTGTTACTTCTACCTATGGGTTAATAAGTTACCCACATATGTAGTAATGTTGTAGGAGAACTTTGCAAAGGTGAAAAATTGGATGCACAAGCTAGCTTGTTAGTCCTAAAATTCTAGTGCCACAATGTTGGACTAGAGAATCAACTAAGTGTAAGCTAGAGGCTATATATTTTTGAGTGCTAATTTCATTATGAGTAGTATAAAAGTTTGGCACATCTATGGGCCAAGCTCAGAGAATAGACTGAGACTTAAGGCTATAATTTTTTTACGTTGATGTCATCATAAGGTACAAAAAAAATTGGCATGAAGAATATCTAGTTGGCCGAACAACGAGCATCAACAAAAGCACAAGAAATAATCTAACATCTAGTATTCCACCTAGAGAGAGAATTCAATTTTTTTCTAAGGTACAAATTCCAACATTTGATTGGGATGGATTTTCAAGAGGTAGATATCATAATAGGAGATGCTAAAGTCTAGAGTTTTGTAACACACCATTTGCTCATTCCCAAATAATTGGCTAAGCAATAAGAAAGAAATGTCAAATTTTTGAGATAGTTGATGTCAACAATGGGGCAACAAAAAAATTGGTAGTAGTAAATGAATACTAGAGCAATCCCTATCAGGAAAAATCAAATCTATCAAAAAATCTTAATGGTCAAATGCTCCCCAATCACATATTTGTCCTAACATAGCTAGATCAATCATCAAGCAGAGTGTTAGAAAGTAGATCTATCATATTACATCTTGGAGAAATTAGAGGCACGTAGCTACCATGCTCCTGGGAGAGATTAGAATCAACCACATCAACTCAACCACATCATGGCAATCACACCAAAATGAGTTGGAAAGAAATTTCAACATTCTAGACTTTCTTATCAGGCTTGCAATCCATTTTTATCACAACCATTTAGAGCTAACAATAATACAATGTAAACCTGTATATACTTGGATGTAGCTCATTCCAAGAGTTGACTCTTTAGATTTTACAATTGCATAAGTTGTATGATGACTATATTGTGCACCTATGAATATAGATTAAATTGTTATTTGGACTCTCTCTGAAACTATTGTAGAACATGTATGTATGTTATTTTCATTAAGCATTTCTATTAAAGTTGTATGAATAACATATTCTATAAATTTATTCTATTATCTGGATATCTCCTTGGATTTTTATTTATTCAATCTCTATAATGATTGGTAATGCATATTATTAACTGATTAAATGCTCTATAATATTGAATGATAGATGGTCTATTAGGAATTTTGATTGAGTTTATAGTGTGGGACTCTCATGTCGTATGTCTCTTGATGTTGTTGAATCTTGACCATTTTAAATTTTAGCTTCTAACCCTACGCATCTATTTCTTTAGTTTGTAAGCCCCTTTTGTTAGTTTAGCTAGTACCATAGGAAACGACCTACTCCAGAGGCTAATCCATAAGCTATTTTGGGTCTTTAAATCTTGGTCGAGGTCTTGAGGGTACAACTCATCTACTAAGGCAAATTTTAGACTAATATATTTTTGGCACAATTGATGGGATGCAAATCTTACCTCCCTGATTGAGTAGAATCTTGGTGAAGTTTTTCTCTAATAGATAAATTTCACAATCACCTAGTGACTCCACTAAGAAATAAATATCCATGAAGAATCTAGCCACCATCTATTCTATAGTCTTATGATCACAAGATCTATAGCCAATAATTCTTTGAACTACCTCCATTGATATTCAGAAGACACAATATCCATCATCTTCTCCATCATCTCCTTCATCATCCCCTAGAGAAAGTGTAGGTTCCACACATTATGACTCTCTAGGATATTTTCACTTTATCAAATTAGAACAAATGGTTTAGCTCCTCAAAAAAATTATATTAATTGGAATAATATAGGACCATTCAATTTGGGACATCTCAATCATATTCCTTAGGTAGGTCTAAAGATTTTTTGGGCAATGATGGTACCGATAAGACAGCATACAAATGTTGTCAAGATGTAACCTCCTTAGTTGCTATCCATAATATCCAGGTCGAAGATGAAATGATAAGACTCTTGGTATTGTCTTTCAAATGAAAGGTATCACAATGGTACTGGATCCTTCAATATGGGAGTACTAATAATTGGGCCCAACTTGCTGGAAGATTTGTAGAAGAGTTTAAACAATTAGTAGATTTATTTTAATTGCTAATTCAATTTATTACTATTCAAAGACATCCTCCTAAAATGTTCATGGATTTCAATATTAGATTTAGCAGAACCTATAATAGAGTTCCCCAGGCACTCAAGCCAATAGATGCTCAAGCCCTCATATATTACCTCCATACTTTCAACCTAGACCTAGCTCTACAAATAAGCCAATAAAATGTGGGGATATTCCTAAAAAATTTCCAAGCTACCATATCTACTGGGAATGCTTTAATTACTGTAGGTCAAATTCCACCTAGAGTTGTTATACCATATTTCTTGGATATTACTCAAATTGTACAAACTACTTAGTCTTTGGTAAAAATTACATATTGATATTCTCACAATGACACTGAGAGGGGGGGGTGAATCAGTGTAGCTAAAAATATAATCTGCAACTCTTAAAACTGAAGCAAAGAGAAATTGAAAACAGATAAAGCAATAATCACAAAAGAGCACACCACAACACACAATGTAACGAGGTTCACCAATTTGGCTACTCCTCAAGAATGACTGCTTGGACTACGGTCCAAATCCAGCCTTTACAAAACACCAATTTTACAATCTGTTTACCAGCACCCACTGGAAGGAGCACCAACCCCTAATTTATCTACACCAACAAAAAGGAGCACCAACCCCTATCCAAGCACCTACTTGGATCCCTGTTTTGAAAGTTATATTAATGACATACAAATGCCTTCACTTTTACAAGACCCTGACTGGTCTCCAATTTATCAAAATACAGTAAACACATCTTGCTCAGTCTGGCGCTCTCTTACAGCACTCTTCTCACCCTCTTTCGGTAGCACTTTCACATATACGGCAACAACCTTTATTCTTCACACAGACCTGCTTTTATAACATATTAGTCTCTATTTTTAACTTCCATTTTTACGCATGCAATATGTAACTGTTTCTTAAATATTCTATTTTGCCACTTGTCAATTGTAACTTCATCTTTATGTAACTCCTTTTGCGTATATAAAGTGGGCATTTTGTTAAACACGTTACATGCACCATATACCTCTACCATGACTGTTCGTATTCTTTTTTTGTGCATGCATGCATTTTTTGATTTTATTTATGCGACTGTTCGATTTATCCTTCTTTGATTGTTCTTAAAATAGTTGCATGGTTTCTATCTATAACTGCACCTGTAACTGTCGTATTTACTCCAGTTAACTCTTCTTATTTCGGCTGCATGTTTTTCCTCTACAACTGCCTCTTTAACTGTTGTTATGTTCCAGTTAACTGTCTGTTATCGTGTTGTTGCGACCTGTCATGAAATCGTGACACTTCTGTATCTTTCTGCCCTTCTCACCTTTTACTTGTGAAAATACATGTCGTGAAATCGTGACATTTTCGGCCTCCTTGTTCACCTCTTGTCTTGCAGCCGCGAAAATCAGAAATGTTGCAAAATTGTGACACTTTTTGCTTCCTTGCACTTCTCTGCCTTCTGCCCGCGAAAACGAAACATGTCACGAAATCACGACACTTTCATTGCCTTATGCCTTTTCTGTCTTTGGCCAGCGAAAACACAACATGTCACAAAATCGTGACACTTTTTGCTTCCTTGCACTTCTCTGCCTTTCGCCCGTGAAAACGGAACATGTCACGAAATCATGACACTTTCACTGCCTTGTGCCTTTTTTGTCTTTGGCCAGCGAAACCACAACATGTCACAAAATCGTGACACTTTTCACTTCCTTGCACTTCTCTGCCTTTCGCCCGCAAAAACGGAACATGTCGCGAAATCGTGACACTTTTCCTCCTTGGCACTTTCTCTTCGATCCTATCACGAAATCGTGACACTTTCTCTCCTTGGTGCTTTCTCTTTGATCCTGTCGTGAAATCATGACACTTTCTCTCCTTGGCACTTTCTCTTCGATCCTGTCATGAAATTGCGACACTTTCTCTCCTTAACGCTTCCTCTTGGAACCTGTCGCGAAATTGTGACACTTTTCTTTGCGAGCTCCTTCTCCTCGAGCATGTCACGAAATCGTGACAGTTTTCTTTGCCTGCAACTCTTCTTCAAAAATGTCACGAAATCGTGACAGTTTTTCTACTTGCATCCTTCTCTACCAACATGTCGCAAAATCATGACAATTTTCCTTGTGCCTTCTCTCTCCTCGGACATGTCACAAAATTGTGACAATTTTGCTTGCGCCTTCTCTCTCCTCGTCCATGTCACGAAATCATGACAATTTTTCTTGCTCCTTCTCTCTCCTCGGCCATGTCGTGAAATCATGACAATTTTGCTTATGCCTTCTCTCTCCTCGTCCATGTCGCGAAATCACGACAATTTTGCTTGCACCTTCTCTCTCCTTGTCCATGTCATGAAATCGTGACAATTTTGCTTGCGCCTTCTCTCTCCTCATCCATGTCGTGAAATCATGATAATTTTGCTTATGCCTTCTCTCTCCTCGTTCATGTCGTGAAATCGTGACAATTTTGCTTGCGCCTTCTCTCTCCTCGTCCATGTCGCGAAATCGTGACAGAAAACATGTCACGATATCGCGACAATTTTCTTACTTGTCTTTTTTTTTTTTTTCTAAATTTGGGCCACTTCTGTCTTCTTGGAAATTCACTGTACATGTTCTGACTGACCTCTGAACTCCTGTCCACTCGCATCAATCGCATCAAGCGATCTATCTATCTGTGTTGACAACAATGACAATACTTTTGCTGCACCTTGCTCAACAATCTCCCCCTTTGGAATTGTTGGCAACACTCATGCACTCTCCTGTAATTCTTCTCCCCCTTTGACAATAATACCAAAGGGCTGCTGCAGACTCCCCCTGAGTCTATGCACAACATTCTCAGATACACATTGTTATAGTTAGCAAAAATCATGAATATAAGCAAAACTATAAACATAGGCATAAATGCTCCCCCTGAGAATGTGATCCCAATTGATATTCAGTTCTTGGGAAATGTGACTACTCCCAACTTACTCCGAAGGTACTCAAAAACTTCCTTTGGTAATGGTTTTGTGAATATATATGCTACTTGCTCTGTAGTCGAAACAAAATCCAATTTGACCTCCCCTTCTGCAACTTTATCCTTCAAGAAGTGATATCGGATTGCAATATGTTTGGTTCGAGAATGCATAACCGGATTCTTTGATATGTTAATAGCACTAGTGTTATCACATTTAACTAAAATTGGCTCTTTGAAGTGAATACCCAGATATTTCGGGGTTTGTCTCATCCATAATATCCGTGTACAACATGTTGTTGTTGCAATGTATTCTCGCCTCCGTTGTGGAAAGAGAGACCGATTCTTGTTTCTTGTTGTGCCATGCTACCAACCTCGTCTCCAAGATAAAATGCTCCTCCACCGGTACTCTTTCCGTCATCAATACATCCCACCCAATCTGCATCAGAATATGCAATAAGAGTGAAGTCCTTACCTTTTGGGTACCATAACCCATACTCCATAGTACCCTTGAGGTACCTAAAAATCCTCTTCACGTCTGTCACATGAGTCTCTTTGGGACTAGCTTGAAATCTTGCCACCATGCATACTACCTGTAAGATATCTGGGTCCGGTAGTCGTCAAATACAGAGAGCTTCCAATCATAGACCCGTACATGGTTTGATCTACATCTGGAGATTTGTCATCCTTGCTCAACTTGCAACCTGTTGTCATGGGAGTGCTGACAGGTTTACTATCCTCCATTGTGAACTTTTTCAGCATTTCTTTCACATATTTAACTTGAGAGATAAAAATGCCCTTTTTATTTTGATTGACTTGCAGTCCTAGAAAATAAGAAAGTTCACCAATCATAGACATCTCAAATTCTTTCTTCATTTTAGTTGCTATGTCTTTACAATATTCATCCATGCTACTGCCAAATATTATATCATCTACATAAACAACAAGTATAATAAGATGGCCATTCTCTATTTTGACATATAAATTGTTGTCCACCATACCTTTCTTGAACCCCTATTTAATAAGATAGTTATCCAGCCTTGCATACCATGCTCTAGGTGCCTGTTTCAGACCATACAACGCTTTCTTTAACTTGCAAATAAAATCAAGATTGTCACCGAGTTGGAAGCCATCTGGTTGTTCAATGTACACCTCTTATTCCAGTTTTCCATTCAGAAATGTTGATTTTACGTCCATTTGATATACTTTGAAATTTTTATGAACTGCTAAAGCCAGAAACATTCTTATTGCCTCTAGTCTAGCTACTGGTGCAAAGGTTTCCTCAAAATCAATGCCTTCAACCTGAGCATAGCCTTTACAGACCAATATTGCCTTATTTCTGACAACTTGTTCGTCTTCATTTAATTTATTTCAAAAAATCCATTTAGTACTGATTATGTTTTTATTTTCTGGCCGTGGTACTAATTCCCAGGTTTTGTTTTTCTCAATCTGATCTAGTTCTTCATTAATTGCCTTCATCCAACTTTCATTTGTGCTTGCTTCAGTAATATTTTTGGGTTCAATGCTAGATAATAGAGAGTAGTTCTGTACTACTGCTTTTCTTGTCTGTATACCAACCGTTGGGTCCCCAATAATCTGTTCTCGGGATGATTTTTCTGCCATTTCACTGTTTTGAATTTCTTGTTCTCTTCTTCTTTTGAGTCAATTCTTAAATCAATTTGGGTCAATTTTTTGATTTTCTTTTGTTTCCATTTCTTCATCTCCTTCAATGACTTCTTCATAAATAGGGTAGTTTTCTTGATAAGTAATTTCTTGATCTCTACCTTCATCAACTTTAACATCTGCACTCTCCATAATTTTCTTTAGCCTCTTGTTGTGACATGTGTAGGCTTTGCTTTTTATCGAGTAACCAAGAAAAATACCTTCGTCAGCTCTATCTTCAAACTTATCGAGATTATCTTCAGTTCGTTTGATATAACACTTGCTGCCAAACACTTTGAAGTATCTTGTTGTTGCTTTCCTGCCGAACCATAGCTCATAAGGTGTTTTGCTTTCATGCGTCCTTAACATGCACCTGTTTTGAATGTAAACTATAGTATGTACTGCCTCTTTCCAAAATTTGTCAGCTATTTTGTTCTCAGCTAACATTGTCCGTGCCATTTCTTGCACAGTCCTGTTCTTCCTTTCAACAACACCATTCTACTGAGGTGTCCTTGCTGCTGAAAACTATCTTTTGATCCCATATTTTTGACAGTATTCTACAAACTCCTCTGAGATAAACTCTCCTCCTCTGTCTGATCTTAGGCATTTAATTCTTTTTCCAATTTGATTCTCAACCTGTTTTTTAAAAATCTTGAACATCTCAAAGGCATCTGATTTAAGCTTTAAAAATAGTACCCATGTCATCCTGGAGTAGTCATCTATGAACAACATAAAGTATTTGTCACCATTTATGCTTTGTGTTCTCATGGGTCCACATAAATCAGTATGTATCAGCTCTAACGGTTTGTTGGTGAAGTATTCATTTGCTTTAAATGTGGATCTGGTTTGCTTCCCTTTTTGGCATGAAGCACAGATTTTATTTACTGGTTTTCCAATGGTAGGTAATCTCTTACTGCTCTTTTTGAACTTATTTTTACTAGATTGTCAAAGCTAATATGACCGAGCCTCTTGTGCCACAGCCAATTTTCATCTTCATGTCCAATCAAGCATGATCCTTCTGAAGTTTCTGAGAGAGTATATAGATTTCCAAAAGTCCTCAATCCAGTAGCTATCAGCTTCCCATTGTGTGCTTTTTTGACTTCACAGCCCTGCCTTTTAAATATGACTTCATGACCTCTATCACAGATTTGACTTACGCTCAGTAAGTTGTGCTTCAAACCAACTACAAATAGAACTTCTTTGGAATTGATCTTTCCATCACTTATCTTGACTGATCCTTTGCCAACTATTTTGGCTCCATCATTATTTCCAAACTTTACAGAGCCCCCTTCATATTTCTGTAATTTTTCAAATTTTTGTTTATCTCTTGTCATGTGACTGGAGCATCCACTATCCAATATCCATGGTGCAGATTTTTTCTGTGCTTTGAATGTTGTCTGTATAATCAAGGATTCATTTTCTTCCTTGAGTTGCTCTTTTTCTTTCCATTCTGATTTGACTATAGTTTTGGTCACTTGTTTAGACTTTTCTTTGTCAATGGCCTGTGCATGTTTATCTGGGAATTTTTTGTTTTGCCTTAAACTGTTTGGTTGAGTTCTTCTTCCCTGATATTTATTTGTTGCATATGTGCTTCTATAGTTTCTTGCAATGTGTCCAAAGTTATGACAGTTATAGCATTCTACTACATAATCCATCAAGGGTGAAAATACATTTCTACTGGTAAAATTTCTTTGTCCTATATTATAAATGTAGTCTGAAATCTTATGACCATAAGTATTGCATTTAAAACAATAACCAAAAAATGAATGATTGAACCTGGGAGTTGGTCTTTGCCAATTTGTAGTAGGAGCCACAAATTTTCTTCTCCTTTGATGTGTGACTTTTGTGAATCCCTCATTGTCAACAGTCTTCTCGTGCCTGGCATTGTTGCTTTCTTTTGCAAGATTCATTTTTCTTTGGTCAACCTTGATTTTATCCTCTTTCTTTACTGGTTCTATAGTTATGGCCTTTGATCCACTTGATGATTCTCCTTCGACAAACCCCAAGCCAAACTTGATGTATGTAGTCCTCTGACTATTTATAATATTTTTAAGCTTTGCAGAAATTCCTTCAAGTTTGTGATAGCAACTCAATTTTTGATTATTTTCTTCTAGCCGCATTCTTAAAACAATAATCTCTTCTTCTAGTTTGCTGCACTCATCTATTCTCATGGTTAACTGTACTTTAATTTCTTCAGACATTTTCTTAAATTCTTCTGTCTGTACTTTTAAACTGTTTATTATGTCATTCGCATCCTCGAGCTTTCTTGAGACCTTATTATTCTTTTTACTTTCTGTCTTCAACTCTTTAAGTGCAGCAACCAACTCTCCTTCTAGATAAACTTCAACCTCATCCTTCCTTTTTGTATCACCTTCCTATTTTTCTTCTGTTTTTGCTTCTTCAAATGCCATGAACAGATCTTCACGTGTTTCTTCTTCATAATCTTCACCTAAGCTATCTTCAGAAGAGCTGACATTCTTGGATATGAAACTTTTCTTTTTGAAATTGCTTTTCCTAAAGTTTGGTTTTTTCTTCCAGTCACTTCTTTCTTGGTGTGACCCTTCATCACTTTTGGTTTTCTCATTCATTGGACACTTAGATGCAAAGTGACTGACCCCTCCATAATTGAAACACTTAAACGGTAACTTTCTTTTATATTTTCCTTTTCCCTTTGTAAGTTTCTGAACAAAATTGGCTTTCGTTTCATCCGATGTCTCTTCATCCTCAGATTCTTGTTCAGCTTTTGTATTCTTGTGTGCTTTAAAAGAAGCTTCTCTGTCTATAGGCTTAGTTTGTCCTATTCTCATTTCGTATGCATTCAAAGAACCATGCATCTCATCCATGCTAAAATTATTTAGATCTTTAGCCTCTTCTATTGCAGAAACTTTAGAATTAAATCTTTTGTGAAGAGTTCTAAGTACCTTTTTCACGACAACCGTGTTGGTCCGACTTTTATACACACCCTGTGAAGAATGAGTATGAAACTTTGATAACACTTATACGGGATAAATCCCACTCACTTTAGGATCTTGCTGGTTATCCAAGGTGTGAGTTACAGAGTTGGGTCGAATGTCTATTCACTCTTTTTCGCTTTTGAAATAGTTTTCAATATGGACTATTTGTTACCTTACAACGGGTTCTTGAATTTGTTCAGTAATGTTTAGAAGTTGTCACTTGTTGACAATTAGATTTAAAATTGGTTCTTTGATCTAGCTCTTATGGGTCAACAGATTTAAATAAATGACAAATTTAAAAGAAAATAAAAATGGATCATTTCACGATAAAACAAAGAGAGTAGGGTAGGGCAGAAAGAGAAGTTTATCAAACTTAGCTGTAAAACAAAACTACCAGTTTTATTTATACTATCAGCTTCACAACAGAACAAATCAAAGAAGAAAGTGTCCAGCTTTCTAAGATCACTTTCTACTAAGAGCATAAGGCAGAGATGGAACAGATCTAAAAGAAAATCATAAACAAAATGGGAAGTCCATTAAAATTGATATTTCTCACCAGCAACATAGCTCACACAGTGAGGACAGAGCAATTAGAACAAACTTGAACCTTAAATCTATGATTTTTCCTAGCATACAATAGAACAAATGAAGCTCAACAACATATTTAATCTTGATAACACAGATTTATAGCATATATTTAATAAACTTTAAAGAAACGGATAACAAAAGAAGATGAACTTATCACAATATCCAAAAGATTAGGCTCCTATCCATGCTATCACAGAAAACAAAAGCACATCAACTCCAAGTCCAGAAATAAAATATTTAACAAGATTTGCAAGAAATTGCTTTAATAGCCTTTTATTTCTAAGTCTCCACCTATCCCGTGATTACATTTAGAAGAAGTATTTATAGACTCAGGAGAGGCCCTAATATTTTCATAAATATCTTCTTCTCAAACCCTAAATCTTATCATCTTAAACCCTAGTACCTGGGTTTTACAATATAAGCTCTTTTAAAACAAAGTTCGGATAAAACTTAACCATTCTGCAAATCAGTACAGTCACTTGCCATAAATGGAGAAGGCAGAAATCGAATGCCACTTGCATTCACCCGCAACTATGTGTAAATTCCCTTATTAATTCCCATAGGAAATTTGGATGAGTCACCACTTCTCTGACATTTCATCTTCGTAGAGCCATCCCTGAGTTGAAAATGTCTGTAATCCATTAATTCTGCCATAAATTTTCATTAAATGCATCCATCGGCAAATTTTGGTAACTGTGTATAGATATTTTCACTTTTAGGCCAATTCTCGACATACTCCATTAAATGGGCAGCTGCTTAGTCACTGTAAAGTCTCTTTGCGGCCAGATCTGTAAAATTTGGATGAAACAGCAATTCTCGGCATCTCTCATTTCTATATGGTCGTCTTCGATTAATTTGCACTTATCTTTGTCTTTATGGCCATTTCTCCGTTATCATGTAAGTGCCAGATGGCTTCCTGCATGAAAGACAAACAAGGATTAGCATTTTAAAATTATTAAATCAAAACCTTAAATATTAAAATGAAACCCTAAAGTTCAGTATACGCGGCTTGGTGCTTTGTTCTGTTCTGACACGTGTCGCAAAAATCATGACACGTGTCAGTTTCTAGCTGCTTCTCATTGTGTGTTGTTTTCCTGCCGTGGCCGCGAAAATGCGACATGTCACGATTTTGCGACATGTCGCGATTTTGCGACATGTCGCGAAATCGTGACCTATTTCTGCTTTTGCTTCCTTCTCGCTCCATATGCCGCGAAAACGCAACATGTCACAATTTCATGACATGTCGCGAAATCGCGACCCTTCCTGTGCCTCGGCAACTCTTTGCTTTGCCAGTCGCAAAATCGTGACCCTTTTCTTTGGCTCTGGCATTCTTGTTGGTTTGCATCATGATTTCGTGACACCTTCCAGTCTCGGGCCCCTTCTGCCAACTGTGTCGCGATTTCGCAATGTTGCAATTTCGCGACACCTTTATGCCTTGCTTCTTTTGACCTTACTTCGCTGTCTTTACCTTGCTGACCTTTGGCTCCCTTTGCTTTTCTCTCTTTTCGCTTGGACCCGCTGTGAAACCACGACATGTCACAATTTCGTGACATGTCACGAAATCACGACAGTCTGTACGCCTTGGGTCCCCCTTCGAAAAAACATCACGATTTTGCGACGTCACGATTTCGCGACGTGTCCTTGCCTTGGCGTCTTTTCTGGCTGCACTGCCGCGATTTCGTGACATGTCACGAAATCGTGACCTGTTTCTCTCCTTAGGCACTTTCTTCCTTGCAAGCCACGAAAATGCGACATGTCACGATTTCGTGACATTTTCCTGACTTGCGCGCTTTTCTTCTTTCGACGCCGCAAAAATGAGACATGTCATGATTTCGTGACATGTCACGAAATCGCGACGTCTTTCATGCCTTGTCTTCCTTTTGCCTCCTACAGTAGTGAAAATGCGACATGTCATGATTTCACGACATGTTGCGAAATCGTGTCGTTCCGTACACTCTTGCTTTCTCTCTCCAGACTCGTCGCGATTTCGTGACATTTCCAAAAATGGAAAGTGTCGCGATATCGTGACATTTCCAAAAATGGAAGTGTCGCGATTTCGCTACGTTTTTGGGACTTAGCTGATTTTCTCTTCTTGCAGCCGCGAAAATGCGACATGTCACGAAATCGCGTCGCTCCGTACGAATTTGCTTTTTCTCTCCAGACCCGTCGCGATTTCGTGACATTTCCAAAAATGGAAAGTGTCGCGATATCGCGACATTTCCAAAAATGGAAAGTGTCGCGATTTCGCTACGTTTTTGCGACTTGGCCGACTTTTTCGAAACCTGTCGCGATTTCACGACATTTCCAAAAATGGAAGTGTCGCGATTTCGCTACCTTGCCAAAAATGGAAATTTTTGGCCTCCAATGAATTTTTCTATCTGGAATCTGCATTTTTTTATACCGGTGAAAGATTTTCTTTAATCAACAATGATTCTGACATTTGCAAAATGAATTCTAAAATAAAACAAAGCTAGATGCAAGTCTGTTGGGACACTTTGGTATATGCAAAACTTGAAGGGGAAAGAGACAAGCAAAATCTTGGACTTAAAACCTGAAAAACATCAAGAGGGTCCTTACTGCAAAATGAAAGCTCAAAATTTTCAAAGGGTGGAAATTCATTTTTTAGTGGGGGTGTGTTGCTTCTCAACAAACCACATCTTCAATTTTTTCGTCGAGTCCTCTGATTGCATTAATGATTCCATTGACTCTCAGCATATAGGATTCTATGTTCTCATCGTCATTCATTTGTAATGCTTCGAACTGAGCTCGATGAGTTTGCAGCTTGGCTTCCTTGATCTTACTATCTCCTTCATGGATGCTCTTTAGTTTGTCCCACATGTCTTTTGTTGATTCACAGCTCATGATCATTATCAGTTCACTGTCTACTAGCCCACACATTATGGCATTCTGTGCTTTGGAGTTATTCTCAAACTTCTTCTTCTCAGCAGTATCTGTTGTAGGAGTAGCGGGTACTGTGTATCCATTTTCTACTGACTCCCAAATGTCGTATCCTAACGCACTCAGATAAGTCTGCATCCTGAGTCTCCAGAATGAGTAATTAGTTCCATTGAACAAAAGAGCTTTGTTTGATGAGAATCCTTTATTACCTGCCATTGTGTTCCTTCCAAGATCACTTTAGCTGATTAAGCTTTGTTCAGGAACCTTGCTCTGATACCAATTGATATTCTCACAATGACACTAAGAGGGGGGGTGAATCAGTGTAGCTAAAAATCTAATCTACAACTCTTAAAACTAAAGCAAAGAGAACTTGAAAATAGATAAAGCAATAATCACAAAAGAGCACACCACAACACACAATGTAACGAGGTTCACCAATTTGGCTACTCCTCAAGAATGACTGCTTGGACTACGGTCCAAATCCAGCCTTTGCAAAGCACCAATTTTACAATCTATTTATCAGCACCCATTGGAAGGAGCACCAACCCCTAATTTATCTACACCAATAGAAAGGAGCACCAACCCCTATCCAAGCACCTACTTGGATCCCTGTTTTGAAAGTTATATTAATGACATACAAATGCCTTCACTTTTACAAGACCCTGACTGGTCTCCAATTTATCAAAATACAGTAAACACTTCCTGCTCAGCCTGTCGCTCTCTTACAACACTCTTCTCACCCTCTTTCGGCAGCACTTTCACACATACGACAGCAACCTTTATTCTTCATGTAGACCTGCTTTTATAACATATTAGTCTCTATTTTTAACTTCCATTTTTATGCATGCAACCCATAACTGTTTCTTAAATATTCTATTCTGCCACTTGTCAACTGTAACTTCATCTTTATGTAACTCCTTTTGCGTATATAAAGTGGGCATTTCGTTAAACACGTTACATGCACCATATACCTCTACCATGACTGTTCATATTCTTTTTTTGTGCATGCATGCATTTTTTTATTCTATTTATGCGACTGTTCGATTTCTCCTTCTTTGAATATTCTTAAAATAGCTGCATGATTTATATCTGTAACTGCACCTATAAATATCGCATTTACTCCAGTTAACTCTTCTTATTTTGGCTGCATGCTTTTCCTCTACAACTGCCCCTTTAACTATTGTTTTGTTCCAGTTAACTGTCTATTATCGTGTTGTTGCGACCTATCACGAAATCGTGACACTTTTGTATCTTTCTGCCCTTCTCACCTTTTACCCGTGAAAATACATGTCACGAAATCATGACATTTTTGGCCTCCTTGTTCACCTCTTGTCTTGCAGCCGCGAAAACCAGACATGTCATGAAATCGTGACACTTTTTGCTTCCTTGCACTTCTCTGCTTTTTGCCCGCAAAAATGGAACATGTTGTGAAATCGTGACACTTTCGCTACCTTATGCCTTTTCTATCTTTGGCCAGCAAAAACACAACATGTCATGAAATCGTGACACTTTTCGCTTCCTTGCACTTCTCTGCCTTCCGCCCGCGAAAATGGAACATGTCGCGAAATCGCGACACTTTCATTGCCTTGTGCCTTTTTTGTCTTTGGCTAGCGAAACCACAACATGTCACGAAATCGTGACACTTTTTGCTTCCTTGCACTTCTTTGCCTTTCACCCACGAAAATGGAACATGTCACAAAATCGTGACACTTTTCCTCCTTGGCACTTTCTCTTCGAACCTGTCGTGAAATCGTGACACTTTCTCTCCTTGGCGCTTTCTCTTCAATCCTATCGCAAAATCGTGACACTTTCTCTCCTTGGTGCTTTCTCTTCGATCCTGTCGCAAAATCGTGACACTTTCTCTCCTTAACGCTTCCTCTTGGAACCTGTCATGAAATCGTGACACTTTTCTTTGCGAGCTCCTTCTCCTCGAGCATGTCGCAAAATCATGACAGTTTTCTTTGCCTGTGCCTCTTCTTCAAACATGTCACAAAATCATGACATTTTTTCTACTTGCATCCTTCTCTGCCAATATGTCACGAAATCATGACAGTTTTCCTTGCGCCTTCTCTCTCCTTGGCCATGTCGCAAAATCATGACAATTTTGCTTGTGCCTTCTCTCTCCTCGTCCATGTCATGAAATCATGACAATTTTGCTTGTGCCTTCTCTCTCCTCGGCCATGTCATAAAATCATGAAAATTTTGCTTGCGCCTTCTCTCTCCTCGTCCATGTCGTGAAATCATGACAATTTTGCTTGCGCCTTCTCTCTCCTCGTCCATGTCGTGAAATCATGACAATTTTGCTTGCGCCTTCTCTCTCCTCGTTCATGTCACGAAATCGTGACAATTTTGCTTACGCCTTCTCTCTCCTCGGCCATGTCGTGAAATCATGACAATTTTTCTTACGCCTTCTCTCTCCTCGTCCATGTCGCGATATCGCGACAATTTTCTTACTTGTCTTTTTCTTTGATTTTTTGAATCTGGGCCACTTCTGTCTTCTTGGAAATTCACTGTACATGTTCTGACTGACCTCTGAACTCCTGTCCACTACATCAACTGCATCAACTGATCTATCTGTCTGTGTTGACAACAATGACAATACTTTTGTTGCACCTTGCTCAACACATATATACCAACATGAGCTCCAATTCCTTTAGCTAGGACTACAACCTTATCTACAATACCTACAGTGCTAGTTTTACCTTCACCACCTGCTATACCTACCTTACATACCCCTAAACCAAAAGAATCAACCAACATGTAATAAGTGTTGATAGCATTGAATAACTTGACCAATGAGGTAACTACCATGAAAATAAGAGATGCTAAGAGGAATCTCTAGCCCTAAAGGTTTCCTTACATGACAAAATAACAAGGGACCTCTTATAGTAATATCGATGGAAAGCCTAAAACAATGTATAGTAACCAAGAGGATGGTCCTTCTATTTTATCATCAAAAGAAAATTATTTTTTCTTAGCCTATAATGATCCACATGGAGAAGACACTTATATGGTCTACCAACATCAAGAACAAATAGTGGTAGTATAAAAGGTAGAGAAAACATAGAAGACCAAGTCAATATGATGTGGGAGTTAGATCAAAATATGATGATGCAAGACCCCTTGGAGGAAGAATCTAAATTAGTTCTAACACATTTTGACAAGAAGCTATTTTATTTAGACCCTACAATATTGGATCCATTCAAGATCCCATATCAATAGGCAAAGTAGTCAAAAAAGGAACCACCCTAACCTGCTCAAAGAAAAGAGCAACCTTCAATAAAGCATCCTAAATAACAACAAAATTTGGTGTAGAAGGAAGCTAAATCTTCGAAGTAGACCTGAGATAAACTTTGGTACCCTTTTATAACAAAGAGGTAAAGGATTGAAGCAACATAATATTACCAAAGAAGATTTTATGAGCTAGATAAGAGAGAGAAAAAGTAGCTAGAGTCTTCAATCTTGAACATCATAGAAGAGTTGAATAAAACTCCATCTAAAGTAAGCATGTATGATGCTTTAATGATTTTTGGATAGATAGATCTTCTATGAGCTTAACTAAAATTTGCTCATCCAAAAGGTACATCATATCTAGAGATTAATTTAGCTCAAGGAAAACTAGTGTTAGGGATGGGCAAAATTAGACCACCCCTTTCTACATGTCTTTATGCATGGAAGGATAGATCATACATAAACTGCATGGTTGACTCTAGAGCAACAACAATAGTAATACATTTTAATCTACGAAGCTATGGGTATGGAGTTACTTGATCTAGTCCTTGAGTATTGTAGTTAGATGGTACTCCAATAAAAACTATCAAAGTAATAAAGGATATACCCATGGTCCTCCATAAGATGTTGTAAATAATTGTTATACAAGAGGTTGTCATGGTATATTTGGAGCTATACTTTGGCATGTGCCTTCCTCAAGATTTTATAGCTAATATAGGTGGATATCTATCCCTAGACTACTCACACATGGAAAATCCTCATAAGGGTAGGAAGGTGAAGATATACGTAAAAAATTCCACCTCATGTCATATAGAAAAAATTATGAGGAGGACAATGTCAACATAGTCAGTGATGAAGTTGACCCTGTGGAAGCAATCATAGATGTGTTGGACATTTTGAGTAGATAAGTTGTCATTGATGTCAAGAGTGAGTGGTCATTGATGTCAAGATTTCAGCACCAGTTAGTGGTAGTTTCAGTGGGCAGCATCAGTTTCAGGTTCTCCAGTTTCAGTTGATCAAGACCCGGTTTCAGGACGTCGGATATGGTCTAAAGTGCAAAAAGCCCAAGTGAATAATATTATAATATTTTTTATAATATTATAAAGGGAAGTTTTAAATTAATTATAAATTAATTAATATAATTTTTATTATAAATTAATTTATAATTTAATTTACTTAAAGTTATTTAAATTAATTATTAATTAATTTTGATATTAATTATAAGATTAATTTATATTAATTTTTAACTAACCCTAAGGAGGGTTATTAAAATTAATTCAAAATTCAAAATCAAATTTCTAAGCGCCGACGTGGGAAGAACATTTACCATGTGTATAAAAGGAGGATTACTCACCTTACCATAACTCCCAATGCTTTCGAACGATTTCCTATGCTGTGTGAATTTCATGTGAATCATGTGTGCAACAAAGAGCTTTTAATTTTTAAAAGGTGCTAAGAGGAGGTGAGACTTTTTCATCCACCAAGGAGGGAGCCTTGGTCACCAATAGCTAGTAGCACAATTGGCAACCGTGGCGGTAGTAAGGCATTAGGGCAGCAATAGGTGCAGGTTCGAATCCCCCATGGAGGATCTTTTATTTTGGTGTTGGAAACACGGTGGACGTTGGTTGAAAGGGGAGGAAGCTTTGCTTCCTTCACATGGGCGGTTGTAGCCCACACGGTGGGCTCCAAAGTGCTAAGGTGCTTGGCGCTTGGGGAGATGGCGGATCGAATCACGCCGAAACCCTTTTGGGGAATATTGAGGTATGCACTAAAGTTTGAGCACTGGAATTTTCGTAGAATGTTGTTGAGATATTAAAAATTAATTTTTGCATATTATTATTTGGTATATGAGGTTTTTGGGGAGCTATAAGGTTATTGCAAAATAAATTTCTGGTATTATTTGTTTTAGGGTTTGAAAAAGAAATAAAGGTGTTTTTAGAAATATTGGTTGTGATTTTTGTGGTGTTGGATATTATTTTAAGTTGGATATTATAAGGTGTATCCAAGTAATTATTTTTGTGCATGATTTGATGAATGTTAGTTACAAGTAGGAGTAATAAGGTGTATTTGAGCTTTGAGTATTTTTGTGTCCAAGGAATATTTGAGAAAGTGTTTGAGTGATATTTTGTCATCTAACCCTTGAAATTGGAAGGAAGGAAATAGTGATTTAGATAGGTTTTCCAAGGGCACTTCTACATCAAACAAAATGTATGGGCATATTCTTCCAAGTGAGTGATTGTTGAATGTTGTGAATGCTAAGTTGGAGTGAAAAGGATTTGATTAAGGTTTTCCTTGTTAAGTGTGTTTTGAGTTAATGCTTCAAGGTTTTCTGGAATTGAGAGTTGTTGTTAAAACCTTGTTTTATAAGCATTATTGTTGAAGTGATTGATTGAGTGAAGAACTTGAACTAGGGTTTGCAAATAACATGAGTATCATTGTTATGTGAGATTGGTTGATAAGCATTTTTGGAAATATTTGAGTGAGTGTTCATATGCTTGGACTAGGGTTTGTGAGCAAGGATTATTTCATTGAGTGATTGGTTGAGTAGAGTTGGTTGAGCCTAGTCAAGTGGATGTGTGAAGTGATAATTCAAGTTCTATGAAAAAAATTGTTCTATATTCTAAATTGATTTGAGAAAGAGGTTGAGTGTTGATGAGTGTGAAACATATTGAGTCTCTAACAATTCTCTATATGTTTCTGTGATAAAAGAGAGATTGAAAGTGATTGAGAGTTTGTGAATGTGAAGCATATTGAGTCTCTAAAAATTCTCTGTATGTTTCTAAAAGAGTGATTGAAAGTAATTGAGAATTGAGGTGAATGTGAAGCATATTGAGTCTCTAACAATTCTCTATATGTTTCTAAAAGAGTGATTGAAAGTGAATGAGCATTGTGATGAATGTGAAGCATATTGAGTCTCTAACAATTCTCTTGTTTGTGGTGTATTAAGCGTATTGAGTCTCTAACAATTCTCTTTATGTTTCTATGAGATTGGACAAGTTCTAGTGTGGACTTGTTGAGCATATTTGAGGTAAGTCTTTGAGAAGACTTGTGGACAGATTTGTGTGAGCTTTTGTGGAAGCTTACAATATAGATTGAGAGCAGATTTGGATAAGTTCTAGTGAGGACTTATTGAGCAGATTTGGACAAGTTCTAGTGAGGACTTGTTGAGCAGATTTGGACAAGTTCTAGAGAGGAATTGTGGATAGATTAGTGTGAGCTTTTGTGGAAGCTTACAAGGCAGATTTGAGATAAGTCTTTGAGAAGACTTGTGAGTAGAGTTGATTGATTGATTTGTTCAAACCTTGAGTTAAGGTTTGGGGTAGATCTAGCAGAGTTGATTTGAGATTGATTCAAGCTTTGTGTTAAGGCTTGAGGATAGATATTGAGGATAAATTTGTGCTAGACCGAAGGACTATGTTTAGTGCAGATCAAAGGATAGATATTGAGGACATATTTGTGCTAGATCGAAGGACTATGTTTAGTGCATATCAAAGGACAGAGATTGAGGATAGATTTATGCTAGACTGAAGGACTATGTTTAGTACATATTTGAGATAGAGCTTTGAAGGTGATAGAGTATAGAGGATGATAGTCTCCAGTGGATAGATATCCATTAGCCAAGGTAGTGAGGACAGGTGTCTTCAGTGGATAGAGATCCATTAGCCAAGGGTAGTGGGGGCAACAGTTCTTCTAGAATATCACTAGTCAGAGCTAAGGAGAAAGGAGTTCTCCTATGGATAGAGATCCACGAACTTGATTAGGGTATTGGTGTCTCCTTTGGACAGAGGTCCATAAACATTGTAATAGGGAAAGGATTCCCAAGAGATTGATTGAGAAAATTTTAGTGAAATATTTTCTCCATGGAGTAGCCCACATTGGGTGAACCACGTAAAATTGGTGTCTCTATTGTGTGTGGTGATTTGTGCATTGCTTTGATTACTACTTTTGATATTGCTATCTTTACATTGCATAATATTGATTGGGAAAGAAAAGTAAAAAGTGGTCTTATACTGTTCACCCCCCTCTCAGTATAAGCTTGTGTTCTTCAATTGGTATCAGAGCGGTTTCCTTCCAAAGAGTTTAACAACTTGAAGGAAAAGCTTTCAAGAACATAATGGATTCTAAGAATGTGTCCTCGGATAATTCAACACCAATATTTTATGGAAGTGATTATATATTTTGGAGTATGAGAATGAAGATTCACCTGATGGCACTTGGAAATGAAATTTGGGAAGCAGTTGAAAATGGATACATACCACCAGCTGATCCACCTACAAATAAGGAAGGTAAGCTTCTACAACATTACAATTCAAAAGCAATGAATGCAATTTTGAGAGGTTTGCATAGAATAGAATCAATAAAAGTTATGCATTGTAGAGATGCAAAAGGAATTTGGGATAAGTTGCAAAGCATATATGAAGGAGATAAAAGTTTCAAAAAGGCAAAGATACGAAATCTCAAAGGGCAATTTGAAGAGTTAAGAATGAAGGATGA